>UESW01003846.1:507936-1103346 GCA_900491605.1 Calamus simplicifolius
GTTGACAAGATCTACACTCTTTACTTAAGAACTCACCTTGGCACTTGATCCTTGACGTGGAACCATCATCCTCAACTCCAAAATCCTCAAGAGAACCTGCAAGTGATCAGAAGTAAGGCCATGGAGGCAAAGGAATTGAAGGAAATAAAAAAATTCAAACAAGGAAAGGAAGGGTTTAAAAAATTTGATGAAACTTGAGTAGCACTTGTCATTCTTCCTAAAACTCTTATGGAACCTTGGCAGAATGGATTAGAGTAGAAATTGGGCCTCTCACCCTCTCCCTCAAGGAGTGACCTAGTTCTAAGACTAGGGAAACAAAAGCCTCAACTAAAACCAAGGGCATCTCACCCTCTCCATACTCAAAGAGAAACAAGGCACTTTGCAAAAAACCCAAATAAACTTTATTTTATTATCAAACTTCCTTCCTTTTACAAGAGGGAAAGCTTGGCCCTATTTAGAGGCCAAAAGACTTTCAGAAATTTCAGCCAAAAGAGATCATAACTAATTACAAAAGAGCATAACTAATCCAAAGATTAATTATGATATAGCTAATTAATTACAGCCCTAACAAATTCAGTTGCACAAGTTTCCATGTGGCACCTCCTTGGTTTGCCATGTGTCATCACCAAATACCTCCATCTGTCCTCCATGATTTGACTTCCAAGTAAACAAAGAGAAGACTTGATGTCTTGATAGCAGTGTCGGCTCAAGGGCAGGAAGTGTCAACACTTTGAAATTTGGCAGGCGTTGATACTTTGGTATGAGTTGACACTTGAAATTTTGAAGCATGAGTTGCCACTTGGAAAATTGAAACTCTTCTTTCATGAATTGGCTCAAGTAACTAGAACCCATGGAAAGTGGACTAAATACAAAACCAAAGAGTGTCAGTCTGCAACTTTTTTCTTGCTGATGTCCCCATCAGTAGGCCAATAGTACCCTTGGCACATGGCTTTGTACGCCAGTGTTTTCCCCCATGTGGTTCCCGCAGATGCCTTCATAGATCTCACGAAGGACATAGTCGGCATCTGCAGGGCCGACATACTTAAGGAGAGGATAGGAGAAGGACCTCCGATACAGTTGTCTATCGAGCACCAAAAACTTGGAAGCTCACCATCTAAGTAGCTTGGCCTCCACGGGGTTTGTAGGAAGAGTGTCGTCAGCGGGTATCAGACGTAGGCATCCATCCAAGTGGATTCTTGGTTGATTGGTAGAGCTTCCTCTGCCACATCAATGCTCGGGGCCTTCAAGTGTTCCACGTAGGTCCTCCCAGGGTCTCGTCGGCCGAGGTAGCGAGCCGGGACAAGGCGTTCTCTTGGCTTTCTCATCCTTACGGATGTAGCTGACACTAAAGTGAGTGAAAAATGAGGTCTTTGATTGGACCTTACTCAAATAACGGGACATAATGGGGTCCCAGGCCTTGTACTCTCCAGCAATATGTTCGAAGACGAGCTGGGAGTCGGTGAAGGCCCGAAGGTACTCCGCTCTGAGCTCCCTAGCGAGTCTCATTCCAGCCAGCAAGGCTTTGTACTCGGCTTAGTTATTGGTAGCAGGGAAGAGAAACCAGGGCATATTCCACTACCGCCCCTCTGGACCTGCGAGGATGAGGCCCACTCCACTTCCTTGGGAATTTGACGCATCGTCCACGTAGAGAATCCGGTCTTTCCTCGTTTTTTCGAACGAAACGCCTAAGGGTGCCTTGTGGGGCTCCTCCGGCTGCTCCTTGATCCAAGCGCATTCTACCAGGAAGTTTGTCAAGACTTGGGACTTCATGGCTGACCTCGACCGTAATGACAAGTCGAACTTCCCTGCTTGATCGCCGCCCTCTTGGCCAACTGACCAGAGGTGTCAGGACGGGATGAAATTTCCCTTAGCGGTTGGTCCATGAGCACCATGATCGGATGGGCTTGGAAGTAGGGCCCGAGACGTTGAATGGAGACTATCGGTGCAAAAATAATTTTTCAGTTTTGGAATACCTGATCTTCGCGTCATGAAGTATTTTGCGGTTATAGTAGACCGACCTCTATGTTCCGTCGGGGTCCAGCGATGAGGATAGAACTGACCGCCTCATGGGAGGCAGCGAGATATAAGAAGAGATTTTCCTCCATCGGCTTCGACAGCAAAGGCATGGTTAACAGGAACTCCTTCAGCCCTTCAAAAGCTCTCTAGCACTCTCCATCCAGTCAAAGTCGTTTATCTTCCACAGTGCCTTGAAGAAAGGCAGACAAGACTCGATCGACTTTGACAGGAATCGGCTCAGAGCTGCTACCCTTCCGGTCAGGCGCTGCACCTCCTTCTTGATAGCTGGAGTTCTCATCGAGGATGGCATGAATCTTGTCCGGGTTCGCCTCAATCCCTCACTGAGTCACTAAGAATCCTAGGAACTTGCCTGTCGTGACCCCAAAAGTACATTTGTGGGGGTTCAGCATCATTTGGTATTGGCGAAGGTTGCCGAAGGTTCCGTTAGGTTAGCAACATGATCGTCGGTGCGGATACTTTTGGTTAATATGTCATCCACATATACCTCCATGTTGCGCCCGATTTGGTCCTCGAAGATTTATTCATCAGTCTTTGGTATGTTGCCCCTACATTCTTTAGTCCGAAGGGCATTACCTTATAGCAAAAGATGCCCTTCTAGGTCATGAAGGAAGTAGCCTCCTCGTCCGCCGGTCCATCTTGATTTGGTTGTACCCCGAGAAGGCATCCATAAAGCTGAGGGTCTCATGGCCGGACATGACATCCACCAACTGGTCGATTCTGGGCAGCGGAAAGATGTCTTTGGGGCATGCCTTGTTGAGGTCAATGAAGTCGACGCACATCCTTCAACTTCCATTGACCTTGCGGATCATCACTATGTTGGCCAGCCAGTCCGAATAATGTGCCTCCGGATGTGGCCGGCAGCAATTAGTTTGCAGACCTCTTCGTCAATGACCCTCTGCCACTCGGGGGCAAAGCTTCTCTTCTTCTATCGAACTGGCTAACACTACTGGTTGATGCTGAGCTTATGAGTGATCACCTCCAGTGGTATGCCCGGCATGTTTGATGGTGACCAGGCGAAGATGTCCGAGTTGGCCCATAAGAAAGTGAGAAGTTGGTCTCTTGCCTCCATGGGGAGAAGCGCTCCGACTTGAACCATCTTCGCCGGATCCTCTTCCAGCGGGAAGGTCAATAGGTGCTCGGCCGGCTCTCTCCTTCTTTCTGATTCTCTGGGGTTAACTCTGGCATTGGTGGAGCAACCACAAACTGAGGGCTAGGGGCCATTTGGTAGCAGAGTCGCATCAGGTTTCTCTCCCCATGCATCTTTCCGACCCCTCTCTTGGTAGGAAATCGACAAGTAGTCATTTAGTGGAGATGACTGCATCCAAGAGATTCAGGCCGGATCTCCCAAGGATAGCATTGTAGGCCAGAGGGACTCAGACCATCAGGAACTTCATGAAGACTGTGCTATGATACGGTGGCATCCCAGCTGTGACTGGAAGAGTGACCTCTCCCTCGACCCTCACCGAGTCTCCGTAAAGCCCACCAGGGGCGTAGTCATTGGTCAAAGAGAGTTGGGAGATAAGTTCATCTGAACAAAAACATCGTAAGTGAGAACGTCGGCTGAACTTCCACTGTCAACTAGGATTCTTTTTATAGGGTGCTTCACGATCGTCATGGACACGATGACACTGTCATCATTAGGATTATCTACTTCCTCTAAGTCCTCTTTAGAGAAGGGGATTACAGTGTCTACCCCCTCGTCCCCCTGCTGCCTCTTAGAGGTGCTGCCTGCCCCAAAAAATCATAGCCACGGTCTTCTCGGTTGGGGCATTGTCGACACCAGCCTGGGTGGCGGAGGTGCCGATGGACCGGGTGCAATTGGGTTCCCCCTCCATACAAACTTTCCCAGGTAGCCCTGCTAGATGAGCTCTTCGATCACCCTTTTTAGCTTATGGCAGTCCTCCGTGTCGTGGTCGTGATCCCGATGGAAGCGATAGTAGAGATTCTTATCGCGAGGGGCTCCTGGCTTCATGGGGATGGGGCATCAGAGGTAGGACTCGCCTTTGATCTCCATTAGATGTGGAATATCGGGGCGAGCAAAGGGGTGAAGTGCTCCCCCTTGGGGGCGAGAGTCCGAGGTTGGTCGTCTAGTCGGCGGGGAGGCTTAGGCCTCCTGGGACGAGCCCCACCAGGCTCCAAGGGGCTTGCTTCATGCTGGGTCCTCCGTCAACCTCCCTCCGGAAAGAGTCTGCTTCGTCGACGCGGATGTACTTTTATGCATGGCTCAGCAATTCGGCATAGGAGCTGGGGGGCTTCTTGTCGAGGGAATAAGTGAAGCGAGAAGGGCGAAGCCCTCGCTTCAAGGCCAGGGTGGCCACGGAGTCCTCGAGGTTGTAAACTTCGAGCGCGGCTTCCTTGAACCGGGTCACGAAGTCCCTCAATGACTCATCACTTTTTTGTTGGAGGCGAACAGACTATCGGCCACCCAAGGAATTTTTTGGCACGCATCGAAGTGCGCCAGGAAGGCCCTCTCCAGCTACCGAAAGGAGTTGATGCTGCGCAACAGTAAACGGGAGTACCGGGCATGCGCAGCCTTTCGAAGGATGGCTGGAAAAGCGATGTGAAGGAGGGAGTTGGTCGCCCCCTGGACCTGCATGAGGATTTTGTAGCTCTCCAAATGGTCCAACAGGTCAATGGTGCCGTCGTAGGGGTCCAGCTGGGGGAGACGGAACCGGTTTAAAATCGGCTCTTCCATGATACGGCGAGATAGTGGGGATGGCTGTCGTAGTCCACCTTTGGCTGATTAGTGATCCTGCGTCTAAGCTCCTTCAGCCGCTGATTGTACTCCTCCAGCCGTCGCTTGGCCCGACGAGTGATCCGACCGTCGAAGGACCCCTTCCTTGAAGACCCCGAGAATGGGAAGGGGCGATGCCGATGATAATGTCCCTGCTCGGTCCCCTTCCCATGTCGTCGTTTAGGAGATCCGTCAGAATGGCAAGAGGGAGATCGAGGCCTCTTAGAAGCCTCTCGGCGGTGATACCTGGGCGAGGCGCGACGGTGGGGAGCCTCCCTCCGCAGGGATCTCCCATAGGTGGATTGTTGACTGGGCTGAGCGGCCCCAGCCCTGGCGAGAGTGGCCTTGGGTGTTGCCACGCGGCCGTTGGCTGTTGTTGTAGCTCATGAACTGCCGCCACAAGTGACTGGACTTGTAGGGTGAGGGTGGCGATTCGGTCATCCTGAGGTGGTGGCAAAGGCGGAGCCAGGAGGTTGGCCTAGGGGGTAGGGAGACTGGTTTCCTGCTGCTCAGCCCCTTGACGATGCCCCCAGCATGGCTTGTGAAAATCTCCTGGGCGTGTGTCACCACAATTTCTCCATTTCTAAGGGGAGTGAAGGGTGTAGCTGATTGTTTCGAAGCTTTTTATCTCTTTGTTCTCTCGCCTCCCCTTCATGGCGCGCTAATCTATTGTAGCCAAATCACTTTCCTCGGACATCGAGCAAGAGTGAGGATCCAAAGGATGGTGAGGATGGGTTTGGAAATCTTCAAACGCCTCCTCCCTAGGCAGGAATCCTGCAAGGAAGTCCCCGGGGATCGGTTGCTCCGGTGGGGATCCTTCGACGCTCAAGTGAGTAACTCGAAAAATAGTTAGGAGTAATGGACTAAAAGACCTAGCCAAAAACTTGAAGTTCAGATCCATTCTCTTGTTATGAGGGAAGGTTCTTATATCTGTCCGGAAGTCTCTCTCACCCCTCTTTTTTTTGGAAAGTTGTTGAATCCGAGACGTCATTGTCTGGTAAAGAATAAGCGGCAAGGCTGATAGGGACAGGTCGCAACCGTCCTTGAGCTTGTCAGGAGTAGCCTGGCATCTCCTTGTCAGGTGCGGCACCATAGATGGTAGGTGGGTCTGGTTATATTGGGCGTGCGCCGTCACTGGTAATGGCCATGCGGGGTTGCAGGAGGTTGGTTGACCACATGGCGGTTGCAGATATCTGCCGTGCCATATGGAGGCCAGGTGCCGAGGTCGAGGGGGACTCTGGAGTCCCTCGGTGCCGAAGCCGAGGGGGACCCTGGAGTCCCTTGGTGCCGACCTGGTGCGTCCAACCCTGGCTTCATCGGTCACTTGGTTCATTAGCCCTAACGTGACTTGATCAGCCACATCACATGACAAAAGACCTGAGGAGGCTATGGCAAGAATAGCTGCTTGGACTTTGCCTTATGGCAAGGAAAAAGGAGGGAAAGACCTATGAAAACATTTATGGTAAATATGGTACAAGTTGAAGAGGCAAATAAAAATAACACCTTATTGGTAGTTTTAGTATGCGGCAGTGTTATGGTACATCATGTAGTTTATGTAAAAATAATATTAGTGTGAGTATCATTGTTTTACTTCATGGGTACATTTTGAAACGAGGGTGACAATTATTAGTAGTGCCCTGTTTCTGGGCTAAATTTTGGCTTGACCCATTTAATTTGCTCCATAATGGAGGCTAAATAGCAGGAATCTCCCTGATAAATCATCCCGATGCCTGCTTGCTTATTTAAAAATTTTTCAGGAAACCCACTTCCCACACCTGCACCACCCCTGCACATTGATCGGATCTGTGCCCGCATCAGCTTCTAGCAGCTAGAATCAGACTCACCATGATCATCATGTGACATCAAGCATGGGAAATTCAACCATCAAATTTAGATCCGGAAGGTCTTGTTTGTTGTATTGTTTTATACAGAGAATAGAGCCTTTTGTCCTTTTTGTTATTAGCTTGCCAAGAGTTTTCTGGTTGATTTTGTGAGTGAAGATTAAGTTATGTATCTGACTAAATATTGTTTGGTGGATTAGTGACCCATTTCTCATCTGTTTATTAGGAGTCCATATATGCTGCATCCCTTGCTTACCTGTTATTTCTCTTCCATGACATATGGTCTGGCCAACCATGAGGTATTGGGAATAAATAATAATTCTTAAATTATGTAGGAATCCAGTGCCCTATTCTTCTAACCATGTTCTCTAAGGCAGTGTTTGATTTGGGGATAAGGAAGGATATCCCTTGGATGTCTCCTTATTCCCAAATGCTATAACTAAAGAGGATATGTTTGAAAAAGTTTAATCAGGGATAACTCATGTTTAATCATGAATTATCTCCTAAACTTATTCCTTAGAGAACCTAGAAACAACTAAAGTTATCCCTTGATGGCAGTCTTGTAATTTTAAAAAGATGCTTATTCCCTCAGCTATCCCCTGGATAAATGCTATCCTTTACATTTATCCAGAAATTATTTTTGGGCTATCAAACACTACCTAGGTGCGGACATTTTTGAAATTTGAATATTATACAAACATGCACACTCATGCAAGTGATGGTCTTTGGAGTAAAAATCAATGGAGATAAGTAATATACGTGGAGATAAGTAACATAAGAAGCTAGATGTGGAGCATGAATATTTTTATTTTACTTGGCAAGTGGGATTTGGTGGCTGTGCTATGTCAGTTTGATGCATGGTTTTAAAAAGTGAAATATATATTTTTGGAAAAAATGATCATTACATCCAGCACAAGTGCAGGTATTTTGACTTTAAACTTTTGCATTTTGTAGTCATATAATTCCTGTTATCCATGCGATCGTAATTCATCATATGTTTTCATGTTTTTACTAAATATGAACATACTTAATTAGATTATTACAAAACAATATATTGTCTATTTTTAACTTGTATTTTTTTATTGATGATCTCTAATTTTATTTCTTATTTTTTTTTTGAAATTTTTTATTCTTATCGTGAAATTTTATTCAGAAGGAAGAATTGTGTTAGAATATTTGAGAAAGATAAAAAAAAAATTTTATATAATTCATGAAAAATAATTTAGAGATTTGTTGGATGGTTAGATGTTATCTTAATTTGATAAGTAAATGGTAACTTAGGAATATAATTTATTCTTTGACTTTTTTGATTAAAAAAAAAGAACATGGATAAAAGTTGAACTACTTTTTTAAATTTTTTTACTAAATAAAAGAGTCTAAAGGAATTTTTATTCCAAAGGAATGATAAAGACAATCAAATAATGGAAAGAAATAAAGATTTGAATCCTTACTCTATTTCGATGTTGATTCAGTCCAACTAAACAGAGCATTAGAGTTTAGCATCAAATTAAGCGTTCATTGAGCTTACATGGGAGCAATTATTTTATAATTGAAAAGAGAAGGAATGCTTTGGTGACTCGGCAATCTCGCATAAAAAATAGTAGGAGAGATGATATGGAAACCTTCTACTCACTGGCAAAATCATGTAGCGCTTCAGTAAATGGAGCAAGAGCGATGGAAGAATCCAAGCAGTAGCTGCTTTGTTTTTTTTTGGTTAGATTTTTGTGTCACAGTGCGATAGGGAAGCTTTGGACACAGGACAAATGGTCTGGGTGGGACCAGTGCAACGACGATGACCGCAATCCCTAACTCTCGCCCAACTATGCCCCATATTTAACAGCATTTAAAGAAGATTGTCCTTCACACAAACATAACATTATTCCATGTCCAATGATGCCCCCCCTTCCCATACCTAGCGTAGTTGTGAAATAAAAGAAATTATGTGTAACTTATTATTTGTGATCTTATCCGTATGTGTATGATGGAGATAAGAAGCATGGATAATTCCTCGAAATGAGTTTGTATTTGTAAAACAGGACTATTGGTGGCGGTGGTGGTGGTGGTGGTGGAGTACGTCAAATTAATAACCAATCTCAAAGCCAAACTAACGATCCCAGCACTCTCCTCTTTTTTTTATTATTATATCTCTACTTCTTACTCCTTGGTTTGCCATTGTTTAAGAGTGGGATTTCAAATCTATCTATCAAACCCTTGCAAATTAAGCAGTGCCACAAGAATGAGGCACATAATTAGATAACTATTGGATTAGTTATTGGCCGACAACTATACTCAAGGTGGTTGTATGAATTACCCTCATTAATCGTTATCAGCCAGCAATCATGTGAAAACCCGACCAATCTAGGGATGGCAATGATCCAGAGATGATCCGAAGCAATCTATACCAGTCTCCATTCCTGTTAGAAAAAATGTTTCCGTTCTTCGTCCCATTAAGCCGTTATAATTAACGGGATGTGGACGGAGATACCCGAACGGATAAACAGGTACCCATCCGTTTAGATAATATGAAGACTAATCAAGATGATAATATTGATATATATAAAAGATTCTTCGAATAAGAAGAAAATGAAAAGTGAGAAATAAAATAATTAATAAGAAAAAAAATTAAAAAATTAAAAATTTTCAACATAACAATTGAAAAAAAATACATTCAAATTATACCAGTTCAGAACTTCATATTAATGGCGTGAAAAAGGAAAAGCAAGAAACGGCTACGTGAAATAAAAAAGAGCAAGAATTATGATTATATATTTTATTTATTTTAATTTTTAATTTTTATATATATATATATATATATATATAATTTAAATATATATATTAAAGTTACCGAGGATAGGGATGAATAAACGAGGATGGGACGAAGAATATCATTTTTGGACCGTTTATCCATTTAGTCGTTAATAAAAAATCCTTATTACCCGTTAAGCTGTTTAAATCAAAAATTTTTCGATCAATTAAAAATGATACCAATCACATAAACGATCAAACAAAAAAAATTACCATCCAGGCCAATCCCATGATTTTAGGTATAAGATATTGCTGGAATATTATGCTGGTCATCCAGACTATATATATAAACTTAATTCTTTAATGTTTTAAATATAGGTTTAAATTGAATTCTCAACTCAATCCTATCCATTTTATATTGTTGGCTGATAACGTACTGTATTAGTTAACTATTTGGACTACGTACGAGGCTCATTAGTCATTACCCACCAGCAATCATGAGAAAGCCCCCATGGCATGCATCTTTGAAGAACCTTAGCCCTTGCCATAGCATCTCGCGCAAATGGACACGATAGTACTCGTACGCCATTCAGAAAAAAATAAAAGCTACGTACCCATTGAAAAGACTAATAATAATAATAATAATAGACCATTCAACGTTCAAAACAGTCACGTATAGAATCTGTTGCTGATCATGGTTCGATCAATAAACATCTAAAAATGGGCATCCATCTCATAGAATCACCATTTCGTTAAAAAACAGAACCCATGCACTAGTCTTACCTAATTCGGTTTCCAAAAAATCTAGATCAAGAAGTCACCTGCAGCCTATTAATTTTAATTGTACGTGAAGTCACCTGAATCACCGGTCAAAGTTATCATCTCTCTTGATCTCGAGTTTTTGCCCACTGACATCCCCTCCAGTAGAAGTCACGGCCAAAAGCATCCATGATGCAGCCGACGACCCCAGCAGGCGCGAGGAGCAGGGGGTGTAACTCGGGCTCATAACAATTATATTTTTTTAATTTTAATTTTAATTTTATTTATAAAATATTAATTTAATTCTAATTTTATTTGTAAAATTTTAACTTTAATTTTATTTTTAAAAATTAGATTTGGATTAAATTTTGGATTGAAATTTGAGTTGATGAGAAAAAAAAAAATAAAATAAAATATTTTTTCAAAATAAATAAATACCAAATTATGAATCCTAAAAATGAAAAAATAAAATTTCTTACCGAACGCATAAGCTGAACTTGGAACTTTAACATTATATTAAAAAAAAGTCTTAATAAAATAAAAAGAGGAGAAGGTGCCGTAAACAAAGAAGAAAAGGAGGTAGAAATTAAATCGAGGATAGTCCGTCTTTATATTTATCCTTTTTCTCGCTTGCGAAATACGATTGGAGTCTTTAATGCCCCCAAAAATCTAGTACCGATAAGCTATCCTAGTTCAGGTAACCCTCAGATTTGGATTACGGTCAATCCTAACTCAAATCAATTACAAATCGGACTGAATTAAATTTGAATCTTTCAGATTTGGATTGAATAAATACGAGTTTAAACACTACTGTAAATCATGATTGATAGGCCAAGTTTAAATTGAATTCAACCCAAATTACACCCCTAATGAGAAGAGGACATATATGAATTACGTTGGCAAAGCATACGGGACTGATTGAAGAAGCACAAGCCTAGCCTAGCTACCAGTGTACGTACGTAGGACAGAAGTCGAGAAGTCCACCCAGCGAGTGATGATCCACGACCGTCTTGATCGCGGGATCGATCCCAAGCCGCTCTTTGAGGCTCCCGTCTCCAGAACCACGGAGGGACGTTAGCCCATGGACTTAATTAGGCATGATGCTTCAAAAAAAAAAAAAAAGTGTTCATTGGTTTCCCTCAAAAAAAATTTGGGAAGAGAGAGATTTTTGGTATAAGGTTATTTAATTAATAGAGGTTGAAAGTGTTTTCTAGAAAACTAAATTTTGATCACTCAGGTTAATTACTAACATATCAGATAAACCGTATTGATTGATCAACGAGGTCATTTTTACAATTTTTAGTAAAACAAGAATTGCATCGGTATTAAAATTGAAAGGAAAAAAAAAAATTCTTAGATATAAAAACCTCCAAGAAGATTGAATGTTGATTAATGTTAAAAAATAATAGTTCAGTATAGAGTCTTCCAACATAAAATGTTACATTTGTACCATACAACACGTATATTCATGGATGAGTTCATTAAAAACTTAACGCAGGTATAAATAGTTGTGTTGAGATATTGATGACACCCACTTTGATCATGATCTCCTTATTTTTATAGCTAATAACTGCTATCTAGATCAAGTGCCTATTGTTGGAAAATCTCAAAACTGCTTTGTTAATCATGCACTTAATTATAGTCGCATCTTCAAACTGGCTAGTACGTACTTATCGTTGGAGCTGTTCCAATCATCCACATGTGCAATTTATTTCAATATCAATCAGCCATGAAATAGATCGATTGAAGGCATGATAAGGCTACTTAATTATAATATTTTAAAAATAATTTTATATTAAATTAAAAGAAAAAAATTAAATATTTATAAATAAGTTTATTTTCTATCAATTAACTTTCGTTCGAGTCTTAAGGATCATATGGTTTCAATTCGCTAACGGGTTAATTAAACCAACAAATGGGCTTGAGGTATTATAAATAACATCAAAGTTAATCGAGTGTATGAAAGTTGATGGGCGAAAGAAAAGAGCTATCCATAAAATGATGGTATTACCAAGTATGTGAAAGTTTGATGGGTAAAATAAAAAAGTTCATGTTACCTGAAAGTTGGATATTGATGAGTAAATATCTGCTACAATTGCAGGAGAAAAGAACTAGCATTACCTAAAGATTGAAAGTTGGTGAGTAAGCGTCCGCTATGATGGCTATAATGATATACCTTACTTGGGCCTATATAAGTCAATAATGATATTTCTTACGCATCACATCCTTGCAGCACCGATTGGCTCAATTTGGAGCCGACTGTGGTTACTTGGACAAGCAAGCGAGACCATAAGCCAATAATTATTCTTCTCATTCACGCGGTCAATAATGGTATGGGAACGGTTTTGTGCATCACACTTTCGGTGCATGAATCAGGCATGGCTATTAGCCATGCATTCATGCAAGCGTACATATCATGATCCAATAAACCGTGATGCATCCCGCATGCATATCTGCACATATATGTAGCGAATGAGCACATACGATTAGGGGTACAACTTGGGCCAGGTTCAACTTGAATCTGGTCCGTCGAATCCGGTTTACAATAGTGTTTAAACTCATTTTGCCCAACCCGAACCCGAAAGACCCGGATTTATCCTGATCCGATTTACAATTGATCCGGATTAGGATTGACCGCAACCCGAACCCGAGATAATCCAAATCCGAGGGTTACTCGAGCAGGGATAGCTTATCGGCACCAGATTTTGGGAGCGTTGAAGGTACCAATCGTATCGGACGAGATAGACAACTTGAGGGCAAGAAGGGCAAGACCGTCATCGCAGATGAGAAAAAGGACAAACATAAAGGTGAACCATCCATATATTTAGTTTTACCCTCATTTTCTTTGTTTACGATACCTCCTCCTTTTTTTTTTTTCAAGTAAGACTTTTTTTTATACAATATTAAAGCCTCGAGTCCAGCTTATGCGTTCGGTAATAAATTTTATTTTTTTATTTTTAAGATCCATAATTTGATATTTATTTACTTTAAAAAAATATTTTATTTTATTTTTTTTATCAATCTAAATTTTAATTCGAAATTTAATTTGAATTTAATTTTTAAAAATAGAGTTAGAATTGAGGTTTTACAAATAGGATTAAGTTAGGATTAGGATTGATATTTTATAAATTAAAATTAAAATTAAAGTAAACCTAAATTTTATGAGCCTGGGTTGCACTCCTATGAAGACCTTTCCTAGTGGTATTCCTCACGCATCGATGCTTGTTGCGTGCAGCTGTGTAGTTAGCCGGCAACTACTTGGGGTTTAGCATCAAATTACGTGTTTATCGTGCAGCTGGCTGGCAAATTCTTGCAGGACTTCGATAAACGAAGCAGGAGAGCGATGAAATTGAAAGGGTCAAAAGGGTTTTTGTTTTTTTCTTTTTCCGGGGCGCCGGAGGGTTTGGGACCAACGCGAGGCCTTCACCCAACTATTCCTATATTTAGCAACATTTAAAGAAGATTTGTCCTTCAGACGAACATAACATTATTCATCATGTGCTCCTTCCAACGTTGCCCTCCTCCGGGACCTAGCTTAGTTGTGAAATAAAAATAAATTGAATCATTTGCGGTGCAAGCTGTGCATGTCTCAATCATCATCATGTACTCCGTAACATTTATCATTCATCAATCTTGCATGAGCATTAACATTCTTTTATTATTTTTATTATTATTATTATTATTATTATTATTATTATTATTATTATTATGTACTCCGTAGAAAAATAGTGCAGCATCAAGCACGCGCCATGGCGAATCCCATAAAAGCTAGAAATAATGAACCGATTGGGCTTGCAGCAGGACCCTCATCTCATGCAACCGTCACTTTCCTTTATTTCATATCCGTGGCTTTTGCTGATCTCAAAATGCTATTTTGATAAGGGTATAGAATAGATTTATCTAAAAAATAAAAAAAAAATAATTATTTTTTTAAAATAATAATTTTATCCTCAAAAGATAACTTCAGCGCTATTTTTGGATTCCTAAGTTTAGAAAATAATTTATGATTAAACATAAATTATCCTTTCTAATTAATTTTTTTAAATTTATTTTTATAATTATAACTTTTAAAATTAAAAAAAAAATATTTTCTCTTACACCCTATTTTAAACACAGTCTAAATATGCAGTATTTCTCTCTTATATAAGCCTTTTATTCCAGGATGGGTCCATGCTGAACCTGTCTTGTACCAAGATACTCACATGACTTAACCCAGGTAGTTGGTACGCTTCTTTCAAGATACTCCAAAGGCCTCCATCCACTGCGTTTACATCACCACCTTGAGCAAATTCTTCTCTTGGGTAGTGTTTGATAGAAAAATATTATCCATAAATAAATATATGGGATAGAGTTTAGCTATTCCTAGGGATATCTCTTGGCTATCCCATTGATCATATCAAATGCAAAAAGGTAAATCCATAGGATAACCTTTTTTTACTCTTATTTGGAGGGATAACCAGCTATTCCTACATTCTCTAAGGAATAAATCAAGGAAATATTTCATGGTTAACTATGGTTAACCATGGATTATCCCTTTGGTTAACTTTATTCTATTCCTTATAATTATGGCTTTTGAGAATAAGAGAGGGTATCCCTTGATATCCTCTCTTATCCCCTATTTCAAACACTATCTTAAAGATAAATCACATGCATCACATATTGCTAATATTAAGCACATACACCATGCATGCATGGGAAGCAACGTGACAAATGCCTGTGATTTGAAAGTTCCAATATCGACGAATATTTTCCTTGGCCAATATGGATAAGTATATTGCATTAAAAATTATTTTATTAAGAATAGATTGTAATGATACTGTCAAAAGAACATCTATTTTGACATACCATGCATTAATTAATGGCTGCATTTCGAATGCCTGATAAGAATTTTAGGGTCGGTTGACAATGGAATATTTTATATTGCATGCCATCAAAGAAGCATGCTTGGTTGTGCTTTTGTGCAATACACCGCAAGCTATATGCTATATCGTTTCGCGTAACAAAGCGATGCTTTTATTTTATCTCCTTTCTAATTCTCATAGAGGGCACAAATGGTAGCTTTTGTGGTATTATGAAAAATGATGCTGTGAGGACTCATGACATGAAAGAATTTTTTTTACTAAAAATATGCTTTTGGTTCTCAAACTTTAATTTCACTCGATTTAATTTGATTCAGAAACTTTTAATTATTGTAGTTTAAAAATATTATATTTTTACATAAATGAATTAAAATTAATGAAATATTTAATATATTATTTTATTAATCAATTCATATTTTTATGTCAGGATCATATGCCAACTATTTCATTAATTAATCTTATGTAATATAATATTAGAAATGCAACATTCTAAAAATATTAAAGACTAAACTATATTAATTGAAAGATCAAGGAATATATATAGTAAATTTTAAATGAAACTTTAAGTACCAAAAGTATTTTTAAGGTCTTAAAAGATAAAATTAAGATTGAAAATTACTCTTTATGATGCGCTTTTATTGTTCCTCTATAAAATAGAAAGCTTGTACGAAAAAAAAAAAAGTGCCTGACTTTAATAAACTTACTCAAATGCTCTGTGAGAGATGGAGTGATATTTAGACATCTAGTCCATGAGCATGCTAGAGCTTATATATGCACCTAAATTAATTAATTTATTTGGTAAATATGATATATAAAAATTATTTTATTAAGAAAATCAATTCGCATACGAGGCTTTCCTCTTTACATTGATTGATTGGCATGTATCCAGCCTCCTTTGAGAATTATACGCGTCCCATTATGGAGCTTGCGTGGAGATTTTTTTTTTTTTTGGCACTGCAATATATATCATGCACCATATTCGCTCAATAAGTTAATTTTATATTTTTATGTTTCCTCTTTTCTTTCCTTCCTCCGGTTGACCCCCCGCTGTGTTTTCGAGCGAGATGCAGACGCGTGGCAGAACCGGGACCTACATACTTCTTGTGTGGGGTGGTTGGAATCTTTGAGCTGATCCTCCTCCATACGTGTGAGGATAAAAAAAAGCGACTGTTGAACCGGTGTTGATCACTCCTCCGAAAAACTCACTAAAAAAAAAAAAAAACCGGTTTACACTGAACTAGCTCAAGCCAACATCCCCGGTCCGACCGTCAAACCAGCCAGTTCTGAACCCACCATCAAGCCAGAATCTAAAGCCTTTCGAGCACCTTCTTCAGTTCTTCTCCCCTTCTCAGCCGTCCATCCAATTTAATCAGAGATAGAGAGAACCGGGGGCCAAACCTAACGGTTCCATTCTGAACCAGACGACGTGGCGCACGTTAGCAGCTGACCTTTCCCCAGGGAGCCATCCTCGAAGCCACGTTGTTTTGGCCCGTGCACGCCTCCTCGTTCCGTGCTCTCTCCTCCCCCTTTTTCTCCCCTTCTCCTCGTTTTTCATTCATTATTTTTTTATTATAAATATTTATTCTCCGCCCCCAGCCTTCTCCTCCTCCCACACACCCCCCCCCCCCCCTTCTCTCTCCGGTCCTCCTCGTTCTCGCTCGATCCCTCTCCCCCTCTCTTTCTCTCTCCATCTCTCTCCCCCTCTTCCTCCCTCCCTCTCCCCCTTCCTCCAAATCCACCCGCAGACCGCTCTACCCTTTATTTTCGCTGCATTAAAATCCGATCTTTATCCGTTCTCGTCGTCAGATCCCCCTCGCTCCTTCATTCTCGACGTGATTAGGCGATCAATGCGGGCTCCGGAGCCTTAGGGATGGACGGGGGCGGCGGGCTGGGGCGCTCCGAGCTGGCATGCAGTGGGGCGTGCTGAACGACGTGGGGGCCGCGGGCTGGCGGTGCGGGAGATGGCCGCCGACGGGTCTGGGGCTGCGGCGGGGTCGCCGCAGGCGGTGATGGTCAAGAGGGAGCTGCTGGCCGCGTGCATGACGTGCCCCCTCTGTCACAAGCTCCTCCGCGACGCCACCACCATCTCCGAATGCCTCCATACGTGTGAGTCCCCCTCTCCGCCTTCTTCTCTTCGTGTCCCTTGCGTTCTGCGGGTTTTACGATGTCGGTTTGTTCGATTTATTGGATTCTTTTCGACGTGGGTGCCGTTTGGTTTCGGGCCTCTCGATTCGGGTTTTACGTGCTTTTTTCTACTCCTGTTTTGTGATGTGCATCCTTATGTTATTATTCGATCTTGCGATCTGGGTTTTTCTTCGTTTGGCTTGGTTTCTTGAGGTTGGAGGCTGGCCTAGCGTCGAAAATGGTTTTAAAGGCGGTTCTTTTATGGTTTTTCGGTTCTTTCCCCCTTGGCGTGAGGCTCTGCAGTCGCATGCATCGTTGGCTCTTTCGGCCTCTGCGTTGTCTTCTTCTTCCTCTGCTACCATGGTGAGGTATGAGGAAGTTAGTTGATGTTCGCACAAGGAGAAAGGTGGTATCTTTATCCGGTTATTCCTGTCATTGATCATTGAGCCCGGCAGAAGCTATTGAGATTAAAGGTGGATTTTTTCGAGTATCTTTTAGTTGAAAGGAGCAGGGAAGCTCCATGCACGCCGTAGGTGATTCCATCTGAAATTAATTTCATCTTGCCCGTGCCCGCTGCTTCTTGCTAATTTAGTATGGAGGCATCAAACTTTAGGTATCTTTCCTTTTCTGAGAGAAGTAGACATCAACTAAACGATATTACTATACAGTGTGGAACGTCCTCTTCCATACACTAGAATTGACTTGAGAATTGCACTACTGTCCTTATGGTTGAATCTGTGCTCCGTTGGTTAAATCTATGGCCCTCCCTCCCTTGACTCTATCATAAATGCCACTCAAGACTCGATGGACTTTTGTTCTCTTCTTCAATTTATATTGCATTCTTTTTTACCAATAAAGGAAAAAAACTCTGTATATAGCAAATCTGGTGCTTCTTATGAGATTTGTTAGATCATGCAGAAAATCTCTATAGCTGCATGCTTACTTACTCCCGTTCAGTTGCAGCTGCTATGTTGTTAATTGTTGATTAATCATGATGCACGAAGCTTCTATTTGTCATTAATTGTTGGTTGTTAGGGTGTCATACCAGTTGAAGCTGCTTAGCTGTTAATTGTTGATTAATCATGATCAGGAGGCTAATCATAGTGTTTAATTAGTTCATTAAGTTGGCTGTAAGCTTATCATTCTGGGGGCATATCTTGGTCCTGAAAACCTCATTTTAGTGGAAGTTTACTGACTCTATTATATTTGTGTTGCTATCTTTTTGCCTAATCTCCTAAACAATTCATTTCACCAATTCCTCAATAAAGCCACAGTTTTTATTCACTCTTTTCTGGCTGAGGATGCCTCTGAATGGTAGTACTTACTCTAAGGCCACATTAAATATGCTTATATTATGTCTTTCTACTCTAAAATTATATTTTTATTTGTCAGCTTCAAACTATTATTTGATAGTGAAATATTTGATGCCTTTTTCCTTGTGTGCTTAAAGCAACGAATATAGTATTTCATTGCTGGACTTATTTTCTATTTTCCTTCTCTATGCATTTTGTATATGCTTAGCAAGTTGATGTGACAATTATTTAATGTTTTTATATCATTGAAACAGTTTGCCGGAGGTGTATCCTTGAGAAACTCACCGACGAGGAGGTAGATTGCTGCCCGATATGTAATATCGATCTGGGTTGTGCTCCAATAGAGAAGCTCAGGTTATTTTCTTTTATTTACATGTGTTTAGATTTTCATTTATCTTTCTCAGTTAAGTTAGCTTGATTACTAACCAGTACTTGAAAGCATCTTGGATGACAAAGGCTGTACAATATTATGGCCAAACTATTGATGGTATTGATGCAATAAACTTTCAAATTATGCTGTAAAGTATTATTCTTTGTTAGATTGGTGGAGAGTAGGAATGGGAAGACAGGAAAAAAAAAATCATAGATGGTGAATATCAGCCATTTCTTTTCTGAGAGTGTGAAAATGGAAAGATAAGGATCTTGGTTACCTGGAATGGGAATGGGTGGGAGGTGTAAGAGCAGAAAGCCTAGCTTTTAAAAAACCTTTAGTAAAGTAGTGTCAAGGAAGTGAACTCAGGGAGATGCTAAAGAAACTTCAAAGTAAGTCCAACAACTGAGGTATAAGGTTGCAGCTGCTAAGAGAGTGATTTCTGAAAGGAAAAAACAGAGAGAGGTTGTTATAAAGGTGGGGTTTGGAAATGCAGCTCTATGTGATATTAGTCTGAGGGAAAAAAGTACATAAAAGTAGATTCCTGAGACCAAATAGTATATGATAGGAGCATCTTGAAGAGCAAGAAGAAAAATCATAACCTGCAGACCCTTTTTGGTGCAAATTGTTTTCCGCAAGACCATGAATTCCTCTTTGCAACCTATCTCTCTCCCTCTCTCTCTCTCTCTCTCTCTCACACACACAGACACACACACATATTGATAAGGTATTGTTACTTAAATTATATTTTCAAAATCTTCCCAAAAAAGCTTCTTATTTGTGGAGGAAAAAAATCTTGATCTACAATATAATAATCCACAAGTAAAGTCTGCGTTAGCCTCTTTATTATTTTTTCCTTTATATGGACCTAGCACATTATAACACCAGGATGGCTGATTTTTTGTCTCATATATTTTGTTGAATCACAATATGTTATCTCCTACAAATGCATCAATCCATCAATAATGCATCTTTACCTCTATATCCATAAAGGTTAAAACATGTCCCATCTACATGGTGTTGGCATGTTGTAAGTACAATGATGATGTGAAATAGTATTGGAAATTGTTGAAAATCTTTGATGCTAATATTGTGCACTTCAGAAGAGAGAAAAAAAAATTGAAAGAAAAGAGGAAAACAGATGTGTAAAAGAAAAGTAAAAGAGTATCTAAGGTTTTCTCGCCAAAATATGTGCTAAGCATATAACTTTTTCCAATATGTGCTCAGTTTGCATGAAATGAAATCGCTAGGCCCATTGCCTTTTGCTGATTAATCCATAATAGCAGAGGTCTGTTTATATACGACTCCATCAACTAATGTTGAAACCAAACTTGAAGATCACCTGGGCCTTTAATTGGAGCAATATAGAAGATCTTAGCTATGGCATCACTTCCATTGAAAATTTTTGGCACCACAAGCTCCTTATTTATATATATTGGTTAAAAATATCTTAGAATCCAATAGAAGAGCTCTCTAACTTTTCCAAAGGAACCACAGGTTATTGCCCTAAATTTCCAAAGCCCTTAATTTTCCCATTTATTAACTGTGGTCCCAAACTGGTCGATTTGTATAGGCCATCTGCTGTAAGCACCTAGGACACCAGAAGCATAATTCTTCCAATCTACTTTTGCAATCTATAGTTCTCGATATTGTCCTGCATGTGAAACTAAGTGTCAGAGCAAAGAAGCATCAAAGCAAGCAGACACCATCTTTCACTTTGTTCATCCTCATTTATGCCTACAATGTGCAGATTAACTAGCTGTTGTGCAAAATAACTGTGTGAAAATTATGGTCACTTATCCTTTATTTGCTTTAGGTTTCTTAAAAGGCAGAGATATAATCTCTCAGAATATTTAATCTGTACTGACACAGGTATCTTGAATTTGTTGGAGATGCAAGTGGTAAGTGTGCAGGTCATTTTGATTTCATAGAACTGAATTTATCTTCTTTTTAACAAAACTCGTTGAAATTATTCCTTGCTCCATTTGAAGGACCTCCTTGTGCCTTTCACCATTTTTTTTTGGTTGCTGCCAGTGTTCCAACTCAATTAGATAATTCTTTTTAGCTATGGTTTTACTAGTTCTGCTTGTTAATTGATTGCTAAGCTTGAAAATTATGTGGTCTTGCTGCAATTGTATGTTGCCTTTCGAGGGATCTTGCTGCTTGTTTTCTCAGCTAGATCGTTGAAAAGGCAGAAAGCTTGTGGATGATGTCTGACATTATTGATGTTCTTCATTTTATTGAAGTTGAATGCTATGAAAATAATCTCAAGAGAGTTGTTTTCTCTGACTTTATGCTTACTTGTACATGTTGTGGAAGTGCATGAATTGATACTGGAATATATGCAGACCTGATCACAACCTACAAGATGTGAGGGCAAAGATATTTCCCTTCAAAAGAAGAAAGGTTAATGCTCCAGAAATTGTGCCTCCCATTCAATTGCCTGTTAGAAGAAAAGAAAGATCACTTTCTTCTTTGGTGGTAAACACTCCTCGAATAGCAACGCAAACAGGTCTGACAGGAAGAAGGACAAAAGCTGTAGCTAGAAGGGCTGCTGCACTACGTGGATTGGGTCCTGTTATTAATCAATCTTTTAAAAAAGAGGATAATGATGCTGAAAAGCAAGCAGAAAACTTAAGCTCAACTGAGATGTCAAGCAAGATGACTCAGAACAGAAGACAGGTAGAGGGAACACGATCATGGTTTTTTATGGCTCTTTAGCAGATTTAAGTGGAAAATACTCTTTATATACTTATTAGTTCTCTGAGCTGTCTTGCTGTAATTATCTGTCCTGACACTTGTATTGGGTGAACCTTTTCAGACTTCTTCAAAAGCAGAGCCATCTAATCATAGACCTAATAGAGATACAGAAAATGGTGGAGAGTCCTTTCTGGATAAGTCTGAGCTTTGGAAGCCTCTGAATTGTCTGGTTGAAGCTGCTAACAGAACAAAGTCTCCTAAGTCTAGTCCACAGAGTCCTGTTGTAAAGACAGAGCAAATCAATGGTGTTAATAATGAAGTACATTTTCATAGAACAAAGGGTAGGGATCATCCAAATAAATTAAAAATTCATGAGGAGAAGAAGGAAAGTGTTCCCATGCCTCCGGTAATGGTGAGAGCTAGGAGATTGCAAGGAAATAGCCGAAAAAGGAAACAGTTAGGAAGCTCAACCCAGACACTGCTTGATTCTGCAAGTGCATGGCGTGAAAGGAGGATAAAACAAGTTTGGTTTTCATTAGTTCCCTCTCTTGACCAGTGAAGAATCGTTCCTTTTTCTGGAAGTTATAATTGTGATTTCTATGCTACATCTTATATTTAAAAGCCACTTTTCTGAGTGCACAACATGATTTCAGGGAAGGAGATTCACCATTGGCCCAGATACCTGCAAATTACTTGAGGATCAAGTGAGTTTTCCCCCTCAATATAATAGAACATTCAAATGTCATATTAATTATTTTGTTGAAAATGTAACTGATTTTACTTTTTTTTATCATTTTGGATATCATGCTTGTATTATGTATAATGCACTCTTTTTAGGATGTTTTTGATGAGACAAAGTTATTCTGGGAAACATTAAGTTTTTAAGAAATAGAAATAGAGTATTATCATGAAAGAGTAAATGATAAGGAAGAAGAGGAATAAAGTAAATCCTCCATGTCTTTTATGCTAAACTGGTATTGCATACAACTATTACCAAAGAAAGGGGTATATGCAATAGATTAAATCATTGTATGTTGTACTGGTGTTGTCACTCCGTACTGGGCGTACCATACTATATTGGTATCGAACTGAGACTGAATACCAATGTGTATCGAGTTACACTATGCTGAACCAACCCGCGTACCAGGCATACTAACAGTGCACTAGTTTGGTACTAGTATGGGGTCAGATACTAAGAGCAAACCTTAGATCAAATGATTAAAAAGTGTACATAATGTCATTATTTTCTTCATATAAAAAATCTTGGCCTTCTCTTTAATTAGGCCTTTAGTTGCCAAAAAAGAGCCGAGTGCTAGGGCATGTCTGGGTGTGGAAACATGCCAACATAGCTCTCAAAAAATTTATTGAAGGAAGCAGGTGTAGCCGTGTAGGGGTGTGAAGTAAGATTGTGAAAGGGAAATAACTCCATCTGTTGAGATTAGGCAAAGGTTTTAAGGGCATCAACATTATTTGGTTAAGTAAATTCTTTAAAATTATAGATTAAGTTGTTCCTGTTGTAGATGGTTACCTATCACGAAGAATCTAGAAAGGTGTTTTTTTTGTAACTATTTATCCAAAATGTTCATTGCATATAACTTTAGGCTTGTTTTAAAATGTTATCCTACCGGATGTTATACAAACTCTAATGGAGCAAGTGAGTAAAAAGTTTAGGTGACTTCTACACTTGTTGCACTACGCCTAGGCTAGGTCTATCGCCAAGTTTCAAAGAGGTGGTTTGATGATTATGACAATGGGTACAAATTTTGTTAGACGAATGAAATGAAACTAACAAATTCTGTTACATCATAACCTTACTGATTCAGGTAGCCCAGTAATCAAGCATTCTAACTCAAAAATCAATAAAAAGATGATAATTTTTCAAAAATTTGTAATAATAAAAAAAGATTTGTCTATATTCATCTATACATATTTCTATTATTGAATTAAAATAAATCATTCATATATGAAAAGAATTGAAGAAAAAAACGCATTGTCAAATTGGAAATATATTTTGAAATCCAAATAGTTGGATTTCAAGCAATGTTCAGGAGAAGGATGACGATGATGACAACAAAACCTTAAGCCCAACCTAGTTAGAGTCAGTTGCATGAATCCTTCTCCTTCATTCTGTTTTGTTTTGAGTTATATTTTTTTCTAAGATACAAAGATTTTAAATATTTCTTTATCATTTCCTTCTATGTAATTTTTGATTTATATATATCTCTTTTTTCTTTCTATATGTTTTAAATCACTTCTTCATACCAAGGCATCTCTAGGTCTAGGTTACTAATGTTCAAACTATATAGATCGTTCTTCCTTCAACTTGTCCTCAATTGGTGATACTTCTGCCTTTTTACAAATAATTTTATTTCTTATTTTATCTTTTCTTATATTGTTATACATCTATTTCAACATTCTCATATCAGCCACATTCATTTTAATGCTTATAAGAAAGATAAAAGTGATAAAAGACTTTTTTGAAATGTCGGTTTTAGAAGCAGAGATGGGAGAGGAAAGCTAAAAGAGGTTAAAACATTCATCTGGGGTAAGAGATGTGCATGAATATTAATCTTAAACTCTTACGTAAATGTTTCCTCTCTAATAATCAATTTACTTGTGATCTTGGATAAGAGTTTGAGCTGGAAATTGTTCAAATCATTTTAAAGAAAATTAATCAAGTGGACTATCCAACCAGAAATCTTTACAATTTTATCTAGTTCAAAAAGTTAACGATGAAGTTTTGAAGCAGTGTTAGATCTGTTATAGCCAAGAAGGAAGGCTGAAGAAAATTTAGAAGAAAGGTTCATATCTGGTAGGGCCATGGTTTGCTCTCTTTTCGGGCATGTTGGACGGGGAGGCTATGGACCCAATGATTATTTGATTTATATGCCCATGATAATACATTAACTACACAAGAAGGATCAACCATTGAAAATTGAGGACTTAATTGTTTAAGGACTATATGGGTGAATATCAGCTCGTGATTTATCAAAGTACAACATGTTAAATAGCAAGTAGTTGTCAACACTGCATTGAAATGGAAAATATTTTTGTTGGAAAGTGGTATAGATATGACATGCGAGCCAAGAAGAAGCACTCACTTGTTAATGGTGGTGCATTAAGGTGCTATGCATTGGTTAGCATGATAGTAGACCCCCCACATAGGTCAAAGACAGAAAATGAGGAGAAAAGTTCAGAAATCCACTATAGAGGCCTTACATAGCAGAGAAAAGATGAGTGGGCTCAGAATATTTTTGGATTAGAGGTGGTGAGAATGGGATTTGTTATCAGTAGTTTTAAATCCCTAGAATTATTCAAGTGCTGAGAAGGAAAATCATCTTAAAGGTAATCCATAGACACTGAAGATCAAAGGTGAAATTTCAACATGAGTCTGATTGGATTGGAGAGGGTTGACCCTTCAAAATTGCTGTTGGTTAGAAGGCAGAATGCAAAGCAAAGAAATAGTTGACGGATGAGAAAGGGGAAGTCTCTTAATTATCTAGACCTGAAACTGTTTATAGATGACAGACTTCAAAAAGTACAGGATTAAAACGATCCTTCTGGGATGAAAGTTATTAGGCACCGTGTCCAAACTTTTTCTGAAAAAAAAGGAGAAAAATAATCCTTCTAGGATCAGCTACAGGTGTAGAGGTTTGCAGTAGAGATTGCCAAAAGCTGCAGGAATCATGAGATATTCAGTGGCAACCAAACTTTCACCAGTATGACAAAGTGGTCATTGAATAATGCGTTTCCAATGTTGGCTTAGAGGTTTGAAAAATCTTAGCAAAACCTCAAGGCGCTGTTGAAATATGATAGTTATCTGATGCTGAGTAGTAGTTAGGCCACTACACTCAGAAGATGATGCAGTATAATGCAGTAGTTTATATTTTATTGATTAAACGTTGGATGTAGTGAATCAATCCAATAATTGGATAGACTTGATGTGAGCTAATGTTCTATGACATATTTTACTGTTTTAGAGCCTCAAAGCTTTATTTATCCATATCAATCCATTATTCGAGACCATAAAACTTGGGAAGCAAGTGTTGGAGTGAATCAGTGTTCTTGTTGTGGCATGATGTCACTATATATGATTAAATAACTCGCATCTTAGAATACCTTCACCACATTTGGAGTGCATGCATTTAAAGGATGGCATTTTGATGGGAAGACTTGCACTAGGAATTAAAGAACATGTCACTAACATCATGTTAGACATGAGTACTATACCTTGTTTTACACTGCAGTAGCATGCATACTAACGTATAGTTTTGTCATTTAGGATGAGACATATTTATCAGATGAATCATTATGGAACTTTGAGGTGAAAGCACTTATAATTGACATGACCTAATTAGTAAAACAGAAAATGAAGTGTTTCTCAAGTTTAACTAGCAAGTATTCTTATTTTTACTATGTTCCCAAAAAATTTAACAGATGGGTTGGATATAAGTTCCCATTGTTTGGATTTATATTTTATATATAGGCTGTGAGAGGCAACTCATTTTGCATGGTCAGTGCTAAAGAAATTAAAACATAACCAAGACAATATTCAGTACTACCTATGCTAACATGAGGAACTAAAAGCAAATATCCATATGCCAAGAGATTTTGTTTTTAAAATGCCTCCAAATAGATCTATTAAACAGGATAGATCAAAAATGTTGATTTGATGCCACTATTTAGAATAGAAGAAGAATCAGAAAACCTATTTATGGGCATGTCTGATGCTATATGAGCTAGAACTGCTCTATGCTTAACAACTTCATATTGTTTACATAATTGGACAAATTATTTCTGAAAAAAGTAAAAAATAATAAATCAATATTCTGGTCCTGTGCTTCAATCCTGTGACCATCAATATTTAGAGCTCTTTATGCCAAATATGATGATGCTCTTTTGCTATTATAGTTGCATAAGCTAACTAAGTTCTGCCTATTCTTTTCCAAGTTGCTTACAGGAATTTTCTTTCAATTTGCTTCTTTAGTGTATGTTTTGTGCCTCAAATTTGTTGTGGTTTGCTGTGTTACATTTGTGCTCTCTCTCTCTCTTTCTCTCTCTCTCTTAGACTATTTCCAAGCCTAGGAGAAACTAGCAAGACTGCTCCTTGGTTTCATGCACTTAAAATAGTGTAACCAACTGTCCCTCTATGATTCTGTGGACCGCTCCCAAGGTTTCATCATCATCATCAATTGGGCGCCATTTTAGATGTCTGACATCTGATTGAGGATTGGCTCACATATTTGATATGGATCATATGTTTCCTTAAACTGACCCCATAAGGTAGACTTCTTGATTAAGGTCTTTATCCAAGTTGTATTAGTAATATAATGGTATATGATTTAATACCTGAGCATCTGGTGTCTGTTATATGTCCACAATATAGATGCAACAATTTTCAATAAAACAAAATCAGATGTCTCAACAACTGAAATTTATCAAACAAAGATTGAAGTCTCTCACAGCACATGGATCCAATAGAAGATAGCTAATGCTATTTCATTCTTATGATAATTAAGAAAAAGGATTGATGCAGGGTAAAATTGTCATTGCGCCACCATCCGTGTATATGACGAAAAGGCTAGAGCCACTTTTGGTTCTTAACTTGTTAATTATCATGTTTGAAAAAAGACAAACTGTTATTTGATATGGCTGATGAAGCTCTGTGAGTTAACGATGGAAGTTGAGGCGGCCATAGCCTCCAAGCGGTCTCATTTTCGAAAGCACCCCAGCCTCCAAGGTGGCCTCATCTCCGGACTCCCCAGACTCCAAAGTTGGCTCTAGTCGGCTTTAGCACTAACTCGGCGCCAAGGCGGCCTCATCTCCGACTCCGGATTTGGCCCTAGCTTTCAAGGCGGCCTCATCTTCGGATTCGACCCCAGCTTTCAAGGCAGCATCATCTTCGGACTCGGCCCCAGTCGGCCTCGGCCTTCAGAATCGGCTTCAGCACTGACTCGGCCCCATAATCGGCCCTAGCATTGATTCTGAAGTCGGTCTCCTCACCGACTCTAGAGTTAGTACCGACGCCATCATCGGTCTTGATGCCAACACCAAAGATGGTCTCCGAACCTCAGCAGGACCAAGCTATCTCCGAATCTCGAAAGGGCCAAGCTATCTCCGAATCTCGAAAGGGCCGAGCTATCTCCGAACCTCAGCAGGGCCAAGCTATCTTAGTGCCTCGGAAAGGCCGAGTTTATTCGAACCTCGGCAGGACCGAGCTATTTTAGTACCTCGTCAGGATCGATCCTCATCCTTTTAACGTAAGCGCCATTGCTGCTTCAAGCCATGCCGGATATTTCGGAGGATGAACTATCCTGATCGCAAGAATCGCGGAATGAGCTTCCCAAAATGGAAACGGAAGCCAAATACAACACTCCATCTATGATCAATGGGATTTCAAATTCTTGATAAACTGCCCGTTAGCTTCAACTATCGATCCCCGTAACCGTTGGGATTCCGACTTTATCGGATGCCAATTCCCTAAAATGCGTTCAAAAAATCAGGTAACGACTCACCTCCTCGACAGCGTACAAATACTAAGTCTCAGGACCCTTCGGGTATGCTCTCGAAGGCAATCTAAGCCCAAAAAATAACTCTAGCAAAGGTCATTGCTCCTGAAAAATCATCTCAAGGAGAAAGATCCTTTTGCTGGAGCCTTCTCCTCTTATCTGATTACTAGATATTTTTACTAACTTGGGCATCGGAGGGTCATTCGCAGGGATCACCCCCGTGCTTCCTGCGCAAAGACTATCTTACAGGTCCACTCAAACGGGAGAGAGCTATTCGGATCCTGACGTACATCGTTCCCAAGCCGGAGAATGGATTTTTACAGCAACAGATTGACGCTAGAAGAAGGGCCCGAAGTCTCTCTGAAAATTTAAAACCAAGGAGATAAGATTTCTCAATGGCCAATCGTACAAGAGCAACTGCAGATGTTCCTGATCAGGGCATCTCTCAAAGGCTTGATCCCACAAACAACATGGCGCTCTCGCAGCCATCACCGACCGAGGTTCCTTCACTGTCAATAGCCTCGATCACACAGGACCAGTTTGCAATGCTGGTCCATCTAGTTCAAGCCCTGCTACAACTGGTGCAGGGGCTTCTTGGGGGTTTTCTTCCCGCTGCACCCACTCAGTAGCTTCCTGATGGAACAATTACCTCGGTCCTATCGGTGGTCCCTTCGCCCAATCCACTAGAAGCCACCAGCCTCCTGCGATAGCCCGACCATAGAGAAGTTGACCCAGCACCGTGGAGGAGAGGAGATAGGAGCCTGCTCAGATCCTATCGGGCTCGCTCCTTACCTCCAGTATCTCTCACCACGACTCAACGCCACGGCCGCGATCCCTCCGTATCGTTTCTTCAATTGCTTGGGATGACGGGCTGCAACGACAACTATGCGCGCTGAACCTACTGGCAACTGGCGCTATTAAAATGATTAACCATGCCCATCAGGTACGGCCAAGCGAAGAGGAGAACCGGTTTGAAAGGGTTTGGTGCGAGGGGCTCACCTCTTCAGATGAGGACATCAAAAAGATATTGTGCCTCAAGGATATGGAACTCAGATCACTTCTGAGCAATCAAGACCTTCAAGGGATACAGTACCCCGAAGATATGGAACTAGACTAAACCCTGAGTATATTACTAGTGAAGTATGCATGAATCGAGCCATTTTGCTCATTATAATAAAACTTCACTCTTTGATCCAAATATTTTTTATTGATTAATAATCTTCTTTGAGTTGTGGATGAAAGGCAGGTCTTGCACAATCATTGACCTACGGGGTCCATTTCTTCGAATCTTGGCAGTGCCAAGTAAAAATTTTTTTCGTACCTCGGCACTGCTGAGCAACATTCTTCGTACCTTGGCAGAATCGAATAACATTCTTTGAACCTTGGCAGGGTCAAGTAAAAAAAAATTCTTCGTACCTCGGCAGGATTGAGCAACATTCTTCGAACCTTGGCAGGGCCAAGTAAAAAAAATTTTCGTACCTCGGCACGGTTGAGTAACATTCTTCAAACCTTAGTAGGGCCAAGTAAAAATTTTTTTTCGTACCTTGGTAGGGCCGAGCAACATTGTCCGAACCTTGGTAGGGTTAAGTAAAAAAAAAATTCCGTACCTCGGCACAGTCGAGCAACATTCTCCGAACCTTGGTAGGGCCAAGTAAAAAAAATTTCTCCGTACCTCGACAGGGCCGAGCAACAGAACCTTGACAGGGTCAAGTAAAATTTTTTTTTCGTACCTTAGCAGGGCCGAGCAACATTCTCTGAACCTTAGCAAGGCTAAATAAAAATTTCTCCGTACCTTGGCATGGTCGAGCAACTTTTTTCGTATCTTGGTAGGGCCAAGTAAAATTTCTTTGAGCAACAATCTCCGCACCCTGTTGGAGCGAGGTAAGATTCTTTTCGAGCCTCAGCAGGGCCGAGCAATTCTCGGTACGGCCAAAAAGTTTCTCCAATCGAATTAAGCCATATGAAACTCTACTCCCTATGCCCGAACCTACGCTTTGGACTAGGGAATGGGGGGCATGTGATGTGGGGTAAAATTGTTATTGCGCCAACATCCGTGTATATGGCGAAAAGGCTAGAGCCACTTTCGGTTCCTGACTCGTTAATTATTGTGTTTGAAAAAAAAAACAAACTGCCATGTGATATGGCTGATGAAGCCGCGAGTTAAATGTGGAAGTTGAGGTGGCCACAGCCTCCAAGCGGTCTCATCTCTAGAAGCGGCCCCAGCTTCCAAGGTGGCCTCGTCTTTGGACTTGGTCCCAGACTCTAAAGTCGGCTCTAGTCGGCCTTAGCACCGACTCGGCACCAAGGCGACCTCATCTCCGAAAGTGGCTCCAGTTTTCAAGGCGGCATGATCTTCGGATTCAGCCCTAGCTTCCAAGGTGGCCTCATCTCCAGATTCAGCCCCAGCTTCCAAGGCGGCATCGTCTCCAGACTCGGCCTCCAGAGTCGTCTTTAGCATCGACTCGGCCCCATAGTCGGCTTTAGCACCGATTCCGAAGTCGGTCTTCTCATCAACTCTAGAGTTAGTACCGACGCCATCATCGGTCTCAACGCCAACACTAGAGATGGTCTTCGAACCTCGGTAGGACCGAACTATCTCAGCACCTCGAAAGGGCCGAGCTATCTTCGAACCTCGGCAGGGTCGAGCTATATCCGAAGATCAGCAGGGCCGATCTATCTTAGTACCTCACCAGGATCGATCCTTATTCCTTCAATGTAAGCATCATTGCTGCTTCAAACCACGCCGGATATCTCGGAGGATGAACCACCTTGATCGCAAGAACCGTGGAATGAGCTTTTCAAAACAGAAACGGAAGCCAAATACAGCACTCCGTCCATGATCAACGGGATTCCAAATTTTCGATAAAGCACCCGTCAGCTTCGTCAACTGCCTATCCCCGTAACCGTTGGGATTCCAGCCTTATCGGATGCCAACTCTCTAAAACACGCCAGAAAAATTAGGTAACGGCTAACCTCCTCGATAGTGTACAAATACCAAGTTTCAAGACCTCCTAGGTACGCTCTCGAAGGCAATCTAAGCCCAAAAAATAACTTTAGCAAAGGTCATTGCTCTTGAAAAATTATCTCAAGGATGAAGATCGTTCTGCTTGAGCCTTTTTCTGTCATCTGATTGCTGGAGATTTCTACTGACTTTTGGGCATCGGAGGGTTTTTTACAGGGACCACCCTCCATGCTTCCTGCGCAAAGATTGTCTTGCAGGTCCATCCAAATGGAAGAGCGTTATCTGGATCCTGGCGTGCACCGCCCCCAAGCCGGAGAACGGATTTTCGTAGCAACAAGGATAAAATAAGATTATTACCTTGGTTTAAGCACAATCAAATTGCCCTCATCTGGCTTGAAATGTTATACTTAACTATCATGCATTTTTAAATGTGGTTTAACATGTTATACTTAACTACCATGTATTTTAAATGTTATCAAATTGCACTTATGTGGTTTGAAATATTACACTTAACTACCTATATGTTTTAAACCTATCCAAAGTTTACTTAATGTGCCCAAACTTCCACATGAGTACAATTTGATAGCGTTTAAAATATATGGTAGTTCAGTATAATATGTCAAAGCACATGCGCTCAATTTAACAGAGTTTGATAGAACTTAAAACATGTAATGGTTAAGCATAATATTTCAAATATGAGTGCAATTTGATAGTCTTTAAACCACATGGTAGTAATTTGTATTTTACCCTTAAAAAAATTGTTAGTTAGTTAGGGAAAATGCTCAATGCTTTGCATGGAAGGGGAAAAGTATGAAAAAAAGAAACAAAAAGGAAAAAACAATCATAAATATGTGATTCAATGGAAAAATCATAATAGCCAAAGAGAGATTCAAAATAAACTTTTAAAATATGAAAAAAATCGCACGAAGTGTCTTCATTTTGTATGAATTTTGTTATTGAGTATAATATGTTTATGTGCCGACCCCATGTAGTTGGGAAAAAGGCTTAGATGAGTTGAGTTGAGTTGAGTATAATATGTTTATGTGATTTGAGGATTGTGAATACCATCGGAAGGTAAATTTGCATATTAGTTGTAATAGGTGCTGTGCTGATTTGGATGCATCTTTGTTACTCATTTATTGATCTAACTAGCTATGATTTTAGTTCTCTGCGTCGAATTTTTGAAGGAAATATAATCAGTCACAATAAGGCACTTGTGTTAGGCTATCAAGTTATCAGCAGTGCTGTTTGTCGAGCTAGGGAGGACATTAGTTATTCTTTGTGTATGACATTTGAAATAAGTATTTATACTAACATCAAACCTCTTGGCTAGCAGTGATGCTAAATCTAATTACTCTTATCAGCTCTTTTGGCTTTCTCAAGTAAATTTTCTTGCAGATTGACATACCTAGCTGTATAATATTTGTTGGCATGAACGATGAAGACAAGCCATTTTTTTTTATCAGTGCAAACCTACAGAGAATTATTATTGCAATCATTTTCTGTAGCTTAATTGATTGGAAACAAGCAGCATGTTAGTTCATGTTTAATGAGATCTTTTTATGCTTCATTTCTTTCACTGCTGCCACGTATTGACATATTTATCATTTTACTACTTTGGTCTTAGGGATGGTAACCTAACTGTTTCTTTCATCCAAAAGTACCTTGCAAGGAAGCTCAATATTGCAAGTGAAGCAGAGGTGAGTTTTCAAATCCCTTGCTCTATCAAATCTTAACCTAGCATGTTGTAGCAATAAGGAACAAACACTGGTGCTTTTTGTTGATAGGATGATAGAATTGTATCTTGGGTCTTCAGCCTGCTTGCATTTGAACTGCACTGAATTGCACATGATGTATCAAGAGTGCAGAAATATGCTAGAAAGAAGCTACAACATGATAACTTGCAATGAAGATGTATAAGAAACTGTCCTAAAAGTAGCAAATAATCTTGGTCATTTTTTTATTGATTTTGTTTTAGAAAATGTAGAATTAAATTAAAATGATCTTGAATAAGCATTGTCCTGATATTCCATGAGCTGTTAATTGAATCTGGATTTTCTGAAGTTCTTCATAACTGGGGGTAAAAGAAAAGGATCCTAGAAGAAGTGAGAATCCACAAAAAGATGCCTAAAATACATAAGGTTAGAAACAGAACTTTTCTTTTTCAATGATCAAATGAATTTAAATAAACTGCAAGAGTAAATTTGTGCAAGCTAAAATCCTCATTCGGATTTTAATTAAATCACTGCATGAAGGGGTAAGGCTATATTTATCTGACCCTCCCCAAATCTCCAATTGTGGGAACCTCATGCATTGTGACAGCCTTTTCTTAGAAGGAAAGATATAGCTGGTTTGGAAATTCACAAACCTTTTAACTGGCTAGTAATTTGTTTATGAATATAGTAAGGTGAGCTTATGGAAAATATAAAACAACAAGTTGCTGGTGTTTTTTATTTTTCTTTTTACTTATTTTGTGGGATTTAATGGCATATTTGCCATAGGTGTTCGTGAAGGTTGGTGGCAAAATTAGCTTAAAGATTGATGCACGTCTCAAGCTTTGTCACTCTACACAGATACAAGATACAACACCAATTTTGATGCCACAGTTGTATGCCAAGCATATGAAAATGACCATTTTCAGACAATGATGCCAGTCTGTCTTCGTTCACTGTCTGCCCTTTCTGATAGTCAAAACTAATCAAAACTCTTTCTTCCTTTTTGCTTTGCTGGCCTTTTAGGTTTGGTGGTAGGCCACTTTGTTGGACAAAGATGCCGAAGTCCAGCATTTTCACAATGATTTAATTGGTTGACGTCAGTTGTAATTTAAGCTTTCTATGTAGAAGACCATGATTTATGACCAACTACATGTCCATCGTCGGACGAAGTTTCTTGGTTATGTTTAATGTCGCCTTTTCACAGTTCTAATATATGGTTAAAGAACTTTGCATTGTTCACACTATTGTTAGCCCTGTTCAATACGCCAATTATGTTCCTAATCATCCAAAATACAAAATATTGACCAAGTGGTCCATGGATTATATTTCTAGAAGCTAGATATGAGTGCCTCTTTTTGTATAGATAATTAAATGACTGTTCCATGACAAAGACTAACACATATCAAGTCAGATCCTGAGATATTAATAATAATGAGACTTGTCTTATTTCAGTTGCCTTAGCTTTTAGCAGAATAATTTAGAGACTCTGATTTCTAACTTTAGACAATAAACATGAATATAGAAGCTGATCTATTCTGCTGACTCTGCTTATCGTATTCTGTAATTGTTCCCTCTGATCAACTAGTTCTTTTTCTCCCCGGGGAAAAAAATTGATTCTTCTACTTGTGGTTTCAGGTGGAAATTAAGTGCCGAGGCCAACCAGTGAACCCCAGTCTGAGCCTGCACCATTTAATAGACATGTGGCTGAAAGGGGGACCATCACAGAAGGTACAAGCATCCAGCGGTACCTCGGCCAAGGAGTTCGTGATGGTGCTTGCTTATGGTCGTCACAAGGTTCCTGTTCCTGCCACATAAATGCATCACCCCGACATCTTTCCATTTCTCCAATTATCCAAATCAAAGTAGCCTGTCATATTTTTCCCCTTGTTATTTAAGAGGTGGTTTAAGGATTCCTCTCTCTTAGATTATTATAAGTGCTGAGCCTAGTCATTCATATGATGCCTGTTATGTCTTATTGTAACAATATATCCGTTAGTGTTTGTTGCGGTGCTTCATTTCATATGAACATGTCCTCTTACTTTCATGTTTCATAAGCTTGTTGTACCAATATATTGTCATTTCAGTTATTTGCAAGAGCATTATGTTCCTTTGAGGTGTCATTTTCCCCACTCCCTTTGCTTTAGAGTAATGATCGAATGGTCTTCTGTCTTCTTGGAGTGATCTCATTGCTTTTGGATCATCACTGGTATAATTATTTATCATGAACTTTCCTATTCTCTCCTTTTTGCGGTGAGAACTGAGAAGCATTTGGAAAAAGAAAAACAAAAGAACAGAAAAGCCCAGTTTGGTGCTGATAGACACGGTGGTCAACCTTGAAATACCACCTGCTTGATCCAATCGTTGTAGATGCTTTGAGAGCTGCTCGCTGCCCACCCTGGGGCCGGGGTGGTTGCCTCCCGGTAACGGAACGGGCAGCTTCAGGACGCCAACAAAATATTGCTCTCAAAATTTTCTTTTCTACTTGGAAATAAGTTTTTACCAGGAACACACACACACACACACACATATATATATATATATATATATGATAAATTATTTCTTATTTTTCTGTTCTTGTTTTCTAAAAACTTGAGAAGGAAATGAAAGCAGACCTTCCCAACAGCAGCAATTTCATTTGCCAAAGCTATCTGCACCTCTGACACCACAGTTATCATGGCGTCTGCTATCGCCAGTGCTATCAATGCTGCAAAGATTGGCAGGACAAATGGGAGCTGAGCCAAAGATATGGGTGCGTACCGTCAACCGCTTGTGGCCTTCTAGCTGGAAATGGACCTGGACCTTAACTCCGAAGCCACACCGTTGATAAAAACAAAAAAAAAGTCTCAAGCTCTGTCTATCGCAGATGCCTTCTCCATCCTCTGATCGATTGGCCGCCGAGAACCGGGGTTGTGGGGCTAACACCGTTCCGTTAATTTCGATCGGCTTTAATTTTATCCTAACGGTGCTTTAAGATTCGTGTTTTCCTTGTATCCTTTGAAGTGAGCAGGAGGCGATTGCATAACTATTTTTGTGCAGATTTTCGTCCTCACATAAATTTGCGGATAGGGTCTGATATGGCTAATCCCGCACCGTCAGGATTAACGGTAAAGAAAATGATGGCGTCCCGCTCCAACCTCCGAGGCCAACCTTCGGGGCTCACCTTCGAAGCCAACCTTCGAGATCCACCTTCGAGGTGAACCTCCGGGGTCCTCCTCCGAGCCTATCTCCGGAGCCAACCTCCGAGCCCAACCTTTGAGGCCCACCTCCGGAGCCAACCTCCGGGGTCCACCTCTGAGGCCAACCTCCGAGGTCTCCTCCGGAGCCAACCTCCGAGCTCCACCTTCCGGGCCCATCTCCGGAGCCAACCTCCGAGCTCTACCTCCGAGGCCAACCTCCGGGGTCCTCCTCTGGAGCCAACCTCCGAGCTCCACCTCCGAGGCCAACCTCCGGGGTCCTCCTCCGGAGCCAACCTCCGGGGTCCACCTCCGAGGTCCTCCTCCGGAGCCAACCTCCGAGCTCCACCTCCGAGGCCAACCTCCGGGGTCCTCTGGAGCCAACCTTTGAGCTCCACCTCCGAGACCAACCTCTAGGGTCCTCCTCTGGAGCCAACCTCCGAGCTCTACCTCCAAGGCCCACCTCCGAGGTCCTCCTCCGGGGCCTACCTCCGAGCCAACCTCCGGGGTCCACCTCCGAGGCCAACCTCCGAGCTCCACCTCCGAGGCCAACCTCCGGGGTCTACCTCCGATGCCAACCTCCGAGGTCCTCCTCCGAGCCAACCTGAGCCAACCTCCGAGCTCCACGTCCGAGGCCAACCTCCGGGGTCCACCTCCGAGGTCCTCCTCCGGAGCCAACCTCTGAGGTCCGCTCCAGCTTCCTTTAGCCCATAGCTCCAACCACGACTTTAGGCAACCGTCACGGTCCAGCCGTTGGGGCCGATAGCAACGGGCCACTTGCGCCCATGTGACCCACTACTCGCCTGATACGGTGCGTCGCCATGCCTCATTAAGGCGTATGGTCTACTACATGTCCATAACGGTACATAGCCATACCCCATTACGGCGTGCAACCCATTACTTGCCCACGACTACGTATAGCCATACCCCGTTACGGTGTACGACTCGTCACTCGCTTGCAACCGCATGTGGCCATACCTCTTAACGGCGCGTACCTGATACAGGCGCAGCCACCCAACACTTGTAAGACGTGCTGGCAGATGGTAACTCAAGCGGGACACCTCTGACACATAGTAATGATGCAACCTGACACTATCAGGCCCTCCTTTTTGTCCGTTATCGGATGGAGATATCACGAAATCGGTAACCTTATGGAAGCATGGAGAAGGAGAGATCTTTGAACAAGTATAAAAGCCCACATTTGCGAAGAGGGAAGGATCCTGAACTCTAACCCATAAGCTTTCTTCTGTGAAGCTAACCCTTGTCTGTTCCTAAGTTACTGACTTGAGCATCGGAGGGTCCCCACCGGAGCATCCGGTCTCCGGGGACTTTTCTTGCAGGAATCCGGCAAGGAGGATCTCCGTTTCCTCGGCATTTGCAGAAAGTGACTTGGCGTCAACATATTGGCGCACCAGGTAGGGCCTGAGCTCTCAAGCAATGGTGACGACCCGCGCATGAGAGGTTACCGCCAATCATGCTTGGGGCAGTGTCAAGGGGCTGATCCACTAGCGGTTGGCCCCTCAGCTCCCCTAGCCGACGCTCCTGCACCACCACCACCGCAGCAGCTTCAAGAAGACCGGATTGCTGCCCTCGCTGCACAAGTCCAATCTCTGGCAACGGTGGTTCAAGGCTTGCAGCATCAAGCGGTGGCTGCGCAGCAACCGGAGCCCCTCCCGTTAGAGCCAGGAGCCATCCAGCCCAGCCAGCACTCTTTTCGGAGGAAGCCTCCTGCCCAAGAGCTGGCCACCGCCGCGCTTCGCCCAGGCCTCACTGCCGCGAAACCTCCAAGAGGCCCCGGTCGCCCTCCCGCCGTGTCAGTGCATCTCCCAGGCGACGACGCGGGAAGAAGGCGGAGCGCCTTCGTCAGCATCGACGCCACCCTTCCCCCTCCTCGGATTCTTCGAGGGAGGGGTCCTTCGACGACAGAGTAGCCCGCCGAGCTGAACGTCGGCTCGACGAGTATAATCAACGGCTGGAGGAGCTTAGCCACCGGATCACCAACCCGCCAGAGGCGGACTACGACAGTTGACCACCGCTGTTCCATCGGATCATGGAGGAGCCGATTTCAATCCGGTTCTGCCTCCCTCAGCTAGACCCGTATGATGGGACTACGGACCCCCTAGACCATTTGGAAAGCTACAAGGTCCTCATGCAGGTCCAGGGGGCAACCGACTCTCTCATGTGCATCGCTTTCCCCGCCACCCTGAAGAAAGCAGCTCGAGCCTGATACTCTCGCTTGCCGCCATGGAGTATCGACTCCTTCCGCCAGTTGGAGAGGGCCTTCCTCGCTCATTTTGATGCTTGCCGAAAAATTCCAAGGGTGGCAAACAGCCTCTTCTCCGTCCAGCAGAAGAGTGGCGAGTCTCTGCGGGACTACATCGCTCGTTTCAAGGAAGCCGCCCTGGAAGTTTATAACCTCGAGGATTTGATGGCCACCTTGGCCTTGAAGCGAGGGCTCCGTCCTTCTCATTTCGCGTACTCCCTCAACAAGAAGCCGCCCGGCTCCTACACTGAGCTTTTGAGCCAGGCCCAGAAGTACATTTATGCCAACGAAGCTGACTCCTCCTGGCGCAAGGCTGGCGGTAACACCACCAAGAAGCCGACCCGACCAGAATGTGCTGAAGCTCGCCCTAGAAGACCAAAGCCCCCTCACCGACCAGACAACCATACTCGAGCTCCTGCACCGAGAGATGGGCCTTATACCCCTTTGCTCGCCCCGATATCGCACATCCTTCTTGAGATCGAGGGCGAGCCCTATCTTCAGCGCCCTCCCCCGATGAACCGAAGATTCCCCGCAACAAGAACCTCTACTGCCGCTACCACCGGGATCATGGCCACGACACCGACGACTGCCGTCAGCTGAAGAAGGTGATAGAGGACCTTATCCAGCGTGGCCACCTAGGGAAGTTCGTCCAGAGGAGCAGCCCGGGATCTCCTGGTCCATCAGCGCCTCCGCCACCGATGGTTGACAATGCTCCGACCGAGAAGACGGTGACTATGATTTCCTGGGGGCAGGTGGCCCGCCCAAGAGGCCAAGGGGAGAGAGAGTTGGACTCTGTAATCCCTTTTTCCAAAAGGGACTTAGAGGGGGTGGTTAATAAAGATAATGATAGCGTCGTCGTGACCATGACGATAGCTAGGCACCCTGTAAAAAGAATTTTAGTTGATAGTGGGAGCTTGGTGGATGTTTTGAATTATGATGCATTTGTTCGCATGAACCTGTCACCTGACCTGCTTCGGCCTATCACCACGCCTTTAATGGGGTTCACCGGAGACTCCATGAAGGTAGAGGGGGAGATCACTCTTCCTGTCACGGCTGGCACGGCCCCGTGCCAAAGCACTATCTTCATGAGCTTCTTGGTGGTCCGAGTGCCCCTCACCTACAACGCTCTCCTGGGAAGGCCTGGGCTTAACCTTTTGGACGTTGTCATCTCCACCAAGAGGCTCCTCGTGATGTTCCCTACCAGCGAAGGAGTCGGGGAGATGCGAGGGGAACGAAACCCCCCACCACTTTGTTTCCACATGGCCCCCAATCCTCAGGGAGAAGTCAGTGCACCTACATCGGAAGCACTGGATCCTCGAGACTCGGCAAGGAGAGGAGAACCGGCCGAGCGCCTGCTAGCCTTTCCCCTGGGAGAGGACCCGGAGCGAACTATTCACGTTGGGGCTTTTCTTTTGGAGGAGGCTCGCGATCAGCTCCTTGCGTTCCTGCGAGCCAACGATGATATTTTCGCCTGGTCGCATTCGATATGCCGGGTATTCCAGAGGAGGTGATTACACATCAACTCAACATCAAGCCGGAGTGCCGACCCATTCGGCAGAAGAAGAGGAGCTTTGCTTCAGACAGACAAAGGCCATAGACGAGGAGGTGCGTAAGTTGACGGCGGCCGGGCACATTCGGGAAGTTTACTACCCCGATTGGCTGGCGAATGTGGTGATGGTCCACAAGGCCAGTAGGAGCTGGAGGATGTGCGTGGATTTCACTGACCTCAATAAAGCATGCCCCAAAGACAGCTTCCCGCTGCCCCGGATCGACTAGCTGGTAGACGCTACGTCCGGTCACGAGACTCTCAGTTTCATGGATGCATTCTTAGGGTACAACCAGATCAGGATAAACCCGGCTGATGAAGAGGCGACCTCCTTCGTCACGGAGAAGGGGATATATTGCTATAAGGTGATGTCGTTCGGGTTGAAGAATGCGGGAGCCACCTACCAGAGGTTGATGAACAAGGCTTTCGAGGCCCAGATCGGGCGCAACATGGAGGTGTACGTGGACGACATGCTAACTAAGAGCGCCCATGCTACGGATCATGTTGCTGACCTTACGGAGACCTTTGCCAACCTGCGCTGTACCGAATGAGACTGAACCCCCATAAGTGTGCCTTCGGGGTGGCAGTCGGCAAGTTTCTAGGCTTTATGGTGACTCAGCGGGAATTGAAGCCAATCCTGACAAGATTTGAGCCATCTTGGATATGAGGCCCTCGGCTAACAAGAAGGAGGTGCAGCATCTGACCGGAAGGGTGGAAGCCCTGAGCCGTTTCATGTCAAGATCGGCAGAGCGGTGTCTGCCCTTCTTCAAGGTGTTGTGCAAGGTTAACATCTTTGAGTGGACGAAGGAATGTCAGGAAGCCTTTGAGGAGCTGAATTTTTTATCTACTCCCCCGTTGCTATCCAAACCGAGAGGCGGGGAGGAGCTCTTTTTGTATCTTGCCGCCTCCCCGAGGCCATCAGTTCGGTGCTCATCCGTATGGACGCGACGGAGTGCAGAGGCCGGTCTACTACACCAGCAAAGTGCTTCATGATGCTGAGACCAGATACTCCAAGACCGAGAAGATCATCTTCGCACTGGTGGTCTCCGACCAGCGCTTCCGACCCTACTTTCAAGCTCGCCCAATCGTGGTGCTCACGGACCAACGACTCGGACTATCCTGTCTCGCCCTGATACTTCGGTCGGCTGGCCAAGTGGGCTATCAAGCTGGGGGAGTTTGATTTATCTATCGGCCAAGGCCTGCAATGAAGTCCCAGGTGCTAGCTGACTTCCTGGTCGAATGCACTTGGGCCGAGGAGCATCCAGAGGACTTGCACCCTGAGGCGCGTATGGATTCCCCTGAGACCGAGGAGAGGGGGAAGGAAGATTGGATTCTGCATGTAGATGGAGCATCAAATTCTCAAGGGAGTGGAGCTGGACTCATTCTTGCAAGCCCCAAGGGGGAGGTGGTGGAGTATGCCCTCCGGTTCCTATTCCCGGCCACCAATAACCAAGCGGAGTATGAAGCCCTGCTGGCAGGGATGAAGCTAGCCAAGGAGCTTGGGGTGGAGCGTCTGAGGGCCTTCACAGACTCTTAGCTCGTCTCCGGGCAGGTCGCTGGGCAGTACGAGGCCAGAAACCCAACCATGTCCCGCTACCTGAGCAAGGTGCAATCTCAAGCCTCTCGGTTGGCATACTTCCGTGTCAACTATATCCCTTAAGTGGAGAATGCTAGGGCTGATGCCTTGTTCCGTTTGGCCACCTCGGTCGACGGGACCTTGGGAAGGATGTATGTGGAGCATCTGCAAGTCCCAAGCATCGAAGCCGCAAGGGAGGAGACCATGCCGGTCGAGCAGGAGCTTTCTTGGATGGATGCTTATGTCCGGTATCTTACTGATGGCACCATCCCTGAAGACCCGGCTGAGGCCAGACTGCTTAGGCGACGGGCCCCGAAGTTCCTACTGATGGAAGGGAAGCTCTACCGAAGATCATTCTCATACCCGGTCCTCAAGTGTGTTGGGACTACCGAAGCTGACTACGTCTTGCGAGAAATCCATGGAGGCATATGCGGGAGTCATCTGGGGGGCAGGGCCCTGGCGTACAAGGCCCTGTGGCCCCGAACCGGCATCTGGAGGACGCGGTCGAACTCGTCAAGAAGTGCGATAGCTGCCAGCACCATGCCAATATCCAACGGCAGCCGACGTCTCAGCTGACCCCCCTGGCGGCACCATGGCCTTTTGCCCAGTGGGGAATGGACATTTTGGGGGCGTTCCCTCCGGCCTCCGGTCAACGCAAGTTCCTGCTAGTGGCCGTCGACCACTTCACCAAATGGATCGAGGCTAAGGCGCTTGCCAAGATCATTGAGAATAAGGTGAGGTCTTTCTTTTGAAAGTCAATAATATGCCGGTTCGGGCTCCCCCATACCGACAATGGCCGGCAATTCGACAATGGCCGGCAATTCAACAATGCACCTTTCTGAGAATTCTGCACCGAGCTTGGCATTCATCAGCGATTCACCTCTGTAGGCCATCCTCAAACCAATGGTGCGGCCGAGGTGACCAACCGCATCATCCTCCAAGGACTAAGAGCCCGGCTTGATGACTACAAAGGACGTTGGGTGGAGGAGCTTCCCAACGTGTTATGGGCCTATCACACAACGCCGCAGGCCCCCACCAGAGAGACCCCCTTCAGCCTCATCTTTAGATCCGAAGCAGTTATTCTTGTGGAGATCGGTGCCCGAAGCCCCAGAGTGTAAGCCTACAGCGAGGAAGACAACCCAAATCAGTTGCGGGCCAACCTCGACCTGATAGAAGAGGTGCGAGACCGAGCACGACTCCGGATGGCCGCCTACCGGCAGTGGACGACCAGGTATTACAACGCTCGTGTCCGACCTAGAACCTTCTTACCTAGAGATTTAGTCCTCCGGCGAGCCAAAGTCTCGAAATTGACATAAGGAGGCAAGCTAGCACCGAATTGGGAAGGGCCGTATCGAATCACCAAAGCGCTCCGTCACGGAGCATACAGAGTAGAAGAGCTGGACGGAAAGCCCCTCCCACGGACGTGGAACGCTGACAACCTCCATCGGTATTATCAATAGTGTCCCCTTTTCTTATGTCAAATTTTATGTCTGCACTCTTTCGGGCTCTTGGCCCTTCATTAATAAAATGTGAGTTCAAGCATCACAGATTCTCAATGAAAACCCAATGTACCATTGGCAACGAAGACCCGATGTACCATCGGATTCAAAAAAGCCCGAGACCAAACTCGGCATGGAAAGCCCAATGTACCACTGGCATACCGATGTATTATCGGATCTCAACGAAAGCCCAATGTACCATTGGTAACGAAGACCCAATGTACCATCAGATTCAAAAAAGCCTAAGGCCAAACTCGGCATGGAAAGCCCAGTGTACCACTGGCATACCGATGTACCATCGGATCTCAACGAAAGCCCAATGTACCATTGGCAACAAAGACCCGATGTACCATCGGATTTAAAAAAGCCCAAGGCCAAACTCGGCATGGAAAGCCCAGTGTACCACTGGCATACCGATGTACCATCGGATCTCAACGAAAGCCCAATGTACCATTGGCAACGAAGATCCGATGTACCATCGGATTCAAAAAAGCCCGAGGCCGAACTCGGCATGGAAAGCCCAGTGTACCACTGGCATACCGATGTACCATTGGATCTCAACGAAAGCCCAATGTACCATTGGCAACGAAGACCGATGTACCATCGGATTCAAAAAAGCCCGAGGCCAAACTCGGCATAGAAGGCCCGGTGTACCACTGGCATATCGATGTACCATCGGATCTCAACGAAAGCCCAATGTACCATTAGCAATGAAGACCCGATGTACCATCTGATTCAAAAAAGCCCGAGGCCGAACTCGGCATGGAAAGCCGGTGCACCACTGCATACCGATGCACCATCGGATCTCAACGAAGACCCGATGTACCATCGGATTCAAAAAGCCCAAGGCCAAACTCGGCATGGAAAGCCCAGTGTACCACTGGCGGACTAACGTACCGTCGATTCTCAACAAAAAGCCTAAGTTTCTATTGGCGCTCTAAGGCTGATGCCCCGTCAGTCCGATGCTGGCATCCCAACAGTTTCCCAGAAGCGCAAGTTTCCATCGGAGCGCGAGGCTAATGTTCCATCTGGTCAACGCCGATGTTCCATTGGTGCTCAGATACCCAAGTCATCCTTGGCCAAGATAAATCTACAAGAAAATAAAGGCTGTCCTTCGGTGCTGACGAAGCCCTTGAGGGTCCCACGTCAGCAACCCGGGGACTCGGGGAAGAGAATGCAATTAACATTATCATTAAGGGAAAAAACTTTTGCTTCATTGATATTAGTGTTTACAAAATGCCGACCGAGTCAGACTTGGTACAAAAATATGTGAAGGACAAAATCAAGGCCTGGCCGCAGACTCGCCACCTAAGGCCTCGTTGGGCCCTGGGTCCGGCTCGAGGTCCATGACCTGGGGGAGGTTCCAGACCCGGGCTACTTTCTCCTTAGCATCATTGAACCCCTGGACGTAGAAATCCGCGTTGGCTTCAACTAGCTCATGGGTGAAGTGCTCCGATGCCTTGAACTCTTCCACGGCCGCGGCAGCTCTGGCCTCGGCGCTGCCTCCACCTCCACGACTCGGGCCTCCGCCACCGCCCTCTTGGCCTCCTTGATGCTTATTTCTTCCTCGGCCCGCTTCGCCCAAGCCTCGGCCGCCTGGATGGCCAAGTTCAAGTCGGCTATGTGCAGGTTTTGGGCCTCGACCGCGCTCTCAGCCTCTGTGAGTTGGTCCAGCGCCGCGCGCCGTTGGTTAGCTTCGGCTTCGGCTCTGCTTTCGGCCTCTCTTATTTTGTCGGCGCATTCGACCCTCATCAACTCCAGGGCCTTCTCGGCGGCCTCGACCCGAGCCTGGGCATCCTCGGCGTCTTGTTGGATTTGGCGGGTGATAGCCTCCCCTTCACTGAGGGCCTCCCGAGTGAGCACTATGGAGTTGGACACCTGCATCCAGAGCGTCAGTTATGAGAACTGCCTAAATATTCTAAACTAAGGGCAAGGAGGGAAATACTTACTCGAACAAGAGCTGAGAAGATCTCCTGGAAGAACCTGTTCACCCCCAGGGTTCGGAGCTCCTCTTGAATATCCGGCTGAACGGTGTGGGATATGAGTTGTTCAGCCCGGCGCCCGTCGTTTATTAATGAGAACCCACGAGGGTTGGCCCGGCCCTACTCCCCTTGGCACTTTCGACGTGCTCCAGTTCAGCACGCGGGGGGACGCTTGTGGGTATCTGTTCGGGGGGCGGATTTGTCCCCGACGGCCCCTCCCCCTAACTCCTATTTACTTCGGCCGGGGTGGTCCGTGGGAGGGTGGGGACTCCATCACTGCCGGCCCCACAGCCACCGGCTCCTCCGTGGTCACCCCTTCAGCCCCCGCCGCCTTTGGAGGGGTGTCAGCTGTCAGATCCACCTCTGGGACTGGTGGAGACCCGCGCTGCTCAGCCGGCGGAGATGCCTGCGTGGCGCGACGCTTCAGGGCCGGCGCTTGCTGCTCCTCCCTTGGGCCCCCCTGGGCCCTCATCCGCTTGATCACGACCATCCTGACCATGGCAGTTGGAGGCTTCATTGCTGCACGACATCAGTCGGAGTCAGTAAAAAAAAAAAAAAAAAGAAAAGGAAGAAAGGAGAAGGCGATTTGGTTAAGTATCGAGACTCTTGTTACTCACCGCTCTGGGAGGTGAGGCCTGCCAGCCGGAGATTCTCCTCCGACAGGAGCAAGTTGTATCTAGGGATGTCAGCAATTAACAGTTGCCCCATCGCTTCTTGGTCTCCTGAGAGGACGGTGGAGTTCATGTTGGGCCGAAGGTTGGGATCCCCCCACCGGGACTTGACTGGACTAAGGCCAGCAAAAAAGAAGTGGGATTTCCACCCCTTAACCGAAGAGGGAAGAAGAAGTTTGAGGACTCGATCGGGTCGGGGCTAGAACAGCCACCAACCCGTCTGCTGCCTAAGGAAATAGAAGATCCGAAAAAGGAAAAGTCGGGGGGTGATTTGGAGGTGGCTGCAAAGAATGAGAAAGGCGCAAATGGTCCTAAGGGAGTTCGGGACCAATTGGGCAGGAGTCAGAGAGTAGTAGTCCAGCAAGCTAACAAAAAAGGGATGAAAGGGAAAGCGAAGCCCTAGCCTAAGGAAAATTTCGTAAATAGCCACTCTGCCGGGCCGGGAGGAAACTACCCTATCGTCGGGAGTCGGGAGGAAGAGCCCCACCTCTCGGGGTACATGATAACGGGCCCTAATTTTGACTAGGTCTTGGCCCGTTACCGTGGAGGCGGTCCCCTCTGGGGATTCCGCCCCCACCCTCGCGGAGGTGCTGGCTGCCTCCTGGCGCCTCCTCACTGGGGCCTGGCCGGCCGCCGTCGAGCGTCCCCGTGCAGGGACTCTGCCGGCGACCGGCTGCTGGGACAAAGGAAGATGGTCCTCCGAATCGGAAGACCACGAAGAAGAAGGAGACGAAGAGGCGCGGAGCCTCGAAGGGGAAATACGGTCATCAGATAGAGCTGAAGAGGTCCAGGATGGCGAGGAGGCCATGGAGAAGGTTTCGGGAAGAAGGAAGGATGGGGAGGAACAGGGGACTAACCTGAAGGAAGAGATAGCGGGGGGCGATTCTCGGGTCGCAGAAGGAGCAGAGAGAGAGTTGGAAGAAGAAGATAACTGAAGCAGAACGGCAGATTCTCTACCTTCGCCCGGGTTTTGTCAAGTTTCAAATCGTTCCGCCTTGATTTCCCAGCCACGCGGACTCCCGCTATAGGCTGGGCCGCCTTGGCAAGCATCTGGCACGTGGAACAAACCGCCTCCGGCCAATGAGGTAACGTCGCTGACATCAGCACCATGATGGCAATGATGGTGCCGCTTTTCGCAAGCTTCAAAAGGACAACCCCGTTTCGAGGACGATCGCAACGAATCGGACGGACAGTACGACTGCCCCTTCACATCCTCAAGTTGCCCACGCTAAGTTATCGCTGCACCCAGAGACACGTGTCTGGGAGTAGTTGGCAATGGAAGGGGATCAGCCACTAAGAACATGACACCTCTTTCACTTCGCCTGGGTGGCCCTGCTCCGTCTCAGGGCAGGGGGCATCTGATATAGCTGATCCCACACCGTTAGGATTAACGGTAAAGGGAACTGACGGCGGCGTCCCGCTCCAACCTCCGAGGCCAACCTCCGGGGCCCACCTCCGGAGCCAACCTCCGAGGTCCACCTCCGAGGCCAACCTTCGGGGTCCTCCTCCGGGGCCCACCTCCGGAGCCAACCTCCGAGCTCCACCTCCAAGGCCAACCTCCGGGGCCCACCTCTGGAGCCAACCTCCGAGGTCCACCTCCGAGGCCAACCACCGAGGTCCTCCTCCAGAGCCAACCTCCGAGCTCCACCTTCGGGGTCCTTCTCCGGGGCCCACCTCTGGAGCCAACCTCTGAGCTCCACCTCCGAGGCCAACCTCCGGAGCCAACCTCCGGGGTCCACCTCCGAGGCCAACCTCCGGGGTCCTCCTCCGGAGCCAACTATCAGAGCCAACCTTCGAGCTCCACCTCCGGGGCCCACCTCCGGAGCCAACCTCCGAGGTCCACCTCCGAGGCCAACTTCTGGGGTCCTCCTCCGGAGCCAACCTCCGAGCTCCACCTCCGAGGCCAACCTTCGGGGTCCTCCTCCGGAGTCAACCTTCGAGCTCCACCTCCGGGGCCCACCTCCAAAGCCAACCTCCGAGGTCCACCTCCGAGGCCAACCTCCGGGGTCCTCCTCCGGGGCCCTCCTCCGGAGCCAACCTCCGGAGCCAACCTCCGGGGTCCACCTCCGAGGCTAACCTCCGGGGTTCACCTCCGGAGCCAACCTCCGAGCTTCACCTCTGAGGCCAACCTTCGGGTCACCTCCGAGGTCCTCCTCTGGAGCCAACCTTCGAGGTCCGCTCCAGCTTCCTTCAGCCCCTAGCTCCAACCACGACTTTAGGCAACCGTCACGGTCCAGCCATTGGGGCCGATAGCAATGGGCCACCTGCACGCCCATGTGACCCACTACTCGCCTGATAGGTGCATCGCCATGCCTCATTAAGGCGTATAGTCTACTACATGTCCATAACGGTACGTAGCCATACCCCGTTACGGCATGCAACCCATTACTTGCCCATGACTATATATGGCCGTACCCCATTATGGTGTACGACTCGTCACTCGCTTGCAACCGCATGTGGCCATACCTCTTAACGATGCGTACCTGATACAGGCGCAGCCGCTCGACACTTGTAAGACCGTGCTGGCAGATGGCAACTCAAGCGGGACACCTCTGACACATAGTAACGATGCGACCTGACACTATCAAGCCCTTCTTTTTGTCCGTTATCGGATGGAGATATCACGAAATTGGTAACCTTCTAGAAGCATAGAGAAGGAGAGATCTTCGAACACGTATAAAAGCCGGCATTTGCGAAGAGGTAAGGATCCTGAACTCTAACCCATAAGCTTTCTTCTGTGAAGCTAACCCTTGTCTGTTTCCGAGTTACTGATTTGAGCGTCGGAGGGTCCCCACCGGAGCATTCGGTCTCTGGGACCTTTTCTTGCAGGAATCCGGTGAGGAGGATCTCCGTTTCCCTGGCATTTATAGAAAGTGACTTGGCGTCAACAGGGTCCATGCAACAACTTCAAACTGTCTCCGTGTCTGCATAATATGTTTGTGTGTACTACTTCCGCGTATGAATTTAATGAGAGCTTCCGGGAAATTCTATTGGCACCCCAAAGATTACTCTCCACACCCACACTTACTTAAAATTAGAATACCTAAAATACCCTAAGATGTAATTACTTTTCTACCCTTCTTATTTCTCTTTACACCCACCTGATCAAAACCCCAATAACATTTCCAAACGTCTCTCCCAGGCACAGCCATCTCCATTCCTCCCTCCCTCTCTCAACGATTGTCTCTGAAATCAGGGTCTAGACAAGGTTTGTAGCTCTCTTTTCAACAATGGAGAAGCAACTAGTAATCTGGGAAGGCGACCGTGACGATAAGGTTCGTTTTTAAAAACTGAATCGTCTTTTTTTTTTTCCCGGATCGCGTTCCGTTCGGCCTACCAGGGCCGAACGGAATAGATTTGTTCGGCCAACCCTGGCCGAACAGAAAGAATATGTTCGGCTTAACCTGACCGAACAGATGCATTCTGTTCGGCTAGGTTATGCCGAACAAATTGTTTCTGTTCGGCCAGGGATGGCTGAACAAATCTATTTCGTTCGGCCAGCCCTGGCCGAACAAATCTATTCCGTTCGGCCATACTTAGCCGAACGAAACCATTATGTTCCAAATATAAATTTAACATAATATTTTATCCTTGTAGGATGATGCGTCAACCGAATCAAGCAAAATTGGCTCAGATTGTGTTATGGATTACACAAATGAATTTACAACTTACGAAGTATGATAATTTTGATTGCAATTGTTGCTGACTTGTTTTAATTGTATACTATACTTGCTAAATTATACTATTTATTGTGTAGATATTCAAGAGTAGAGAAGAATTGTGTAGTTGGTGTCGGGAAGCTGGGAGGAGGAACGGATTAGTTATTGTAATTAAAACATCTGATTCGGGAAGCAATGTTAGGAAACCAAGAATCAAGTTAGGTTGCGAAAGGAGTGGTAAGCACAAATGCACAAGCGGAAGGGAAAAGGAAAAGGGATCAAAGAAGAGGGCTAGTGGTACAAAGAAGTGTGGATGCCCATTTTTATTAAGAGGAAGGAAATTGGACACTGCGGATGATTGGATTTTGGAGGTTATTTGTGGAGTGCACAATCATCCGTCTGCGAAGCATTTCGAGGGACACTCATATGCTGGAAGATTATCTAGGGAGGAGACTTCATTGTTAGTGGATATGTCGAAAACTTTGGTTCGGCCAAAGGATATATTGTCCACATTGAAGCAAAGAGATGCCCACAATGTTACGACAATGAAGACGATCTACAATGCACGCCAGAGGTGTAAGGTTTTAGAGAAAGCAGGGAGATCACAGATGCAACATCTTCTTGGTAAATTAGCCGATGCTAAATATATTGAGTGGCATAGGAGTTGCGTAGTACTGACGTGGTACGTGACTTGTTTTGGGCACACCCTGGATGTATAGATTTGTTACGTGCATTTCCTCGTGTATTGATTATGGATTGCACATACAAGATGAATAGATATCGTCTTCCTCTGTTAGAGATTGTGGGGGTGACATCAACTAATCTCACATTTTCTGTTGCTTTTGCATACATGGACGCTGAGCGGGAAAATAACTATACATGGGCATTAGATAGATTGTGCAGTGTCATGGATGCTGATGTTTTGCCTGAGGTGATAATCACAGATAGAGATTTGGCTCTATTGAATGCAATTAAGAGGGTATTTCCTACATCTTCACATATGTTATGTAGATGGCATATTAGTAGGAATGTTCTGGCTCAATGCAAAAGATTATTTGAAACAAAGGAGAAATGGGATATGTTTATAATGAGTTGGAATATACTGGTCCTGTCAGCCACAGAAGATGACTATAATGTTCGTTGGAGTGCACTTCAGAGAGATTTCAGTTCGTATCCAGATGCCTTGCGATATGTATCAGATACCTGGTTGAGCAAATACAGGGAAAGATTTGTCTCAGCATGGACGGACAATTATAGGCACTACGGGAATGTGACAACAAATAGGTATTACAAGAAAAAGATTTCCCTTAGCAATTCATATATTATATTTTTATCTTTGATATATAACTTTGATCTAATTTGCTTACTTTACTAGGGCTGAAAGTGCACATGCAAGGCTTAAAAGACAGCTTGGTTCAAGCCAAGGTACTTTCGAGTCTTCTTGGACAAAAATAAATAGTTTGATTGAGCTGCAGCACAGCGACATTAAAGCCTCATTCGAGAAGAGTTTGACGGTCGTGCAACACAACTTTAAGCCTGCTGAATTCAAAGAACTGCGAGGATTCATATCTATATGTGCATTAAATCATATCCTTGCCCAATCGAATCGGGCCAATTCAGCTGAGATTCATGAATCAGCTTGTGGGTGTGCAATTCGACGCACACATGGCTTACCATGTGCTCATGAGATTTTGCGGTATAGGATGAAAGGTCGGCCTATTCCCCTCGACTGCATAGATCCTCATTGGATGAAACTTGATATGCAGCCTGCTAAAAATGTGCAAAGTTTGAAGTTGACCTGTAAACCAGAGTTGAATATAATCGCCGAGAAATTCGAGCAGTTAGATGGGGCATCTCAATTGCAAATGTTAAAGAAATTAAGAGAGATTGCAAGTCCTGATAGTACATCTCTTGAAGAACCTGCGAAAAGGAAGATCGGTATACGTGGGCGTGCTTCATTGGAGGTTGATACTTCTACTCGCCGTGACCCTTCCGCATTTGAGTTGGTTCTATCTGGACAGGATAGTTATTCACCTGGTTCGCAGCAAAATATTTTAGGGATCCCAAGGATGCAGATGCCGAAGGGGCAGCCAAAGAAGAAGGTACGAAGCTTTTCTTTAATATAGCTTATCGTTATATTTTATATAATTCATATCATTCAATACAATTTGTAGGTTATTCGTCAACGAATCCGGTCACATAAGCCAATGATCTATATAAATCAACTTCCAGACGGGTTGAGGCATTCATCCAGCACATCAAGGATGTCAAAGCTGATGGCAACTGTGGATTTCGAGCAATTGCTGACTTACTTGGCTTCGGAGAGGAAGATTGGCCACGTGTCAGGAGGGATTTATTACATGAGTTGAACTGTCATATAGAGCACTATCGCGCATTGTATGCTGTCGAGGGGAGGGTTGACGAGATCGCTCATGCATTATCATATTTTGAGGATTGTCCGCCATATGATCGGTGGATGACCATGCCAGATATGGGGCATCTTATAGCATCATGCTATAATGTTGTCCTGTACCACCTCTCCTTGCAACAATGTCTGACTTTCTTACCGCTCAGATCGGTGCCTCTTCCTCTTGTATCCCGTAAAGACATTGCAGTGGCCTTCGTTAATAGCAACCATTTTGTTGAGGTATTAAATATATTACTCTTTGTTGAGGTATTAAATTTAAGACATTGCTGTTATTCTTGACGATTTTTTAAACTTGATTACTCTTTGTAGGTTTTCTTGTTGCCGGGTCATCCAGTACCGCCAATAGCAACCAACTGGTTAAAATACCATTTACCTTGTGCTTCCGGATGGGCCAATTCTTATGAATCTAGGATTCAACAGTTCAGAGAAAATATATCGTCCGATGTTATACTTAGCGAGACTGTTGAGTTGTAGAGTGCATTGGTTGTTACAAAGTCAACATTTTGTTTATGTAACATTCAATGCAATTGAAATGAAATGAAAGTTTTAATATCATTTTTTTTATCTTCTTATGTGTGCAAATTGTTTGTATACACTTCGATTAATGTCAAACATTCCATCCCGTGCCATCCCGTTCCATTCGTGCCATCCCGTGCCGGTATGTGCCAATGAAACGCTTGCCGGGCCAATATTACGCGTGGGCCATCAATTGGTGCCCCGTGCCGATCTGCGCACCAGATGGCCCGGGACCCATATCCTCCTCGACATTCCACTCAACCACAAAGCCCCGTGCCGGCCCGTGCCGGTGGCGTGCCAAATTTTATTAAAGATTTTGAAATAACTCAATAAATCACTCATTTTAAAATTATTGAAAATATAATTTGAGTACCCTCTTGTCTGCGCACCCGACGGCCCGGGCCCCATATCCTCGGACCCATTCCACACAACCACAAAGCCGCGTGCCGAATATATCCTCCGTTCGGTCTGACAGAGCTGAACAGAGGCAAACTGTTCGGCCCTGTGTCGCCGAACAAATTGCCTCTGTTCGGCCCAGTGGCCGAACATAGGCAATTTGTTCGGCGACACAGGACCGAACACAGGCCTTTACTCGAAAAACTTGTTCGGTCCTGTGTGGCCGAACATATCTGCTCTGTTCGGCCACACTGGGCCGAACAGAGGCAATTTGTTCGGCGACACAGGACCGAACACAGGGCCTTTACTCGAAAAAACCTTGTTCGGTCCTGTGTCGCCGAACAAATTGCCTCTGTTCGGCCACACTGGGCCGAACAGAGGCAATTGTTCGGCGACACAGGGCCGAACAGTTTGCCTCTGTTCAGCTCTGTCAGACCGAACGAAGGATATATTCGGCACGCGGCTTTGTGGTTGTGTGGAATGGGTCCGAGGATATGGGGCCCGGGCCGTCGGGTGCGCAGACAAGAGGGTACTCAAATTATATTTTCAATAATTTTAAAATGAGTGATTTATTGAGTTATTTCAAAATCTTTAATAAAATTTGGCACGCCACCGGCACGGGCCGGCACGGGGCTTTGTGGTTGAGTGGAATGTCGAGGAGGATATGGGTCCCGGGCCATCTGGTGCGCAGATCGGCACGGGGCACCAATTGATGGCCCACGCGTAATATTGGCCCGGCAAGCGTTTCATTGGTACGGCACGCCTTTGATTGGCCTTTGATATTTTTCAATAACCAATGTCATTATATTTTAGATATAATCAATGTGATTTGCGCGATAATTGTGCGGTGTTAATACAAGCGGCCCGGCACGTAGCGGCATGGGATGGCACGGATGAAACGGGATGGCACGGGATGAAATGTTTGACAATAAGATAAAAATTTGGAATTGAAACTTTAATTTCATTTCATGTGCTTTGAATGTTACATATAACAAAATATTGACTTTGTAACAAGCAAAAGTAATACAAATCCCAATCAATCCCCAGCCCGTCGTCGTCGACGCCTATACTGCTGTGTGGGTGCCCGACTAGATCCAGGAACATCAGGTGGTGCATGACTAGGTCCAGGCACATCAGGTGTCGCATGACTAGGTCCAGGCACATCAGGCTCAACAGTCGAGATGTGCTGACCCTGCAAACATCAACCATATGCGACATAACATCGTACATGTAGTCGGTCCCAAATGATGCAATCTCCACCCGACCCATATGTAGAGTGTCGGTAGCAATGCTGATGGCATCCTCACAGCGCCGCCGGTAAACGTCAAGATCAACATCGACATCTTCAGTTCGTGCACGATCATATATGCTGGATCGGCTCTCTGGGGGGTGGACAACCAAGTGCGTGATACGAGAATACCAAGCCATATATCCTGGAACACAGTCCGATGGTCGGACAACCGGATGGCTCCTACGACGTTGGCTCAGTACGTGATCCTCCCACTCCTCCCATAACTGATCCAAGAAGACATACGCAATACGGTACGATCCTGCTGTCGGTCCTCTACTGGCTCGCGCAGGGGCTAGTGGCGCGCGAGGGATCGTCTGTATCCGACCAAACTGTCGTAGAACCCTTTCAGGATGATAGGGTTCTACGACATCCATACACTTTAGGCATCCACTGAAGAATGCAATGTCTAGGAACGGACGATCAGCTCGCTGATGACGATGGGGATCCCAAATGACCTGCAACATATAAACAATACCCAGCTAGGTCATATATAGCAAATTAAAAAAACTTAAATATACAAGCGACACATCATGGTACATACCTGATCGGCCCTCAAAACGTCCAATGACTCACGAAGAACAACTAAATGGTCCATCGAGGTACGTGATGGAGTGCCAGGATGCCAACGGTGCACGCGGGGCCTCACATCAGTATAATCAAGGGATGGATGAGGAGTGAGATCTGGAAAATGCTCATAAATCCAAGCCTGGAGCAGCGTCATGTATCCACTGATCTGTCTAACTGATGCCCTAGACGCAATCCCCAGCTGACGGTACAAGAAAGTCAAGGCAGCGGCACCCCAGGAATATGAGCTCACTCTATCCAAATCCCTAAATAGAGCAAGATAAGCTATAGGCACCCTCGTTCCACTTTTATCAACAAAGAGTGTGCACCCTATCAAAAATAGCAAATACCCCCGCGCTGCACACTCTATCCTGTGATGACTATCTCTATCAGATACAGTGTGAAAATGACTCTTCAGCCACTCTAACCTAACAGACTGACCGCGTACAGATAGAACCTCCTGACGCGCATCTGTATCTGACACACCCAATAGCTCAACAAGGATGTCCTCAGCTTCCCGATCGCTCATCCTCTCACATGACACCGAGGAACCCATGACAGTAATCCCTAAGATGGCGGCTACATCGTCCAATGTAATAGTCATCTCGCCATAGGGTAGATGGAAGGTGTTCGTCTCGGGCTGCCATCTCTCTACAAAGCCGGAGACAAGAATCTTATCGGTGAACCGATAAGAGGAGTGCACTAGATCTATAAGGCCCGACTGCTCTATGATTGCCCTGAACTTCCTATTTGATTGCCTTGATTCCCACCACTGCCATTCAGCTACCTTGGCAGCATGGTTCATGCACTTCAGTGGAGCCCGTTCCTGTAATATAAATGCCATTAATAATTTATATCACAGCATCGTAACGATACATTAAAGAAAGTAAAATGCAATAGCAATTAAATAATACCTGTTGCCTCCAGATCGAGGCTGCTATATGTGTCCTGAAACTACTCAGGACAGACTCATCCTCTGGACCTCCTGGACATGGCCCGACAGCTTCACCCTCAACGTCCATAGCGGGCATGTCCTCGTCTACTGTCTCAGCAGGGGGCGATGGTGCAACAGGAACCTCGGCCTCAGCATGACCGGCACGACGTCTTCTGGCTGACGCCGTGGGTCTAAATCGCGAGGAACCAGCATCCATATCTGAAACTGAGTATCAGCATATACGTCAATCAAAATGCAAATCAAGTAGACAAGTTATATGACGAAACTGAACAAAACATTCAGATTTACATTGATGAATTATAAGACTAAATTGACCAAGAATGACAAGCCAATAAGTGCAATTGCCAAAATTCGGTAGTGTTATGTGCAAGTGGGTTAATAAGTTTACTGTTAACGATCCGGGAGCTCCATGCCTCCCATGCCGGACAACCCGCGGAGAGGGAGCACCGGGCGGGAAAGCCGCCGGCATTCACAAAAAAAAAAAAAAAATAAACCTTAACGGGGAAGGGAGCCGGCGGGGCGCCGGCTCCCTTCCTCGTTCTAATGCCGGACCGCCGGCATGCTTCCCATGCGGACAACCCGCCGGAGAGGGAGCTCCGGGCGGGAATGCCGCCGGCACTCACAAAAAAAAAAAAAAAAAAAATTGCTTAACGGGGAAGGGAGACGGCGGGCCGCCGGCTCCCTTCCTCGTTCTCATGCCGGACCGCCGCCGGCATGGGAGCTCCCATGCCGGACAACCCGCCGGAGAGGAAGCTCCCGGCGGGAATGCCGCCGGCACTCACAAAAAAAAAAAAAAAAGCTTAACGGGAAGGGAGCCGGCGGGCCGCCGGCTCCCTTCCTCGTTCTCATGCCGGAATGCCGCCGGCATGGGAGCTCCCATGCCGGACAACCCGCTCCGCCGGCATGGGAGGTAAGTAAAAAAAAAAAAAAGGGACTCACCTGGCCGGAGATCCGCCGGGAGGGAAGAGGTGCTCCGCCGGGAGGGGAGGAGGAGCTCCGCCGGGAGAGGAGGAGACGATCGGTGGAGGGCGGGAGGGGGGGCGGCGCGGACGAATACGGGGAGAAAGGGTGTGAGGGTGTGATGAGAAATTGTGAGGGGTGAAAGGGTGTGAGGGTAATTTAGGAATTAACAAAATATGGGTGGGTGTAGTGAGTTAACATATGGGTGTACTTAATAAATTTTTTTTTTTTTTAAATGCGGGTGCTGAGAGGTTTTTTGTGGGTGCCAAATAGAAGCTCCCAGAGCTTCCCTATCCGCTGTTCTGCTAGAGGCCCAGTTCAAGTCCGCATATTTATTTCCACGCAGCTCAACTTATGCATACAAATAGTATGCACGTGTCCGCACCATGTTTCACATTTATTTGTGAGACGGAACGCTCGCTGTCGCTGGATGTGGATCACATTGTTAGTATTCGGGTTTGAAGTTCTCTCGCCATCCGAGAGGATCGAGAGCTCAAACGAAGACCCTGCTGCTGCGCGGCCTCAAGCTCAAGGATCAAAAGATGCAGCAGGTACTTCCGAAGAACCTAACCCTAGATATCATCTCCCCTACCTTCTTGCTCCTTTTTAGGTTCATATTTAAGCACGACATATGGCAATTTTTCTGATGATTTTGGCGGGTTGGGGCGGATTTGGAAGGGGGAAGGGACGGAGGCGCAGGTGACGTGGGAGGATCAGCAGAACATCAACAAGTTTGGGAGGTTGAACAATCGCTTCCATGAGCTCGAGGACGAGATCAAGGTCGCCAAGGTGAGATCTATTGGTAGATTCATTTATAATCGTTATTGGACGTCTGTGGGTTTTTAATTTATGGTTAGAAAGCTAGCATGTATGCTGTTCGGTTTTTTTCCTTCAGTTTTTCTTTTTTATTAAATTAAAAATCTTTAATAGTTAAAATCTCTTTCTGTACTATTTTTTCAATCTCATTCGTTATGTTGTTCGAGCATCATCTGTCATGTAAAGTTTGATCTCTTTCTTGTAATCTTACCTCCCGCCATGCATAGCACCAACTGTCGCACTCTTAAGAAGAGACCTAATGACATCCTAAATTGAACAGTCTCCCTCCCATCATTATCCATCCATTAATATTATTTTCAATCGCTAATTCCAAGTCCAATTCAAAACACGAATCTTTATGCATGGACGACCCACTACTTATAGACCCCTTTCCCCATGTAGCAGATGGGTCTCTGCACATATCCTTAGATCTTAGATGCACGTACATAGACATCAACATTGATGGGCACAACGTGTCTCCCTCCGTACATTGCACCAATCCTTGCACTCTATAAGATAGACCCTAGTATCATTCTAAGTAGAATGCTTCCTCTCCCATGCTTATCGATCCCTAGTATAATTAAAGTCACAAATCATAAGTACATAAAAAAGATTAAAAGAACTAAGCTTATGTAAATTAAGAAGTTCAACTTTGTAAACCGAAACTAGACCGAAACTCAATAGAAACTTGACCGAAACTCAATCGAAACTTACGTCATCCAAAATTATATCATCTCACAAGCATCAAATATTATCGCATCAGCAGAATAACTCATACTCATAAAATTTAATATATCTGATACATGAAAAAAGAAATTTTTACAACATTTGGTTTGAGTACAACCTAAGCAACCTAGGTTCCACATCCGTGTCTAGGAGATCGGCGAATACGTCCAGTCCGTCGCCTATAGGTCGGCAATGGTGGAGGGCCCTCATTAATCACTTGAGATACCCCCTCTGTATGGAGATCGTGGTAGGATGAGAAACATTAGGCATAACAGCATCCAAATGCAACCAGGTGACATCCTCACTGATCTCGGTGATATCCACATTAGCAATGTCATCAATGCGATATGCAGTGTGATCTCGACTGGCAGATGTACCCTCTGCGGCATCCTTCCTGTGCAAATACTCGTATGCTAATGGGAACCGCATGCAAGAAGGCGATGGGGTATATTGAAATGTCTTCATTATCGGATCAAGATCAGCTCGTGTAGACTGTGGCCTCTTCGGATAGAGTGCCGCTGCATGTGTGCTCCGAACGTGCTGATGCCCGATGATAGACAATGTACCATAAGCCATCGCCGTCGCGCTCCTCAATTTGTAGCCGCTCATCATCCACTGGGGCAGTTATAGCCTGCTCGACCTCCATAGTCAACTGTTGAAACCTCTCATGCTGCATATAAAATGACAACAAAAATTCATATGAAAACTTATGAAGTTGAAAGAAAAAGATATTAAGTTTATTTTCAAAATAGTACCAGAAACTCATATGAAGTTTCTTTCCCTTCGTAGGCTCTTGTACTATTACTTAGAACGGCCTACATATATTCGGGTGATACTCCTAAATCAGGCCATATAATCGGATGTGCACAAGACTGCTACTATAGGCTCTCCCATAATAATATGCTGACGCCGTGCATTTCACGTTGCAATATAAGTCCCATGCAGGCATTTGTCCTTCGTCGATCAATCTGATGAAGATGTACTGACGTATCGCATGGACATGGTATGGACTGACGATATCCAAATTGATGAAGCACTCAGTTCGACAAATGCCACTCGACTACATCAAAATATATCAGCGGGGTCCGTGCCATCCAAATATCCGAACTGAATAAGCAGCTCGGAGGTAAAATAGAGATAAGCGCTGGTGAGTAAGGACACCATATGAACTGCATAGAAAAAAATTAATTAATCCATAATCAATATAAACTTAGAAATACCCCAATTGAATTCCATATTGCAACATGACATACTTGTTGTTCACTATCATCCAACATGTCCAACTGGTCCCTATAAGCACGTAGTGTATAGTTGGAACATTTTTTAAGTTATATCTTACATGCCATTTATGCCTCCACGGTGCACCTAAGTGCCAATCATCATCGGCATCGGAAGGTTTAGCCTCCGGAGTCTCGAGTCTCATGGAATGAAAAATAGAAAATCGTTCCCATGCCCAAATCTATATTTTGGATTAATTCGAAATGTTAATTAACAATAAAAATTACTTCAATATCAGACATAAGAATATAGTGTTTACCTATAGCAAGGGGAGGTATCCTCCGATGTCTGACTGGGTAGGACTCGTTGCATGACATAGTGCTCTATATAAACCATCAAGTGTAGCCGATCCCCAACTAAGAGTGGCAAATGCCTCCAAGTCTTTCAGAAATGGCACGTACATCAACTTCACTAAATTACTAGAGGTATCTGGAAGAATCACTTCACCAATGATTCGAAGAAGTTGTCCCCTCATGAATTGCTGGACAACCTCTTCATCCGTATCTTTGTCCAAGTGAAGGTCGCGATAGAATTGATCGAAGAATGCTAAACGAAAACACCTTTCAAAAATGCGTCGACAGAGGTTCAACACCAAATAACCTCCCAAATATAGCTGCCACTACTGGATAATATAGCGCGGATCTAACCCAGTAACAACGGATCCATCAATCCGAAGGCCGCTCAAAATACTGACATCCTGTAGTGTATTGGTTGCCTCACCAAAAGAAGATGAAATGTGTGGGTCTTTGTCGCCATCTCTCAACCAGCGCAGAAATAAGGCCAACATTCAGCCGAATCTGGCCTATCCGATATATGCCAAACATGCCAACATGATCTAAGTAGTACTACACTCGTGGGTGTGAAATGCCCGGTGTCTCTTTCCATATATGCGTGTCATGCCGATGGCATCTGAGCATCGGTAACTCCTGCAAAATTTTTTTTTGCAATGATACGTCAACATTGATATAAACACATAACAACTAATTAAGGTTCGTCAATCAATAATACACACCTCGCCCTCAAATATGTTGGTTGATCTATGCAACGTTTGCAAAGTGAGAACACTGCGATCATGAGGCTCTGGATCTAGAACATTATGAGCCATGTCTTGATAATCTGACAAAACAAGTTAAAAAAATAGTAATCAAGGAGCAGCAAGCAGTAATAAACCTGACAAAGAAATTGACTTCCCATTGGACAGCACATAAAAGAAATATTTGAAGTACCACTTATTAATTGCTGCACCTATAGCTATATATAGGTGCCCCAGATACCAACAGAAATGGACCCACATCCTCTAAGAAACCTTGCATTGGCTTCTAATCATTCATCACTTCCATTTGCTAGACTCTCCTTTTATACCTTTTAGAACTGTCACAAGATAACAAAGTGACATTGCCAAATAATAAACCCAAGATTTCACTACTAAGTTTTTTTCTAAATGAACTAGAAATGATTGAATTTTAGGATGTCCAAGAAAAAAACAAAGACTTCTCAATTAAGTGACATTGCTGCTCCTTCTTCATCTCTTTCCCAACACTTTAATGGAATTTAAGCCACAACTTTTGCTACATGTCATGTATTCTATATCATTATGGGATTTTCCACTGGTTGGTACAACTTTGCAACCTTCTTGAATCTTAAAGTTTTGACCAGATGATTCTGAGCATTGTAACTTATCCATGTCCACATTCACATCTATGCAGCATCTATCAGATAGTGTCCATCTTTTATTAGTTAAACAAACATTTTAGTTATTTGCAAAACTTTGCTCAAGTCTCAGAGGTATGTGATGATCAGATAACATCCCCCTTCAGCATATCCTCACTTAATATGTTAGACTTTAATTTAATTAGAGAAACTTCCACTTACTGCACTGCTTTTACATATAACAGGCCCATCCTAACAAATGTTTGATGTTTCATAGGACCGCCTGCCTTCCATAAACTACTTGTACAAAAATTGATTTTATTTTTTTATTAATCTATTAATATAGCCAAATTTGTTCTCCACAGATGAGGAAGATACTAGCTTTAGAAGATGGTAATTTTTCAACATGGTCTAAGATCAAATGCAGAAGCATCCACTAGGTGTCCCTATTGTGCAATCTTTTTAAAGGAAAAATACAATGTGAGTGTCGTAGCTGTCTATGCTTAGCACTTGGTTATCATCTAGAGTCTAAAAACAACCTCCAGCTAATAGAACTGAATGTCAAGTCACTCATAGGTCGGAGGAAAAGGGTCTTCACAACAGAAGAACTTCACAACAGAGTAGGAGATGAGAAACTTAGAGAGTTTGTAGAGAAGCACCTTGATAGAGACTGAGGGCGGAGTCCACGCGATCGTCAAGGGAGAATGGCTCGGCTCTCGGGCCGAAGATGTGATTGTTCGGACGGAGGGCGTCATGGGTGACTCGGGCCGAAGACGATGATGGATTGCAGAGGATGGTAGTCCGACGAGAGGGGGTGGAGCACTATTGGCGAGCAGGGGCTGGGCACTGGGAGAGGTGAGTAGGGCATTGTCGGGCTCCTGGGTATTATCTGTAGGGCATTGAAATCGCCACTCTGAAATGGCCACTCCAATTGGCGATTTCATTCATTGATAATAACCCTGAAACATTAATGAATACTAGTGAGTTATTTTTCTTCAAAGTTGTTTTTGCTTGGGAACCACTGTTAAAAGAATGACATCAGTGAATAATACAAGACAAACTAAGATGAATGAAAGAACTTATATTGTACTGGAATTGTGTCGTCATTGACATCAAAAACACTATAAGAAAGAGTTGATAGCCAGAAAATCAATGAATCAGTTGGGTTTACACATAAGTCTTCTATTTTATGCTAAAGAACTATAGTTTACATATGATGGAAAAAAAGCATCTCATAGCGGCACTGTATGGCACATGGGTTTGCAGCAGCCAAAAAATCTCAGATTTCCCATCTAGTGCTGTTTTCCATAGTGATGGCAGCAAAGGTTGAGATGTTCATTGCTTTGATCAGCATCATGTTCACTTGCACGAATCCTGCAAATATATAATCTAATTCCAAACAAAATCCCTTATTGTTCACTCCAACTTGCCCCTTAAGTTTGAAAAGCAACAACTTTCTCACATTTGGGCCATTCAAGTGCTGCTATTGCATGATATTTCTGAATTAGCACAACATCAAAGAGGAAAAAAATATATCTGGAACTAATTAATTTAGAAGAAAATAAATGCATCCATAAAATTTAAACCATAAGGAGCTGTATCAAATAACATGCAACATCATGTTCCTGAGATAAGTACATCATAGGCACAACAATGCCCAATTTACTTAAGAGTACATAAATTTATGATCTTGAAGGTCCAGCAGTTACATTAGAACAATGGCGTCTAGAATGACCTGTTTGCCTACAAATAGAACATCGACTTGTTCTTCTAGGCTGAACCTCATCCATCTCATTAGGGATCCGGGTTGACTTTGGCTTTCCTCTTTTCTTCGGCATGAGACGATTCCGATAAGGTATGCACGTGAATGGCGTCTCCATCCAGTAGTCTTCATATGGTACCGGGTTGAACTCCCCACCGCAAGCAGTAATGTACGAGCCAATACTATATAGTTCGTCAACAAGAGGCGTTGAGTCCATGCCAATCTCCTGGCACACTACTAAGACATTTGTACATGGATATTTATATATGTCCACTTTCCACATGAACAGATACGGACACTAAGTGATATATTCTGAATGTTGCCTCCACCCCTGCGAGCTTCACTGAACCTTCTTGTCACAACTTCATAAGTGGCTCTTTGCATGTTGTATCTAGTTACTCTGTGCTCATTAGCTTTGGCTTGACCTTCAGCAACCTTAATCGAATATGAGGAGTGAAGAAGTTATTAGGGTTCTCCTATACATACCTTAAGGCTTTTGCGCGTCTCGTATTGAAATACTTAACGAGACGACAAAATGTCATTTGAACACATGCCGTAATTGGCACATTTCTAGCTCCCCTCAACACACTATTAAAAACCTCCGAAAGATTTGTTGTCAAAATACATAGCGAAAGCCTCCGTCATGTACCAATGTCCACTTCTCCGGCTCCAACTCCGATAGTCAAGACCAAGCTTCTGCATTAACTGTTTTAATCCTTTCTATCAGAAAGTTAAACTTTCGAAGCTGATGTTCGCTCCCTGTTTCTATACAGCTCTTTTCAACTGAATATTTAAGAATCTCGAGTTAAAATTACTGCATACATGTCTCAAACAATACCGATGATAAGCTCTTGATGGAGCCCATCCATTTCATTATCAGCTATGGCACTTAGTATACCTGGATGTCGATCAGAAATAAGACAAATGCATTTATATCTTTCACAACATGCCTCCTAAGCCTCAGCAAAAATCAGCTCCAGCTAGCTGTACATTCTTCATCTACAATTGCATAGGCCAGTGAAAATATCCTATTATCAGCATCAATGTTTGTTGCAATGAGCATCTTTCTCCTGTATTTCCATAAAGATATGTTCCATCAATAGAAATCACCGGACGACAATACTGAAACCTCTCAATGGATGGATGAAATGCTCAGAATACATAATTCAGGACACGTACAGAAGAACTGGCTTCACTGTAGAAATTCCAACATATAACTATTCCAGGGTTTGTATTCCGCAGTGCAAGCATGTATTTAGGAAGCTTTGCATATGACGGTTCCCATTCACCAAATATATCAATCAAAGCCTTTTGCTTTTCATGCCATGCTTTGGAATGTGACACCGTATAGTGAAATTGTTCCGCAATAGTTGCTATAACAGCATCAATATTCACACTTGGATCATTCTCCACAATGTGTCGAACGACATAGCTAATAACTTGAGAATAAATATGTTTGTTATCCCGAGTTAAATTATTGAATAAACAAGAATGCGGCCCATCATACCTTGTGATCTCAAAAAATTCATGCTTTAACTTTGCAGCATGCAACCTCCATTGACAAATTTGGGCAGTACTTAAAGAGGCACATTTAACAGACCCGAATAATTTCTTTGACTCCACCACATTATATGTGCGATGCTTCTTGATATGATACATTTCACATGCTCTCTTCAGTTCATCTTTAGTATTAAACAACAATCCTTTAGCAAACTTTGCCATTGATGGATCCTAAAATTGAGAATTGAAGGGTAACTCTCTCGGAGTACTAACACATCTGCCATTATGCAAATTCAACTCATTATAAAATTCTGGTACTTGTTCATATGTAAAGGCTTGATGATCATGTACCTAAATTGGAATAGGTTCTGAATGACTGTATACAGGAATGGAATTAAAGTCAGTGTCATAAACTATATCGTCTCCATATGACTTCATCTTCATTTGGCTCTTCATCTGAGTCATCATGTTCAGGCCAATAGTCATCATCTGCACTCTCGTCTGACTATTCCCCGACTATCAGTGTTGAACTGATTGTTTACCACATCATTGCTCTTCACTGCTGGCATAAATCCTTCAATCATTGGAAAATCCACTGAGTCCTAACCTGTTCCTACTGCTGGGCTATAGGAGAACTGTCATGAACATCCTCTGTATAACAACACTATATGGCTCGGGAACATCATCCTTGAAAACATATAGTACAATATACCGATATTCTAAAAATTTTGAGGAAAATGTCAACATATGCTCCACATCGTCGTCGTCCTCAATTGGATGAAGCACTTATTTTGATGCAATATTGGAGATCTCCACATCAATCTGATGATATATCTCTGTATTGAAATTTTTAGAACATATGTATCCGATCAATCAACTCAGCAAAACGTGTTCCCATGCTCAATTTTAAACATTTACGTGGAGGTTGATTATAATGTTCCTTTCTTGGTCATGTTTAATTGATCCATCATAATAGAGCAGAACTCTTACAGTTTTCATCTGAAAAAAGATATTCAAAATTTATCTCAGATCAGCTACAAACAAACAAAAATTTAAATATGCATATATTTTAGTAGCATTTAGCACATATAAGTAACAAATCCTGTTAGTACCTTAAGACATGATTCACCTCATTGGTACCAAACTAAGGGGTGTACCAGTACAATTGTGTGAAAGGCAAATGCCTTGAAAAAAAGACTGGACTTTCAAAATGGCACAGACAAATATGCAATAGTCTAGTCCTTGTTATTGACCTACTTGACTAAAAGAGAGAGAGATCTCCGAACTAAGAAAAAAAAGTTTTCTATCTTGTTCATATGCATCTTAACTAGGTCTGCAATCGAGCCGAGCCGAGCTTTTCCGTGCTTAAGCTCAGCTCGTTAACAAATACTTAGCTCGAGCTCGAGCTTGTTTAAATTTGAAAAATCCTATTTAAGCTCGGCTCGAGCTCGATTACAAAAAGCTCGGGCTCGACTCGAGCTCGGCTCGAGCTCGCTCATTTGGTATGATTAGAAAGCTCGACAAGCTCGATCAGAAAAAGCTCGTTTCAAGCTCGAGCTTGAATTAAGCTCGTTTCAAGCTCGACTCAAATTAAGCTTGTTTAAAGCTTGGCTCGAGGAAAAAAAAAAGCTCGATTCTTAAACCCAAAGAGTAGTCAGAAAAGATGAAAAGACAGAGAAGATGAAAGGACATCTTGTTCACGAGCTCCCAATCGAGCTAGCTCGCGAGCTTCTAATTGAGCCGTCTCACGAGCTCTTAATCGACATGTCTCGTGAGCTCCTAATCAAATCTGCTCCCGTGCTCAAGCTTGGCTCGTTTATCAAACGAGCTCTAAAAAAAGCTCAAGCTTGGCTCGTTTACATGACGAGCCGAACACGAACGAGCTTTTATCGAGCCGAGCCTCGAGTAGTTCGTGAATGGCTCGGCTCATTACAGCCCTTAACAGATGGGACGTCAAAATTGCTTTTTTATTTTTTATTTTCCTCAAGCTGCCAACCATTGTTCTCATAAAGTCTTATGATGACTAATTGCATATTACAATGCAATTCATCCAGAGCTTTGCACTCTCATTATTAGTGGCATCCAAGCTCAGGTCATGCTGAAACCTAGTGAAATCTAGCCTATTTGCAGCCCTTCTTAAAAACATGACAGTAATAGAAGATGTCTCTTAAAAGCGATACGGTAAGAGAAGACAAAGTAAAATTGGTATCAACTACTTAATCAGGGGTCAATTGTGGTCTAAATGTCTTAAAACAACAACTACCAACTCATCATCCAACACATTCATAACTCTTCAAGAAAAAATGATCTATATAAGTAGTTGGAAAAATAAGATTAGAAAATAAAACAAACAAAGACGACCTTCCTCTCCCCTTCTAGAGCAGTCAATATCTGGATGGGAAAGGTGCAGAAAGCAATTGACGGCGGAGTCCACATGATGGATCGCGGAGGGTGGTCCGACGAGAGGGGGCGGAGATGGGCGACGGCGATTTTTCGATCGAAGGAAGGACGTGATCTGACGGAAACGGGAGACGGCGATTTTTTGGCCGAAGGAAGGAGGGTGGTTCGAAGGAGATGGGAGACGGGCGACGACGAGGGAAAAGGTTTTTTTCTCAGTTATGTCGGCCTCCTGGGAGCAGAGGGCTAGCGTTTAAGTATGCACAAACTGAGCAACTCACTGTCGGGGGGTGTCTGAGAAAATCGCCACTTCAAGTGGCGATTTCAATGAAAAAATCGCAAATGAAATCACTACTTGAAGTGGCGATTTCTGTCTGAAATCTCCACTTGAAGTGGCGATTACAATATAAATGAAATCGCCACTTGAGGTGGCATTTCTGCCTGAAATCGCCACTTCAAGTGACGATTTCTAGTCGGCCTTCTGCCACGCCAGTGGAAAGCTTCCACTGGCGTGGCACAGCGGGGGTGAGGAGGTGGAAGTGGAAAACACCATTTGAAATGATGTTTTTCACTTTAACACCATTTTTACAATAACTTTCGTTCCCACCCCCTTCTTCTAAAATCGGTGCCTTTTGGCACCGGTTTAAAAAATGACTCAAAAGGCACCGATTTAAAAAATGACTCCTATTTTCAACATCTGAGTTCAAGTTCTTGTACCCTTTCAATGCTAGACACCAATCTTTTTGCATACACAGCCTACTACTTAAATATATTGTAGAACCCCTTTCTCCTTGTTGCAGCTAAGTCTCTGCATGTTTCCTAGATATTTAGCTGCTCATACATAGATATGGATATTGGATGGGCACACGCGGATGGTGAGATGTATAGCTTAATGATAGGGCAACAGACGTCCCCTTTGAAATTATCAATACTTTCCCTAAGGTAGGTTTTTATTTTGATTTTACCTTTTGGGTGCATCCTTTATGATAATGTGCAACTTATGTGGGTGGTTTAGCATTTGTATGATATGATTTTTGGTTATTGATGTTAGCATACATCTTTTTTCTCTCAGATGCCTCGTGCTATCATAAAATCTGTCATTCAGCAACTTTTCTATCATCTTTCTCGGAGTGAACAAAGCAGTCACAACTGATACTATACTATTTATGCCATTTAGTTTTTCCTTACCAAGTAGTATGTCGATATTCTTAAAATGTATCTCATTTTGAGAAGTTTTGAACACAATTAGAAACCAGCGATGATGTAGAATATATAAATTTAATCCACATTTGATGGGCCAGGGGGTGGGGGTTGGTTATGCTTATCTTATATAATGTCTTCACTGCTATGTAACGACTACTTCACCAATGCGCATATCACCATGGCATCACTATATATCATGGAGATTTTGAAGTCAGCAACATAAAATTTACACATGACAGTGGCCTTTCAATTTTTCCTCATGAAGTGGGATGTCAAGAATGGGTTAAAGGTAGGCTGAGATGGGCAAGATATGAAGGATTGGTGAAGCACAGGCCCACTATCCTTCAATCAGACAGTAAGACAAGGTATGAGAATCAAAAATAGAGATAGATTTCGGGAGATTTACAGATTTTAGGTTTATCTCAAGGAGGCTTTGTTCGTAAAAGGGTTGTGGGGATTATGGATGGATTACCAGGGAGATGTCTGAGCTATTCCAAACCATAAATCTGATGGATAATATTGTTAGATCTGACTAACATCAGAGAGAGGAGATGGTGCAAAACAAAAGGTGGGCTGTGCGCTCTAGAGCGGTGGCAACACTTCAAGATATTTGTGTTGTGCATGTGATGTGCCCTCTGGGGAGTGGGACACTAAAAATACAATATATCATGAGACATGTTGGTCACTGCTGTTATAGATTCTGACAACGGCTTGATTAATCACTGTTAATATCCATGTAAAAGTGGAAATCATAGTTTTTCCATTTTCTATTGAGTTGCATTATGGTCATGGTTCTGTATCATTTATCATTAAAAAAATGAAGCATATAAAAAAATGTGATAATTCTTACTGAATGTATGAGGACATTACTGTTGCCCCTATTTTGATGAATAAACAAGAAACTACTTGTTCTATTTGTTTTGATTGGTAGATTGACTGATCAACATTAATTTCATAACACTATCAGCTGCCGATCAGCAACTAACATGTGAAGAAAGTATCATATAAGTGATGGCCACGTAATGTAATGGATAATTTGGCCTATGAGGTGCTGAAATTGTTGAAGTTGCATATGCATAACCCATTTGTTAATGCATCTTCCCTTAATGTGAATTGACTGATCTTTGTTTCTCTCAAAGGGGGTGTTTGGATGATGGAAGACATTATCTGCCAGTAAGATCTTCCTAGCTGGCTCTCTGTTTTAACTCTTTACTTTGGAATTTAATCTCAAAAGAATACTTTGGAAGTGAAGCAAACCAGTGAGGTGGAGGAGCTGGTGAGCACTGATGATCCCTATGTTTCAGAGATCAGATGAAACACTCTGGAGATCAAATAAATCATATACTAAATAATAAAAATTGGACTTCACAGCAACGATGGGTATTAGTTTGACACATAAGCATTTTAAGAGGGCTTTTCATTTGCCAAGTGCCATTTAGGAATATCTGTTTATACACCACACATTCACTTCGGTGCTCTATACTTACAGTGTAATCCTGGAATGGATGCATCACCACCATAAACCGCCGCTTGGGATACCAAACAAAGCCCAGCTCTTTCCAAACAAAGAAAGGGGCTGCAGATCTTTCTACCTCTTTATTCCCCTCCGTCTCACTTTCCCTCTTTTCTAGTTAAAGAAAGGTCACCTCTTTCTGGATGAGTGGTATGGATTTGTGCTTCTCTCTATTTCGTTAGATTGCATTTTGGCATTTTGCTTAGATTTTTCCTTGAGTTTTTATTAGTGCAGAGATGGGTGTAGAGTATTGTTTCTTGTTAACATAAAAAATGGGGATCAATTGTTATCGTGGTGGCCTCATCTCCTTAAACTGCTTCTCTTCCAATGCAAATTTAAAGGACAATCATTGCTGAGAAGATCTTAACAGGCAGATAAGATCTTTTGGCATGCAAATACACCCAAAAGTTATAAGGTTGACTCAAGTTGGACTGCAGAATTGGATGTTTGCTGCCAGAAATACTGTTTGATGTAATTGTGATATAAGGACTTGTTGAATCACACATATTATGCATTGAAAGTTTAGTTTTTCTGTGGACTGATTGATCTTGTTTTATCTTGAAAAATATAACATTGACATACGTAGACTGCAAAATTTTATCTGCCTTCTGCTGGGAATATTTGCTATGTAATTGTGATGTGATAGCGCTTTGCTTGATTGCTCACGTTAACATCTCAAAAGCTCTCATTCATTTTAAGCTACATAAGTGGAAAAAAGTGATGCACAATTTTGAGGTAATTTCCTGAGACTGGTTTCATGTGAGGTAATTTTGTTCTGTTACTTCTGCAGGAAACAAATGAAAATTTGGAGGATGCCAGCAATGAATTAATTTTGTCTGATGAGGATATGGTGAGGTTCCAAATAGGCGAGGTCTTTGCCCATATACCTCGTGAAGAAGTTGAGAGCAAGTTGGAGAAGATGAAGGAGGATGCTAGCAAGGAACTTGAGAGGCTGGAAGAAGAAAAGGAATCTGTACTTGCACAGATGGCTGAGCTTAAGAATATCTTGTATGGAAAGTTCAAGGACTCCATCAACTTAGAGGAAGACTAATTGGGGCTCTGTGCTGCCCTCTGTTTTTGTGCTGTACCATCAGCATGGTCCTCATACAGTGTATTTTTAATAGGTTGCCGTCTCTTTGCTAGAAGTTCATTAGTCAGCTGGTATTTTCCTTTTCTCCGATGAGCCTCTCGGTTCTTTAAGTTTGGCGCCATTGACTTTATTATGATCCATTTCATGTGAAAAAAATTGCTGTATAGGCATGCTCTGTTTTTCTTGGGGTGAAATCCTTGAGCTTGTTGCATGACTTGTCTTGATATCGTCGTTGGAGGCTGGAAGAAATGTTCGTGAGCGTCTTCATTCTGGAGGAGCTTGAAGGTTCTTCCGATTTCTACTGCTGATAAGTTGCTGAATGATGTTCTTTGTGTTGGTCCATGACACCATGCATGCTGGACTCGTGGTTGGTCAGCCAACAGGAATTTTGTTATTGTAGAACCCATTATCAGAAAATTAGTTCAGCTTAGGAAAATGCCTATGGAAACAGGTAACCTGTGTTCAGCGTTTCATTATCACGGATAAGAAATAAATCGGGAATGTTCCTTTCTTTTTCCCGAGAAAAGATTATTGTTTGGTTTCTGTTGTGCAGGACTTTCTTCCATCTGACAAGTTAGCATGGTGTCATCACCTTTTATCATGAACAGCGCACATCTTTCAAACTTAAAACAAGTCAAACACCTGTGATGGGCCAAGAGAAAAACTGTTTCTCAGGATTTTGGCCAATAAAAGTGTGATATTTCAAATTTAATGCTACATTGAATGAAAAAGAAAATGTTATGTGTTATAACTCAAGTTCATTCATTGTTAATTAACTTTTATTTAAGTTTTTGAATCATACATGAGATAATTGAATCACAAGTAGGCTTGGAGTGTTATAATGGTATTAAAGCGTATCAATTTCGATCCAAATATGTAAAAGTTGATGGATATAAAAAAAGGGTCATATATGGAATGGTGATAGAGTTTCATCATGGTGTGAGCTATCAACTATGCTTACAAAATTAGTCTCATATTAAATAAAAAAAAATATTACGTGCTTATAATTCAAATTTATTGATCAATTAAATTTGCATATTAAATAAAAAAATATTATGTGAAGTTTATTTATTAATTAATTTTTATTTAAATTTTTGAATCATGTGATTTTAGCTTACTAATGAGTTGTTGGACGTAGGCTTAGGTCGTTTTACATGGCTGTAATGCCCCGAGAGGAGAGAGCGAGCTTATAGACTCAATGCAAACCATCAAGGGACTTCATTAGTTGGTTGACTGGCATATTTGGCCACACAGCTGCAAGGCCAAGTTCTGAATATTATCTAATAAAATTGTAAACCTGAGGAGCTTTAATATGAGAAAGCCCTCTATTCCCAGTCGTTGACTCGTTGCTCGTACCCATCCTATCATATGGAGAGAGTTTGCATCTCAAGGAAGACCGAGTCAAAGCTTTGCTCATTAAAGATTAAAGATTAAAAGCATGGAAACCCTCTAACCTGTTGCTTAAATGGTCGGAGAAATACCTATAGTTTAAGGCCATTGCGCTTTATTTCTGCCTTTAAGGAGGGTCTCAACAAATCTTGTCATTTTCCTAATTTTTAATAAAATTTTATATTTTGATTTCTTTTCATCCACCAATAAATAATTGAGTTTCTTCCATAAATTTCATTTTAAATTTCCTTTTTAATACATTCATTTTTTTTTTAAGGATTGGGTGAGCAGGGCGGGTCATTCTCAAAACGCTTTGGATTTATTTATTTGGATGTCTCCACAAGATAGATGAAGAAAATGAGAGGTAATTAGATTGCAAAGACTTTGGTCTTGGAGCAATTGTGATACCTCAGATAGCTAAGGTAGCTCATGTCAAGTTTGCCCCTGTCACAACTATCTCAAATAGTATCTTTCAACGACTATCTCAAATAGAAACTTTGAAACAATGAGGATACTTAAAAATAAAAAAAATTGATAACTACTTTGATTCAGAATGCTTTTTAACCCTCATGTTTTAACAAAAGCTAATGGAGTGTACAGCCATCTATGACATAGTGGGCCACCTAAAATTATTTTACCATCTATTACGAAATCATTAGTCCCTCGAAAAAGTCTTGGCACACCGCTTTGGTACAGCATGACCACGTGATGATTCGTCGGCATGCGAACCCGCGCATTAGCGATGTGAGACTCATGAGTGAGCTCCCGATGAGCCTATGCGCGAACGAATTATAGCGCCCGATGTAGACTATGTGCACCAAACTATATAAAGTCTTTTCCTTAGTCCCCCCTTTGTCAACCCTTTCACGCAGGACATGGGAATGGTTTTGGTTGTCATGACCAAATCTCATTTTATAAAACCATCAGCCTTCTGAGAACATGTGTCCTACATAACTTTTGCAACTCCATAACATGCTTTTCAAATCAATTAATTTCAAGGCATGCATTTGAGACTACACAGCAAAGTGGTAGCAATTTGGATGATAACCTTTCCTTCAAAACCTTTTTCACCACCTATTAGTAATTATTGAATGATTAAAGGCCGCTCATATTTGTCACCATCATTTGATGTTTATCACATATCATCAAAACTATTTCACCTTGTACTAGTAATTATCCATGTTTTTCTATCACCATTTGATATTTACCATATACAACTAAAGCTACCGCATACTAGTAATTATTGGATGATTAAATTCAATTACTATTTTTTATTACCATTTGATATTGACTATGTACAACTAAAACTATTTCACCATTCGCTAGCAAGGAAAGCTTTTTATGCGTTGCGCATATTTTTATTCTTTTCTATATCGCATGCGAGACCACATGTGTGTGCGGTCAATCATCACATACAGTACGCACGCTTCTACACCGCAATGCAGAAAGACTTTTTGTACTAATAATTATTAGAGGCTCAGAAACTATTTATATTTTTATCACTATTTAATGTTTATTATGTACAATGTATTATTCAACCATTGATTAATTATGAATGGAGAATATTCGTTTGGTTGCGTACCAATGTGGTCTTTCACTTTTAAGAATTATCGGTTTTATTTAAAAATAAAGATAATGATGGTATACCACTGGATTGCCTTTTTATTGATCATAAAAATTAGTTGTATAGAAAGCATTTACCTCTCATATTAATTCGAATCAATATTTAATGTATATTAAATTTATCTATGCCTAATTATTTACATTATAAATTTTTTTATTATATTTTGCACCTCTATTTCTTATTTACATAGTAATTTCAGAATCAATTAGATGTCATTTAAAATAAAATTTCTACCTATTTTCATTCATATTTCTAATTTAATAGATCTTGAAAAAAAAAAAAAAAAAAACCAACGTGCAAACCATTATATTTTACCTCTCTTTGTCTTCAGAGGCTTTAACGCATGTTCATTTGTCCAAATTTCTGGTACATGTTTCATCATCATCGAATTAATAGCAAATGTTTAATAAATAAACAAATTATCTGCTGGTTCATGGAATACCAAGTAATAATAAATCTAAAAGCAGCCATCAAAAGCGAGGACGAGGGGAAGAACAGCAGCTGCTCGTGCTCAGGAATCAAACATGAAATGATGGTCAATTCATAGAGCAAACACTAATCACCCTCATACGACAAAGGCAAATGCTTTTGAGGAGGTCAACGCGTTGACTTCTCTGCCCGTTCTAAGGATGTTAAATTAATTTCATCGTCGCAGTGAGTCCAATCGGTCAATCCAAACACCACCCGTAGACTCCACCAACGTTCCAAAACCCTCATTCCCGCGTGCAGCCAGAGCCAGAGGCATGGCCACAGGTCCGATTTTCTAAACCCAAACAAAAGAGAGGAGAGGCTGCGCCAGGCTAAATTACGAGGCTTTCAATCCACGCCAAAACGCCCACTTTCCCCAGATCAAGCGGCAGCCCGCCGAACCCAGACTTCGAAGCGCTCAGTTCGAACTTCTTACATTCCCGCCAAATGAATCCTCCCCCTCTCGCCGCCACGTGCGAGGCAAGACTCGCTCCCCTAGTGTGCATGATACAACGAATCCTTTACTTTTCCGACACCCCCGCTCCCCCGGCTCTGCGTGCTGGATTGGCTCTGCCGCCTCTGCGATCTGATCACAGCGCCTCGTCGGCCGATCATCGCCGCTGCCGCAATCGCTCTTCCAGGTAAAATAATATTTTGCATAAAAAGAAGCCCATGAGTGAGCTTTCGGTGATGATGCGAGCTGTTTTAGGGCTTTTTTTTGAATATTTTCGGCCTTCGTTAAGCGTATTCTTCGCCTGTTTCCTTGGAACTTTGCAGCGTTTTAATTCGGCATGATGGATGACGGATTTTTAGATGTATTTTTTTTTTTCACAAATTTGAAGGTCCATTTCCTTAATCTTTTCTAAAGATGCTATTTTGATCGAAATTTTCCGGCAGTTTACTGTGTATTTTGGCAGAAAGCCGTTTTCGCTATCGACTTTCAATAGCAAGGGTTCGTTAAAATAGAGTCACTTCTTCCTATGATTTCATCTTTTCTTTCTTAGTTTTGTTAGTTGCGATTGTGATTCCATGTCGTTATCGAGTCCCATTTCTTTGATCATGGTTGATGATGCCATGTTGCGCAGAAGGAGCATCCATGCTTCAAGTGTTTTTATACGAATCTTTGTTTGCTCTTGGCTTGGAGTACACCCTTAGCGTAAAACCCTTTCGTGGAGACGAAAAGGAAGAATTCGAGAGAACATGTGGTCTAGACTGGTAAATCTTTTGATCAATTTTAAGGCAGTCTCCACCCGGATGGCCATGGACCCATCTGATGGCTGACGATAATGGATTCAGCAGTGAAAGATAGAAGAAGTGGGTTGGGGTTTCACATGCTGTCTTCTAGTCTGGAGTTATTAAATTTGATGCAGCAAGAGTATCTTAATCAGATTCATCTTGTTTGCCATCTTATAACATCTTGTTTCCTGATTGGATTTTGATTTAGTTATCATCTTCAATCAATTGCATATTCTTCATGTTTTCCATCTTATAACATCTTGTTTCCTGATTGGATTTTGATTTAATTATCATCTTCAATCAGTTGCATTTTTTCTCTTAGGGTTCAATACAAGACTCTGCCCAAGTCAATCTACTTCATACAAATGCGTTTCCATCTTTAGAGATGGTTTCATGCCATGAAATAAGTGCTTGACATGCGATTATCATTGAAAGCAATTATTTGGTATATTTTATTTGAGGCAGACACGAGTGATGTGAGTCGTGGCTGCCTTTTTTATGCTTGCTCTTTCTGTTCTTCAGTTTATTTACTAGTTCTTCTTCCTGTTGAGTTATGTGATCCTGTAAGCATTCATGGAATCACTTTCATCCACCTGGGTTTGTGTTTTGGTGAATCTTTTAACTTTTAATGATAGCTCAGCTAAGTGACATTTATTATGTCTTTTCTTTTAATTTTTAACCTGCTTTTTATTCCTCTAACATCAGTTGACAGAAATTTGTTCTTTTATACAACAATCTTGTAGTTTGTGAAGGAATTCATTTGTCAGATTTTGTTGAAGTCTTTCTTACCTTTTTCAATATTCAAACAATCCCATTATCTCTACATTTATCCTCTTTAGCATGAAACTAACATATAAAAAATAAAAAATAGTCATTAGCACATTATATTACTGGTCTTACCTAATAACAGTGTTCCCATGGTTACATCAAGTTTGATATATTCTCAGAACATAAGATCCATTTCCCTAACTAAAGCATCCTACTTTCTTTGGTGAAACCAGGCATACTTATGTTGGATTTATGTGCTAAAACTTTCATCTGAATCCAGCCATTATTTTCTTTCTCCATTCAAGCTTCACTGCTTGCCATTTGTTATAAGTTTACTAGAATTTTTAAATATGATTATTATTGATATGATTAAAGGAATAACTGTTAAATATATTAACATAATAAAAAATATGTATGATGAAGTAATTACTAGTGTAAGAACTACTGATGATAATACTAATGAATTTCCTATAAAAATATGTTTATATCAGGATTTACTCTTAGTTATTACCTTAACTATGGATGTACTTATCAAACATATTATGGATGATATTTTATTGTGTGTGTTATTATAGATAATATAGTACCAATAGATGAAACTGAAGCTTAAGTTAATTATAAGTTAGAATTATGAAGAAATATATTAAAATTTAAAGGTTTTAGGCTTGGTAGGATAAAGACAGAATATATGTAATATAAGTTTAAGATAGTTAGAAATAATGATGAATACAAAGCAAAAAATTGAGGAACATGAAGTTCATAAAAGTGATTATTTTTGATATTTATGATTGATTATTCATAAAAAAAAGAGAGATTAGAGATGATATTGTTTGTGAGATTAAAGCAAGTTGGATGATATTGAGAAGTATAGCGGGGATATTATGTGATTGTAGAATACCTATCAAGTTAAAAAAAAAAATTTGTATGACAGTCATAAGACTAACTATGCTTTATAGTATGGAATATTGAAAAGTAAAAAAATTATATGTATATAAGATGAATGTGGCTAAAATAGGAATGTTGGATAAATATGTATTAATATAAGAAAATATAGAATAAGAAATGAACTCATTCATAAAAAGTTAGATGCATTTATGTGAAGGAGTAATTTGATATACGTAGAAGAAAAAAGATAGAGGTAGTTTAAAAATTATATGAAAGAAAATGATAAAGAAAGATTTAAAAATCTTTGCATCTTATGGAAAATGATTCAAAATTGAGCTAATAGGAAAAAAAAATTCATGACTCCAACTAGTCTGGAATTAAGGCTTTGTTGTTGTTATTGTATTATTATTGACACGATTCATCAAAAATCACCAAAACCATTAAAACCATTAAAGCAATGTCCAAGTTTTTTAGCTTGTTTTCAATTTAGTTTTGTTTGATCAACTAAGTTTGGTATTTAGCATTTTTGGGGATTTTGTCTCTGGTTTTGTCCAAAATTTTAAGAAAGGAAACTATTAGACAAAATAAAATCCTTTTGAAGTTTATTGTATTGTTCTAATTGACCTTTGGCTGTAGAGTTTGGTCCTTTTACAGAGAAACAATAAAGAGCTTACTATTTTTTGACTCTTTAGCAACATGTTTCACATCATTTTGAGCATTACCAATGTTACTAGTATTTTTTTTTTTCTGAAAATTTGGAAAACAGGATTTATAATTTTTATCAGATTTAAGCTCTAGTAGTGTTAACACTTCTATGAAGTACTTTATTTGATATTCTTTGGTACCCAATATTATGATGTTTCCATATCTTCTTGAAGCTAGCAGAATTTTAAGATTAACTTTAATGAAATGCTCCTTAAAATTTAAAGAAATGACAGGAAAAAGGAAGAAACACCAAGTTTTTGCTGCTCTGAAATTGCCCCAATTTGGACAAGTTTTGGGGACAGCTTAATTGTTTTGGATTAGGCTGTAATTTTGAACAATAGAGGCATTTAATAGTTGTTACTCTTGGTTTGTTTTGTTATGTTAAGCAAGATTGTTGTTAGAGTTCCTGCATGCTTGTTGGGCTTTTGGTTCCGTCCCTAATATCTGAAATTTTTATTTACTTATTTGCTTTTTTTTGGTTAAGTTTGACAGTTGACAGTTGGTGCTTGGTTTTTGGACTTATCAAACCTACGAGGGGAGCATGGCACGGAATCCTGGTTCTGCAGATACTACAGGTTTAATAATTAAAAATGCTTTTATATTAACTTTTAGGTTCTATAAATACTTTTTGTTCTGTAGGCATAACTTAAAAGTTCAGTGGCCACATTGCTAGGGTTTGGTGTTAAGATTGAAAGGCTTGCAGTCCACGTGTAGGAATCCTTCCATAAAATAAAGGCCTGATATTGAATCTCTATAAGCTTTGGTGTCTTGTTCCTTAATCTAAATGTGCTGTTTTGTGTCTATAAGAAAAATCAATTTACATCATATGTAACAATGAAACATTTAACTCTTCAATTGCCTGATGGCATTTTTAAGTGGCCATGAGTCTGTCTTGTGCATATTGTGCCACTTGCTTTATAGACTATCAGTCTTGTCAAAGCATATATTTGCTACCATGTTTATAGGTTTTCTATTCTTGGAATTTCTTTAAGTAATCTATGACAGCCAGGCTTTAATGCGGTGTTAAGGGTGCCTAAAATGTAATGCAAGTGTGATACCTTTATTGTCATGGAACAAGTTGGAATGGATTTAATTCTTTTCTAATGTTAAACAAGCTGTGTGTTCATATGTTTCGTTTTTAAGTAGCAAAATTGTTTTTTTTTTTTTTTCATGCTTACATTTGCAAAAATTATCTTGATGGGCGATGGCACCTCCTCAACCTAGACCCAACCCAATACCCTAAGACCTTTGCCTAAAGCCCAACCCAACCTTTAACCTAAACTCCACAACCCAGACCCAACCAACCTCTAGCCTAAACTCCTCAACCCAGACCCAACCCAACCTTAATTTTTTGAGTTTGGTTCAAAATCAGGTTGCGTCAAGTTGAGTTGGGTCAAGTTGAGTTAGCTAGATTAGTTTAGCTTAGTCACCAATAAATGCTCCCATGCCATATGAAAACACCTAAAAATAAAACAAAATAAGATAGGGATGACAACTTGTCAACATAATGTGGCTCATGATCTGAAATTTTGAAAATTAAGCAATATATATATATATATATATATACTCTCAAGTTTAAAATTAATAATCAAACATCTAAATTAAAGATTCACATCAAATTGATCATAATCTATACCACTAAAAATATTTAGAAATGAAAAATTATACGTTCTATTGTCTCTAACTATGCATCAAGTAAATGCAAAAATGGATGATTTCCATTGTCCTAATGTGCTAAAGCACATGGTAATGCATTTAAATTACAAATTTATTGTATTGATTATGATCTTGACATGTTAAAATATGCATAGATTGAAAATCAATAAATTTTAATGTTTAGATCATGGAAAAAACATGGTCTCATATAATTTTAATTGTATATTTTTGCATCCACTTAATGAAGATGTTGGAGACCACCAAAATGCAAGATTCTTGATATTCAGGTATTTTTAATAATAAAGATCATGATTAATGGTGAGGGTGAGCCTTGATGCAATGGTAAGGATACTCTATTGTGATATGGTTGTCACAGATTTGAAATATGAAACTAGCATCTTACATGTCAGGGTAAAGTTGTGTACATATGAAAATAGCATCTTTGCATGTTGGGGTAAAGTTGTGTACATGTGATCTATGCTATGATTTTTTATTTTTTATCTTTAGATCATGATTAATGGTGTAGATTTTAAATTTAGGTGCTTAATTGTTGATATCCTCTTCTCTTGAGAAGAGAGTAGTCTCTTGCTCTCTGTATATATGTGTGTGTGCTTGCGTGTGTATGTAGGGTGTGGGGGAAGGGGGCATATAATAATCCTAATAAGATCAGTCTAGATTGGATGACTAGGGACTTGACATCAATGGTTTGATCCATTTGATGCGCAATTTACTATCTTTAAATTGCTGACTGTCAAAATATTATACAATTTCAAGATCCTTAGTCCATGCATATGGTTGTAAAAAATGGATAGTTTAAATAACTCGAAACAATAGATGTTCTTTGATCACTAGATGTGTAGGCTAGGGATTTGCAAATCACATGATTCTTTTAATAATAAGTATTTCGAGATAATGGATCATATTTGCCAGCATGAATCAATGGTTTCAAGCCCTAGGTCATTTGGTCTCTTGATTGGTTCGAATAACTCTATATATTTTGACATCATCTCATTTGAGACAATTTTTAGTTTAATTTAATCAAATTTAAAATAAAAATGTTGGAACAAAAGAGATAAAATTTATTATTAGAAACTTGATAATATGAAGAAAATAATGTAGTAACACATCACAACTTAAAAGCATCATTTAGTATATAGTTGCCGATTATGGTGATTTTATGCTTGGTTCTTAGTTTTATATTGATTTTGTTAACCTGTCTCTATGTAAGTGACTGCAAAAGGCTCAGCTTGGTGGAAAAGGAAGGCTAGAAGTATGCAAAGACTAAAATCAAAGTCCAATATCATAAAGATTTATTGTTAAATGGTAACAAATATGCCATATCCATGCACATGCACCCAACATTTGGGTCTTTTATATCCTGGGGGTAACTCGAAATCCTAGGCATACACCTGCACTAGACACCCATTCACAAACCCATTTAACATGATATATAGATAGACCTAAGTAATTTTGTCGAAGTAGTACAAATTAAAGCAAAATAATTTCATCCAAGGTTTGAAAACTTGGTTTCTAGTTTTAGCTTATGTTTAGTAGTTTCCAGCAAAAGGAAACAAAGAGAAAAGATTATATAAAATTAGAAGAATAAGAGAAAATTGAATAAGCAAAGAAATCATATACTAGATTGTTTTGAAGCATCTTTTATTGTTCTTAATTGTGGTTTGTATTTTTGGATTGGCATCAAAATATAAAATTTTAATAAAACCAATGAAATATTAAAGAACTATATAATCAACCAATGAATTTGATTATATTTGGATGCTTAACATTACAAGGGTTTTGCTGTCTCAAGATCTGTACAAAAAAATTGCCTTTCAATGCTAATTGTCCACTCCTAAAATGAATGCTAGGATGGTTCCCAAATGATTGGTGATGTTCGGCTACAAGGAATGGTGTGCATCACAGGTACCATCATGTTCAAAGCCTAAAGGCTAAAGACTTGACTGCCAACTACTCAGAATAAGTGACTAATCAGAATTCAGAATTTCTTGTTTCCTTTTAAATAATATAAAAGCAGCATCCTTCTATATCATAATGTGTGTGTGTGTGTGTGTGTGGGGGGGGGGGGGGGGGGGGGGAGAGAGAGAGAGAGAGAGAGAGAGAGTTCTTCCACATCTTCTGGCTCTCTTTCCTTTTAAGATCATTGCTCTGACCTTGACTTGCATTTTCCTCATTGCTATATCTATGCTCTCAAATCACCTTCTCTGAACCCATGGTGCCTCACAAGCTCTCCATGTCAGGGTCCAACAATCTTATAACGATTGTGGCTGGTCATTGGTTAGTTCCTTTTGTTGGTATTTCACTAATTTGGATGTGGTCCTGTCTTAGCCATGATTTTCTTCTTTGTGGCTTGTACATAGCAGCAAATACACCTCTCATTGTCAGTAATGTCTATGTGTATGCATGTGCTGTGAGCTTGATCACATTGTAATTACTAATTTATGTTGCTTTGGTATTAATAACTCTTATCAAAATGTATCTATGACAACAGATATATATAAAAAAGAGAGAATTGCACTCATCGTCATGATGGAAGTTTATTTAAATTTTCCTTAAATATCTGAATGCAGCTAAACCCCTTTTGACAATTCTCATTTGTTTTGAAAGCCATAATGCTAACATGGATGACAAAGGGATTTTTAATTTAAATTAGTATGTACATGCATAGATGGAATACCAATAATCATGATCAGAGAAGATGAGATCCAACAAGCCAAATGGTATGTACATGCATAGATGGAATACCAACAAGGAATGTTGGTGGCAACATATTAAGACAAGATCTCCAATGCAATTGTATTCTTTCAACTTTAAAAAAACTCTTTTCAGGATGCTAATGCTATTTGGCTTTCTGTTTTCAAACTAGTATAACCAATGTGTTCTTTAATTTGTAAAACAACGTCATACCAATTTACAAACCAAATCCATGGGTGGTGTATAGTTCTAAAATATCAAATTTTGCAAGCTGTACTTTTTGTTCTTTTATGATATGGATGCTTACATTGATGACAAGCATTTATAACTGTGTTAATTGGCGTAATGTCAAACTACCTAACACTGGCCAGCAAACTTTGATTGAAACAAGTGTTAATTTTGAACCGTAGTCTAGAATTAAATGGTTGCAATCAATGCCTAAGAGTCAAGTGATTAGAATCAAGGCATTCTTTAATTGATCCAAGATTTTTGTCATCTAAAAAAATATTGGATACTTTTCCCTATTTGATGCATAGTTTTGAAGATTTTTGTTAACCTTTTTTTCTGGTTTCATCTTCACACTTGCTGAATTATGCTTTTCCTTCATATTTGCAACATAATGAGAATAATTAGCTAATTATTATATAACTTTAGGCATGGTTTTAATTTTTGTGGGACAAGCCATCTTGATTTCTCCTTGAAATGGGATGTATTGCTATTCCAACTTGTCCTGATACTTGAGATGGTGGATGTCCTAGGTTGCACCAATTGGGACGTTAAGACGATCTTGTCCTAATATTTAGGATGGTAATCTGTCCTAGCATTAATGGGATGTCCCGTTGGGATTTGAATTCATGATTTTAGGTACTTTTTCCATTTTTAGTAATTTTTTCTTTCTTTAGTATGTTTTGATTCATATTGTACTTTACCAATATTTTAGTAACTTTTTCTTTCTTTAGTATGTTTTGATTCATATTGTACTTCTACTTGAAACATCATGAAAAAGAGATGGCCTACTACATGAAGCTCTTGCCATTGCAAAATATGGGAAAGCCCATTTGCATGCAGCCTTATCTTGTACAAATAGGTTGTTTCTGTATTTCAAACCTTTGGCTTTGATGTCACAATGGAGAAGACTTACTTTTGTGCCAAGGCTCACTCTCACTTCAAATATTATTACATGCACCATATATATGGTATTTTCTTGGCTTATCAGCTTTTGGCTTATTTTAAGGTTTAACGGACCATAATAGGACAGTAATCCAAGTTATGGTTATAGGTTAGGGTTTTATAACTAGCGGTATGGCCTAGTGTTCCTGCTTACCAGGTATGTACCTTGGTATGAGGTCAATTTGGGCCAGTGTGCCTGCAGAACTGTCTTGATGGGTGTTTTGTACTTGTCCATGGCCGCAGTGTATACATCTTAGTTTGGGAGAGATTTGAAGTCTTGTTAGAATCAATCTTTTCGTCACCTCATGATCTTTTTTTGAAGTGGAATTTGATGCTTCCACTTCTTTTTTTTCTTATGTATTCATAATTCTTCTTGTTGAGATTTCACAGTTGTTTGTTCTATCTGTTAAATATCTTGTTGTTTACATCTGATTCTGTTACATGCTTCAGTTTTTCAGCTTTTCTTCTTGTACTATAAGATTTTAAATAATCATCAGCATGCATTTCCTTATCTGCTCACCCAGTAATATGCATATGGTGCCATCTGTCCTTCAGACAACCTTTGTTGTTCCTACCCTTATTTTTTTTGATGTGTTGCCGTTTTCTTCTACCATACATTTTTAGTTAATTCTCTTAGAAATTGTGCTTACTGGTTGTTATATTCAATTGAATTTTCAGTCTCCTTTTTCTTATATTTTCTTTTTATTTATTTACAATTTATGATAAACATCCTAATATGACTCACAGTTGTGAAGAGAAAACACTGGGGAAGGCCTTCAAAGAAAGAGAAAATTATTGATGACACCAAGATGAAATGCAAAATACTGAGAAGTACAAAGGAAGAGCCTGTTGAGAATGGTGAAGAAACTGTTGCCCGCAAGAGGCCAAAGAGAGCTGCTGCATGTTCAAATTTCAAGGAGAAATCTGTCAGGTTATCTGGTAAATCTTCAGTTGTTGAATCAAAGAAAAATCGTGAAGTGATGGAGGAGATGACTGCAGTTGATTTGACCAAACTAGGTCCGGAAGATCACCCACCATGTAGAAAACTTCTAGACTTCATCTTGCATGATGCTGATGGAAACCCTCAGCCCTTTGAAATGTCGGAAATTGATGATCTTTTTATCACTGCTCTTGTCATGCCCATGGATGACGATTTGGAGAAAGAGAGAGAAAGGGGAGTAATATGTGAAGGATTTGGACGGATTGAGTCTTGGTCAATTTCTGGTTATGATGAAGGGTCAGCAGTAGTTTGGATTTCAACTGAAAGTATAGACTATGAATGTGTAAAACCTGCAAGTAGTTACAAAATGTTCTATGATCATTTCCATGACAAGGCTTGCATTTGTGTTGAGGTTTACAGAAAATTAGCCATATCTGTAGGTGGAAATCCAGATTTAAGTCTTGAAGAGCTACTTGCTGGGGTTGTCCGTTTTATGAGTGGAACCAAGAACTTTTCTGGAGGATTTATTAGTAAAGATTTTGTGATCTCTCTTGGTGGGTTCATTTACAAACAACTAGTTGGACTGGATGAGATTTCAGAGAACAATGATGTGAATTTAGCGACATTGCCAGCTCTTGTTGCTTTAAGAGATGAATGTAAGAGCAGAATAGAGTACAACAGGGTGCCTCCAATGGTCTCAAGTGGAAGTCTGAAGATTAACGAGGGAGGAAATGTGGAGAGTACCGAAGATGAGGATGCAAAACTAGCACGGTTGTTGCAGGAGGAGGAAGAGTGGAAGTTGATAAAGCAGCAGAGAGGCCGTCGTTCAGGGAATTCTCAAAGGAATATCTATATCAAGATCAGTGAAGCAGAGATTGCTAATGATTATCCGTTGCCTGCATATTATGAACCCTCTGTTGAAGAAATGGATGAGTACATCTACTTCCACAGTGACGGCTACATTTCCTATCCCGACCTTCCGAGAAGAGTTTTGAACAACTGGGCTTTATATAATTCTGACTCTAGGCTTATTTCCTTGGAACTTATCCCAATGAAACCCTGCTCAGAAATTGATGTGACAGCCTTTGGATCTGGTAATATGAAAATTGATGATGGTAGTGGGTTCTGTTTAGAGGCTGATGCAGGTCAGTCTTCTTCAAATACATCTTACAGTGTGGATGGTGGGTTTCCAATATATCTGAGTGCAATTAAGGAGTGGATGATTGAATTCGGCTCTTCAATTATTTTCGTATCAATCCGAACAGATTGTGCCTGGTTTGTCCCACTTTGCCCCTCCCCACTCAAACACACATGCACACACACACACCCCATCTCTTAACTTGCATGACTAGCAAAAACATTTATTGATGTCTTCCCATTAATGAACACAAAGTTGACATGGCACTGCCCTTCTTAGTTGTATCATCAATCTTGCAGGTAATATAGCATCATATTCATCCATTTTTATTCTGCTAAGTCCTAAAATGTAATCACTACTATGGAAAAATTCTTAGAAGTTATTGTGCATCCTATGTGACTACTATCAAATCTCCTGTTTGTTTTATTTCTATTTTGATGTCATCCAAATACTTGCATGTGCTCCCTGATTACAGGTACAGGTTAGGACAGCCGGCAAAGCAGTATGCTCCATGGTTTGAACCGGTCCTTAAAACTGCAAATGTTGCAATTAGTATCATCAAGTTGTTAAAAGAACAAAGCCGGGTTTCAAGGCTTTCCTTTGCAGATGTGATCAAGAAAGTTTCGGAGTTTGAAAAAGGTCATCCTGCCTATATATCTTCAAATCTGACATGGGTAGAGAGATATATTGTTGTGCATGGGCAGATTGTCCTTCAGCAGTTTGCTGAGTATCCAGATGAGAACATTCGAAAATGTGCTTTTGTCTCTGGTCTTTCAGACAAGATGATGGAAAGACGCCACACAAAACTTGTTATGAAGAAAAAAGTTATGGTAACGAAAGAAGCAAATCTGAATCCAAGTGCAACAGCGAGACCTGTGTTGCCTAAAAGGGATGTGATGCGTGCTACAACCACCAGGCTGATAAATAGGATCTGGGGAGATTACTACACCAGTTACTTCCCAGATGATTCAAAGGAAGAAAATGATCATGGATTGAAAGAAGTTGAGGAACCAGAAGACAATGAGGAGGAAGAAATGGAAGAGGAAAACATATGGCTCCAGGAGATCACTTCAAATGCCTGCTCATCTACACTGTCTCTTAAGCCCAAGCTGAATTCTAGTGAAATAAAATGGGATGCGGAACCAACTGACAGAATGGATTCTGGGGAAACTTTTTATGGGCGGGCAGTTGTTCAAGGAATTGTGGTTGCTGTTGGTGGGTCAGTAATCGTAGAAGCTGATGAATTGGAAGAAATGCCAACTATATTATTTGTTGAGTACATGTTTGAAAACTTGATGGCATGAAAATGGTACATGGCAGGGTGATGATGAAGGGATCTCAGACTATTCTTGGAAATGCTGCAAATGAGAGGGAGGTATTCATGACTAATGAATGTAGGGAATTTGAACTGGGAGATATTAAAGAATCTGTAACCGTGGAAATTCGGTCACGATTATGGGGACATAAGTGTAGAAAGGAGTACTTTAATGAGGATAAGATTGATAGGGCAAAGGCAGAGGAGAGAAAAAGGCAAGGACTGCCAATGGAGTTCTTTTGCAAAAGCTTATATTGGCCTCAGAAAGGTGCCTTTTTGGCTCTTCCTTATGATAACTTGGGCCTTGGAAGCGGTGTTTGCATCTCATGCAAACAGAGAGAATCAGACGGCAATGAATTTAAAATAAAGTCCACGACAAGTTTCGTCTACAAGAGGACTCAGTACAATGTCCATGACTATTTGTATGTTAGACCCCAGTTCCTTGGTGAGAACAAAATTGAGGATCGTGGGACTTTTAAGTCTGGTCGGAATGTGGGACTAAAAGCCTATGTTGTGTGCTGTTTGCTGGGAATTGAGGTTCCTGCAGGGGCCAAACAGCCAACCCCAAAATTGACCCAGCTCAAAGTCAGAAGATTTTACAGACCCGAAGATATTTCTGCTGCAAAAGCATACAGTTCTGATATTAGAGAAGTAAGTGCTTTCTTATAATTTTCTTTTTTCCAATTTTATGGATTTTTAATGAACAGCTGAATTTATGGGAGAAAGTAATAGAAAATCGAATAAAAGCCGAAACTTTGGTGTCAAATAATCAATTTGGATTTATGCCTAAAAGATCGACTATGAAAGCTATTTATTTATGAAGGAGATTGATAGAGAGATATAGAGAAAAGAAAAAAGACCTTCATATGGTCTTTATTGATTTAGAGAAAGCATATGATAAAGTATCTAGAGAAATAATATGGCGGATTTTAGAGAAAAAAGGAGTTACCAAAAGGTACATAGAATTGATAAAAGATATGTATGATAGAGCAATAACTATTGTTAAAACAATAATAGGAGAAACTAGTAAGTTTTCAATTACTGTAAGTTTACATCAAGAATCTGCCTTAAGTCGATATCTTTTTGTATTAGTTATGGATGAATTAACCAAACATATTCAAAATGATATCTCATGGTGTATGTTATATGCAGATGATATAGTGTTGATTGATGAAACTAAATTTAGAATAAATGCTAAGCTAGAGATTTAGAGAGGCGCTAGAATCTAAAGGTTTTAAGATTAGTAGAACTAAAACTGAATACATGAAATGTAATTTTAGTGGGAGTAGAAATACAAATGAAGAAACATCAAAGATTGCAAGCCAAGAATATCAAGGAGTGAAATTTAGGTATTTGGGATCAATTATCCAGCAAGAAGGTAAAATAGGTGAAGATGTGAATCATAGAGTTAAAGCAGGATGGATTAAGTGGAGGAGTGCTTTGGGAGTATTGTATGATTAGTGCATCCCATTAAAATTAAAAGAAAAATTCTATAAAACTGCTATTAGGCCAGCTATGTTATATGGAACAGAGTGTTGGGCAATATTGAAACAATATGTGAATAAATTAAGTGTAACAGAAATGCGTATGTTAAGATGGATATGTATTTAAACTTTAAAAAATAGAATTAGAAATAAATATATAAAAGAAATGATAGTAGTAGCCCCAATTGAAGATAAAATGAGAGAATCGATTACGGTGGTTTGGACATATACAACGTAGACCTTTAGATGCTCCAGTTAGAAAGAGTGATCTTTTAACAATTTATGGTAAAGATAGAGGTAGAAGTAGATCTAAACTAATATGGACCGAAATAATTAAAAAGATATAACTATTTATAATTTGAATGTCGACTTGATTCTGAATAAAGCAGAGTGAAGGAAGCAGATTCATGTAGCCGGCCTCATGTAGTTGGGAAAAGGATTAGATAAGTTGAGTTGAGTTGAGTTGAGTTGAGTTGAGCTGTATTTAAACCGCTATAAGGTGCTATCTGGAAATGAAACTAGTAATCTACAATCTGGTTGTCTTCTTTTATTATATGATTTTCCATGAACTCTTGTTGTAGTAATTTTTTTGTGGCTGAGCTCCAGGTTTATTACAGTGAAGAGATAATTAATGTGCCTGTAGAGATGATAGAGGGTAAATGTAAAGTAAGAAAGAGAAAGGATCTATCAAATCTGGACCTCCCTGTGGTTATTGATCATGTATTCTTTTGTGAGTATTCTTATGATCCTGTAAAAGGAGCTCTCAATCAGGTACATTGTCTTCTATTGCACCTTATCTCTATAGCTGGAACTTCATCTTTCCTTCTGATTTGAATTATGTTTCATGAACAGTTGCCTGCCAATGTGAAATGTACCTCCCTGGCAGAGAAGACAGCTAACACTACTCTGAAAAAGAACAAGGGTAAGGGAAAATGTAAAGAAGGCGAGCAAGGTGGCTCCAATAAATGGAAGGATATGGCCCAGGAAAATCGGTTGGCTACACTGGATATTTTTGCAGGCTGTGGAGGCCTATCAGCGGGATTACAGCAATCGGGTAAGCCCTTATCATCTATAATCATCAAGTTTGATGATAGGTTGGGTTGCAAGTATGCATGACAGCTGATCATGTAACACTCAAAACTGTAGGTGTTTCATTTACGAAATGGGCAATTGAATATGAACAAGCAGCTGGTGAAGCATTTAGTGAAAATCATCCGGAAACCATGATGTTTATAGACAATTGCAATGTAATTTTAAGGTGATTACTGACTACTTACCTCTAGTAATCATCCTCCTCAACCAAACCATGACCTTCCTATAACCAAACCTTACAAGCATTCACTGTGGTCTTGCAGGGCTGTTATGGAAAAGTGTGGGGATGCAGATGATTGCATTGCAACTGATGAGGCTGTTAAATTCGCAGCTAGACTTGGTGAGGAAAAGCTTAAGAATCTGCCAGTGCCAGGTGAAGTAGATTTCATCAATGGGGGGCCTCCATGCCAGGTCTGTCTTCTTATATATTAAAAGGAAAAGCATTTTGTTGTGTCCTTTGGATCTCATGCTCTATGCACCATATTCATTATATCTAATTATATGACAGTACTTTTTGCCGCTCTGATCAAATTCTTATTCCTTCTTCAGGGCTTTTCTGGCATGAACAGATTTAAACAAAGCACATGGAGTAAAGTACAATGCGAGATGATTCTAGCATTTCTTTCTTTTGTTGAATATTTCCGGCCCCGTTTTTTCCTTCTGAGAATGTGAGAAATTTTGTCTCATTCAATAAGGGGCAAACATTTCGACTGACTCTGGCTTCACTGCTGGAAATGGGATACCAGGTTGCAATCAATACTCTATTTGCCTTTTCAAATGCCACCACAATAATTGTCATATTCTTTTCTTGATTCTTAAGTTGGCTATTTTTTATGTCTAAACTGTCATTGTTCTTTATCAACCTTTTCGTTCTTGTTTAGGTGCGGTTTGGAATTCTGGAGGCAGGAGCTTTTGGTGTGTCACAGTCAAGAAAAAGAGCATTTATTTGGGCAGCTTCCCCCAAGGAGACTCTTCCTGAATGGCCAGAACCTATGCATGTTTTTGCTAGTCCAGAACTGAAGATACAAATGCCTGGTGGAGTGCACTATGCTGCTGTTAGGAGCTCTGCTGGTGGAGCACCATTCCGTTCCATCACTGTTAGGGATACGATCGGAGATCTTCCACCAGTTCCAAATGGAGCTTCAAAATCTACAATCGAAGTAATTTTCTCCCTTGGATCTGTGTTCTGAAATCAGTATTTGCTTTCCTTCTCCATTTCCATACTTCATAAAGAACAGATAGAAATATGAATATGCTGGCCTTTCTCGCTCACTAGTTTTTTTTTTTCCTTCCCCCTCCCCTTCACCTAGTATGGAAGCGAACCAGTTTCCTGGTTTCAAAAGCTAATTAGAGGTAGCATGTTTGCCTTGAGTGATCACATCTCCAAAGAAATGAACGAACTGAATTTCATTCGGTGCCAACGAATTCCAAAGCGACCTGGCGCTGACTGGCATGACCTCCCAGACGAAACGGTAAGCCTTTTGAAGCTGTTGCTGTCTACGAGTGACGCTGGTGCTACTTCAGTTGAGAACACAACTAAACTTTTTTCAGTTTCAATTCTCTGAGTGCTGATTGAGCTATCATGTCTCCAAAATGTAGGTTAAACTATCAACTGGGCAAACAGTGGATTTGATTCCCTGGTGCCTACCGAACACCGCAGAGAGGCACAACCAATGGAAGGGACTCTTCGGGAGGTTGGACTGGGAAGGAAATTTTCCTACCTCGATCACAGATCCCCAGCCCATGGGAAAGGTCGGAATGTGCTTTCACCCCGACCAAGATAGGATTATTACAGTCCGTGAATGTGCACGGTCTCAAGTAAATCCCTTGCTTTTCTCTCATCAATAAATTTCACTTTCTCGCAACCACTTAAAATCTTTTCGAGATGAGCACTACAGTTTCCTTTTGTATTCTTTTTTTGCATGCAGAACCAAAACAATTGATGGATTTTTTTGGTGACTATGTGCATGGACATGTGTTTATTGGCATAAATTTCTAACCTCTTAATATTCTCTGACCATGATTAAAGTATATTCCCGTGCAAAAGACATGGCAGTTTAACATGTAGTTGAAATTATCCGTGCAAATAATCTGATCTTCGTTGTTCCTTATTTTTTTTTCCTTTTCTATATTAAATTGAAGGAATAAGCAAGTTATTAAAAGATATTTTCTTAAAAATTTTGTTGTTTCTCTAGAGCAAATTCATCTTCTTGAGTACAATGCGTTCTAAAGTTTGGTAGCATGGTTCTTCCTAATGCTTCGTTCGCTATAAGCTTCATTTTTTCCCCTTGCACTACCTGACATTTCATTGTATATTGGTGCATGCAGGGCTTTCCGGATAGCCACCGTTTTTCGGGGAATATTCAGAGTAGGCATAAGCAAATTGGCAATGCCGTCCCTCCTCCACTTGCTTATGTGCTAGGTTTGAAACTGAAGGAAGCTCTTGATGCAAAGTCTTCTTCAGCTTGACCGTTTGTACTTCATGGATGTCTTTTGGTCATCCAGGGGTGCTACAACACCCACATTGGGTCTTCTTAACTGTCTATATATATAGACAAGCATCAGGTTTCATTTCTTCGTTATATAAATTCTACACATCAATTGCTATGGACTATTCCCTACCATGCTAAAGGCAAATTTGAATGGCTTGATGTTTTTTTCCAGATGGGTGAATTTCAGGTTATTGCCTTTTCTTTTCCCATATTTGTTTTGAGGTTGGAATGCTGTGGGAACTAATGAGGGTAGAGTTTTCATTATTGAGTATCATGAAATCCAAAAATAAAGCTTTTCTGTTTTAACGGAGGTAAGGCAGCGCAGGTTTGATCCTCTGGACATTGCAGCAACAGGAGTCTTGTATATTAGGATGCCCTTCTTAGTGTAGTGAAAACTAATATCATTGTATTAATCTGTAAGTTTATTGATAGTGCAATGAAAAATAATTTCCATTTTTTTATATACTCTACTTTCAAATCTATGTATAAGAAAAAAGCCATGAGTTTTGTTTCCAGTTTGGAATCTGTTGTTGCGGAAATCCGTTCTCCGACTTGGGTGCGCTCTGGCTCCGAGTCCAAATGCCAATCTCGACGCCCGGGTGGAACCTGTGAGACAGTCCACAGAGGATTTTCTTGGGGTTATCCTCTGCGGGACCCTCCGATGCCCAAGTCAGTGGAGATTTACAGCAAATAGATGTGAGGAGAAGATTCTCACATAAGAGTTTCTTCGAATGATTTATCTTCCGAGAGCTTCGAGCTTGTGGGAGCTTCAATGGAGTTCTTCAGTATGAGAGCCAGTGATTGAGTGCGTACCTAAGAGATTTGAGGGTCGTGGTATTTATAAGCGATCACTTGGTTCCTTGGGCACGTTGCGAGGGGTCTGAAAGCTGTTGAGATTCGAAACGGATTCGAATCAAGTTCGTTACAAGGCCAGTAGGATGTATCTTGTCAGTTAGAAGATCGACGGCCAGAAGAGCTAGTTGATGCCTTGAAATTCAGCGATCGTGTAGGTTCTAGGTCACCCCTATGGTCCCTAGGCCACTTTTAGGTATGATTCTCCATTTGGAATCTTATTCAGTTATCGCGAATTTGAACTCTTCCGCACCGGATTCCGCGGAGGTATTCGAGTATCTCGGTTCGGTCGAGGCAAGGAACAATTTGGTTTTCGAGGAATAAGATGACTCGGGCTACCAAGGTATGAAGATAGCTTGGGCTGTGAGGATGAAGATAGCTCGGGCTATCGAGGTATGAAGATAGCTTGGGTTGCCGAGGAATGAAGATAGCTCGGGCTACCGAGGGTTGGAGATAGCTCGGGTCGTCGGGACGACCCGACGCCGCTGTGGGTGATTGGGCTTCGCTGCTTGGTGGATGTGACAGCTGGTTGACAAGATGTTGGGATTGGACTTGACCCAATTGTCACGCGTGTAGGTATTAATGCAATGATAATTTTCCCCTCATCACATGCCCTCTACTCCCTAGTCCGAAGTGTAAATTCGGATGTAAGGAGTAGAGTTCTAGAATAATCTCATTCAGGGGGATCCGAAAAGGCGGGCAATGATAGTCTCGTAAATGACGGGTCGTCGTTTCGTCATCATTTTTTGCCGCAACACGAGGAGGGAACGCCTCGTTTCCAGCAGGCCGCGATTACGGGAGTCCCGCGTGGCAAGACTTTTGTATTTTTTGGGCGCTCATATCGGAAGTTTTAGTGCCTCGAGCCTCTTTTCCGGAGTGCTATTTAAGGAGGGCTAGGGCGGCGTTCTTTTTGTAACGCCTTCTTGCCCCTTGCTATAGAGATTTTTCATTCCTCCTTGAACCCTTGCTCGCTTGTTCGTGTTCCGCCCCTTATTCTGCCAATATGAAGGGTCCGAGTGACGTTGCATCAGAGATAACCCTTGACGACCTGGATATAATCCGCCGCCATTATAGGGTTCCTCGGGATGTGTCCTTATGGGTGTCGAAGGCCGAGCATAGGGTTTCGATGGAGTTGAGCAATGGAGTCTTCTTCTATGAGGAGAGCCTGAGGGCAGGTCTTCGGTTTCTCTTCACCCGCTGGTGCAGGAGGTGATGAGGTTCTATAACATATGCCCAACAATGGTGGCCCCAAATAGTTGGCGCAATCTCATCGGGTTCATTTCGATGTGCAGCCGAGTTGGGGTGACCGCAACCCTTCCTATATTTCGAGTTTGTTACAACCTAGTTTCCGGGAGAAGCTCTGAGTGACCCTATATCGGCCTGAAAGTTGTTCAAGATGATTTCAGATAATCCATCTTCGATAAAGGAGTGGAAGTCTCGATTTTTCATTGCTAAAGGGAACATTGGTTCGGATTTTCCAAGGGGATGGGCGAGCTACGTAAAAGATCCAGAGGCACGCCCGGAGTTGTCTGAGCAGAGAAGAGGGATTTAGTGACTCTTCGCGGTGCTGGGTGCTGTCGGCCAGCGCCCTGTTATATGAGGATGCCCTTTTTCGCCATCGGGCTTAGCTCCATTGGCCCCCAAGGTGAGTCTTTGCTTTAGTGGTCGATATGTTTAAGCAACTCCATTACTGTTTAATTGAATATCTGCTATGTTTTCAGCCGAGAGGTCCGCATTTGTGGGCCAAATGAGGAAGGAGCTGGGCAAGCGCCACAGGGGCTCCAGCTCCGGGGACAAGCATAGGTCCGAAAAGAGATCTCATCCTTCCGGGTCTCGCCCGAAGGAGACGAAGAGGGATGGTGTCGGCCGCCATTCTTCCATCTCAGAGAGGGGGGAAGTAGGAGCGCCGCCGTGGTTGATGAGCCCTCCCTACCGGAAGAGGGCAAGGTATCAGAGAGGAGAGAGCCGTTGGGGGGAGCTCGGAGGGAGTGTTGAGGTTTCTTCTCTCCAAATAGTGGTCGTATCAGACAATGCTAAGGAAACATTACCGGTTCGCCCTGCAATCCTCTTGTTCGAGGCTAATCAACCTCATTTGCCAAAGGCTGGTAGCCTCGGAATGCTGCATGCTGATGAGGAAGGGGCCCTCGCCTTGGTTGAGGGGTTAGAAGAGGCAGTTGCGACTGCCGAAGTTCGCATGGAGCCACCTGTTGAAGGGTTGGTGGATGCCGAGGGGCTTCCTGCTGGAGGGCTTCCTCCCACGGCATCAGGGGGTGCCATGGAGGAAATCGAGATTTGGATGGAGTCTACTGGGGGAGACGCTTGAGGAGGAGGAAGAAGAAGAAGAAGAAACACCGAGCGAGAGGGATGCTCGGACTGGGGTTCCTTCAGTCAGGGCCGAAGCATCTGAGGCCCCGCAGGCTAGGATTCTAGTGGAGGAGGCCGGACGGATGGCGACCCCTCAGGTTGAAGCCCTTCGGGCCGGTTCTTCGGCCATGGGTTCCATTATTCCTGGTCCAGAGGTGGAGGACATGTTTGTCTTAATACGGTCTGTGTTGCATATGGGAGAGGGTTCCTCGGCTGGCGAGCCTGCCATAGAAGATATTGTTGAGGCGGCTTTGAGGCGATTCGGGGTGCCGAAGGATGTCTACCTCCTCCCTGAGATCAGTAGCCCTGCTCTCATGATGATCGCTGCGAACTACACCTCTCGAGTAAGTCGTCGCACCCGGGTAGTAATTCTTGGTCGGCTGGCTCGGTTGTATTTTCTAACTTGTAATCTCTCTGCAGAATGCGTTAATTATGAGGGCGCTAAGTAGGCGCCTAAATCTGGCCATGGGGCCTGTGCTCAGGCCAGGAGGGAGGCCGCCGATCTTGAACGAGGGTGGATTCAACTAGCAGACTTTTCAGGGCCTTGTCGTCTATCCAAGAGGACCTCGAGAAGATGAGCAGGTCCTATCAAGCTACTGTCGAGAGAGCCTCTCGACTCGAGACTCAAGTCAAAGAGCTCCAGGGCTTTCGCGAGCAATCAGACAAGGCCTGCTTGGAGTTATCTCAAATTAAATCTAAGCATGCCGATGAAGTCAATGCCTTGCGGCGGCATTTCGATGAGAGGTGGGGCCAGCTAAAGAATAACTATGCCGAAGAAAAGAATAACTGGAGCAAAAGGCTCGAGGAGGAGGAGTGCGCAGGCATCAGCGGCAGCAGGACCAGCTCGCTGGCCTGAACAGGAGGCTCGCTGATACGAAGGATCGATTGAAGTGGCAGCATGATCAAATCGCTAAACTTACTGCCGATCTTGATCAATCTCGGTGGGAAATTAGGATAAGCAATCCCGGATCAACGACCTTAAGGAGGGTCTTCAGTAGAATAAAGCGGCCAAGTTGAAGGCCCTTGAAAGGTTCACGAGCTGAGCGATAAAATGGCTTGGCAAGAGGAAGAGGTATTGCGTCCTCTTACTCGCTTACTTCTGGTGTTTTTTTCTTTTGATCATGATCTCACATGATCCGGTGTTTGTAGATAGGTAGAATCGAGCTTGAGGTTCGGGACTAGTTCGAGGCTTTGCGGATGGAGTTGGCTTCAAGCGCCAAATGAATTTTGAACTTGGGAGTCAGCTGGCTGAAGCTAATAGACGAATCTCCTCAGCTGTGGACGAGTACAAAAGTTCTGCTCGATTCGCCGAGGAACATAAAGCGGCATGTGCCGATGCCTTTCGTTCGTGAAGAGGAGACTCGGTCGAAGATCTCCCAAGCATATCCTGAGTTAGATCTATCTTTCCTAGAGGCCGAGCTTTACGATACCCGTACCCCAAGGGCCGAGGAAGCTGAATATGAGGATATTTCAAACGTCGATCTCGAGACTATTTTGGGTGCTGATAAGGCCATGGCTTCCGAGGGGTGTTCCCAGCTCGGTGCCGAGGAATCTGAAGTTCCTTTATCGATCGTACTTGAAGTGGGTGAACCCAATCAACTTCCTTCGGATGTCGCCAAGCGGACCCCTGGAAACAATTCAAACCCTGATTCTTGAGGGTTGTTCATATATCTTTTGCTTTTTCAACTTGTAATTTTGATTGAAACTTCTATGAATGAATCTTTTGTCTCCTTCTGTTTGTCTTATTGCTTCGGTCATTGTTTTTCGGATGATCTTTTTGTCAGAAGTTTCTCCCTATGGCGAATGAATTGAAACGAATCACGCTTTTAGGTTGGATTGCTCTTGGGAGTTCGAATTGAGTATTATGCTTAATCGAAGCTAGATTGATTTGTTCCATCGGTGTATGAAATTGTTTAGCTATACCAAGGGATATCATCCCAGTTTCGCCCGAAGGAAATCGGAATGGCCGACGTATGAAGCGCATAAGTTAGCTCGGTTCATCGAGGCAAAGGGTAGTTCGGCGAAACTTACGGGGATGCCTTGGTTGAGGCGAGGTTAGGCAGATAGTTCGGTCTATCAAAGTAAGGAGTTGGCCCGTTTTCTGCTGAGGCAGATGGAATGGCTTGCGGTTCGCCAAGGGGCACCTCGTTTTTCTTAAGGCATTTACCCCGTTAGCCTTTTCCAACGCAAGTCCTTTTAGCGTATGCGTTAAGCATCCAACCGCCATTGGATGGTGTTGTTTTCAAAAAGGGGATCTCTCAGGCCTGCCCATATTCAGGACCTGCAGACGATTTTCTGCATTTAAAGCTCTTGATTCGAGATCAGAAGAAATCTTCGTCTTTCGTCATGGCCTGGGAGGCATGTTCGGCGTGCTTCGGAATGCGCCCCTCTTTTCCTGGCTTACCACGTGGCAGTGCGGCCTTGGCATTTTGAATTCCGGGACTCTCTGCTTTAATGGTTGCCCCCGGTTTGTCTGTCTATAAAAAAGGAGGGAGCGGAATGTGTTAAGCCATCTCCCGAGACCCCTTCCTTCTGTGAGTTATAGAGGCCTTCATGGCACTTGTTTCATTGAGGTTGAGAGCGGAGAGATCGCTTCCCTTTTGAAAGCTGGTTCATCCCAGATAGCTGGGGTATGGAGAAGCTGCTGAAGAGCAAGTAGTCCTCAAAGGAAGGAATCTCGGAGGTCATATGGAGAGCGCATAAGGAGGCACACAGAGGTCATATGGGGAGCGCATGTATGCATTTCCTGTGTGCCTTTGTCACTTGCCATGGGGACCACAGGAAACACAAAGCATACGTATCCCCTATGGTTTACATGAACTTCGCCTCCTCCCTCTATTTGGATCTCTCAGTTCATCTGCCTGAGGGGTCTTTCCTTGAGTGAGGAGGAAGGAGAGTGGTTTGGTCTGCTGTGTTGACCCACTTATTGATTTTGATGATTAACAAAAGCTATGAGTATATTCCTTATGTTACAAATGTAATTGACATTTGTTTCAGCAATTTAGAAAGGTCAAATATCCAAATGTTATATAAAAAATCAGTTTCAATCATTGTTTAAATGTATTTGTCAAAGTTCAAACTTGGAGCCGACACCCATAGTGTTTGGAGCTGACTCCAGAGTGTATCGGAACAGTTTAAAATTTTTGGCACAGTTTAGAGTCGACACCTGGAAAGCTAGAGCCGACTCTAACCTGAGATGAACTGTTTTCTGAGTCAATTTTCGGAGCCGATACCTAAAAATTTTAGAGCCGACTCTAACATGAGAACAGAGAGTGCATTTTCGGAACACTGTTAGAGTCGACACCCTCGGAGATTAGAGCCAACTCTAGATCGCATCGAGCCAACACCATAGTTTATCGGAGCCGACTCCCTGATGGACGTTTTGTTACTATTTTTGAAACCCAATTTAGAGCCAACACATAAAAGTTGGAGCCGACTCCAACATGTCAGAATTGAATTTCAAATCTATTAGAGATGATTCCAACGGTAACATTTCTTCACCTAACTCCCAACGGATCTATTTCTTTGCATGAGGAAGCAATCCAAGTATATTCTCAACGACTATTTATCACCTAATCTTGGATTAAGGAAGTTTATAAAAAGGGCATCATTCATTTGAAAACAGAGAATAAGAGAGAAGAGAAAATATTGAAAAGAAAAAGAGAGGAATCTATTAGCTTTCAAAAGAGGAAAATCTCTGTGCTCAAGGCCATTATTGAGAAGAGATAGAAGAGAAATCCAAAGGTGTTTCAAGATCAAATCTGAAGGTTTTCCACCGTTTTGAAGAAGAAGACAAGAGCCCTAAAATCTTCAACCTTCTCTTCAACGAGCTTCATTCAAGAATCTCAGTTTAAATCGTGATAGTCCATTCAAAGAGGAGGAAAGGAAGAAAAGAAGAAAAGCTCAACTTCACATTGCTTCAAAACAGGCTTTTCTATTCTCATTTATTTACATTGCATATTTGCTCATTTGAGAGGCTTTTAATTATTGTAAACATATACTTGAATTGTCTGTTTGCTAATTTAATTAGGGGGATTGAATTAGTTGAGGTAGTTGACCTCAGGGTAAACTAAGAGTAGCTTACGTTGGGTTGTGCTGGTGAACCCGTGAAGACCAGCTGGGTTCGTTGTGACCCCGTGAAAAACAACAAGTTCGAGTTGTGATCTTACAAAATAACTCAGCTATAATCAGGATGATTATAGTGGTACCCAAGAGTTGCTTGGGAGTGGACGTAGGTTTAAGTGTAAAATTTTTTAAAAGAACCCAATTCACCCCCCCTCTTGGGTTGCCATTTGGACTAACAATTGGTATCAGAGCTTGTGCTCATTTCGACTTGATTTAACAATCAAGAGCTAAAGATCCAAATGGCAGCTCAAGTTGGATCATCTTTTTCTGAAGGTCAATCCACAAATCGACCTCCTTTGTTTAGTGGCACAAATTATTCATATTGAAAAGCAAGAATGAGAATTTTCATTCAAGCTTTAGATTATGAATTATGGAGTGTCATTATAAATGGTCCTAGCACTCCCACACACATAGTAGACGGATCTATTGTTCCTAAGCCCGAAAGGGATTGAATGAGAATGATAGGAAAATGGCTTAGCTTAATGCCAAGGCCATGAATGTCTTATATTGTTCTTTGGATGTAAATAAATTCAATTGAATATCACTTGCATTTCAGCCAAAGAAATATGGGATAGGTTGAAGTTACTCATGAGGGTACCAACCAAGTTAAGGAATCCAAAATTAACATACTAGTGCACAAATATGAATTTTTCAGCATGGAACAAAATGAGTCAATTATATGCATGTACACTAGATTTACTGATATTGTAAATTGATTGAAAAGTCTTGGTAAGACTTATACTAACTCTAAATTAGTTGAAAAATTCTCAGGTCTCTTCCAAGATCATGGGAAGCCAAAGTGACAGCAATCTAAGAAGCCAAAAACTTGAACATTCTACCTTTGGAGGAGCTACTTGGATCCCTTATGACTCATGAGCTTACGATGAAACAACATCAAGAGGAAGAGGTAAAAAAGAAAAGAACAATAGCACTCAAAGCTGCAGAAAATGAAAAGAACAGCAGTGAAGATGATGAAGAAGATGATGAGACAGCTCTCCTTGCTAAGAAATTCAAGAAATTTATATAAAGAAGGAGACCCTTCCATAAGAGAAAGTCTGGAATAAAAATGGAAGGAGAAAGAGAAAAAGAAAAGGATAAGGACAAGGAAAAGAATCCCTTAATATGTTATGAATGTAAGAAACCGGGACATTTTAGATCAGAATGTCCTCAACTAAAGAAGGGATATAAGAAGAAGAAGAAAGCCTATGTTGCAACTTGGAGTGACAGTGAAGAGTCTTCATCCGAAGAAGAACAAAAAGAGGTTGCCAACATATGCTTCATGGCAAATAATGAGAATGAGGTAAATTCTAAAACCCCCAATGATGATTTTACTTTTGATGAATTGTATGATGCTTTTAATGAATTAGTTAGTGATTTCAAGATTTTGAGAACAAAAACAAAACTTTGAAAACTGAAAACTTAGATCTTCTCAAAATGAAAAATGAACTAGTTTTTGAAATTAACAAACTAAAATCTGAAAAGGATGATATATTGAAAGAAAAAGAATTAATTTCTAATAAAAATCTTAATTTGAAGAAAGAAGTTGATAAGTATAAGAATTTTGTTGATAAATTTACAAATAGTTTAGAAAAACTTAATCTACTTTGAATAATCAAGGAGCTATTTTTGATAAAGCTGGTTTAGGATATAGACCACATATGAAACAAAAATATGTCAACAAGTTCTTTATAAAGAAAACAATCAAAGATGATATTTCATTTTATCATTGTAACAAAAAGGGACATAAATCTTATGAATGTAGTTTCAAAATGTCTCAAGAATTTAAATCTTAAAGGTAAGAAAATATGGGTTTCAAAAGGAACAATCTTTATTGCTACTAACCATGAAGGACCTAAGAAGGCTTGGGTACTTAAACATAAGACTTGATTGACTTGCAGGAGTATCTTGCGACCAAAGGATCAAAAAGAAAATGGTACCTTGATAGTGGCTGCTCAAGACACATGACGGGTGACAAGGAGCAATTCATTACCCTTGAAATCAAAAGAGGAGGAGTTGTAACTTTTGGAGATAATGGCAAAGGCCAAATCATGGGCTTTGGTAAAATTCAAATCACTCCATTCACTTTTATTGAAAATGTTTTATATGTAGATGGATTAAAACATAATTTGATTAGCATTAGCCAACTGTATGATAAAGGTTTCAAAGTTTTTTTTGAAGCTTCTATTTGCACTGTATCAAATCCCATTGACAATAGCATTATAGTTATTGGAAATAAAATGGCAATGTATACTTAATTGATTTAGACAATTTGTCTACCACTAATCATTGCTTAATTGTTGATAATGCTAAGGTAAATAAGATTGGATGGCTATGACATCGTAGACTAGGTCATGCAAGCACACACTTAATTTCAAAATTAATTAGAATGGATTTAGTTAAAGGTCTTCCAAAATTAGATTTTAAAAATAATAGAATTTGTGATGCATGTCAATTTGGAAAACATGCTAGAAACTCTTTCAAATCTAAAAATATTGTTTCTACTACTAGGCCACTCGAGCTACTTCATATGGACATTTTTGGACCTACTAGAACCACTAGTCTAGGAAGAAAGAAATATGGTCTTGTGATAGTAGATGATTATTCTAGATTCATTTGGATATTGTTTTTAGCTCACAAAGATGAGACTTTCCTATATTTTAAAATTCTTCAAGAAAGTCACAAATGAGAAAAACAACACCATAGTGTCTCTTAGAAGTGATCATGGAATGAAATTTGAAAATCATTTATTTGATAATTTTTGCATTGAGAATGACATTCATCATAACTTCTCAGCACCTAGAACACCTCAACAAAATGGAGTTGTAGAAAGAAAAAATATAACTTTAGAAAATATGGCCCGTACCATGCTATGTGAAAGCCAACTCCCAAAGTATTTTTGGATGGAAGCTATAAACATGACATATTACATCCTAAATAGAGCCTTAATTAGACCAATTCTTAAGAAAACTCCTATGAATTATGGCATAATAGGAAACCCAACATTAGTTACTTTCATGCATTTGGTTGTCGATGTTTCATTCACAATAACGGTAAGACAATCTTGGGAAGTTTGATGCAAAATCTAATGAAGGTATATTCTTAGGATATTCCACTTCTAGCAAAGCTTATAGAGTATTTAATAAGAGGTATTTAATTGTGAAGAATTTCATGTAGTATTTGATGAATCTTTAGCATCAAGTTCTGAAAAGATAGATGATGAGGAAGATACAAATTTGCTTGAAAGAGATATTAAAAAATTGAATATAGATGTATCTTCAGATCATGAACCAGAAGCTAAATGATGATTCACCTAAGGATGATGTTATTGATACTACTCGTAATGATGTAGATCTACTTAGAGATTGGAGATATACTTATGGTCATCCAAAGGAATTGATTATAGATGATCCATCTTAAGGTGTAAGAACTAGATCATCAATGAGAAATATCAATAATCATCTTGCATTTGTATCTCATATAGAACCTAAAACTATCGAGGAAGCTAAAAAAGATAGTAATTGGATGTTAGCTATGCAAGAGAAATTAAATCAATTTACTAGGAATAAAGTATGGACCTTGTAGATAGACCCAAAGGTCATCCTGTTATAGGATCTAAATGGGTGTTTAGAAATAAATTAGATGAAAATGACATATTAATTAGAAATAAAGCTAGATTAGTTGCAAAAAGATATAATTAAGAAGAAGGAATTGATTTTAATGAAACTTTTGCACTTGTTGCTAGATTAGAGGCAATTAGATTATTACTTGCATTTGCATATCATATGAACATTAATTTATTTTAAATCGATGTGAAAAGTGCATTTTTAAATGGATTTATAAATGAGGAAGTTTTTATTGAACAACCATCTGGTTTTGAAGATCACGAATTTTCAAATCATGTTTTTAAATTACACAAAGCACTTTATGGTTTGAAACAAGTACCTAGAGCTTGGTATGATAGGCTAAGTAAATTTCTAATTGAAAATAATTTTTCAAGAGGAAATGTTGATAAAACCTTATTTTTGAAAAGAAAGATAAAGATTTATTGGTAGTACAAATCTATATAGGTGATATTGTATTCGGTGCTACTAACGATCTTCTTTGTCAAGAATTTGCAAAGTTAATGCATGGTGAATTTGAGATGAGCATGATGGGAGAACTGAACTTCTTCCTTGGACTACAAATCAAACAAGAAAGAGAGGGGATTTTCATCAACCAAACAAATTACACGAAAGAAATTATCAAAAAGTTTGGAATGGAATCAGTAAACCCCTTGGAACACCTATGAGTCCTTCATGCAAACTGGATAAAGATGAAGATAGTAAGCAAATTGATCAAAAATATTATAGAGGTATGATCGATTCACTACTTTACTTAACAGCAAGTAGACTTGATATTATGTTTGCTGTATGCTTATGTGCTAGATATCAGTCTGAACCTAAAGAATCTCACTTAATTGCTGTAAAAAGAATTCTAAGATATTTGTTGACCCAATTATTGATTTTGATGATTAACAAAACTATTTGAGTATAACATTTGAAGTTACTAATGATTTTGGTTAAGTTTTTCAGTTTATGATTTGATTTATTAATCAAAATCACAAGACAAATCAAGTTCTAGTTCGAATATAATGTCAAGGTAAGATTGCAGACATTAGAGTCGACACATGAATCGCAGAGTCGACTCCAAAAATCGGCACAGAATTTAGAGTCGACACCTGGACTGTTAGAGCTGACTCCAACAGAAAAGATAGAACGATGGTTTTTCTGGTCACGTTTTAGAGTCGACTCCTGGACTGTTAGAGTCGACTCCAGAGGATTTTTGTGTCGACCTCAAAAAAGTCAGAGACGACTCCAGATCAAGCGGATTGGGGATTTTCGATTTAGAGCCGACTCCAGAAAAGTTAGAGTCGACTCCAGATTGTCAGAAACGACTCCAGAACTGTCAGAACGTCTCTAAACTTTATCTTTATCTTTTTAATCCCAACGGCTATTACCCTATTTGGTTCTAATCCTTCTTACACTTGTTTCTAATGGATAGTTTTCAGCTATTTATGGATTAAGAAGGGTCTATAAGAAGGGGTTTCTGTTGTATCCGAAAATAAGACAGAGGGGAAGATAAAAAGAGAGAAAAAGAGTGAAATCCATCAGAAAATCAAAAGAGAAAAGAGGAAGATTCGAAAGGAAAGATTATACTGATTTCCCAACACAAAAGAGAGAGATTTCTAGCTTTCTTAGTTCCACTTTGAAGAAATCTCAAAAGAAGAAGCAAGCCCTAGTTTTCTGATTTTTGAGCTTCAAGAGCATACTAAAGGAAGATCCACTCAAGAGAAGAGAAGAAGTAAGCCACCAAGATCTGCAAATCAGGCTTTGATTCCTATCTCTTTATTTTTTCTCTATCATTGTATATTTGCTCATTGGAGGAGCTCTTGATTTGTAAAATGTTATTGTTTGCTGGGTCAATCAGAGGATTGATTCAGTTGAGGCAGTTAGCCTTGTGCAAGCAGTTGCTTGTGTTGTAAGGTTTTGTGCTGGTGAGCCTTGAAAACCAGCTGGGTTCGTTGTGCACCCGAAAAAACAACAAGTTCGAGTTGTGAGCTTGTAAAACAACTCTGTAATCAGATTGATTATAGTGTGGACCCAAGAGGTACTTGGGAGTGGATGTAGGTGTAGGTACACCGAACCACTATAAACTTCTTGTGTTTGCAGTGATTGTTTCCTTGTCTCTAACTCTCTATCTGTGCATACTCTTTTTAATTCGTGTACATCTAAGTTTTCACTTCCGCTGGGGGATTGTTTTTAAAAGGAGTTTAATTTTGAAAAACCCAATTCACCCCCCCTCTTGGGTTACTATCTGGACCAACAATTGGTATCAGAGCTAGTGCTCATTTGATTTGATCAACGATCAAGAGTCAAAGATCCACATGGCAACTCAAGCTGGTTCATCTTTTTCGAAGGCCAATCTACAAATAGACCACCATTGTTTAATGGCTTAAACTATGGTTATTGAAAGGCTAGAATGAAAATTTTTATTCAAGCACTTGACTATGATCTATGGAGCATTATAGTCAATGGACCACACACACCCACTGCTAGAGTTAAATGACATGGAGATTCCTAAACCGAAACGGAATGGGATGAACATGATAAAAAATTGGCACAACTTAATGCCAAGGCTATGAATGTTTTGTACTGCTCATTAGATGCAAATGAATTCAATCGTATATCTATTTGCATTTCTGCTAAGAAATCTGGGATAGAGTTGAGGTTACCCATGAGGGAACAAATCAAGTCAAGGAATCCAAGATTAACATGCTAGTTCATAAGTATGAATTGTTTAAAATGGATGCATGTGAATCTATTTCTGATATGTTTACAAGATTTACTGATATAGTTAATGGTTTAAAAAGTCTTGGTAAATCTTATGATAATTCTGATCTTGTGAGAAAGGTTTTGCGTTCCTTGCCTAGGACTTGGGAAGCTAAAGTGACTGCAATACAAGAGGCAAAGGATCTAAGTACCCTACCCCTGGAAGAATTATTGGGGTCCTTGATGACTCATGAGCTTCAAGTTAAGCAACATGTTGATGATGATGAGTCAAAGAAGAAGAGGACTATGGCTCTTAAGATTTCTGAATATATGGAAGAGCCTCATGAATCTGAAGATGAAAGTGATGATGAGGACATGGCACTCATTACAAGGAAGTTTAAAAGATTCATGAAGAAGAAGAAGTTTGAAAAGAAAAGCCCTTTGCTAGAAAAGATGAGGACAAGGGCAAAGAAAAAGAAGTTATCTGTTTTGAATGCAAGAAGCCGGGTCACTTTAAATCTGAATGCCCACAACTAAAGAAAGGCACCCGGAGATTCAAAAAGAAGGCAATGATGGCCACATGGAGTGATTCGGAAAGCTCAAGTTCCAAAGAGGAAGAGAAGAGTGAAATGGCCAATCTATGCTTCATGGCGGACAATGATGAGGTAAGTCCGAGTTTTCTTGATGACTTTACTTTCGATGAGTTGCATAGTGCTTTTTATGAATTGATGGATAATTTTGCAAAATTAAGTTCAAAGAACAAAGATCTGAAAAATTAAATGCAAAATCTATCTTTAGAAAATGAAAAGCATGTTGTAGAAAAAGAACTTTTATTGAAAGAAAATGAAAGCTTAAAAAATGAAGTTGATAGACTTAAACCTATAGTTGATAAATTTACTTTGAGCTCTATCAAACTTAATATGATTTTGGACAATCAAAAAGCTATTTTTGATAAAGCTGGATTAGGATATAATCCACTTAAAAAGCAAAAATCCTTGAAAAATATTTTTGTACATGCTGAAAAATCATCAAATATTACTTGTTTTAAATATGGAAACAAAGGACATAAATCTTATATGTGTAAACTCCACATGATAAAAGAAAGATGATTTGGGTTCCAAAGGAACAAAATTTATTGCGTCTAACCATGAAGGACCCAAGAAGGCTTGGGTACCTAAAGTTAAGATATGAATATTTTGCAGGAGTGTCTTACAGATCAGACTGAAAAGAAAGTGGTACCTTGATAGTGGTTGCTCAAGACACATAACGGGTGACAAAGATCAATTCATCACCCTTGAATCGAAAAGAGGTGAAGTAGTTACTTTTGGTGATAATGGTCAAGGCATATCATGGGTATTGGTAAGATTCAAATTACTCCATCTACTCATATTGATAATGTTTTATATGTTGATGGACTTAAGCATAATTTCATAAGTATTAGCCAACTGTGTGATAAAGGTTTCAAAGTTTCTTTGAAGCTTCTATTTGCACTGTTACTAATCCCATTGATAACAATATTATTCTTGTTGGTAAACGTTATGGCAATGTGTACTTAATTGATTTGAGTAATTTATCTCCAAGTAATCATTGCTTAATTGTTAATAATGCTAAGATGAATGAGATTGGTTGGCTATGGCACCGTAGATTAGGTCATGCAAGCACACACCTAATTTCTAAACTATTGAAAATGGATCTAGTTAAAGGTATTCCTAGCTTAAATTTTGAAAATAATCAAATCTGTGATGCATGTCAATTTGGAAAACAAACAAGAACTTCTTTCAAATCTAAGAATGTTGTTTCAACTACTAGGCCACTAGAGCTACTACACATGGATCTTTTTGGACCTACTAGAACCATAAGTCTAGGAGGAAAGAAATATGGTCTTGTGATAGTAGATGATTACTCTAGATTCACTTGGGTAATGTTTTTGGCTCACAAAGATGAGACTTTCTCAATATTCCTGAAATTCGTTAAGAAAGTCACAAATGAGAAAAACACTACCATAGTGTCTATTAGAAGTGATCATGGAACTGAATTTGAAAATCACTTATTTGAAAAATTCTGTTTTGAAAAAGGCATACATCATAATTTTTCAGCACCTAGGACACCTCAACAAAATGGAGTTGTAGAAAGAAAGAATAGGACTTTAGAAGACATGGCCCGTACCATGCTATGTGAAAGCCAACTTCCAAAATATTTTTGGGCGGAAGCTATAAACACAGCATGTTACATCCTAAATAGAGCCCTGATTAGACCTATCCTTAAGAAGACTCCCTATGAACTATGGCATAATAGGAAACCCAATTTAGGTTATTTTCATGCATTTGGTTGTAAATGCTTTATTCATAACAATGGTAAGGACAATCTTGGGAAGTTTGATGCAAAGTCTGATGAAGGTATTTTCCTAGGATATTCTACATCTAGCAAGCATATAGAGTATTTAATAAGAGAAGCTTAGTTGTAGAAGAATCCATTCATATAGTGTTTGATGAGTCTTTAGCATCAAGTTCGGGTAAAATTGAAGATGAGGAAGATACATCTTTGATTGAAAGAGGTATTGAAAAATTAAATGTAACTTCAGATCAAGAACCTGAAGCTAAGGATGATGACTCACCTAAGGATGATGGTATTGATACTGCTCATAATGATAAAGATCTACCTAGAGATTGGAGATATGCTTATGGTCATCCTAAGGACCTAATCATAGGTGATCCATCTCAAGGTGTAAGGACTAGATCATCAATGAGAAATATCAATAATCATCTTGCATTTGTATCTCATATAGAACCCAAAACTATAGAGGAAGCTGAGAAAGATAGTTATTGCAATGCAGGAAGAGTTAAACCAATTCACTAGGAACCAAGTTTGGACCCTAGTAGACAGACCTAGAGACCACCCTATAATAGGATCTAAATGGGTTTTTAGAAATAAATTGGATGAAAATGGCTTGGTGATTAGAAATAAGGCTAGATTAGTTGCAAAGGGATATAATCAGGAAGAAGGTATAGATTTTGATGAAACCTTTGCACCTGTTGCTAGATTAGAAGCCATTAGGTTATTACTTGCTTTTGCATGCTGCATTAATATCAATTTATTTCAAATGGATGTTAAAAGTGCATTTTTAAATGGTTTTATAAATGAGGAAGTTTATGTTGAACAACCTCCTGGTTTTGAAGATCATGAATTTCCAAACCACGTCTTCAAATTACACAAAGCACTTTATGGTTTAAAGCAAGCATCTAGAGCATGGTATGATAGATTGAGTAAATTTTTGATTGAAAATGATTTTTCTAGAGGAAATGTTGATAAGACTTTGTTTTTAAAAAGAAAAGAAAAGGATTTATTAATTTTCAAATTTATGTTGATGACATTGTATTTGGTGCTACTAACAATCTCCTTTGTCAAGAATTTGCTAAGTTAATGCAGGGAGAATTCGAGATGAGCATGATGGAAGAACTCAACTTCTTCCTTGGACTTCAAATCAAACAAGAGAAAGCGGGATTTTCATCAACCAAACAAAGTACACAAAGGAAATACTCAAGAAGTTTGGTATGGAATCTGCTAAACCTCTTGGTACGCCAATGAGTCCCTCATGCAAGCTGGACAAGGATGAAGAAGGTAAGAAAGTAGATCAGAAGCATTACCGAGTATGATCGGATCACTTCTTTACTTAACTGCAAGTAGGCCAGATATTATGTTTTCTGTTTGCCTATGTGCAAGATATCAATCTAATCCTAAAGAATCACATTTATTTGTTGTTAAAAGAATCTTTAGATACTTAAATGGAACTAAAAATGTAGGATTATGGTATTCTAGAGACTCAACTTTGAAGTTAATTGCTTATTCTGATTCTGATTATGCTGTTTGTAAATTAGATAGGAAGAGTACAAGTGGTGCATGCCAACTTTTAGGAAGTAACTTAATCTCTTGGTTTAGCAAGAAGCAAAATTTGGTTACATTATCCACTGCTGAGGCAGAGTATGTTGCAGCTGGAAGTTGCTATGCTCAAATCCTTTGGATTAAGCGACAACTTGAAGATTATGGTATCACACTTGATAAAATTCATATTAGATGTGATAATACTAGTGCAATCAATCTAACTAAGAATCCAATTCAACATTCAAGAACTAAACACATAGAAATTAGACATCACTTTATCAGAGAACATGTTTCCAACAATGATGTTTGTCTTGAATATGTGAATACTAATGATCAATTAGCTGATATTTTACCAAACCATTAAGTGAAGAAAGATTTTGTTATCTTAGAGGAGAATTAGGAGTTTGTGATCCTTTAGAATGACTTTCTGAAACTCTTAAGGACAACAACTATCTAGACTTCATCAATTTCTTGAAAATCTCTATGTTCAATAAGGAAATTTATCTAAAAATTTGATTCATTGTTTCCCCAATTATTAAGGGACACTTGTCTAGAGTTTGATGATTAATTTGATCAGTTTCAGATCTTAAAATTCAAATTTTTCACTGAAACTATTGTGGAGTCGATACCTTCAGTGTGGAGTCGACACCTTTAGTTTGTGAGTCGACACCTTCCTATTTGATGTTCGTCTGGGAAATTAGAGCCGACACCTGCTTCTGCAGAGCCGACTCTAATTCGAGCGCTGACAGATTTTCTGGTTCGGAGCCGACACCTCGCTTTGCGGGAGTCGACTCTAAGTAAACCTAGGTCAAAAATATAAGGCGGAGTCGACACCTAAACGATCCCTATCTTCTCCAAAACTTCTCTAGAGTTGTTCCAAACCGATTCCAACACCTCTAAACCCTTCAAATCTCTTGATTACTCATTCCAATCAAACCCTATGGCTCCTAAGAGGTGTGCTACCGTTGGTGGATCGGCGGTTCCCACGAGGAGACGCTCGATTCGGAGGCAAGCTTCGTCTTCATCATCTGCCACCAAGAGGATTCTCCACCTTCTCCATCTTCTCCACGTATCGACCTATTAGCGGGTAAGGCTATCACAATCGAAAGGAAAGTTGATTTTGATTTCTTTGCTTCGAGGGTTTTGGTATTGGCCGCCAATTAAAGGAAATGGGATGGGAAAAGGTTTGCTCTTTGGATATTCCTACTTACCCTGCCCTCGTAAGAGAGTTCTACAATGATTTGAGTAGAGGAGAGGGAGGTTTAGTAAGTTTTGTCAGAGGAACAAGAGTTGTAATCACTGCTGAGATCCTTGGAAATTTGTTAGAGATGCCCACTGTTGGGCTAAATGAGTATCAGCATGATGATCGAGTGGTGCCCTATCTAGGATGTTGGGGAGAGAGGTATCTGAGTTTGAGGAGATTATGGAAAATCAATTGAACTTGGAACTCATGCTACTTCATAACATCTGCGGGAGGATCTTATTTCCCAAGATAGGCCGATTTGAGTATGTCTCAGAGCGAGACATCTTGCTGATGGATTGCATCATCACTGGAGGCCAGTAAACTTAGCTGGGATGATGATAGGCTATATGGCAGAGGCAGCAACCAAGAAAAGATCCATATTGCCGTATGGTATGATTCTGACTTTGGTATTTAGAAGCCAAGGTGTGTTGATCATGGTAATGAGCCACTGAGGAAACTAAGGCATACAGACTACTACAGTGTCTCTACCATTCACCATATGGGCTTCAAAAAGGAAAATGGTATTTGGATAAAAAGAGGACAGGAGAGCAGGAGGCCAGAGTTCAGTAGGCCAGAGCAGAGGACATCCCTGACCCATCTGTTGCGGGACCATCTACTGCTGGACCTTCAGAGGCTGGACCAAGCACATACTCTTCACCTCCACCTCAGACAACATTTGTATCTAGATTTTCATATGTGCAGATTGGTCAGCTCAGAGCATTATTAGCTGAGTATGACAGTCAGAGGAGAGATGAGATTAGTCAGATGAAAGATGACATCAGATAGTTTAAGGAGGAGATCAATTCCAGACTTGACTTGATTTCATTTTCCATTAGCCGCTCTGCAGAGTCCTTTGGTACTGAGCTTCAAAAGATTTTTGAAAGGCTGGAAGGGATTGCAGATGGATCTAGAGCTTATCTAGATGCTACTGGACAATTAAAGAAAGATTTAGACCTTGTTGTTGCTCAAGTTGAGAGTTGTCTTGAAGGCTTTAAGAAATCACAAAAGGATGAGATTATGGAAATGATAGGTCATCTGAAGAAAATTGTCTACAAACATGTTTGATTGACATTCTATTTCCTATAGTGATACCCTATCTAAGCCTATCCTACCCTAACCTATTAGAAACCTAAGATTAGCTTTTCTTATTCTAGTTTGTATCTTAGGATTTCTAGTTTACTATACTTTGTTAGCTTGTATCTAGGAATTTCTAATTGATATGGTACTTTACTGTGAATGTATTTTGATAGACACATATAATGCATCTTGAATTGAAATACAATTATCTTGGAAATTGAAATGAAGTTTACTATCTCTATGATTGAATGAACCAACAACCTCGCTCTGATAATTTACATTATTTTTTTAAACTCACCTTATTGCTGATAACAAAAAAGGGGAGAGAAATTTGTATATGCATAAAGGAGAGAAAGAAAGAAAATAGGGAGAGAGAATGAAAAAATATAAGATTTCAATATGTTTTAATCAATTGGCATATCTCAAAAGGGGAGAGAAATTTCTAAATTCTAATCAATTGGTATCAAATCAATTTCAGTTTATTTACATGTACCTTGCATAGGGGGAGTTACTTAATGCAGGGGGAGCTTAATGATTTTCTGTGTAAAGTTAAATCATCTTGATTGCTGTTTATAATAGAACTCAATTATGTTTCTAAAGTTCATTTTGAAACTTGGCATCAAATTCTCTGTTAAGAAGTTTTAAAGCTTTAACAATGTCTATAACGCTTATTTCAAATGAATCTTTAATGCATATACTCAAAGTTTTTGATCATCAAAAAGGGGAGATTGTTGACTCAATTATTGATTTTGATGATTAATAAAACTATTTGAGTATAACATTTGAAGTTACTAATGATTTTGGTTAAGTTTTTCAGTTTATGATTTGATTTATTAATCAAAATCACAAGACAAATCAAGTTCTAGTTCGAATCTAATGTCAAGGTAAGATTGCAGACATTAGAGTCGACACATGGAATCGCAGAGTCGACTCCGAAATCGGCACAGAATTTAGAGTCGACACCTGGACTGTTAGAGCCGACTCCAACAGAAAAGACATAACGATGGTTTTTCTGGTCACGTTTTAGAGTCGACTCCTGGACTGTTAGAGTCGACTCCAGAGGATTTTTGTGTCGACCTCAAAAAGTCAGAGACGACTCCAGATCAAGCGGATTGGGGATTTTCGATTTAGAGCCGACTCCAGAAAAGTTAGAGTCGACTCCAGATTGTCAGAAACGACTCCAGAACTGTCAGAACGTCTCTAAACTTTATCTTTATCTTTTTAATCCCAATGGCTATTACCCTATTTGGTTCTAATCCTTCTTACACTTGTTTCTAACGGATAGTTTTCAGCTATTTATGGATTAAGAAGGGTCTATAAGAAGGGGTTTCTGTTGTATCCGAAAATAAGACAGAGGGGAAGATAAAAAGAGAGAAACAAGAGTGAAATCCATCAGAAAATCAAAAGAAAAAGAGGGAAGATTCGAAAGGAAAGATTATACTGATTTCCCAACACAAAAGAGAGAGATTTCTAGCTTTCTTAGTTCCACTTTGAAGAAATCTCAAAAGAAGAAGCAAGCCCTAGTTTTCTATCTTATGAGCTTCAAGAGCATACTAAAGGAAGATCCACTCAAGAGAAGAGAAGAAGCAAGCCACCAAGATCTGCAAATCAGGCTTTGATTCCTATCTCTTTATTTTTGCTCTATCATTGTATATTTGCTCATTGGAGGAACTCTTAATTTGTAAAACGTTATTGTTTGCTGGGTCAATCAGAGGATTGATTCAGTTGAGGCAGTTAGCCTTGTGCAAGCAGTTGCTTGTGTTGTAAGGTTTTGTGCTTGTGAGCCTTGAAGACCAGCTGGGTTCGTTGTGCACCCGGGAAAACAACAAGTTCAAGTTGTGAGCTTGTAAAACAACTCTGCTGTAATAGATTGATTATAGTGTGTACCCAAGAGGCACTTGGGAGTGGATGTAGGTGTAGGTACACCGAACCACTATAAACTTCTTGTGTTTGCAGTGATTGTTTCCTTGTCTCTAACTCTCTATCTGCATACTCTGTTTTAATTCGTGTACATCTAAGTTTTTACTTCCGCTGGGGGATTGTTTTTAAAAGAAGTTTAATTTTGAAAAACCCAATTCACCCCCCTCTTGGGTTGCTATCTAGACCAACAATATTGAAATAGGACTAAAAATGTAGGATTATGGTATTCTAGAGACTCAACATTAAATTTGATTGCATATTCTGATTTTGATTTTGCTAGTTGTAAATTAGATAGAAAAAGCATAAGTGGTGCATACCAATTTTTAGATAGTAACTTAATCTCTTGGTTTAGCAAAAAGCAAAATTTGGTTGCATTATCAACTACTGAAACTGAATATGTTGCAGCTGGAAGTTGCTGTACTCAAATCCTTTGGATTAAGCGACAACTTGAAGATTATGGTATAACACTTGATAAAACTCCAATTAGATGTGATAATACCAGTGCAACAAATCTAACTAAAAATCCAATTCAACATTCAAGAACTAAGCACATTGAAATAAGACACCATTTCATTAGAGAATGTAGCTAATATTGATGTTTGTCTTGATTATTTTGTATTGATGAACAATTAGCGGACATATTTACAAAACCCCTAAGTGAAGAAAGATTTTGTTATCTTAGAGGAAATTAGGAATATGACCCATCGAATGATTTTGAATCTCCTAGGAATGTCTATCAAGAATTCAATCAATTTTTAAAAATTCTTTTGTGATTCTAAGGAAAACTTATCTAGATATTTGAGCCTTTGATTCACCACATTCTAAGGAAAATTTATGCTAGATTTGATGACTTTTGACAAGTTTTAGATTCTTTGAAACTCCCATTTTTTTCTGAAACTGTCTTGGAGTCGACACCACTATTGGTGGAGTCGACACCTCTCTGTATTGCTCTCTGTTTGTGACCTTGGAGCTAACACCCGCCTTTGCGGAGCCGACTCTATTTGGGCGCTGACTGTGTTAGTGACTTGGAGTCGATACATCGCTTTACGAGAGCCGATACCTTGTGGTCCAGGTTGATATATTAGGGCAGAGTCGACACCTATTCGTTCCCAATCAACTCCAAACTCTTCCAAAACCTTCTCCACACCTTCAAAATCCTAGAATCCTTAATTCATTCCATCCTAGCTCTTTATGGCACCTAAACATTGTGGATTAGTCCTTGGAGCACCGATTACGATGAAAAAGAGAACAACAAGGCGTCCGACAAGACAATCATCGCCCAGCTCATCCTCTACATCGTCATCTTCCACTCTGAGCGCTATCCCTAGTCCATCCTCTCCCCAAGTAGATCTCTTAGCAGAAAAGTTATTACAATAGGAAGAAAAGTGGATTTTGGATTCTTTGAAGCAGAGGGTTTCACTCTTGGTAGACAAATCAAAGAGATGGGATGAAAAAATGTATGTTCCTTAGATGTTCCCACTTACCCAGCTTTAGTAAAGGATTTTTATCACAATTTAACTAGAGGAGACGGAGGAATTGTCAGTTATGTAAGAGAACTAGAATCCATTTAACTTCGGAGATTTTAGGGAATCTGTTGGAGATACCGGTTATTGGTCCAATTGCCAACTCTCATAGTGAGAGAGGTGAGGCATTGTCAAGAATCCTTGATAGAGATGTAGCAGAATTTGAGGAAGTTAGGGCTAATCAGTTACCCCTAGAGCTAAGGCTTTTGCACAACATTGTAGTAGAATTTTATTCCCCAAGACTGGATGGTTTGAGTATGTGTCCGAGAGGGACATTGTGGTAATGGACTGTGTAGTGACAGGTCAACCAATAAACTTACCTGTAATGATGATTTGGTACATGGCAGAGGCTAGCAGTAAGAAAAGATCTACACTACCCTATGAAATGATTTTGACAATGGCATTTCAGAGCCAAGGAGTGAATATCTTAGACAATGAGCAAATGAAAAGCGTTAGACATACAGATTACTATAATAGTGCAACCTTACACCGTATGGGCTTTATGAAGATTAATAGACAATGGGAAAGGAAAGGGCATTTGGATGATAGAGCAGCTAGGTTGAGACTGCGGCCCCTGGTCCATCAGTGGGAGGACCATCAGTGAGCCATCCTTCGCCAAGTCCCAGCAGTTCTGTACTCCCACCAGCTCCAGCCCCCACATCCCTTGATCAAGTATCCAATGGATTTTCTGAGAATCAGTTGGAGCAGCTTAAAGAATTATTTTTGAATCATGAAATTAAGATGAAGAATGAGTTTGAAAATCAACTTATGGGAATCAGGCAGCTTTTCTACTCTTTGGAAGACAAGATTAGTGTAATTGAGTCATCACTGAGCTCATCTTCAGTTACCTTGAACTCTGACTTAAAGATGATATTTGACAAAATCAAGGATATAGCAGGTGACTCTGACACCTATTCCAAATGCAATGCAGAACTTCAGGAAAAAATTTCAGTTGCAGCTGCTTTGATTGAAAGGATGTTGAATGATTTTATGAAGATCCAAGAGAAGGGCATGGGACAAATTTTAGAAGAACTGAAAAGAATTTTGAGATTTTGAGATGATGTAAGCCTTGTTGCTTCAATCTTGTCAATTTCAATCTTTATTTAGATTTTAGTCTGTAACTAGGATTATTTTGATGTTTTGATGCATTTTGTAATGTGAATGATGTATTTTGATTTTTTTGATGAAATGTGAATGGTGTAGTTTGTAATGACTTATTGAATATTTTGACTTTGTACTCAATGAATGCAATATGAAGTTAATCTTGTTACTTGAATTTTGAACTTTGAGGTACTCAATTTTTGTATTTTGATGATTTAAGCTTGATGCATCCTCTTTTTAACCTTTTTGTTGATAACAAAAAAGGGAGAGAATGAGTGTTTACTATATGCATAGGGTAATTATAAAATGTATGTACTTATATATGCATGGAGCTATGGAATATGCATAGGGTAATTATAAAATGTATGTACTTATATTCATGGAGCTATGAAATTAATGACAAATGGAATTAAAATATGATACATAAGGAAAAAGAATGAATGAAATTTAAATGACAGTCAATCAGTTATTATATGCATATCTATAGGGGGAGCTACCTCATTCAGGGGAGCTTAACCTTGAATTTACATATTTTGGCAATTATGAATGCATATACTCAATGTTTTTGTCATCATAAAAATGGGGAGATTGTTGACCCACTTATTGATTTTGATGATTAACAAAAGCCATGAGTATATTTCTTATGTTACTAATGTAATTGACATTTGTTTCAGCAATTTAGAAAGGTCAAATATCCAAATGTTATATAAAAAATCAGTTTCAATCAGTGTTTAAATGTATTTATCAAAGTTCAGAACTTGGAGCCGACACCCACAGTGTTTGGAGCTGACTCCAGAGCGTATCGGAATAGTTTAACATTTTTGGCACGGTTTAGAGTCAATCCTGGAAAGCTAGAACTGACTCTAACCTGAGATACAGAGAACTATTTTCTGAGTCAGTTTTCGGAGCCGACACCTGAAAATTTTAGAGCCAACTCTAACTTGAGAACAGAGAGTGCATTTTTGGACACTGTTAGAGTCAACACCCTCGGAGATTAGAGCCGACTCCAGATCGCATCGAGCCGACACCACAGTTTATCGGAGCCGACTCCCCGACAGACGTTTTGTTACTATTTTTGGAAACTCGATTTAGAGCCAACACATGAAAAGTTGGAGCCGACTCCAACATGTCAGAATTGAATTTCAAATCTATCAGAGACGATTCCAACGGTAACATTTCTTCACCTAACCCCCAATGGATCTATTTCTTTGCGTGAGGAAGCAATCCAAGTACATTCTCAATGGCTATTTCTCACCTAATCTTGGATTAAGAAAGTTTATAAAAAGGGCATCGTCCGTTTGAAAACAGAGAATAAGAGAGAAGAGAAAATATTGAAAAGAAAAAGAGAGGAATCTATTAGCTTTCAAAAGAGAAAAATCTCTATGCTCAAGGCTATCTATTGAGAAAATCTAAAGGTGTTTCAAGATCAAATCCGAAGGTTTTCCACCGTTTTGAAGAAAGGAGCAAGAGCCCTAAAATCTTCAACCTTCTCTTCAACGAGCTTCATTCAAGAATCTCAGTTCAAATCGTGATAGTCCATGCAGAAGAGAAGAGGAAAAGAAAAAAGAAAAAAAGAAAAAAAGCTCAACTTCACATTGCTTCAAAAGGCTTTTCTATTCTCATTTATTTACATTGCATATTTGCTCATTTGAGGGGCTTTTAATTATTGTAAACATATACTTGAATTGTCTGTTTGCTAATTCAATAGGGGATTGAATTAGTTGAGGTAGTTGACCTCGGGGTAAGCTAAGAGTAGCTTATGTTGGGTTGTGTGCTGGTGAACCCGTGAAAACCAGCTGGTTCGTTGTGACCCTATTAAAAAAATAAGTTCGAGTTGTGATCTTGCAAAAAACTCGGCTGTAATCAGGGTGATTATAGTGGTGACCCAAGAGTTGCTTGGGAGTGGATGTAGGTATGGGTAACACCGAACCACTATAAATCTTTTGTGTTTGTCGTGATTGTCTCTCTCTCATTGTGCTTTACATTCTTAACATCACTTCACTTGTGCACATTAACTTTGTGAAATTGGTTTTTAAGTGTAAATTTTTTGAAAAGAACCAATTTACCCCCCCTCTTGGGTTGCCATCTGGGCCAACATGCTGGTACTCTGTCCACGCTGTTGGGCAGCGGCTAGCAGCCCACCATCTCACTCGGGGAGGAAGCATCCTCAGCATCGGCATCCACAGGTCTTTGGCTTGGTTTGGATCCCTTAGTTCATCTAGGGGATCCGTGGATGGCCGACTTTGCTATCAACCAGCGACTTCAATGGAGTCGTCTGGTTTCTCTGATTTCTTGGGTCGGATGCAGAAACATCATTATCGACCGAAGCTGCTCGACCGAGCTTTTATTTTATTTGTCTTTCTTTATTTTCTGTGCTATGATGCACTTGTAATGCCTCTTAGGAGGTTGTAATTTTTATCAATAAAGAATTTTTTACCCTTCCTTCTTCAAATACTTGTTTCTTTTCCAATATGATTGTGTTGAGAGTTGTTTTATTCGCATTATGCTTTCTGGATCGTAGCATAGTTTACAAGTCTAGCAGCACTTTTGCTACTTCGTTTTTGTTGGGCATTATAATGACATTTAGTCCTCTGTGGAGGAAGCGTTCACCTCAGTTTAGGTTAGAGGGAGGCCTGGACGGCCTTGCTAACTTGCGATGTGAACATGATTCTTCCCGAGGGACGAAGTAAGTTTTTCTTCAAAAATGAATAACTCGTACAATCTTACTGGTGAGTAAAGAAAAATCACTTACCTCTGGCCAAGTATGATAGGACGTCTTAGCCACGCTAAAGCACCTGAGAGATCACCTGGTTCAGCCGAGGCTTTTTATGTTGCTCAGAGATATCACTCGGTTTGGCCGAGGCTTCAAGATTATATTTTACTTGGCGCTGCCAAGGTACGGAGACATCACTCGACTCGGCCAAGGTTTCAAGATTATATTTTACTTGGCTGCCAAGGTACGGAGACATCACTCGGCTCGACCGAGGCTTCAAGATTATATTTTACTTGCGCTCCACGGTATGGAGACATCACTCGGCTCAGCCAAGGCTTCAAGATTATATTTTACTTGGTGCTGCTAAGGTACGGAGACATCACTCGGCTCGGCCGAGGCTTCAAAATTATATTTTACTTGGCACTGCCAAGGTATGAAGACATCACTCGGCTTGGCGAGGCTTTAAGATTATATTTTACTTGGCACTGCCAAGGTACAAGACATCACTCAGCTCGGTTGAGGCTTCAAGATTATATTTTACTTGGCGCTGCCAAGGTACGGAGACATTACTCGGCTCGGTCGAGGCTTCAAGATTATATTTTACTTGGCGCTGCCAAGGTACGAAGAGGACATCACTCGGCTCGGCCGAGGCTTCAAGATTATATTTTACTTGGCGCTGCCAAGGTACGGAGACATCACTCGCTCGGCCGAGGCTTCATGATTATATTTTACTTGGCTGCCAAGGTACGGAGACATAATTCGGCTCGACCGAGGCTTCAAGATTATATTTTACTTGGCGCTGCTAAGGTATGAAGATATTACTCGGCCTGGTCGAGGCTTCAACATGTAGCCAAACCTACTTCTCATCGCAGCTTTCAAGGAAAGTAATAAAAATAGAAACTTTGCAAGTTTTTGAAAGTTGAACTTAACTTAACTGACAAAGCAAGTTTAATGAGGGTGTACTCTCATTGATGATAGTCACGAGATTATCCAAGTTTCACGTCCGGGAATAAATTTTTCATTTAGATCTTGGAGTTTATAGGTACCAGGTCTGATTACCTCGTAACTTGGTAGGACCTTCTCAATTCGAGGACAATTTTTCTTACTCCAATGGCTTTGAGACGGATGCCTTCTGTAGCACTAGATCACATGGGAGGAAAGACTTTCCTTTGACTCTGGCGGAGTGATAACGGGCTACTCTTTGTTGGTATGCAGCCATCCGGATTCGGGCTTTCTCCCTGACTTCTTCTATTAAATCAAGATTAGTTCGGAGCTGCTCATCATTGGATTCCTCCGAGTAACCTTTTACACGAGGGGAGGGGAGTCCGACCTCCACAGGGATGACAGCTTCTATGCCAAAAGCCATTTGAATGAGTTTGCCCCATGAGTACCCTTTTAGTAGTTTGGTATGCCCACAACACATGATGGAGCTCTTCGGCCCATCTGCCCCGTGCCCGGTTGAGCCGAGCTTTGATTCCCTGTAGGAGAGTTCGGTTGGTTACCTCGGCCTCCCCATTGGCTTGAGGATGTCCAACCGATGTCAGGTGATGAAGAATGCCATGATCCTCGCAGAATTTTTGGAACTTAGGATTGTCGAACTGCTTCCTATTGTCAGTGATGATAGTGTGGGGAAGGCCAAAGCGGCATACAAAGTCTTTAGCTCGAGCTTCGATTATTTGGGCACTACTTCGGCTTCAATCCACTTGCTGAAATAATCAATCGCGACGAACAGGAACTTTCTTTGCCCCGTTACAAGGGGGAAAGGGCCAAGGATATCCATCCCCCATTTGGCAAAGGGCCAGGGGATGATATAGAGGTCAGGTGAGCCAAGGGGAACCTCTGGACATTGAAGTGTCTCTGGCACGAATCATAGGCTCGGACGAGGTCATCAACATCTTTCTGCATCGTTGGCTAATAATATCCTTGGCGAAGCACCTTATGGCACAGGGCCCGACCGCCAAGATGATTACCACATATGCCTTCATGAACCTTCCAAGAGCATAATCAGCCTCCAATGGTCTGAGGTATTTGAGAATGGCATGGAGAAGGATCACTTATACAGTTGATTATCAATCAAAACATAATGAGATGACTGCATTTTTATCCTCCTTACTTCTCTTCTATCAGCGGGCAGCAGCCCTTCTTTAAGGTACTTGTGCAGGGGATCGATCCACAATGGTTCGGTGTCGACCTACATCATCTGGTCAACATCGGCGATGCTGGGTTTCTCTAGAACTTCCAAGTGGAATCTCCGTTCAAGATCCATCGATTCCATAGTCGTCTGGCGGGATAGAAGGTCGGCGCGCGTGTTTTCAGCCCTTGGGATATGGTGATTTTAAATTCATCAAAACAGGAGGATAGATTGTGCACCTTTTGGAGATACCGAATCATGTTCAGCTCTCGAGCCTCGAATTCTCCTTGCACCTGGCCAGCTACCAACTGAGAGTTGGTGTAGGTAATTAGTTTCGCGACCTTAAGCTCGTGGGTGATGTGGAGTCCGGTGAGCAGGGCTTCATATTCTGCTTCATTGTTCGAGGCCGGAAGGAAAAATGGATGCCATACTCGAAAGTTGCACCCTCCAGACTGGTGAGGATCAAGCCGGCACTAGAACCGCCTGTGCTGGAGGATCCATCGACATGAAGCAACCATGGAGCGCTGGGCTTTGGTTGCCCGAGGGTGTCTGAAACAGAGCCATCTTCAGGTATGGTGCATTCGAGGTAGAAATCTGCCAGGACTTGGGCATTAATGGCTGGACGAGGTTGGTATTGAATGTCATGCTCACTTAGCTCGATGGTCCATTTGGTCATTCTCCCGATGCCTCCGGACGATGGATAATTGCCTTGATGGGTTGGTCGGCCAGGACGGTAATAGTGTGTGCTTGGAAATACGGCCACAGCTTTGGACCGATGTTACCAGAGCCAGGACCAATTTCTCGACTCGAGTATATCTCGTTTCAGCGTCTTTGAGTAGTTTGTTGACATAATAAATAGGTTTTGGACTTTGTTCTCCTCTCTGATTAGCATCGAGCCAACAACGTTTTCAAAGATCGTCAAGTATAGATTCAGCATTTCCCCTGGTTTCGGGCTGCTGAGGAGAGGTGGTGAGCTGAGGTATTTCTTGAGATCTTCGAAGGACTTCTGGCACTCCGGGGTCCATTGGAAGTTTTTGGACCGAAGTACTTTGAAGAAAGGAAGCCATTTCTCGATTGATCGAGCAATGGCTAAGGGCCGCTATTCTTCCGGTAAGGCATTGCACATCCTTGGCCAACCCTGGAGGGGCCATTTGCCTTAGGGCCTGGATCTTCTGTGGATTTGCTTCGATGCCACATAGGGAGACCATGAAACCTAGGAATTTTTGGAGTTAACCCTGAAGGTGCATTTGGTAGGGTTGAGCTTCATTTGATACTTTCAAGTGTTGCAAAGCTCTCTGCGAGGTCCTCAACATGTTGGGATGCCTTCTTGCTCTTTACCAACATATCATCAACATATATCTTCATGTTCCGGCCGATTTGCTCTTTAAAGACTTTATTGATCAGCCTTTGGTAAGTGGCACCTGCATTCTTTAAACCAAAGGGCATAACTCGGTAATAATAAATACCTCAGTCGGTGATGAAGGCAGTTTTTTTCTCATCCTCGGGCGCCATCCGGATCTAGTTGTAGCCTAAATAGGCGTCCATAAAGGTCAGTATTTGGTGGCCCGAAGTCAAATCCATAAGCTGGTCAATTCTAGGAAGAGGGAAGCTGTCTTTTGGGCAAGCCTTATTGAGGTCGGTGAAGTCGATGCAGATCCTTCATTTGCCATTCGATTTTTCACATCGCTACATTCATCAGTCAATCGGGATAATTGACCTTTCGGATGAATTTGGCTTTGATGAGCTTGTCCACCTCCTCTTCGATGGCTTTTTGGTGCTTGGGAGTGAAGCTCCTTTCTTATGTTTAATTGGCCGAAATGTCTCATCCATGCTGAGGCGGTGGACCAGGATGTCTGGGCTGATTCTGGGCATATCCGACGCAGACCAGGCGAAAACATCAGCGCTCTTCTAAAGAATTCAATCAATTCTTGCCGAAACTTTCCTTCCAGCTGTGATCCGACCTTTACGGTTCGGTCGGACCGAGCCTCGTCAAGTGGTACTTCCTCCAATTCTTCGGTGGCTCTCCTTGTTGCTCGACGAAATCCTTCCGAGCATCTAGCCCATCTACCTCGGGCTTCCTAAACTGAAGGTTGGTGACAAAGCAATGCTGAGCTATAATCTAGCTTCCCCGAACAACCCCCACCCCCCATTCGGTGGGGAACTTCATGGCGAGGTGGGAAATGAAAATGATGGCTTTGAGGGATATCTGTCCCGGCCTACCGAGGATGACATTGTACGAAGACCGAAGCTTGGTTACAAGGAAATCCATGAGCACAGTAGCCATGCAGGGCCAGGTGCCGGCTCGGACTGTCAGAGTAATAACTCCCTCAGGGATTATGGAGTCACCTATGAAGCCCACTAAGGTGGACTCCACGGTCCGAAGGCTTTCTACTTGAAATTTCAATCTCAGAAAGGCATCAAAGTATAAAACGTTAATAGAGCTTCCACTATCAATCAAGATGCGGTGTACATCATAATTGTTCATGTTTAAAGATACAACCAGAGCATCATCATGGGGGTACTATACCTCCTAAAGATCTTCATCAGAAAAAGTGAGCTCATCAACTCGAGCTTTCTTTGGCAAGTTTTCTTCTTCGCCCGGCCGAGAGGATGGGAAATCAGTCACCGCTATGACATTAACGTTGTCGATAATTGGAGGATTTGGTGGTGGGAGCGGGCGAGGCTCAGGCTAGCATGCCCCTTCATTATTCGGCTCAGGGGGTCCCTTGAACCAGTCCAATCTGCCTCATCGGATCAATCGTCGATCTCGTTCTAGAGCTGCCAACAGCCCTCGGTATCATGCCCATAATCTCGGTGGAAGCGGCAGTACTTGGTCACATCCCTCCAAGTCGCATTGCCTTGGAGAGGGGGAGGCCAGGGAATCTGCCGCTTGATCTCCATCAGGATCTGCGCCCTTGGCGCAGTGAGGGGAGTGTAGCGATTGAACCTTCGAGCTAAACTCCGGGTTTGGTCTCGGGGCAGCGGCGGTGGAGCTCTGTGGTGGCGAGGTGGCCTTGCACGACGGTGGGCTAGTTGCTTGTCCGAGCCCCTTGCCTCTTTCTTCTTCAACTACTCGGCCCGGGCTGACCTTCTTGATTCTTCGACCCTGGCGTACTTGTCCTAGGGACATCATATCTGAGAGGATTTTCGGGTAGTTAACCTCCAAAGCCAAGTAGAAGTCTCCTTCCTTCGACACACCTCCAGCCAAGGTAGACATGGCTACCTCGTGATTGAGATGGTCAACTTCCAAGAGGGCCGTGTTGAAACGGCCAAGGTAATTCTTCAATGATTCCTCCTCTCTCTGCTTAACCTCAGAGAGGGAATCGGATCTCTGTCACTGGTGACGGCTGCTGATGAACTGGCTGATGAGCAAACAACTCAGTTCGTTAAAAGAATCAATGGATCATGGCTTCAAGCTGTTGAACCAGGTTTGGGCAGATCCCCTTAGAGTGGAGGGAAAGGCTCGACACAAGATCGCATCAAATGCTCCGTGGAACATCATGATGGATCTGAAGCTGCTCAAATGGTTGTCGGGATCAGTGGATCCATGGTACGGCTCGATGGTAGGGAGCTTGACATGAGGTGGAATCACTTCCCTTATGATCCTCTCGAAGAAGGGGATGCTCTGCATCTTTGGTTAGGACGAAGGGGCTTGTCTAGCAGCATCTAACTCCTGACGCCATTCTTGATGTATTTCTTGCATCTGTTGCCTGATCCCTTCGTCCAGAGTAGTAGGAGGGATTGGGCACGACAGCGGTGTTAAGTCATGGGAAGACACCGGGAAGGGGGAATGAACCCGCCTAGATCTGAGCAGGCTCTTCCCTCCAGCCTGCTGCGGCGCTGGCTTTGCCTTCGTGGGCCGGTGACAATAATACACCACTTTATGCGGATTGAAGAAGAGATCATTGGCAGAGCAGGGGCGGTGACCTCTTCATGAGGCTGAGAAGCAGGGACGGCAGGGCCAAGAATTGCTTGGAGCCCCTGGACCAACTGGGTCAATGCTTGGATCTACTGGACCAAAGTGGCGAACTGGTCCAACATTACCACCATTGCCGGCGGTGAAGGAGTTTCAGCTGGTGGTGGCGATGAAGGTGCCACACCGCTAATTGGATTAGGCCTTTGAGAGGCGGCCTGATCCTGAGCCTCGGACGTGGCTCTCTTTGATTGGCCATTAGAGGATGCTTCTTTTGGTTTTTTGAGTCTTGTCTCCTGAATCACAAGTTTATGGGACTTGAGGTCCTTCCTCTAGCGTCAATATGTTGCCACGAAAATCCATTCTCCGGCTCGGGTGTGCTCTAGCTTCAAGTCCAAACGCCGATCTTGACGCCCAGGGTGGAACCTGCGAGACAGTCCACACGCAGAGGATTTCGTTGGTGTTGTCCTTCGCGGGGAACCCTTTGATGCCCAAGTCAGTGAAAATTCACAGCAAACAAATATGAGGAGAAGACTCTCACAGAAGAGTTTCCCCGAATGGGTTTATCTTCCGAGAGCTCCGAGCTCTGTGGGAGCTTCAATGGAGTTCTTCAGTATGAGAGCCAGTGATTGAGTGCGTACCTGAGAGATTTGAGGGCCGTGGTATTTATAGGCGATCACTTGGTTCCTTGGGCGCATTGTAAGGGGTCTGAAAGCTGTTGAGATTCGAAACGGATTCGAATCAAGTTCGTTATAAGGCCAGTAGGATCCGTATCTTGTCAGTTAGAAGATCGACGGTCAGGAGAGCTGGTTGATGCCTTGAGATTCAGCGATCATGTAGGTTCTAGGTCACCCCTATGGCCCATAGGCCACTTTTGGGCATGATTCTCTGTTTAGAATCTTATTCAATTATCGCGAATTCGAACTCTCCCACGCCAGATTCCACGGAGGTATTCGAGTATCTCAGTTCGGCCGAGGCAAGAAACAATTTGGTTTTCCGAGGTACAAGATGACTCGGGCTACCGAAGTATGAAGATAGCTCAGGCTGTCGAGGATGAAGATAGCTCGAGCTGCCGAGATATGAAGATAGCTCGGGCTACCGAGGGATGGAGATAGCTTGGGTCATCAGGCGACCCAAGCCGCTGAAGGCGATTGGGCTTCACTACTTGGTCGATGTGACAACTGGCCGACAAGACGTTGGAATTGGACTTGACCCAATTGTCGATGCATGCGAGTATTAATGCAATGATAATTTACCCCTCATCAGAATCGTATATGAGAATTCTCTTGAAGTGTGTGCTTCAAGGCTTCTTTTGTATAATGCATCCATCTTGAAGGATGCGAATTGTCATTTATCTCTCAATGCCATAGTCTAATTTGGTGGTTTAATATTTTGAAAGCACCTTTTTCAGAACATCTAGACTGGTTTTCCAATATAGAGCTAGTCCCTGTTTTCTTGGTTGGTAGATTTTGTTAATCAAAGGCATAGAAAATAAAGGAATAAAACCAAGAATAAGAAGAAGAAAAAAGGTAAACACAAGCAATTTACGTGGTTCGGTGTTATAGCTATATCCATATATGCAAGTTTCCACTTCTTTTCTTCATCAATGGTAGAACCTTGGTACAAGAGAGCACAAGCAGCCCTCAAGAGTTTTTCTTTTTTCAGGGCTCAAGAAAAGAGGAGTTGCTATATACATTAAAAGAAAAAGAAACTTCAAATATATAAGATCCTTTTATAGTTTTTAAATTAAATGGATCCTACTTCCATATGTAATATGATTTCACCACATATTAGATTTGACTGCTTCAACATTCTTCCACTTGAAAGCATGTTCCACCATTAAGAAAGAAGACTAGTTAAGACATCATTGCCACAAGTTACTCTTTCAAGCAGCTTCAAACGAAGCTTTGCATTAGATGAATTTCTCTCTTATAATTGGCTTTGTCAACCTCTGCAATGTTTTGAGTAATGTGAATCTTCTTTAGTGAGATCTGTCTATCTTTCATAATGTCATCAACATAGTTAAGTCAAATATCAATGTGCTCTATCAGTGAAATACTGAATTCTTTGTCAAATGCAATACACTTTGATTGTCACGATGAATAACTACAAGCTCAATTGTAACTCACTAAATAATCTCTTCAATCATATAGCTTCCTTAAATGCTTGTGTAACCGACATGTTACCTACTTTTATGGTAGACAAAGTCACCATATCTTGCAATTTAGACATCCAACTCATAACACCACATGCCCAAGAGAAAACGAAACCTATGGTAGATCTTTGTTTATCCCAATCTCTTGCAAAATTTGAATCTACATATCCAATCAATGTGTACTTTTCACCACTATAACGTATAACAGTTTCAGAAGTAATCTTCAAGTATCAAAGAATCCACTTCACTACAATCCAGTAATCTCTCCTCGGATTTGTCATGTACTTACTAATTGCTTCCACTACTTATGCAATATCTAGTCTAGTACATAGCATGACAAACATTAGGCTTCTTACTACCAATGAATATGGTACTTAACATAAGCATAACGACCTGCATCACATCTAATAGGAAATAGAATATTGATTGATTTGGCATTATACATATTGAAGTTTTGTAGAACCCTCTCAACAAAATTTTTCTAAGTTATCCAAACTTTTCTACTCTTCTTGTCTCTAAGTATAGTTATCCCAAGTATCTGATTTGCGGCACCTAAATCTTTTATACCAAACTCCCTAGTCAATTGAGCTTTTAATATTGCAATAGCATCACTGCTAGTATCGGCAACCAATATATCTGTTGACCCTACATTGATTTTGATGTTTACAAAACAATTAAGCAATGATTAATTCTATTTATCAAGCTTGTTGCAGGAAAGTTCAGATGCTCTACAAGTAAGTATCTTCATGCAAAATTTTATGTGAGTATATATCCATTTTATTTTGCCACCAGATTGATATCAAATGAATATCCTTTAGCCCTGGCCATTCTTTTTGGCTTGGGAGTTAGCTATTTAGCTAGCTTGGTCTTTCATTTAGCTAGCTGAGATAACATTTAGCTAACTACCAAACTATGTCTGTGACTTGGTTGAACGGTTGATTTTTTTGAGCTAGCTGGTTAGCTAGCTTGCTGCTTCGTTAGCTAGCTGGAGTTTCATTTTAGCTAGCTGAGGTGCCTGTTACGGTTGCTAGCCGAGTCGTTCCATTTTTGAGCTAGCTGGCTAACTAGCTTGCTCCTTCTTTGGCTAGCTAGAGTTCCTTGTTAGCTAGCTTGGGATCTTTGCGAGTTAGCTGGATTTCATTTTAGTTAACTATGGATTTGAACGCCTCTGTGCCAACTGTTTGCTTTGGATATCAGTTAGCTAGCTAGCTAACTTGACTTCCCTGATAGCTAGCTGGTTTGCCCTTTAGTTAACTATCATTCCCTGTTAACTTGTCTTGGCCGAGTGCCACTCTTTTTAGCTGACTGGTGAGCTAACTAATGCTTCTCTTAGCTAGCTAGCATCTCCTGTTAGTTGACTACTTTGTTTTGGAGCTAACTAGTTTCTTTCTTAGCTAACTGTTATCTTTTCACAGTGAATCCAAGCCGAGCACCATTCAATCTTAGTTAGCTAGAGAGCTAGCTTCTCACTGGGTGTATGGCTGCCTTTTTCCATTAGTTAGCTGATGAGCTAACTCTCCTGGATGGTTGCTTTATTGTCTTTTGAGCTTAGTTAGCTAGGAAGCTAACTACCAGTTGCTTAGTTAGCTGAATAGCTAACTGACATCTTTGTTTCTCCTGGATGACCGTGAGCCATTCAAATTCAGTTAGCTAAGTAGCTAACTGATGGGAGTTGACTTTTTCTCCTGAGCTGCATGGATTGCTTGCTAGTTAGCTGGAAAGCTAACTAATCATTGCTTTAGCTAGCCAAGGAGCTAGCTCCTTCTCTCCTGAGCCGTTTTATCTTTGACGTGTGATCTCTTGGAAGCTAACTGATGAGCTAGCTGAGGATTCCTCCTCTGATAGCAGTCTATCTTCATCTCTCAGTTGTCTGAAATTTATTCCAGTTAGCTGCATTTCTGGTCATTTTGGGCGTGCTCCTCTCTCTCTACTTTATTTTGATTGCTATTTTCAGTTAGACTAACTTTTGATTTTTGAATTATGACAGAGTTCTTCCTACCTCAAATGGATTCATGCATTCAATGCTTAAGAGAAATAATCTCAACGGTTATCTTTTCTTCCCGTTTTTATTTCCATTTGTTTCAATTGTCTCTAACGGATCTTTTTGCTGTTGGATTATTATATATAGCTGAGATTAGAAGCAAAACATGATGGATTTTGAAAAAGAAAAATACAAGAGAGATATCCAAGAAAGAAAGCTTTTATTGCGTATTTTTGGAGTGGTTGAAAGCTAGTTGTTGTGCATTGAAGATCATTCATTATTGAAAAGTCATCCAGATCTTTTAAAGCCTTCAAGCAAATCAAGATTCAAGCCACCTCAACTTCATTCATTTATTTCTAAAGATATGTTACAAATTTGTAAAGTATTCTATGAATATTTGCTCATTATAGGAGCTACTTGTCATCATTTACTTTGAATCTTTTGTAAAAGGGTTAATGTTAACCCTTTGGTTCTTGTTGGCTTCCTTGTGCCGTTAAACAAGAGGACTAGCCTGGTAAGGCTAGGGGTTGGCTTTCTTGTGCCATTAAACAAGAAGACTAGCCAGGGAAGGCTAGGGGTTTTGGCTGCATTGTGCCTTGTAAAACAAGAGGGCTAGCCAGGAAAGGCTAGAGGTTGTAATCCTTGTGATACGATTAGTGGAATTCCCAAAAGTTTTGGAGAGTGGACATAGGTGCTGAGTTTGGCACAGAACCACTATAAAATCTCTTGTGTTTGTGGTTGTTTGATTCTCTGATTACTATCTTGTGCACTACACTACACCGCTGCAAATCAAGTTTAATTAGGGTTTAAGCACATACCTGCATAGTAATTAATTTTTAATAACCCAATTCACCCCCCTCTTGGGTTGCTACATCTGGGCAACAAGTGGTATCAGAGCAGTGTACTCTTGATTTCTAGCTTTGATTAGCTTGAGCCAAAGATCAGTAGTAATCCAAATGGGATCTATGTTGATTGAAGAACAATCAACTAATAGACCACCTTTATTCAGTGGAACAAATTACACATATTGAAAAGCACGAATAAAAATCTTCATTCAAGCATTAGATTATGATTTATGGGGAATCATAATTAATGGACCACACACACCCACTATTATGATTGATAATATTAATATTGCAAAACCTGAATCTGAATGGGATGAGCAAGATAAGAAACTAGCTCAATTAAATGCTAAAGCTATGAATGTTCTTTATTGCTCTCCTGATGCAAATGAGTTCAATTGCATATCTACTTGCATGTTTGCTAAAGAAATTTGGGATAGACTTGAAGTCACCCATGATGGTACAAATCAAGTCAAAGAATCCAAAATAAATATGCTTGTTCATAAGTATGAATTATTTAAGATGGATTCTGCTGAGAATATTACTAATATGTTTACAAGATTTACTAATATTATTAATGGACTGAAAAGTCTTGGAAAATATTATGCTAACAGTGATATTGTTAGAAAAATCTTAAGATCTTTACCTAGGTTATGGAAAGCCAAAGTTACTGCTATACAAGAAGCAAAGGATCTCAACACTTTATCACTTGAAGAGTTAGTCGGTTCTTTGATGACTCATGAGCTTCAGCAACGACAACCTATTGATGAAGATGAATCAAAGAAGAAAAGAACATTAAAAAGTGCAACTCAAGATGATGAAAGTGAGAAAGATGATGAAACGATACTTATCTCAAGGAAATTCAAAAAGTTCATAAAAAGAAAGAAGTTTGGAAAAAGAAAACATTTTGTCAAGGGAGACCATAGCAAAGACAAGAAAAAGAGTGAACCTCCTACATACTATGAGTGCAAAAAGCCTGGACATATCAGACCAGAATGTCTACTATTAAAGAAAGGATCTAAAAGAGTAAAGAAGAAAGCAATGATGGCTACATGGAGCGACAACGAAGCTACAAGTTCAGAAGAAGAAGAAAAAACTGAAATTGCAAATGTTTGTTTCATGACTGGTAATGATGAGGTAAGCCCTAGCTTTCTAGTTGACTTTACTTTTGTTGAATTACATGGTGCATTTTATGAACTTGTTGATGATTTTGCAAATTTAAGTTTAAGGAACAAAGATTTGAAAAATAAAATCAAAAATCTTATTCTTGAAAAGGAAATAATCTCAAAAGAGAATGAATCATTTGTTGGCCCAGATGGCAACCCAAGAGGGGGGGGGGGTGAATTGGGTTCTTAAAAATTTAAGACTTTTTAACTTTAATTGATTAGTTAGCAAGATGTGCAAGTGAGATTAACTAATAAGCAATGAACAAGCAGTTAATAAAGAGAGATAGAGATAGAGAAAATAAGGCACGGCAAACACAAGATAATTTTATAGTGGTTCGGCGCAACCAGCACCTACGTCCACTCCCAAGATTCACTTGGGTCCACACTATAATCTCTCTAGATTACAGCCGAGTTGTTTTCCAAGCTCACAACTCAAACTTGTTGTTTTACCGGGTGCACAACGAACCCAGCTGGTTTTAACTCGGGCTTACCAGCACAAAACCCTACACGTTGTTTTTCTAGGGCTCACAACTAACCCAACACAAGCACTCCGGCTTGTAACGAGGTATACCAACCTCCACTAATTCAATCCACTGATTGAATCAGCAAACAAATAAATGATAGTGTTTGAACAATAAGTGCTCCCCTTGAGCAAATATACAAATGAAGTACAAAATATAAAAGGTTAGAAAAGCCTGATAATTTTGCAGATGGTAGATGCTTGGGCTTTCTCCCTTCTTCTCTTCAACTCCTCTAGAAGTGTTGAATCACGCCTCAGCTAGATTCTTGACCGTTGAAGTCTTTGGAGTTGAGATGAAGCTTTTTCCTCTTTTGAAAATCCGCAGATTTGACCTTTGAAACGCACTTGGATTTTCTTCTGGCTTTTGTGGAATGATGAGAAGGAGTAGACGAATCTTTCACTTGGATTTCACTCCTTTTGAAACACTCTTCTTTGAGCTAAATGATTTTTCCAATATGCTCTGTTTTTCCCTCTTTTCAAATGATATTCTTTTCTCTCTTTTTGATTTTCTCTGGGTTGTTTTGATTTGAAAAGAACTCCTCTATTTATAGAATCTGCAAAAATATATCCGTTAGAGACAGGGAAAAATAGCCGTTATTCAAAAATCTTACCGTTGGGGCTGATGTGTCATCGTTAAAAATCGCGCCCAGAATTCGCGGAGTCGACTCGAGCTCTGAGGGAGTCGGCTCGAGGTCGATTACCAAAAATAGAAACATTTTAACATTGAGGGTCGACTCGCGAAAACATAAGTGTCGGCTCCTGAAAGTCGGGAGTCGACTCGAGGAAAATGGGGAGTCGACTCGAGAAGTGCTCAAAAAACATGGGTTCTGTTGTTTGAGCGGAGTCGGCTCGCACAGACAGGAGTCGGCTCGCAAGAATTCAGGGGTCGACTCTTGAAAACCAAGGGTCGACTCGAGAAACTCAGGCAATTGGGGAGTCGACTCGGAAACCCTTGAGTCGGCTCGGGACCGATACAAAAATCAGAAAAATGTTCTGATTGACTTTAAAACTTGTCCCAATTAAATTTAAAATATAAATTTGACTTGAATACATTAAATATGACGTTTATCATGGATTCAAGACATGTTTCAAGAATTCATCGATTGAAATATATGTGTAAAAATTCCTTTTTGAATTCTTTTAAGCATAGAACTTGAAACTTCTTTTTCTAACGATTCAAAACTCATTTGATATAACCATTGAAGTTCATTCCTTTCAATTTGAATAAGCTCAAGGTTTTTGATAAATAAACACATTGTTTTCTTTAAGATACTCATGGCTTTTGGAAATCATCAAAATCAATAAAGTTGGGGCAATTATGTTTCAATAATTTCTCAACAATCTCCCCCTTTTTGATGATGACAAAAACATTGAGTATATGCATTATAAAATTGAAAAAATTTGTGATTCCAAAATCAACTTTTGTGTTCATGGAAAGGCTCCCCCTCAATGAGGTAGCTCCCCCTATGAACCTTAATCTTATAAATCATTCAAAATTTTTCAAAATCAAAAACTTAAGCAATGAAATTCAATTTTTTTCTTATTTAATTCTCCCCCTTATAATTAAAATTGAATTAGGCAATATACGATTAATTCATATAAATCTCTCCCCCTTTTTTGTAATCAACAAAAAGGTTGAAAGCATCAGAGCATCAATTGAAATTCTTTAATTTTTCAGCATTTAAGTTATCAATTGAGTATTAATATTCAAAAATTCAAGGATACTTACAATTGAAATAGACAAAAGTGAAGCATCAAACATTCTCATTACTTCAAAATGAAAGTACATGGAAATGTAAACTTGTACATTGCATTGAAAGTAAATTTGATTACATCAAAAAAGATTACATGAAAACTTAAAAATTTCTTCTAGTGATTCTATTCAAATGATCTACAATTTGCTTCATCCCTTCGCATTGAAGTCTTACATAGTCTTTAATTTTTCATCAACAAAAGTACAAGCAGAAGTGATTTTTTCTTGAAGCTCTGCGTTGCATTGGGAGTATGTCTCCGAGTCACCGCAGATGTCCTTAAGTTCTCCAAAGATATTCTTTAAATTTTCACTTAAGGAACCGGTAGATGAAAGAGTGGACTCAATCAATGCAACTCGATCACTGAGAGAATATAATGCTTCTTTTAAGTTCATATACTTATCATTAAATTCTTCTTTCAATCTCTTTTCTTGATCACTTAACTCAGACTTGAATAAAGATCGAAGTTGATCTAACTGTGTATCAGAAAAACTAGCAGATGAAACTGTGGAAGACTGTGCAGGAGCAATAGTAGGAGCAGGGGTAGGATCTGAAGCAGGAGCAGGAACAGACTCTGGAATAGATGAACACTGAGGAGGCTCCGGAGATGAATGTCTCAAGGAAGGTCTGGGTGCCTCTGCATCTAAGTCTCTATCCTCAGTAACAGTCTTTCTCTCCCAACTTCCATTTTTCTTAATAAACCCCATGCGATGAATTGTAGCCAAAGTATAATAATCTGTATGTCTTAACTCCTTCTTTGGCTCACAATCACTGAACACAATCCCTTGGCTAAGAAATAATTTAGTCAAAACCATGCCATAGGGTAAGCTCGATTTCTTTTTCCCGCTACAGTCTGCAATATACCAAATCATCATCCTAGGTAGATTGATGGGTTTCCCAGATACAACTGCATCCATGACAAAAATATCTCGTTCAGAAACATAGTCAAACCGGCCTGTCTTGGGAAATAAAATCCTGCTGCAAATGTTGTGGAGAAGCCTTAATTCCAATGGCAGTTGACTAGCAAAGACTTCCTCAAATCCCTCAAAGTTTCGGTTCAAAAGTGAGAGCAGGAGACCTATCTTCAGGGGCAAATGTAGAAGGTCCAGACAAGGGTAACTTCAATAATCTAGAAAGAATGGAGGATGTAATGTTCAAACCAATGCCTCTAACCTTGCTTACAAGCCATCATCTCCTCTAGACAAATTCTTGTAAAACTCTTTGACCAAAGCAGGATAGGTTGGACAATCCAATGAACAAATATACTCAAAACCCATCTCGATTAGTTGTCCTACCAATGATGAATCCTTCATTCTCAAACAATTCGAAATCCACTTTCCTTCCTGTGGTTACAATCCTACTGGCTAGAAGATCTACCTGGGGGTAGGAGCTGGAGCTGGAGCTGGAGGATCACTAGCCGAAGGGTAGAAGAAGAATCCGTAGACGGCTCGCGGACGGGTCGTCGGACGGTCCTTTTTCTCTTCACACCGGCGCCACTCGAGCTTGCTCCTCGGGTTTTGGGTGCCATTGATCTTGAAGGATTGTTTAATCAGAGGTTAATTGAGGTTTGGAGGGTTTTGGGAAAGTTTTGGAGAGGATTTGGAAGATTTTGGAAGAATGAAATGTCCGTCGGGTCGACTCGTGCCCTAAATAAATCGACTGGGACCACGTCGAGTCGACTCGCGCAAAGTGTGGAGTCGGCTCGCGACAGTCACAGAGCACGGACACGATCTCGAGTCGACTCGCTCAGAGGAGGGGTCGACTCCTGAGTTTCAGCAGAAACTCGAGTCGACTCCGAAACTCTCGAGTCGGCTCCCGGACAAATTCAGAGAAAAATTAGATTGAGATTCAGAGAATCCGAATTAAGTCCCAAATTTGATCTTTGAGTATGATTAAAAATCATGGACTTTGAGAGATCAAATTGATATGAGTTCTAGATAAAATTTCCTTAAGATTTTGAGAATTTGAAAGAATTCTAGATATATTTCCTTAGAGGTTTCAAAATTTATTCAAAAGGATTACAAATTCCTAATCTCCTCTAAGATAACAAAATCTTTCTTCATTTAAAGGTTTAGTGAATATGTCAGCTAATTGTTCTTCTGTGTTTACATAATCTAAACAAATTTCATCATTAGCTACATGTTCCCTTATAAAATGATATCTAATTTCTATGTGTTTTGTTCTTGAGTGTTGAATTGGATTTTTAGTTAAGTTGATTGCGCTAGTGTTATCACATCTTATGGGTGTTTTATCAAGTGTGATACCATAGTCTTCAAGTTGTCGCTTAATCCATAGGATTTGCGCACAGCAACTTCCAGCTGCTACATATTCAGCTTCAGTAGTTGATAATGCAACTGAATTTTGCTTTTTGCTAAACCATGTGATTAAGTTACTACCTAAGAATTGGCATGCACCACTTGTGCTCTTTCTATCTAATTTACATCCAGCATAATCAGAATCTGAATATGCAATTAGGTTTAATGTGGAATCTCTAGAATACCATAAACCTACATTTTTAGTTCCATTTAGATATCTTAAAATTCTTTTAACAGCTATTAAATGTGATTCTTTAGGTTCAGATTGAAATCTAGCACATAAACATACTGAAAACATGATATCTGGTCTACTTGCTGTTAAATAAAGAAGGGATCCGATTATACCTCGATAATACTTTTGATCAACCTTTTTACCTTCTTCATCTTTGTCCAGCTTGCATGAAGGACTCATTGGAGTTCCGAGGGGTTTCATTGTTTCCATACCAAACTTTTTGAGTAGTTCTCTTGTGTATTTGGTTTGGTTGATAAAGATTCCCTCTTTGCTTTGTTTGATCTGGAGTCCAAGGAAGAAGTTGAGTTCTCCCATCATGCTCATCTCGAATTCTCCCTGCATCAACTTTGCAAATTCTTGACAAAGAGAATCGTTAGTAGCACCAAAAATAATGTCATCTACGTATATTTGTACTACAAGTAAATCTTTACCTTTTCTTTTCAAAAACAAAGTTTTATCAACATTTCCTCTTGTAAAATCATTTTCTATTAAGAATTTACTTAACCTATCATACCAAGCTCTAGGTGCTTGTTTCAAACCATATAAAGCTTTGTGCAATTTAAAAACGTGATTTGAAAACTCGTGATCTTCAAAACCTGGTGGTTGTTCTACATAAACTTCTTCATTAATAAATCCATTTAAAAATGCGCTTTTTACATCCATTTGAAATAAGTTAATGTTCATATGACATGCAAATGCAAGTAATAGCCTAATGGCTTCTAATCTAGCTACAGGTGCAAAGGTTTCATCAAAATCAATACCTTCTTCTTGATTATATCCTTTAGCAACCAATCTAGCTTTGTTTCTAATTACAATGCCATTTTCATCTAGTTTATTTCTATAAATCCATTTTGATCCTATTACTGAATGGTTTTTAGGTCTTTCAACTAAGGTCCAAACATTATTTCTTGTAAATTGATTTAGTTCTTCTTGCATAGCTAACATCCAATTATTATCTTTTTCAGCTTCTTCTATAGTTTTAGGTTCAATTTGTGATACAAATGCAAGATGATTACTAATATTTCTCATGTATGATCTAGTCCTTATTCCTTGAGATGGATCGCCTATAATCAATTCCTTAGGATGACTATGAGCATATCTCCAGTCTCTTGGAAGATCTACATCATTATGATCAATATTGACATCATCGTCCTTATGTGAATCATCATCTTTAGCCTCTTGTTCATGATCAGAAGATACTTCAATATTAAGTTTTTCAAGATCTTTTTCAATTATGTTTGTATCTTCCTCATCATCAATCTTTTCAGATCCAGTTGCTAAAGATTCATCAAAAACTACATGAATGGATTCTTCAACTACTAAGGTTTTCTTGTTAAAGATTCTATATGCCTTACTAGTTGTTGAATAACCTAGAAAAATTCCTTCATCAGATTTAGCATCAAATTTTCCTAAGTTGTTTTTACCATTATTATGAATGAAACATTTACATCCAAATGCATGAAAGTATTTTATATTTGGTTTTCTTTCATTCCATAATTCATAAGGTGTTTTCTTTAATATTGGTCTTATTAAAGCTCTGTTTAAGATGTAACATGCTGTGTTAATTGCTTCCGCCCAAAAATACTTTGGTAAGTTGCTTTCACATAGCATGGTACGGGCCATGTCTTCTAGAGTCCTATTTTTTCTTTCAACTACACCATTTTGTTGTGGAGTCCTAGGGGCTGAAAAATTATGATTAATTCCATTTTCAGTGCAGAAATTTTCAAATAGGTGATTTTCAAATTCTGTTCCATGATCACTTCTTAGAGATACTATAGTAGTGTTTTTCTCATTTGTGACTTTCTTAAAGAATTTCAGGAAATCGAGAAAGTCTCATCTTTGTGAGCTAAAAACATTACCCAAGTATATCTAGAATAATCATCTACAATCACTAGACCATATTTCTTTCCTCCTAGACTTGTGGTTCTAGTTGGTCCAAAAGATCCATGTGAAGTAGCTCTAGCCCTAGAAGTTGAAACAATGTTTTTAGATTTAAAAGAACTTCTAGTTTGTTTTCCAAATTGACATGCATCACATATTTTATTATTTTCAAAATCTAATTTAGGTAATCCTTTAACTAAATCCATTTTAATTAGTTTTGAAATAAGGTGTGTGCTTGCATGACCTAATCTACGATGCCACAACCAACTAATTTCATTTATGTTAGCATTGTCAGCAATTAAGCAATGATCACTCAAAGATAATTTTTCTAAGTCAACTAAGTAAACATTGCCATGTCTATAACCAGTAAATACAATGCTATCATCAATAGAATTAGTTACAGTGCATATAGAAGATTTAAATGAAACATTAAAATTTTTATCACATAATTGACTTATGCTAATTAGATTATGCTTCAAACCATTAACATAAAGTACATTATCAATAACTATAGATGGAGTTATGCGAACTTTACCAAGGCCCATAATTTGACCTTTACCGTTGTCGCCAAACGTCACAACTCCACCTTTCTTTTCCTCCAGGGTGATGAATTCATCTTTGTCACCCGTCATATGTCTTGAGCAGCCACTATCAAGGTACCACTTTTTCTTTGATCTTTTGGCTACAAGACATTCCTGCAATATCATCAAACTTTATGCTTAGGTACCCAAGCTTTCTTGGGTCCTTCATGGTTAGCAGCAATAAAAATTGTTCCTTTCGGAACCCATATTTTCTTAGCTTTAATATTTAACTTGTTGTTGTTTAACGTTTTGCATTCAAAGGATTTGTGACCTTTTTCATTACATTTAAAACAAGTTATATTACTTTGGTTGGCTTTTATAAAAATATTCTTTAGAGATTTCTGTTTCCTTAATGTGTTATATCCTAAACCAGCTTTGTCAAAAACAGCTTTTTGACTATCTAGGATCATGTTAAGTTTAGTTGAACTTAAGGTGAATTTCTCAACAATGTCTTTATATTTTTTAACATCTTTCTTAAGAGAGTCAATTTCTTTAGCTTGCTGTTCTTTATCTAAAGCTAAAGTTTCTATTGATCTTTTAAATCTTTAGTTGAGTTTTTAGTTTCAGATTTTAATAAATCTTTTTCTTGATTAAGATTATCTCTTTCTTTCCTAAGTTCTTCTTTTTCATTAGTTAAGTTCTTAACTTCTAAAGCTAATTCATTTTTACTTTTAGCTAAACTAATATTGTCATTTTTCAAAAACTTATACTTTTTCTTTAAGGATTTAAAATCAATCATAAGTTCATTGAAAGCCTCAAACATTTCATCAAATGTAAAATCATCATTTGAGTTTTCAGAACTTACCTCATTGTCGTTGTCGTCGTCGTTGGCCATGAAACAATATTGGCAACTTCCTTTTGCTCATCTTCTTCCGACGAGGAAGATTCTTCAGACCATGTTGCCATATAAGCTTTCTTCTTTTTCTTGTAGGCCTTTTTCAGCAAAGGACAGTCATACTTGAAGTGCCCTGGCTTTTTGCACTCATAACATACTAAGGGCTCTTTTTCTTTTTCTTTCTCCTTGTCCTTTTTCTTATCCTTTTCTCCTTCAAATCTTGCTCCAAATTTCTTTTTATGAAATGGCCTTTTTCTCATAAACCTTCTGAATTTTTTGGCCAAGAGAGCAGTTTCCTCATCATCTTCATCATTACTTTCACTGCTGCTCTCTTCCATTTCTGCAGTCTTGAGGGCAAGAGTTTTCCTTCTTTTTGTTTCCTCCTCAACATGCTGCTTCATTGTTAACTCGTGGGTCATTAAGGATCCTAGAAGCTCCTCTAAAGGTAGTGCATTGAGGTCCTTTGCTTCTTGGATGGCAGTGACTTTTGCTTCCCACGATCTTGGTAGTGACCTAAGAATTTTACGCACAAGATCAGCATTAGAATAAATTCTACCAAGACTTTTCAGACCATTCACAATATCAGTAAATCTAGTGAACATGCATGTGATGGTTTCAGTTTGTTCCATAGTAAATAATTCATATTTATGAACCAAAATATTTATTTTTGATTCCTTTACTTGGTTTGTTCCTTCATGAGTAATTTCCAACCTATCCCAAATTTCTTTTGCGGAATTACAAGTTGAGATTCGGTTGAATTCATTTGAATCCAAGGAACAATACAAAATATTAATGGCCTTAGCATTTAGTTGTGCCATTCTCCTATCATTATCATTCCAATCCCTTTCGGGTTTAGGAACAATAGTGCCATCAATAAGGTGTGTGGGTGTACTAGGTCCATTAATTATAACACCCCAAAGCTCATAATCAGAAGCTTGAATGAATATCCTCATTCTAGCTTTCCAATAAGAATAGTTTGAGCCATTAAAAAGTGGAGGTCTATTCGTAGAATGACCTTCAGCAAAACTTGACCAATTTGTGTTGCCATATGGATCTTTAGCCCTTGATCGTGAGATCAAATTCTAAATGAGCACTTGCTCTGATACCAATTGTTGGCCCAGATGGCAACCCAAGAGGGGGGGGGTGAATTGGGTTCTTAAAAATTTAAGACTTTTTAACTTTAATTGATTAGTTAGCAAGATGTGCAAGTGAGATAACTAATAAGCAATGAACAAGCAAATAAAGAGAGATAGAGATAGAGAAAATAAGGCACGGCAAACACAAGATAATTTTATAGTGGTTCGGCGCAACCAGCACCTACGTCCACTCCCAAGATTCACTTGGGTCCACACTATAATCTCTCTAGATTACAGCCGAGTTGTTTTCCAAGCTCACAACTCAAACTTGTTGTTTTACCGGGTGCACAACGAACCCAGCTGGTTTTAACTCGGGCTTACCAGCACAAAACCCTACACGTTGTTTTTCTAGGGCTCACAACTAACCCAACACAAGCACTCCGGCTTGTAACGAGGTATACCAACCTCCACTAATTCAATCCACTGATTGAATCAGCAAACAAATAAATGATAGTGTTTGAACAATAAGTGCTCCCCTTGAGCAAATATACAAATGAAGTACAAAATATAAAAGGTTAGAAAAGCCTGATAATTTTGCAGATGGTAGATGCTTGGGCTTTCTCCTTCTTCTCTTCAACTCCTCTAGAAGTGTTGAATCACGCCTCAGCTAGATTCTTGACCGTTGAAGTCTTTGGAGTTGAGATGAAGCTTTTCCTCTTTTGAAAATCCGCAGATTTGACCTTTGAAACGCACTTGGATTTTCTTCTGGCTTTTGTGGAATGATGAGAAGGAGTAGACGAATCTTTCACTTGGATTTCACTCCTTTTGAAACACTCTTCTTTGAGCTAAAAGATTTTTCCAATATGCTCTGTTTTTCCCTCTTTTCAAATGATATTCTTTTCTCTCTTTTTGATTTTCTCTGGGTTGTTTTGATTTGAAAAGAACTCCTCTATTTATAGAATCTGCAAAAATATATCCGTTAGAGACAGGAAAAATAGCCGTTATTCAAAAATCTTACCGTTGGGGCTGATGTGTCATCGTTAAAAATCGCGCCCAGAATTCGCGGAGTCGACTCGAGCTCTGAGGGAGTCGGCTCGAGGTCGATTACCAAAAATAGAAACATTTTAACCATTGAGGGTCGACTCGCGAAAACATAAGTGTCGGCTCCTGAAAGTCGGGAGTCGACTCGAGGAAAATGGGGAGTCGACTCGAGAAGTGCTCAAAAAACATGGGTTCTGTTGTTTGAGCGGAGTCGGCTCGCACAGACAGGAGTCGGCTCGCAAGAATTCAGGGGTCGACTCTTGAAAACCAAGGGTCGACTCGAGAAACTCAGGCAATTGGGGAGTCGACTCGGAAACCCTTGAGTCGGCTCGGGACCGATACAAAAATCAGAAAAATGTTCTGATTGACTTTAAAACTTGTCCCAATTAAATTTAAAATATAAATTTGACTTGAATACATTAAATATGACGTTTATCATGGATTCAAGACATGTTTCAAGAATTCATCGATTGAAATATAATGTGTAAAAATTCCTTTTTGAATTCTTTTGAGCATAGAACTTGAAACTTCTTTTTCTAACGATTCAAAACTCATTTGATATAACCATTGAAGTTCATTCCTTTCAATTTGAATAAGCTCAAGGTTTTTGATAAATAAACACATTGTTTTCTTTAAGATACTCATGGCTTTTGGAAATCATCAAAATCAATAAAGTTGGGGCAATTATGTTTCAATAATTTCTCAACATCATTGTTAAAAGAAAACCAAGATTTGAAAAATAAAATAAATAAGTTAAAACCAATTGTTGATAGATTTACTTTAAGCTCTGAAAAAGAGATAATCTTGAATAGTCAAAGAGTTGTTTACGATAGAGCTGGTCTTGGATATAATCCTTTTGAAAGATAAAATTTTTTGAAAAATATCTATGTGCATGGTAATGACTCAACTAAAATTACATGTTTTAAATGTGAAAAATTAGGACATAAAGCTTATACTTGTCACACACACAAGGTGAGAAAAATATGGATTCCAAAAAGAACTATCTTGACTAACCCTAAAGGACCCAAGAAAGCTTGGGTACCTAAAAAAAAATTTAAAATTGTGTATGCAGGTGTGTCTTGCAACCCAAGCAATTAAAAGACAATGGTACTTGGATAGCGGATGCTCAAGACACATGACTGGTGATGAATCGTAATTCATCACTTTGAAGGCAAAAGATGGAGGTGTTGTTACTTTCGGTGATAATGGCCAAGAAAAATAATTGGCATTAAAAAAATAGGTATCACACCTCATGCTTATATTGATAATGTCTTACTTGTGAAAGGACTGAAACATAATTTACTTAGTATTAGTCAATTATATGACAAAGGATTTAATGTTACATTTGAATCATCTTTATGCATTGTTAAAAATCCTGCAAATGAAAATATGAAATTTATTGGTCAAAGGCATGGAAATGTATACATTGTTAATTTAAATAATTTTCATGATAAAAATATTGATTGCCTAGTTGCTACAAATAATAAAACTGATAATAGTTGGTTATGGCATCGTAGGCTAGCTCATGCAAGCATGGATTTATTAACTAAATTAATTAAGAAGGATTTAGTACATGGTTTGCTAAAACTTATTTTTGAAAAAGATAAGATTTATAATGCTTGTCAATTTGGAAAACAAACCCGAGTATCTTTTAAATCAAAGAATTTAGTTTCAACCACTAGACCTTTAGAACTCTTGCATATGGATTTATTTGGTCCTATAAGAACAACTAGTCTAGGAGAAAAAAGATATGGTTTTGTTGTTATTGATGATTTTTCTCGTTTTACATGGGTTTTATTTTTAACTAGTAAAGATGAAGCATTTCTAGTATTTCAAAAATTATTTAAGAGAATTACAAATGAAAAGAATTCTTCTGTTTTATCAATTTGAAGTGATCATGGAAAAGAATTTGAAAATAAATCTTTTGAAGATTTTGTAATGAAAATGGAATTGAACACAATTTTTCTGCACCAAGAACACCACAACAAAATGGAGTAGTAGAAAGAAAGAATAGAACCTTAGAAGAAATGGCCCGTACCATATTGTGTGAGAGCAATCTTCTAAAATATTTTTGGGCAGAAGCTATCAACACTGCATGCTATGTTTTAAATCGTGCATTAATTAGACCTGTTTTGAAAAAGACTCCATATGAGCTTTGGAAAGGAAGAAAACCTAATATAAGTTATTTTCATGTTTTTGGATGCCGATGTTTTGTATTAAATAATGAAAAATCAAATCTTGATAAATTTGATGCTAAATCTGATGAAGGAATTTTTCTCGGTTATTCTTTGTATAGTAGAGCTTTTAGAGTATTTAACAAAAAGATTCTAGTAGTTGAAGAATCAATTCATGTTATCTTTGATGAATCTAATGATCTTCCATTAAGGAAGAGAAAAGGTATGAATGATGCAGATGAAATTGAAGATCAACTCAAGGACATCACACTAAAGGATAAAAATGACTCAGATATATAAGAGGTAAATGAAGAAGGGAACGCTGACCTATCTGAAGCCTCACAAGGTAATGATGAATTAGAAAGAGGATGAAGGTACGTTCTCAGTTACCCTAAAGATCAACTTATAGGTGATCCATCTCATGGAGTTAGAACTAGATCATCATTTAGAGATGCTTATAATAACTTAGCATTCGTATCTAAAATTGAACCTAAATGTTATGATGATGCTAAAAATGATGTTGATTGGATTAATGCCATGCATGAGGAACTTCACTGGTTTGAAAGAAATAATGTATGGACTCTTACTGAAAGACCTAATGATCATCAAATTATTGGAACTAAATGGGTTTTTAGAAACAAATTGGATGAACATGGTAATATAATTAGAAATAAAGCAAGATTAGTAGCTAAGGGTTATAATCAAGAAGAGGGAATTGATTTTAATGAGACTTATGCCCTGTTGCTAGATTAGAAGCTATTAGATTACTTCTTGCTTATGCTTGTTTTATGAATTTTAAACTATATCAAATGGATGTTAAAAGCGCTTTCTTGAATGGATACATTATTGAACAAGTTTTTTTGTAGAACAGCCACCTGGATTTAAAAATCACTTGTTTCCAAACCACGTTTTTAAATTGAACAAAGCTTTATATGGTTTAAAACAAGCACTCCGGGCTTGGTATGAAAGATTAAGCAAATTCTTGATCAATAATGACTTTATTCGAGAAAATGTGGATACAACTTTATTTATTAAAAGATAAGATAAAGAAATCTTAATTATTCAAATCTATGTTGATGATATCATATTCGGTGCCACTAATGATTCTTTGTGCAAGGACTTTGCTAAGCTTATGTAGGGAGAGTTCGAGATGAGTATGATGGGAGAGCTGAACTACTTCCTCAGACTACAAATCAAACAAAGCAAAGATGGGATCTTCATAAGCCAATCGAAATATACTAAAGAAATGATCAAGAAGTTTGGCATAGAGACATCCAAAACGATCGGTACCCTTATGAGCTCATCATGTAGACTTGAATCTTATAGTAATGAAAAGTCTGTTGATTTGAAATTATATAGAGGCATGATAGGATCATTGTTATATTTAACTGCTAGTAGACCAGATATTTTATTCAGTGTTTGCATGTGTACTAGATATCAAGCCAATCCTAAAGAATCACACTTGCTTGCTGTTAAAAGAATATTTAAATATTTAAATGGAACAGTAAATTTAGGTTTATGGTATGACAAACAATCTAGCATTGACTTAATAGGATACAATGATTCAGATTTTGCTGGATGTAAACTAGATAGGAAACAACCAGTGGAACTTGCCAGTTTCTAGGTGTTAACTTAATTTCATGGTTTAGCAAAAAGCAAACTTCAGTAGCACTGTCTACGGCTGAAGCCGAATACGTTGCCGCTGAAAGTTACTGTGCTCAAATCTTATGGATTAAGCAACAGCTAGAAGATTATGGTATTAAACAAAAAGCCATACCTATAAAATATGATAATACAAGTGCAATCAGCTTAACTAAAAATCCTATTCAATATTTCAGAACCAAACATATAGAAATTAGACATCATTTCATTAGAGTTCATGTTAACAATGGAAATGTTGTTATTGAATTTTTAAATACTAAAAACCAAATTGCTGATATTTTCACTAAGTCTCTAGATGAAACAAAATTTTATGAAATTAGAAGAGAATTAGGAATGTTTGATCCTACTGCTTAATGAATCAATTGATAAAATACTTTCACATTTTTTTTAACCTAAAAACTAAAGTTGCATGACATCTTTCAATCAAATCTCTTTATGGAATTGAATGCATTGAGTGTGCTAGAAGTTAGCTAGACTTTAAAGTTGATATAATTAAATATCCCTCAATTGGCCAAATCCTCTTTTAAGATATAAAATCTCTTGTGTTTGTTGTTTGATTCTCTGATTACTATCTTGTGCACTACACTACACCACTGCAAATCAAGTTTAATTAGGGTTAAAGCACATACCTGCATAGTAATTAATTTTTAATAACCCAATTCACCCCCCTCTTGGGTTGCTACATCTAGGCAACAATATCATCAACATATACTAGCAAGATGATGAAAATACTATTACTATATCCATAGACATAAGCACAATGATTTGCATCACATCATCAAAAGCCCAAGCTCACAATAAAAGAATAAAATTGCTTCTACCAACACCTTAATAGCTATTTTAAATCAAGTGATCTCTTCAACCAACAAACCAAATGCTTTTTTTGTTTCTTCAACAAATCTTTCGGATTGAGTTGTGTATATCTCCTCATCAAGATTGCCATGCAAAAAAAATAAAGAAGTTTTTACATCTAGTTGCTCAAGCTCTAAATCAAACTCAATCACCAAAATCAACAATATATAAATAGTAGTTAATCAAACAACTGGAGAGAAAATTTCATTAATACACAATTTATGATATTTTATTGTCAATCAAGCTTTGTACTTTCAACATCTCATTTATGTTATTTTTTAGCTTGAAGACTCATCTGCAACCCATGGCCTTCCTTCCCTTAGGAAGTTCAACCAACTCCCAAATCATGTTCTTTTGTAAAGCTACCATCCTCTCTTCCAAAGCTACTCTTCAAAAGATTAGCATTTATAAAGTCACATGTCTCCCAGTATGAACATGACTCGCCCTCATTTGCAATGCAAGCAAATGCTGTCACATAATCCTTAAGCCAAATTGAGGGTTATGGGGTTCTCACTAGTTGGTTTTGATGATTTTGGGTTTCAACAACTAGTAGATCTTCATGCTTATCATCATTTTCTTGATCTTTAATTATATTCTATTGCCTCCAGTCACGTTCCTTCAACACCGAGAAACAGAGATTCTCCTTCTCGAAGAAGCTTATGCAAATAAGTCCCCAAAAATTGGTTGCACCGGTGGAGACCCTCCAACGCTCAAGTAAGCGACTCGGGAACAGTGAAGAAAAGAGCTAATAGAAAATAGCTAGAGAACTTGAGTTCAATATCCCTTCTTCATTATGAGTGTGAGTTTTTATACCTGTTCGAGGGTCTCTTTTTTCGTTTCCAGAAGGTGGCTAATTTCAAGATGCCGCTGTTCGGTAGCGGACAGGCGGCCAGGCTGACGGTGACAGATCACAACCGACACTGGACATGTCAGACGTGTCTTGCCTTACCAGCCACTTGCCAGGCGTGGCACCACAGATGGTAGGTGGACCTAGTCGTGTCAGGCATGCACTGTTACGAGCAGTGGCCATGCGCAGTTGCAGGTGGTTAGTGGTCCATGTGGTGGCTGCAGGCGGTTGGTGAGCTACATGGTCATGTCAGGCGGCTCAAGGTCGATGGGACTCCAAGGCTGCAGCCGAGGGGGCATGAGGTCCGTGGCCAAAGGGACATGAGTCCGAGGCCGAGGGGACCTCGAAGGTCCGAGGCCGAGGGGACTCCAGGTTCAAGGCTGAGGGGGTACCAGGTCCGAGGCCGAGGGGATCTCGGAGTTTGAGGGGCCCTCGGAGGTTGAAGCTGAGGGTTCCATTAGTTGCTTTCTCCGTTGACCCACAAGGCTTGATCAGCTACATCAGATGCCCCCTCGCCCCTGAGATGATGCGGGCTCACTCCTGCAAGGTGAAAGGGGTGTAAGTTCCCCGATGGCTGATCCCGTCGTGCCACCAATTATCGAAGGGCACATGTCTCTGGGTGCAGCAATGTCATAGTGCGGGTGCCTTGGGCGTCGAAGCGTCACCGCCTCTGCTAACCGTCAGATCTGCAGAGATCTATCTTGGAGCGGGAGTGTCCTCTTGGAAGCCCAGAAAAGCAACCGCTATTATTGCCATCATGGTGCTGGCGCCAGCGACACCTCGCTATTGGCTAAAGGCGGGGCGCCTCACGTGCCGGGCACCTGCCAAGGCGACTCTGCCTATAGCGGGAGTCCGCGTGGCCGGTTAGGTAAGGCAGGACGATTTGAAACTGATAAGTCAAGGGAAAAGCCTCGAGCCTTATCACTTTGCTTTGAGATCGTCTTCTTCCTCTGGCTCTCCCGACTGTCTTCCTCCTGAGAACCTGTTCTTGCTGCCTCCTTTCTCAATCCATGTCAGTTATTTGATTGTCCTAGCTCCACTTTCAGCTCTCATGGCCTCTTCCCCATCCTGGTCTTCCTCCGCTGATCCTGAGGATTAGATTTCCTTCTCGAGGCTTCGCGCCTCTCCGTCTCCTGCTCCCTCGTGGTCCTCCTCCTTCCCCTCCGAGGACCACGTGCCTTTAGCCAACGGTGAGTCGCCAATCGGGCTCTTGCTAGGAGCCGCCCGTCGGCCTCCGATACCTCTTCGAGGGTGGGGACGGAATCCCGGCGGGGATCACCTCCATGGTAACGGGTCAGAACCTGGCTAACATCAGGGCCTGTTACCAGATCCCTAGGGACATAGGGCTATTCTACCAGCCCCTGATGATAGAGTAGTTTTCTCCCGAAGCGGTGAGCGGCTGCAGACCTGACCCTTAGCCTGTTTCTGCTTTTTCTTCCTTCCCCCCCCCCCCCTTTTTTTTTTTGCTAACTCCAACTGGTGACTTGCAGCAATGAAGATCCCTATTCATATTATTAGGAAGGCCACGACAAGAGGAAGAGGGCCCTCGAGGGCACCGAGGGCCGAGCAGGAGGCAGCAAACCTCGGCCCCGAGCCAACCTTCGGCATGGTCCTCCCCACTCCAAGAGCATAGAGAGTCAGCAGTCGGTCCTTCCATCGACCTCACGGCCAACACCCCCCCCCGGAGGGAGCGAGAGGGCTACAGTAGTGAAGCCCACCATCCCAGCTGTCGAGCCAACCCAGCCGAAGGTGGAGTCAAGTCCGGGTGAGGCCCCCTGGCAGCGGCGGGGCTGCCCATGGAGGAAGCGCCAGCGGTTTCCAGCCCGACGCACGCTGTGCCTGTGCCAGCCGAGGCCTCCGAGGGAGGCGAGGCCGGGGCGATCCCTTCTCAGCCCTCCACGATGAATCATGGGCACAGGGAGGAGTGGCTTATCTCCCAAATCATCCTCCCCGAGTTCCAGGAGGAGCTAAGCCAGTTGGGGGCCTCAGCCTTTTTTAGGGAGGCTTTCGTGGCTCTCGTTCGGGTAAGTATCATGCATGAATTAGTTTTTCTTTTCTTGCATCCCATTAGCCTTCGCACTAACTTACTTTTTGATGCAGTCGGCGAACTCCTTGGTAGCCACACGGGAGGTCATCAACCAAGGGCACGCCGTTCTCCACGAGGCTCAGCGGGAGGCTGCCGAGGCTCGAGCTTGGGCCGAGAGGGAGGAAGAGGCTAGGGAGGCTGCCGAACGCCGAGCGAAGGCCGAGGCTGAGCACACTCGGGCAGCTTTAGACCAATTAGGGGAGGCCATGGGGGCCGTGACTGCCCAGGACTTCCATATCAATGCCCTTGCTACTGAAATAAAAGCGGCCGAGGAGAGGGTAGAGAAGGCTGAAGAGGTGGCAAGGAGGTCGAAATCTCATGCTGTGGAGAGGGAAGCCAAAGTGCATGAGGCAAAAGCCGCCGCAGCCACCGCTGAGAAGAGGGCGGCCATTGCCGAGGAGAAGGTAGTCAGGCTGAGAAGAGGGCGGCGAAAGCTGTGGACAACTTCCGCAGGTCCACTAGCTTCGCGAGCGAGCTAGCCGAAGCCTCTACGGACGTCTATCTACAGGGGTTCAAGGACTACCGGGAGAAGGTGGCCAGGGTCTTGGGCCTTCCCGGCGCCATGGAGATAGAGCCGGATGAGGTGTCCGAGGGGGCACCATCCGAGGGTGAGCCTACCGTAGATGATCCCTAACTTGTATCCTTTCCTTTGGTACTGAAGTCCAACTTGGTCGGCATTTTGTAAACACTTAAAGTAATGAAATCTTTTTTTTTTTGAAATCTACCTTCATTAGCTAGTGTGAGCAGCCGAGGTTCGACTCGTCACCGTAGGACCCTTAGGGGCTGCGGCCGCACTAGCGGGCATTGTCCGTCGGCTCACCATGAGCAAATCCATGACTTAGCTGCTACATAGGACCGGGCCTTATTGTGAGCGCCGAGGTTTGACTCGAAGTTCTCCTTAGCAAACTCGAGGCCGATGCATAGGTGCATGCCTCATGGGGAGCCTGCAGCACCGAGCTGCCCTCGAAACTCCAAAGCGGGCCTCGGTCTTGTGGTGCCGATGTTGCATCGGGCTTGAAGTGCCGAGTTGGCCTCGGGCTTTTGAGTGTTGATGGTATATCGGGCTTGAAGTGCCGAGCTAGCCTCGAGCTTTTGAGTACCGATGGTACATCGGGCTTGAAGTGCCGATCTGGCCTCGAGCTTTTGAGTGCTGATGTGTTGACCCAATTGTTGATTTTGATGATAGACAAAACTATTTGAGTATAACATTTGAAGTTACTAATGATTTTGATTAAGTTTTTCAGTTTATGATTTGATTCATTAATCAAAATCACTAGACAAATCAAAATTTTTCAGTTTATGATTCATTAATCAAATCACTCCTGGACTGTTAGAGTCGCTCCAAAAGATTTTTGTGTCGACCCCAGAAAGGTCAGAGATGACTCCAGATCGAGCGGATTGGGGATTTTTGATTTAGAGCCGACTCCAGAAAAGTTAGAGTCGACTCCAGTTTGTCAGAAACGACTCCAAACTGTCAGAACATCTCTAAACTTTATATTTATCTTTTTAATTCCAACGCTATTACTATATTTGATTCTAATCCTTCTTACACATGTTTCTAACAGATAGTTTTTGGCTATTATAAATTAAGAAGAATCTATAAGAAAAGGTTTTATTGTATCCAAAAAAGAAGAGGAAAAACAAGAAAACAAGAGAGAAAAATCAAAAAACAAGAGTGAAATCCATCAGAAAATCAAAAGAGAAAAGAGGAAGATTTGAAAGGAAAGATTATATTGATTCCCCAAAAAAAAGAGAGAGATTTCTAGCATTCCTTGTTCTATTTTGAAGAAATCCCAAAAGAAGAAGCAAGCCCTAGCTTTCTAAATCTTCGGAGCTTCAAGAGCATTCTAAGGAAGATCCATCAAGAGAAGAGAAGAAGCAAGCCATCAAGATCTGCAAATCAGGCTTTGATTTCTATCTCTATAGTATTGTTCTAGTATTGTATATTTGCTCATGGAGGAGCTTTTAAACTTGTAAAATGTTATTGTTTACTGGGTCAATCAAAGGATTGATTCCATTAGGCTGTTAGCCTTGAGCAAGCAATTTGCTTGTGTTGTAAGGTTGTGTGCTGGTGAGCCTTGAAAATCAGCTGGGTTCGTTGTGCACCCAGAAAATAACAAGTTTGAGTTGTGAGCTTGCAAAATAACTCTGCTGTAATCAGATTGATTATAGTGTGGACCCAAGAGGTACTTGGGAGTGGATGTAGGTGTAGGTACACCGAACCACTATAAAACTTCTTGTGTTTGCCGTGATTGTTTCCTTGTCTCTTACTCTCTATTCTTGCTTACTCTGTTTTAATTCGTATACATCTAAGTTTTCACTTCCGCTGGGGGATTATTTTTAAAAGGTCTTTATTTTTGAAAAACCCAATTCACCCTCCTCTTGGGTTGCTATCTGGACCAACAATTGGTATTAGAGCTAGTGCTCATTTGATTTGATCTAACGATCAAGAGTCAAAGATCCACATGGCAACTCAAGCTGGTTTATCTTTTTTCGAAGGCCAATCTACAAATAGACCACCCTTGTTTAATGGTTTAAACTATGGTTATTGGAAGGCTAGAATGAAAATTTTCATTCAAGCACTTGACTATGATCTATGAAGCATTATAGTCAATGGACCACACACACCCACTGCTAGAATTAATGGTATGGAGATTCCTAAATCGGAAACGGAATGGGATGAACATGATAAAAAATTGGCACAACTTAATGCCAAGGCTATGAATGTTTTGTACTGTTCATTAGATGCAATGAATTCAATCGTTATCTATTTGCATTTCTGCTAAGAAAATCTGGGATAGACTTGAGGTTACCCATGAGGGAACAAATCAGGTCAAGAAATCCAAGATTAACATGCTAGTTCATAAATATGAATTGTTTAAAATGGATGCATCTGAATCTATTTTGATATGTTTATAAGATTTACTGATATAGTTAATGGTTTAAAAATCTTGTAAATCTTATGATAATTCTGATCTTGTGAGAAAGGTTTTGCGTTCCTTGCCTAGGACTTGGGAAGCTAAAGTACTGCAATACAAGAGGCAAAGGATCTAATACCCTACCCCTGAAGAATTATTGGGATCCTTAATGACTCATGAGCTTCAAGTTAAGCAACATATTGATGATGATGAGTCAAAGAAGAAGAGGACTATGGCTCTTAAGATTTTGAATATATGGAAGAGCCTCATGAATCTGAAGATAAAGTGATGATGAGGACATGACACTCATCACAAGGAAGTTTAAAAGATTCATGAAGAAAAAGAAGTTTAAAAGAAAAAGCCCTCTGCTAGAAAAGATGAGGACAAGGGCAAAGAAAAAGAAGCTTATCTGTTTTGAATGCAAGAGCGGGACACTTTAAATCTGAATGCCCACAACTAAAGAAGGCACCCGAAGATTCAAAAAGAAGGCAATAATGGCCACATGGAGTGATTCGGAAAGCTCAAGTTCCGAAGAGGAAGAAAAGAGTGAAATGGCCAATCTATGCTTCATGGCTGACAATGATAAGGTAAGTCCAAGTTTTCTTGATGATTTACTTTCGATGAGTTGCATAGTGCTTTTTATGAATTGATGGATGATTTTGCAAAATTAAGTTCAAAGAACAAAGATCTAAAATCAAATGCAAAATCTATCTTTAGAAAATGAAAAGCATGTTGTAGAAAAAGAACTTTTGATGAAAGAAAATGAAAGCTTAAAAAATAAATTGATAGACTTAAACCTATAGTTGATAAATTTACTTTAAGCTCTATCAAACTTAATATGATTTTGGACAACCAAAAGTTATTTTTGATAAAGCTGGATTAGGATATAATCCACTTAAAAAGCAAAAATCCTTGAAAAATATCTTTGTACATGCTGAAAAATCATCAAATATTACATGTTTTAAATGTGGAAACAAATGACATAATTCTTATATGTGTAAAACTCTACATGATAAGAGAAGATGATTTGAGTTCCCAAAGGAACAATATTTATTGCATCTAACCATAAGGACCCAAGAAAGCTTGGGTACTTAAGTTAAGATATGAATATTTTGCAGGAGTGTCTTGCAGCCATCAGACTAAAAGAAAGTGGTACCTTGATAGTGGTTGCTCAAGACACATGACGAATGACAAAGAGCAGTTCATCATCCTTGAATCGAAAAGAGGTGGAGTAGTTACTTTTGGTGATATAGTCAAGGCCATATCATGGGTATTGGTAAGATTCAAATTACTCCATCTACTCATATTGATAATGTCTTATATGTTGATGGACTTTAGCATATTTAATAAGTATTAGCCAACTGTGTGATAAAGGTTTCAAAGTTTCCTTTGAAGCTTCTATTTGCACTGTTACTAATCCCATTGATAACAGCATTATTCTTATTGGTAAACGTTATGGCAATGTGTACTTAATTGATTTGAGTAATTTATCTTCAAGTAATCATTGCTTAGTTGCTAATAATGCTAAGATGAATGAGATTGGTTGGCTATGGCACCGCAGATTAGGTCATGCAAGCACACACCTAATTTCTAACTATTGAAAATGGATTTAGTTAAAGGTATTCCTAGTTTAAATTTTGAAAAGAATCAAATATGTGATGCATGTCAATTTGAAAAACAAACAAGAACTTCTTTCAAATCTAAGAATGTTGTTTCAACTACTAGGCCACTAGAGCTACTACACATGGATCTTTTTGGACCTACTAGAACCATAAGTCTAGGAGAAAGAAATATGGTCTTGTGATAGTAGATGATTACTTTAGATTCACTTGGGTAATGTTTATGTCTCACAAAGATGAGACTTTCTCAATATTTCTGAAATTTGTTAAGAAAGTCACAAATGAGAAAAACACTACCATAGTGTCTATTAGAAGTGATCATGGAACTGAATTTGAAAATCACTTATTTGAAAAATTCTGTTTTGAAAAAGGCATACATCATAACTTTTCAGCACCTAGGACACCTCAACAAAATGGAGTTGTAGAAAGAAAGAATAGGACTTTAGAAGACATGGCCCGTACCATGCTATGTGAAGCCAACTTCCAAAATATTTTTGGGCGGAAGCTATAAACACAGCATGTTACATCCTAAATAAAGCCCTGATTAGACCTATCCTTAAGAAGACTCCCTATGAACTATGGCATAATAGGAAACCAAATTTAGGTTATTTTCATGCATTTTGTTGTAAATGCTTTATTCATAACAATGGTAAGGACAATCTTAGGAAGTTTGATGCAAAGTCTGATGAAGGCATTTTCCTAGGATATTCTACATCTAGCAAGGCATATAGAGTATTTAATAAGAGAAGCTTAGTTGTAGAAGAATCCATTCATATAGTGTTTGATGAGTCTTTAGCATCAAGTTCAGATAAAGTTGATGATGAGGAAGATACATCTTTGATTGAAAGAGGGATTGAAAAATTAAATGTATCTTCAGATCAAGAACTTGAAGCTAAGGATGATGACTCACCTAAGGATGACGGTATTGATACTGCTCATAATGATAAAGATCTACCTAGAGATTGGAGATATGCTTATGGTCATCCTAAAGACCTAATCATAGGTGATCCATCTCAAGGTGTAAGGACTAGATCATCAATGAGAAATATCAATAATCATCTTGCATTTGTATCTCATATAGAACCTAAAACTATAGAGGAAGCTGAGAAAGATAGTTATTGGATGTTAGCAATGCAGGAAGAGTTAAACCAATTCACTAGGAACCAAGTTTGGACCCTAGTAGATAGACCTAAAAACCACCCTATAATAGGATCTAAATGGGTTTTTAGAAATAAATTGGATGAAAATGGCTTGGTAATTAGAAATAAGGCTAGATTAGTTGCAAAGGGATATAATCAGAAGAAGGTATAGATTTTGATGAAACCTTTGCACCTGTTGCTAGATTAGAAGCCATTAGGCTACTACTTGCATTTGCATGTCATATGAATTTCAACTTATTTCAAATGGATGTTAAAAGTGCATTTTTAAATGGTTTTAAATGAGGAAGTTTATGTTGAACAACCTTCTCGTTTTGAAGATCATGAATTTCCAAATCACGTCTTCAAATTGCACAAAGCACTTTATGGTTTAAAGCAAGCACCTAGAGCTTGATATGATAGATTAAGTAAATTTTTAATTAAAAATGATTTTTTGAGAGGAAACGTTGATAAAACTTTGTTTTTAAAAAGAATAGAAAAGGATTTATTAATTGTTCAAATTTATGTTGATGACATTATATTTGGTGCTACTAACAATCTCTTTTATCAAGAATTTGCTAAGTTAATGCAGGGAGAATTCGAGATGAGCATGATGGGAGAACTCAACTTCTTCCTTGAACTTCAAATCAAACAAGAGAAAGCAGGGATTTTCATCAACCAAACAAAGTACACAAAGGAAATACTCAAGAAGTTTGGTATGAAATCTGCTAAACCTCTTGGTACGCCAATGAGTCCCTCATGCAAGCTGGACAAGGATGAAGAAGGTAAGAAAGTAGATCAGAAGCATTACCGAGGTATGATTGAATCACTTCTTTACTTAACTGCAAGTAGGCCAGATATTATGTTTTTGTTTGTCTATGTGCAAGATATCAATCTAATCCTAAAGAATCACATTTATTTGTTGTTAAAAGAATCTTTAGATACTTAAATGGAACTAAAAATGTAGGATTATGGTATTCTAGAGACTCAACCTTAAAATTGATTGCTTATTCTGATTCTGATTATGCTGGTTGTAAATTAGATAGAAAGAGTACAAGTGGGGCATGCCAACTTTTAGGAAGTAACTTAATCTCTTGGTTTAGCAAGAAGCAAATTCGGTTGCATTATCCACTGCTGAGGAAGAGTATGTTGCAGTTGGAAGTTACTGTGCTCAAATCTTTGGATTAAGCGACAACTTGAAGATTATGGTATCACACTTGATAAAATTCCTATTAGATGTGATAACACTAGTGCCGTCAATCTAACTAAGAATCCAATCCAACACTCTAGAACTAAACACATAGAAATTAGACATCACTTCATTAGAGAACATGTTTCCAACAATGATGTTTGTCTTGAATATGTTAATGCTAATGATCAATTAGCTGATATTTTTACCAAACCATTAAGTGAGGAAAGATTTTATATCTTAGAGGAGAATTAGGAGTTTGTGATCCTTTAGAATGATTTTCTGAAACTCTTAAGGACAACAACTATCTAGACTTCATCAATTTCTTGAAAATCCTCTATGTCCAATAAGGAAATTTATCTAGAAATTTGATTCTTTGTTTCCCCAGTTGATTAAGGAACACTTATCTAGAGTTTGATGATTAATTTGATTAGTTTCAGATCCTTGAAATTCCAATTTGTCACTGAAACTATTGTGGAGTCGACACCTTCATATTTTGATGTTCTGTCTGGGCAATTAGAGCTGACTCCGGCTTCTGCAGAGTCGACTCTAATTCAGGCGCTGACAGATTTTCTAGTTCGGAGCCGACACCTCACTGAAGATTTTTTGTGTCGACCCCAGAAAAGTCAGAGACGACTCCAGTTCAAGCGATTTGGGGATTTTCGATTTAGAGCCGACTCCAAAAAAGTTAGAGCCGACTTCAGAATGTCAAACGCGACTTTAGAACTGTCAGAACGACTCTAAACTTTACTTTTATCTTTTTAATCCCAATGGCTATTGCTATTTTTGGTTCTAATCCTTCTTACACTTGTTTCTAACGGATAGTTTTAAACTATTTATGGATTAAACTGATCTATAAGAAGAGGGTTTGCTGCATCCAAAAAAGAGAGAGACAAAGAGACAAGAATAGAGAAAAATCTTAGAAACCCATCAGAAAATCAAAAGAGAAAAGAGGGAAAATTCGAGAGGAAAGATTATACTGATTCCCCAAAAGAAAAGAGAGAGATTCCAAGCTTTCATAGCTTCATTTTGAAGAAATCTCAAGAAAAGAAGCAAGCCCTAGTTTTCTTATCTTCGGAGCTTCAAGAGCATTCTAAAGGAAGATCCACTCAAGAGAAGAGAAGAAGCAAGCCACCAAGATCTGCAAATCAGGCTTTGATTCCTATCACTTTATTTTGTGATCTATCATTGTATATTTTCTCATTGGAGGAACCTTTGTTTTGTAAAAATGATTATTGTTTGCTGGGTCAATTGGAGGATTGATTCCATTAAGGCTGTTAGTCTTGTGCAAGCAGTTTGCTTGTGGTGTAAGGTTTTGTGCTGGTGAGCCTTGAAAACCAGCTGGGTTCATTGTGCACCCAGGAAAACAACAAGTTCGAGTTGTGAGCTTGCAAAATAACTCTGCTGTAATCAGATTGATTATAGTGTGGACCCAAGAGATACTTGAGAAGTGGACGTAGGTGTAGGTATACCAAACCACTATAAAATCTCCTGTGTTTGCCGTGATTGTCTCATTATCTTTAACTCTCTATTTGTGCATATTCTGTTTTAATTTGTGCGAATCTAAGTTTTTATTTCCACTGGGGTTTATTTTCAAAAGAGTTTAAATTTTTAAAAAACCCAATTCACCCCCCCCCCCCCTTGGGTTGCTATCTGGACCAACACTAATGGCTTCTAATCTAGCAACAGGTGCAAAATCTTAAGTGGATTTTTCAGCATGTATAAAAATATTTGATGATTTTTTAGCATGTATAAAAATATGTTTTAAATATTTTTGCTTCTTAAGTGGATTATATCCTAATCCAGCTTTATCAAAGACAGCTTTTGATTGTCCAAAATCATATTAAGTTTGATAGAGCTTAAAGTAAATTTGTCAACAATAGGTTTAAGCATATCAACTTCATTTTTCAAATTTTCATTTTCTTTCTTTAGAAATTCATTTTCTACAATATGCTTTTCATTTTCTAAAGATAAATTTTGCATTTGATTCTTCAGATCTTTGTTCTTTGAACTTAAGTTTGCAAATCATCCATTAATTCATAAAAAGTACTATGCAATTCATCGAAAGTAAAATCATCAAGAAAACTCGGACTTATCTCATCATTGTCCGCCATGAAGCATAGATTGGCCATTTCACTCTTTCCTTCCTCTTCGGAACTTGAGCTTTCCGAATCACTCCTTGTGGCCATCATTGCCTTCTTTTTGAATTTTCGGGTGCCTTTCTTTAGTTATGGGCATTCAGATTTAAAATGACCGGGCTTCTTACATTCAAAACAAATAACTTCTTTTTCTTTGCCCTTGTCCTCATCTTTTCTTGCAAAGGGCTTTTTCTTTTCAAACTTCTTCTTCTTCATGAATCTTTTAAATTTCCTTGTGATGAGTGCCATGTCCTCATCATCACTTTCATCTTCAGATTCATGAGGCTCTTCCATATATTCAGAAATCTTAAGAGCCATAGTCCTCTTCTTCTGACTCATCATCATCAACATGTTGCTTAATTTGAAGCTCATGAGTCATCAAGGATCCCAATAATTCTTCCAGGGGTAGGGTACTTAGATCCTTCGCCTCTTGTATTGCAGTCACTTTAGCTTCCCAAGTCCTAGGCAAAGAACGTAAAACCTTCCTCACAAGATCAGAATTATCATAAGATTTACCAAGGCTTTTTAAATCATTAACTATATCAGTAAATCTTGTAAACATATCAGTAATAGATTCACATGCATCTATCTTAAACAATTCATACTTATGAACTAGCATGTTAATCTTGGATTCCTTGACTTGATTTGTTCCCTCATGGGTAACCTTAAGTCTATCCCAGATTTCCTTAGCAGAAATGCAAATAGATATATGATTGAATTCATTTGCATCTAATGAGCAGTATAAAACATTAATTGCTTTGGCATTAAGTTGTACCAATTTTTTATCATGTTCATCCCATTCCGTTTCTAGTTTAGGAATCTCCATGCCATTAACTCTAGTAGTGGGTGTGTGTGGTCCATTGACTATAATGCTCCATAGATCATAGTCAAGTGCTTGAATGAAGATTTTCATTCTAGCCTTCCAATAACCATAGTTTAAACCATTAAACAAGGGTGGTCTACTAGTAGATTGGCCTTCGGAAAAAGATGAACCAGCTTGAGTTGCCATGTGAATTTTGACTCTTGATCGTTAGATCAAATCAAATGAGCACTAGCTCTGATACCAATTGTTGGTCCAGATAGCAACCCAAGAGGGGGGGTGAATTGGGTTTTTCAAAAATTTAAACTCTTTTGAAAATAAACCTCAGCAGAAATAAAAACTTAGATTCGCACAAATTAAAATAGAATATGCACAAATAGAGAGTTAAAGATAATGAGACAATCACGGCAAACACAGGAGATTTTATAGTGGTTCGGTGTACTTACACCTACGTCCACTCCCAAGTATCTCTTTGGTCCACACTATAATCAATCTGATTACAGCAGAGTTGTTTTACAAGCTCATAACTCGAACTTGTTGTTTTCCCGGGTGCACAATGAACCCAGCTGGTTTTCAAGGCTCACCAGCATAAAACCTTACACCACAAGCAAACTGCTTGCACAAGACTAACAGCCTCAATGGAATCAATCCTCCGATTGACCCAGCAAACAATAATCATTTTTACAAAACAAAGGCTCCTTCAATGAGCAAATATACAATGATAGATCACGAAATAAAGAGATAGGAATCAAAGCCTGATTTGCAGATCTTGGTGGCTTACTTCTTCTCTTCTCTTGAGTGGATCTTCCTTTAGAATGCTCTTGAAGCTCCGAAGATCAGAAAACTAGGGCTTGCTTCTTTTCTTGAGATTTCTTCAAAATTAAGCTATGAAAGTTTGGAATCTCTCTCTTTTCTTTTGGGGAATCAGTATAATCTTTCCTCTTGAATTTTTCCTCTTTTCTCTTTTGATTTTCTGATGGGTTTCTAAGATTTTTCTCTATTCTTATCTCTTTGTCTCTCTCTTTTTGGGATGCAGCAAACCATCTTCTTATAGATCAGTTTAATCCATAATAGTTTAAAACTATCCGTTAGAAATAAGTGTAAGAAGGATTAGAACCAAAAATAGCAATAGCCGTTGGGATTAAAAAGATAAAAGTAAAGTTTAGAGTCATTCTGACAGTTCTAAAGTCGCGTCTGACATTCTGGAGTCGGCTCTAACTTTTCTGAAGTCGGCTCTAAATCAAAAATCCCCAAATTGCTTGAACTGGAGTCGTCTTTGACTTTTCTGGGGTCGACACAAAAAATCTTCTGGAGTCGACTCTAACAGTCCCGAAGTCGACTCTAAGTCGTGGCCAAAAAAACCATCATTCTGTCTTTTCTATTGGAGTCGGCTCTAACAGTCTGGGAGTCGACTCTAAGTCTGTGCCGATTTTTGAAGTCGACTCTGCGATTCCATGTGTCGACTCTAATGTCTGCAATCTTACCTTGACATTAGATTCGAACTAGAACTTGATTTATTTTATAATTTTGATTAATAAATCATATCATAAACTAAAAAACTTAATCAAAATCATTAGTAACTTCAAATGTTATACTCAAATAGTTTTGTTAATCATCAAAATCAACAATTGGGTCAACAATTAAACTGCTGCTTGCATTTGCATGTCATATGAATTTCAACTTATTTCAAATGGATGTTAAAAGTACTTTTTTAAATGGTTTTATAAATGAGGAAGTTTATGTTGAACAACCTCCTGGTTTTAAAGATCATGAATTTCCAAACCACGTCTTCAAACTACACAAAGCACTTTACGGTTTAAAGCAAGCACCTAGAGCTTGGTATGATAGATTGAGTAAATTTTTAATTAAAAATAAATTTTCTAGAGAAAATATTGATAAAACTTTATTTTTAAAAAGAAAAGAAAAGGATTTTTTAATTGTTCAAATTTATGTTGATGACATTGTATTTGGTGCTACTAACGATCTCCTTTGTCAAGAATTTGCTAAGTTAATGCAGGGAGAATTCGAGATGAGCATGATGGGAGAACTCAATTTCTTCCTTGGACTTCAAATCAAACAAGAGAAAGCAGGGATTTTCATCAACCAAACAAAGTACACAAAGGAAATACTCAAGAAATTTGGTATGGAATCTGCTAAACCCCTTGGTACGCCAATGAGTCCCTCATGCAAGCTGGACAAGGATGAAGAAGGTAAGAAAGTAGATCAGAAGCATTACCGAGGTATGATCGGATCACTTCTTTACTTAACTGCAAGTAGGCCAGATATTATGTTTTCTGTTTGCCTATGTGCAAGATATCAATCTAATCCTAAAGAATCACATTTATTTGCTGTTAAAAGAATCTTTAGATACTTAAATGGAACTAAAAATGTAGGATTATGGTATTCTAGAGACTCAACTTTGAAATTGATTGCTTATTCTGATTCTGATTATGCTGGTTGTAAATTAGATAGGAAGAGTACAAGTGGTGCATGCCAACTTTTAGGAAGTAACTTAATCTCTTGGTTTAGCAAGAAGCAAAATTCGGTTGCATTATCCACTGCTGAGGCAGAGTATGTTGCAGCTGAAAGTTGCTGTGCTCAAATCCTTTGGATTAAGCGACAACTTGAAGATTATGGTATCACACTTGATAAAATTTCTATTAGATGTGATAACACTAGTGCCATCAATCTAGCGAAGAATCCAATCCAACACTCTAGAACTAAACACATAGAAATTAGACATCACTTTATCAGAGAACATGTTTCCAACAATGATGCTTGTCTTGAATATGTGAATACTAATGAACAATTAGCTGATATTTTTACCAAACCATTAAGTGAAGAAAGATTTTGTTATCTTAGAGGAGAATTAGGAGTTTGTGATCCTTTAGAATGATTTTCTGAAACTCTTAATGACAACAACTATCTAGACTTCATTAATTTCTTAAAAATCCTCTATGTCCAATAAGGAAATTTATCTAGAAATTTGATTCACTGTTTCCCCAATTGATTAAGGAACACTTATCTAGAGTTTAATGATTAATTTGATCAGTTTCATATCCTTGAAATTTAAATTTTTTCACTGAAACTATTGTGGAGTCGACACCTTCAGTTTGTGGAGTCGACACCTTTATTTTTGATGTTCTGTCTGGGCAATTAGAGCCGACTCTAGCTTCTGTAGAGCCGACTCTAATTCGAGCGCTGACAGATTTTCTGGTTCGGAGCCGACACCTTGCTTTGCGGGAGTCAACTCTAAGTGAACCTAGGTCAAAAATAAAAGGCGGAGTCGACACCTAAACGAATCCTATCGTCTCCAATCCTCTCTAGAGCCGTTCCAAACCTATTCCAACCCCTCTAAACTCTTCAAATCTCTTAATTACTCATTCCAATCAAATCCCATGGCTCCTAAAAGGCGTGCGATTGTTGGAGGTTCGGCCATTCCCACGAGAAAAAGGATGATTCGGAGGCAAGCGGCGTCATCTTCATCATCTGCCACTCAAGAAGCTTCTCCACCTTCTCCATCTTCTCCACGTGTCGACCAATTAGTGGGTAAGGCCATCACTACCGAAAGAAAAGTTGATTTCAATTTCTTTGCTTCGGAGGGTTTTACTATTGGCCATCAATTGAAGGAAATAAGATGGGAGAAAGTTTGCTCTTTGGATGTTCCTACCTACCCGGCCCTCGTAAGAGAATTCTACAATGATTTGAGTAGAGGAAAGGGAGGTTTAGTAAGTTATGTGAGAGTAACAAGAGTTGTGATCACTGCTGAGATACTTGAAATTTGTTAGAGATGCCCACTATTGGAATAAATGAATATCAGCATGATGATCATGGTGGTGCCCTATCTAGGATGTTGGGGAGAGAAGTATCTGAGTTTGAGGAGATTTTGGCTAATCAACTGAATTTGGAACTCAGGCTTCTTCACAACATCTGTGGAAGGATATTGTTTCCAAAGATAGGCAGATTTGAGTATGTCTCGGAGCAAGACATCTTGTTGATGGATTGCATCATCACCGGGCAGCCAGTAAACTTAGCTGGGATGATGATAGGCTATATGGAAGAGGCAGCAACCAAGAAGAGATCTACATTGCCATATGGTATGATTTGACTTTGGTATTCAGAAGCCAAGGTGTGTTAATCATGGACAATGAGCCACTAAGGAAATTAAGGCATACAGACTACTATAGTGTCTCTACCATTCACCGTATGGGCTTCAGAAAGGTAAATGGTAATTGGATAAAAGGAGGACGAGAGGCTAGAGCAGAGGAGGCCAGAGTTGAGGAGGCCAGAGTAGAGGACATCCCTGGACCATCAGTTGCAGGACCATCAGTCCCTGACCCATCTATTGCGGGACCATCTACTGCTGGACCTTCTGAGGCTGGACCGAGTACATATTCTTCGCCTCCACTTCAGTCAGCTTTTGTATCTGGGAGATTTTTTGATGAATAGATTGGTCAGCTCAGAGTATTACTAGCTGAGTATGACAGTCAGAGGAGCAATGATATTTGTCAGTTGAGAGATAACATCAGACAATTTAAGGAGGAGATCAATTCCAGACTCGACTTGATTTCATTTTCCATTAGCCGCTCTGCAGAGTCCCTTGGCACTGAGCTTCAAAAGATTTTTGAAAGGCTGGAAGGGATTGCAGACGGATATAGAGCTTATCTAGATGCTACTGGACAATTGAAGAAAGATTTAGACCTTGTTGTTGCTCAGGTTGAGAGTTGTCTTGAAGGCTTTAAGAAATCACAAAAAGATGAGATTATGGAAATGATAGTCCATCTGAAGAAAATTGTATACAAGCATGTTTGAATGACCTTCCATTTCCTACAGTGATACCCTATCTAAGCCTATCCTACCCTAACCTTTTAAGAAACCTAAGAGTAGCTTTTCATAGTTTGTATCTTAGGATTTCTAGTTTACTATACTTTGTTAGCTTGCATCCAGGATTTTCTGATTGATATAGTACTTTACTGAGAATATTTTGATAGACATATGAAATGCATCTTGAAATGAAATACAATTATCTTTTTTTTGCAAATTTATCTATGTCGAGCAATTACCATGGATGAAGATTACTATCTCTACGATTGAATGAACCAACAACCTCGCTCTGATAACCTACATTATTATTTTTAAATTCACCTTATTGCTGATAACAAAAAAGGGGGAGAGAAAATTATATATGCATAAAGAAGAGAACATGAAAGAATATAAGAGAGAATGAAAGAATATAAGATTTGTAAGATTTCAATATATTTTAAATTGGCATATCTCAAAAAGGGGAGCGAAATCTTTAAATTCTAATCAATTGATCATATTTCAGTTTATTTACATATACCTTGCATAGGGGGAGTTATTTAATGCAGGGGGAGCTTAATGATCTTCTATGAAAAAGTTAAATCATCTTGATTGTTGTTTATAAAAAAACTCAAGTATGTTTTTAAAGTTCATTTTGAAACTTGGCATCAAATTCTCTGTTAGGAAGTTTTAAAGCTTTAACAATGTCTATGATTCTTAGTTCAAATGAATTTTTAATGCATATACTCAATGTTTTTGTCATCATCAAAAAGGGGGAGATTGTTGACCCAATTGTTGATTTTGATGATTAATAAAACTATTTGAGTATAACATTTGAAGTTACTAATTTTTGATTAAGTTTTTCAGTTTATAATTTATTCATTAATCAAAATCACTAGACAAATCAAATTCTAGTTCGAATCTAATGTCAAGGTAAGATTGCAGACATTAGAGTCGACACATAGAATCGCAGAGTCGACTCCGGAAATAGCACAAACTTAGAGTCAACACCTGGACTGTTAGAGCCGACTCCAACAGAAAAGACAGAACGATGGTTTTTCTGGTCACGACTTAGAGTCGACTCCTGGACTGTTAGAGTCAACTCTAGAAGATTTTCGTGTCGACCCCAGAAAAGTCAGAGACGACTCCAAATCGAGCGGATTGGGGATTTTCGATTTAGAACCGACTCCAGAAAAGTTAGAGTCGACTCCAGTTTGTCAGAAACGACTTCAGAACTGTCAGAACGTCTCTAAACTTTATCTTTATCTTTTTAATTCCAACGGCTATTACTATATTTGATTCTAATCCTTCTTACGCATGTTTCTAATGGATAGTTTTTGGCTATTTATGGATTAAGAAGAATCTATAAGAAGAGGTTTTATTGTATCCGAAAAAGAAGAGGAAAAACAAGAAAACAAGAGAGAAAAATCAGAAAACAAGAGTGAAATCCATCAGAAAATCAAAAGAGAAAAGAGGGAAGATTCGAAAGGAAAGATTATATTGATTCCCCAAAAGAAAAGAGAGAGATTTCTAGCATTCCTTGTTCTATTTTGAAGAAATCCCAAAAGAAGAAGCAAGCCCTAGCTTTCTAAATCTTCGGAGCTTCAAGAGCATTCTAAAGGAAGATCCACTCAAGAGAAGAGAAGAAGCAAGTCATCAAGATCTACAAATCAGGCTTTGATTTTTATCTCTATAGTATGTTCTAGTATTGTATATTTGCTCATTGGAGGAGCTTTTAAACTTGTAAAAACGTTATTGTTTGCTGGGTCAATCAAAGGATTGATTCCATTGAGGCTGTTAGCCTTGAGCAAGCAGTTTGCTTGTATTGTAAGGTTGTGTGCTGGTGAGCCTTGAAAACCAGTTGGGTTCGTTGTGCACCCGGAAAACAACAAGTTTGAGTTGTGAGCTTGCAAAACAACTCTGCTGTAATCAGATTGATTATAGTGTGGACCCAAGAGGTACTTGGGAGTGGATGTAGGTGTAGGTATACCGAACCACTATAAAACTTCTTATGTTTGTCGTGATTGTTTCCTTGTCTCTTACTCTCTATTCTTGCTCACTCTGTTTTAATTTGTATACATCTAAGTTTTTACTTCCGCTAGGGGATTGTTTTTAAAAGGAGTTTAATTTTTGAAAAACCCAATTCACCCACCCTCTTGGGTTGCTATCTGGACCAACATGATGGTACATCGGGCTTGAAGTGCTGAGCTAGTCTTGGGCTTTTGAGTGCCGATGGTACATCAAACTTGAAGTGTCGAGCTGGCTTCGGGCTTTTGAATACCGATGGTATATCGGGCTTGAAGTGCCGAGCTGGCCTCAGGCTTGAGTACCGATGGTACATCGGGCTTGAAGTATCGAGCTGGCCTCGGGCTTTTGAGTGCCGATAGTATATCGGTCTTGAAGTGCCGAGCTGGCCTCGAGCCTTTGAGTGCCGATGGTACATCGGGCTTGAAGTGCTGAGTTGGCTTTGGACTTTTGAGTACCGATGGTACATCAGGCTTGAAGTGCCGAGCTGGCCTCAGGCTTTTGAGTGCCAATGGTACATCGGGCTTAAAGTGCCGAGTTGGCCTCGGGCTTTTGAGTGTCAATAGTACATCGAACTTGAAGTGCCGAGCTGGCCTCGAGCTTGAAGTGCCGAGCTGGCCTCGGACTTTTGAGTGCCGATGGTACATTAGGCTTGAAGTGCCGAGCTGGCCTCGGACTTTTGAGTGCTGATGGTATATCGGGCTTGAAGTGCCAAGCTGGTCTCGGGCTTTTGAGTGCCGATGGTACATCGGGCTTGAAGTACCGAGCTGGCCTTGGGCTTTTGCTAAAAAGATGAGTTATTTGAACACGCTTTTATTAATATGAAATATGGGACAGGTGAGTCCAAAAGAATATGAATGATTCATCCAATGTATAGAAGGGATACATTACTGGTAGTACCGACGGAGGTTGTCAGAGTTCCAAGTTTGAGAGAACAATTTTCCATCTAGTCCTTTGATTCCGTATGCTCCATGATGGAGGGCTTCGATGACTCGATAGGGTCCTTCCCAATTTGACGACAACTTGCCTCCTTCCGTCAACTTCGAGACTTCAGCCCATCTGAAGACTAGGTCTCCTGGTAAGAATGTTCTGGGATGGACATGAGCATTATAATACCTGACGAATCGCTGTCAGTAGGCGACCATTCGGTGTTGCGCTCGGTCATGTACCTCCTCCATAAGGTTGAGGTTGGCTCGCAGCTGGTTCGAGTTATCCCCCTCATCGTAAGACTCCGTTCGAGGGCTTAGGATGCCGATCTCCATAGGAATGATAGCTTTGGACCCGAAGATAAGGCTGAAAGGGGTCTCCCCTGTAGGCGCCTGTGGCGTTGTGTGGTAGGCCCACAGCACGTTGGGAAGTTCCTTCACCCACCTTCCTTTGAAGTCGTCCAATCGCGCTCTGAGTCCTTGGAGGATAATGCAATTTGTTACCTTGGCCGCGCCATTGATCTGAGGGTGTCTGACAGAGGTGAACTGCTGATGAATGCCTAGCTCGGTGCAGAATCCTCTAAAGGATGCGTTATCGAACTGCCGACCATTGTCGGTGACGAGGGTACGCTGTAGTCCGAACTGGTAGATTATAGACTTTCAGAAAAAGGATCTCACTTTGCCCTCGGTGATCTTAGCCAGTCCCTCGGCCTCGATCCATTTGGTAAAGTGGTTGACGGCCACCAGCAGAAACTTGCGCTGGCCAGAGGCTGGGGGAAACGGTCCTAGGATGTCCATCCCTCACTGAGCAAAAGGCTAGGAGGCTGCCAGGGGACTCAACTTAGAGGTTGGCTGCTGCTGGATGTTGGCATGTCGTTGGCAGTTGTCACACTTTCAAAGTAGCTTGACGGCATCCTCCTTCATTGTCAACCAATAGTACCCTTAGCGTAGGGCCTTGTATGCCAGTGCTCTACCCCCTATATGACTCTCACAAATGCCCTCATGGACCTCCTGCAGGATGTAATCTGCCTCCGTAGGGCTGACGCACTTGAGGATCGGGTATGAGAAGGACCTTCGGTAGAGCCACCCATCCATCATCAAAAACTTAAGAGCTTGTCGCCTGAGCAGCCTGGCCTCAGGCGGATCTTCAGGGAGGGTACCATCGGTAAGGTACCAGATGTAAGCATCCATCCAAGAGGTTTTCTGCATGACCGGTAGGGCCTCTTCTATGGCTTCGATGCTTGGGACCTCTAGATGCTCCATATACGTTCTCTATAAGGTCCCATCGGCCGAGGTGGCCAAACGGGACAGCGCATCAACTATGGCATTCTCTCCTCTGGGAATGTAACTGACACGAAAGTAAGAAAAATGGGAGGCCTGAGATTGGACCTTACTCAGGTAATGGAACATGGCCGGATCTCGAGCTTCGTATTCCCCAGCCACTTGCCTAGAGATAAGCTGAGAGTCAGTAAAAGCTCTGAGATGTCGTGCCCTGAGCTCCTCCGCTAGCTTCATTCCTACCAGCAGGGCTTCGTACTCTACTTGGTTGTTGGTGGCGGGGAAAAGAAAATGGAGAGCGTACTCCACCGCCTTTCCCTCAGGGCTTGCGAGGATGAGCCCAGCTCCACTCCCCTGAGAGTTTGATGCGACGTTTACGTGAAGGATTCAGTCTTCTTCTCCTGCCTCCACCGCCATGGGGGACTCCAAGCGTAGTTCCTCCAGCTGCTCCTCGGTCCAAGTGCATTCGACCAGGAAATCGGCTAATACCTAGAACTTCATTGTAGACCTTGGTCGGATGGACAAGTTGAACTTCCTAAGCTTGATGGTCCACTTTGCGAGTTAGCCGGAGGTGTCAGGGCGAGATAAGATCGTCCAAAGGGGCTGGTCCATGAGCACCACAATAGGATGGGCTTGGAAGTAGGGCCTAAAGCACTAAGCAGAGACGGCCAAGGCAAAGATGATCTTCTTGGTCCTGGAATACCTGGTCTTCGTATCATGAAGCATCTTGCTGGTGTAGTAAACTGGCCTTTGCATCCTGTCGGTATCCATGCGTACAAGCACGGAGCTGACGACTTCGAAAAAGGCTGCAAGGTAGAGAAAGAGCTCGTCCCCACTTCTCGGCTTGGACAGCAACGGTGGAGTGGATAGAAATTCCTTCAACTCCTCAAAGGCTTTCTGACACTCCTTCATCCACTCAAAGCCGTTGACCTTGTGTAGTGCCTTGAAGAAAGACAGACTCCTTTCCGCCGACTTGGACAAGAACCGGCTCAGGGCTGCCACCTTCCCAGTTAAGCGTTGTACCTTCTTCTTGCTAGCCGAGGGCCTTATGTCAAAGATAGCTCGGATTTTATCGGAGTTCGTCTCGATCCTCCCTGTGTCACCATGAAGCCCAAGAACTTGCCTGCTGTCACTCCGAAAGCACACTTGCGAGGGTTTAGCCTCATCTGGTATCGATGGAGATTGCTGAAGGTCTCCGCAAGGTCGGCGACATGGTTAGCGGTATGGATACTCTTGGTTAGCATGTCATCCATGTATACCTCCATGTTGCGCCCGATCTGGTCCTTGAAGACCTTATTCATCAGCTCTGATAGGTGGCCCCAGTATTCTTTAACCCGAATGGCATTACCTTGTAACAGTGTATGCCTTTCTCGATCACAAATGAGGTAGCCTCCTCATCTGCTAGGTCCATCTTAATTTGATTGTATCCAGAGAAGGCGTCCATAAAGCTGAGGATCTCGTGGTCGGATATGGCATCCACCAGCTGGTCAATTTGAGGCAGCGAGAAGCTGTCCTTGGGGCATGCCTTGTTGAGATCAGTGAAGTTCATGCACATCCTCTAGCTCCCACTAACCTTGTGGACCATCACAACGTTGGCTAACCAGTCGGGATAGTGGACCTCTCGGATAAGGCCAGTAGCCACCAGCTTGTAAACCTCCTCATCAATGGCCTTCTATCAGTTGGGGGAGAAGCTCCTCTTCTTCTGCTAGATAGGTCGGCATTTTGGTTTAATGTTAAGCTGATGGGTGATTATCTCTTCGGGTATACCTGGCATGTTAGACGGCGACCATGCAAAGACGTCGGAGTTGGCATGCAGGAAGGCCAGAAGCTGCTCGCATGCCTCCTCCAGGAGTAGCGCCCCAATATGGACCATCCTTGTCGGGTCCTCCCCCAGTGGAAAGGTTAGCAGGAACTCGACTGACTCCCCCCTCCCCTCCAACTCTCGGGGGTCGAGTGATTCTGGTGCCGGTGCAGGCAATACCCCCTGCGGGCTGGGAGCCATATGGTAACAAAGTGGCAGCGGATTCTGCTCCCTCCGCACCTCTCCGACTCCTTTGTTGGTAGAAAAACTCACAAGCAATCTTTTGGTAGAGATGACTGCATCCAGAAGGTTCAGACCGGGTCTTCCGAGGATGGCATTGTAGGCCAGGGGAACCCGGACGACTAGGAAATTCATGAAAACTGTGCTCTAACACGGTGGGGTCCCGGCCGTGACAAGGAGAGTGATCTCGCCCTTGACCCTTACAGAATCTTCGGTAAAACCCATCAAGGGTGTGGTGACTGGCTAAAGGGAGCGAGGAGACAGGTTCATCCGAATAAATGCATCATAACTCAAAATATCCACTGAGCTCCCACTATCAACTAAAATTTTTTTATAGGGTATTTTGCTATCGTCATAGACACAACGATGCTGTCATCATTCTTGCTAACTACTCCCTCTAGGTCTCCTTGGGAAAAGGGAATTATCAAATCTAGCCCCTCATCTCCCCGCTGCCTCTTGGAGGCCCCGCCTACCCCCGAGGAGATCATGGCCACCATTTTCTTGGTTGGGGCATTGTCGATGCTGACCTTAGGAGGTGGAGGTGCTGATGGGCCGGGTGCACTCAGGTTACCTCTCTGAACAAACTTTCCCAGGTGGCCACATTGGATAAGGTCATCAATCGTCTTCTTCAACTGGCAACAGTCTTTAATGTCATGGTCGTGGTCCCGATGGAAGCGACAGTACAGATTTTTATTGCAGGAATCGTGGGGTTCAATGGAGGAGGATGCTGGAGATACGGCTCGCCCTCGATCTCCATCAGGATATGAGATATTGGGACGAGCAGGGGAGTGAACGAACCCTCCCTAGGAACGAGCGCTCACGGACGGTTGTATAGTCGGTGGGGAGGCTCGGGCCTCCTAGGCCGAGCCTCAGTTGGCTCGGGACGGGCTTGCTTCTTAGCGGAACTCCCATCCACCTCGTGCCGGAAGGAGTCTGCCTCATCAGTGCGGATGTACTTCTGTGCCCGGCTCAGCAATTTGGCATAGGAGCTGGGTGGCTTCTTATCGAGGGAGTAGGAAAAACGGGAGGGGCGAAGCCCCCGCTTCAAGGCCAAAGTGGCCACAGAGTCCTTGAGGTTGTAGACCTCGAGGGTAGCTTCTTTGAATCGGGCGATGAAGTCCCATAAGGACTCACCGCCTTTCTGCTGGACGAAGAATAGACTATCCGCCACCTGGGGGATCTTTCGGCTGGCATCGAAGTGAGCCAGGAAGGCCCTCTCCAGCTATCGGAAGGAGTTGATACTCCGTGGCGGCAAGCAGGAGTACCAAGCTCGGGCAGCCTTCCTCAGGGTGGTAGGGAAGGCAATGCAAAGCAAGGAGTCAGTCGCCCCCTGGACCTGCATGAGGACCTTGTAGCTTTCCAAATAGTCCAGGGGATCGGTGGTCCCATCGTACGGGTTCAGTTGAGGGAAGCGGAACCGGGTTAAAATTGGCTCCTCCATTATGCGGCGGGACAGCGGTGGACGGCTGTCGTAATCCACCTCCGCGAGTTGGTGATCCTGCGGCTGAGCTCCTCCAGCCGCTGGTTGTATTCATCCAGCCGGCGCTCGGCTCGGCAAGCTATCCGACCATCAAAGGACCCCTTCGTTGAAGACTCAGAGGACAAAGAGGGGTGGTGACGATGCAGATGGGTGTGCTCCGCCTCCCTCCCATGCTGCCGCTTTGGGGAAGCACTGGCGTGGCGAGAAGGGGACCGGGACCTCTTAGAGATTTCCCGGTGATGATGTCGGGCGAAGCACGGTGGTGGCAGACCTTTCAGAGGTAAGATCTCTCCTGGAAAGAATGCTGGTTGGGTTGGACCACCCCGGGATCAATGAGGGTGGCTTCGGTGGCCGCTGCGCGGAGGCTAATTGCTATTGTAGAACCTGGATGGCCGCCACCAGCGACTGGACTTGCATGGTGAGAGCGGCGATCCGATCATCTGGCTGTTGCGGCGGTGATGATGATGGCGGTGCAGGGGCACCGGTCTGGGAAACAAGGGGACCAGCGTTCGGTGGGTCAATCTCTTGGCGATGCCCCCCAGCATGGCTGGTGGAAACCTCCTGTGCATATGTCACCACCATCTTCTTAAATACTCAGGGTAGGAGAAACTGTAGCTGACTGGTTCGAGCTTTCTTCCCTGTTTCTCCTCCTACCTGGCGCGCCAATCTGTTGCCGCCAAGTCACGTTCCTCAATGCCGAGAAACGAAGATTCTCTTCCTCGAAGAAGCTCCTGCAAAGAAGTCTTCAGAGACTGATTGCATCGGTGGGGACCCTCCGACACTCAAGTAAGCGACTCGAAAATAGTGAAGAAAAGAGCTAATAGGAAATAGCTAGAGAACTTGAGTTTAGATCCCTTCCTCGTTGTGAGTGTAGATTTTTATACCTATTCGAGAGTCCCTTTTTCCGCTTCCAGAAGGTGGCTGATTTGAAGGTGCCATTGTCCGATAGCGGACAGGCGGCCAGGCTGACGGTGATAGGTCACAACCGACACTGGGTATGTCAGATGTATCTTGCCTCGCTAGCCACCTACCAGGCGCGGTGCCATAGGTGACAGATGGGCCTAGTCGTGTCAGGCATGCGCTGTTACGGGCAGTGGCCATGTGCAGTTGCAGGTGGTTAGTGGGCCACGTGGCGGCTGCATGCGGTTGGTGGCCACGTGGTCGTGTTAGATGGCTCAAGGATGAAGGGACTCCAGGGCTGCAGCCGAGGGGCATGAGGTTTGTGGCCAAGGGGACATGAGTCTGAGGCCGAGGGATCTCAGGACCGAGGCCGAGGGGATCGAGGCCGAGGGGACCGAGGAGTCCGAGAGGGCTCCGAAGGCCGAAGCTGAGGGTTCCGTCAGTTGCTTTCTCCGTTGACCCGTACAAGGCTTGATCAGCCACATCATATTCTTTACTTATTCACTTCTACATTAACCTGTTGATTTTATACTCGTTATGGGGATTCAAACTCAACAAACTCTAGCGCTTCTGAGTTAGATAACCCACTTTCTTTCTTTTGCATGAAGCTTCATTAAAAGCAACATCTTGGCTAGCTATCGTTTGTGAGCAGTAGGATCCCATAATTTGTATCCCTTTGTTTCATCTACATAGCAAGAAAAACACATTTTCTGGATCTACAATCCAGCTTAGTTCTCTGCTTCTTATGAATCCAAACAAAGCATCATAACCAAATATATAAATAAACAAGTAATTAACTAATTTTCTATGCCATACCTCTTTAGGGATTTTCTAATCTAATGCAATTGTAGGAGGACGATTTACCAAGAAGCATGTCATATTAATTAGCTCTACCCAAAAACATTGCTCCAATCTTGTTGTACTCAATATACTCCTAACAGGGTCTATTAGCGTATGATTCATACGCTTTGCTGCCCTATTTTATTGTGGAGTACCTAAAACCATATGTACCTAACAATGCCATGCAGACTGCAGAACTCCTTGAACTCATCCGATATGTACTCTCCTTCGTTATTTATCCTCGGACACTTAATTTTTGTTTTTCCTTTTTAATTTTCAACTAAAGTTTTAAATTTAACAAAGCAAGAAAAAGCATTGCCCTTTCTTCTGAGCATATACACCCACACTTTTTTGGATAAATTATCAGCAAAAAAATAAAATATATTGGACCTCCTAAAGATTTAATCAGAACCTCCCAAGTTTCAAAATGAATTAACTCTAACACATTTATACTTTTAGCAGAAGATGAAGGGAACTTAGCTCTATGATGTTTTCCAAATTAGCCATCTTCACAAAAATTTAAATTAATAAATTTTAATCTATGAAGTAAATTTTAATTAAATAATATCTTTAGTCCTTGCTTTGCTCTTGTGGCCCAAATGCTTGTGCCAAATTGTTGCAGATTCTGTCTCTGCATTTGGTACAATAACATCGCCTGCAATAGTATCACCAATCCATCTGTACAAACTACACATAAGCTCTCCTTTTGCAAATATTATTGCTCCTTTAACAATCCTTAGTTATCGTTTTCTTTAGAAAATTTGAAACCATCATCATCAAAATTTTCAAGTAATGAAAAGCTCTTCTATAAACTAGGTATCTGGCAAACAGTTATAATTAACCAAGTGATGCTATCAAATATAGTGATTCGCACATCTTCAATTCCTACTATCTTACATGCATTATCATCACCCATGTAAATAGTGCCACCTTCATATAATCAATATGTATAGAATCAGTCCTTGCAAGATATCATATGAAAAGATGTACCCGAATTTAGAATCCATAGATATTGCAAACTTTCTTACAAAATTATAGACACACTTCACCATCTTTAGAAGAATCTGTGTCTTCTACCACATTTTCTTGAGAACTTTTTGAGCTAGACATGGATCTAATAGCTCAGGTTTAGGTCCTTGACTCATTTTTTTTATAATCTTTTTTCAAGTGTCCTCTTTCTCCTCACTTCAAACACTTCTCCTTTTCTACAAATTTCTTTAGTAAGTAATAATAACATAGCAACCTTTCATCATCCCCAATATTAACTTCAACTACTGCCAAGTTATTGATGAGGGTGTTGAATTCATTTAAATGCTCCTGCAAAGAAGACCCTTCTTTCGTTCTCAGATTGTACAACTGCCTTCAAAGAAAAAATTTATTAGTCATGGGCTTTCTCTCATAGAGTTTTCGCAATGCATCCTACAAATCTTTTGCAGACTTCGAATCTGACACATTGCCTAACATAGAGTCATCCAATGTAAAAAGTGAATTTGCCATTATTATTTAATTTTCTCTTAAAAAACCTCATCTTTCATTTCTATCTGCTTATTTTCTTTTTCTTAGATTACAATTGCATATCCATCTTTCACTAACTCCATGTTCTTTTAAAGAGCAAAATTAAAACCATTGAAGTGCTAGATTTTAAATTTGGTCGATCATGATCCAACCATCTTAATCCAGTGCAAACACAATAACACTCGATTTCATGTAAATTGAAGATATCGATTTTAATTTTTTTTTTCACAAAAAATGCAAATCAGGAGTGAAAAAAAAAAGGGAATAAAGTCAAAAAAAAAAAAGCAAAAGAAAGAACGCACCAGCAATATGCATGGCTTGGTATAATGCCTATATTTATATGCGCAAATCTCCACCCATTCTTTCCTTCACTAATGGCAGAACTTAAAGTACAAGAGAACATAATCGGTTCTCTAGAGTTTTTTCTTTCTTGAGGCTCAAGAGAGAAAAAAAAAAGTCATACATATGTCGAAAGAAAAAAAAATACATAAAAACCTTTAATAGTCTTTAAATTAAATGGGTTCCACTTTGATAAGGAATATGGCTTCATCATCTCGTGGATTTGACCGCCTCAACAGATTTGCCTCGCTGAGTTCTTCTAAATTTTGTGAGTGCCGATCTAGATCTTAAATCATGTTTTTTTATTTTTTTGGAACTTTGCATTTTTTTGGAGCTTTGAATTGCATGGTAAAGCTACGTATAAGACTTCTCAAGACAAAGTACATTGTTAGGGTATAGTAATCACGTAAAATGATGACATAAGCTATGAAAAACCTAATACAAACTTACAGCATGTCTTCCTTGAATTATGTATTTTCAACGTTATGTTTCTAGAATTACCTGCCAATTAGTGCCTGCTTTTGAATATAATATCAATGAGCGTACGTGGCAAAATAAGGAAAAAAGAGCACGCGTGCTTTCGATTCAAAGTGAATGAAGTGTTAACCATTTTACTATCAATAACAGGCAAGCTTTAGCAGAATATTCAGAGCTTGTTGGCGCCTACAATTAAGCAAGAACAATTCGTTTATTGTTATCATAATAGCAACGTCGAGAACTTAGCTTTTGAATGCCGACTACATTACAAGGATGCTAAAACTAGCCAAGCAGTTTAATAAATCAAGTGCCTTTTTGGGATTTTTGGCTAAACACAGGTGTCATGGAGACCCATATGGTGCAACATGCATGGTGGCTAGAGGCTTATAGAAGCTAATTTGGCTTAGGCTCAGTTTTTATATTTAGTCCTTAATTCCTGATTACCTTAAAAAATGGAAAAAAATATGAGGACTTGCATCCAAAGATTATGGCAATTTATTTTTCCATGTGGTTGTGAAATTTAATCTTAATGGATGCTAGATAGGGTTTTCCCATCAACATCCCTCAAATATCGAGGGTCCGTAATGCAATACCAAGCATACTTCCATTAAGAATTCCAGGGCAACATTGCAAGTGAGAGTTCTTTTGAGGTCAAGTTATGCCATTGAAATGTTTTGTCGTACCAGACTAGTGGATATTAAAGCTTCAGATCTGCCAACTTGTTATCCAACCAAAATAAGGGGAGAGAATTGTCTCTTCGTGACTATGGAAAATGTATGAAAAAAAAGTCTCTGCAATAGCGGATATCGAACCACCAATGTAAATGGCCATCCATGACAAAATTAATTTCAGAAATCGAAGGCAGAAGAATTATACACGATTGAAAAATAAAGCAGTTCCATGTTTATATTCTATCCAACCAGAATATAGTGCTCATCCTCGACGCTCTAAACATAAATTGTTGGTTGGGAGAACCTGCGAAAACTAATAAAGCTCGTATGCAGCTGGAGTGATAGGTTCCAAACAGTAGTTGCTTCCCCTTAATAATCATGGGCAAAGATTAAAGGAGAAAAATCTCGTACGAAGTAACCATAAGTCATATACTTTCCCATGTCCATACGTTCCAAAACGGTACTCCATGAGCTGCAAAGAAGTGCCCAGTGTGTACACTACAATAATTGCAAAGCACTGAACAGGCATAAAAAGTCCTGAAGTACATACTACATAGGTCATGAAGTTACTTCTTCCTTTCCTGTTTACTGCAAGCAGTTATGATATCAAAATTGAGTGTTGATGTAATTGTACAAAAAAAAAAAAAAAAAAAACAGTTTATGGACTAAACTAGCTTGCAAAAAGTGCAACATGCAATTAGCCACACTCAATTTGGCATCACTTGCATAAGTTTCATGTGATCCAATAAAATGGCAACATTAAATTGCCAAATGGTTTAGTGTAGAATGACTCCCATGTAAAATTTATTTTTAAGTATCCAAGTGAATACAATTACAGTGATGAAATTATTGCAATCTAGGTCGTATAATGAAGTTTAGCTTCCGAAGTATTGCAAAAGAGGAAAAAGCAGTGGACCGCCAGGCAGCTCAAGAATGGCTCTTTGCTATTTCTCCCTGCTGGAAGGAGTATTTAACCATAAGTTTTATCGATTCATTGCAAACATTCCTTGATTTATGATAATAAATAAACGAATTTTATCTAAGGCATCTTTAAGTCAAAGGGGGCACGTAAGGGTTGAATGAGGTGTAAGGTATGGTAATAGTGAGATAACTTGCACTGTAATCACATGGAATCAAAATTTGAACTTCACATGCCTATGTCATGGCTCCAAGTGGTCAGATGATGATTAAGTTGCGAAAATAAAAATTGCCTCATCAGTATTCAAACAACTGCAGATGGTCATAAAGAATTTGTAGAAAGATTATAATATGCACGCTCAAATTCATCACATACATTAACAGGATCAAATTAGGAAAGCAAACATGGTCTGAGATGGCTGTTCATATTCACAGACTGAGATTTGACATTATTTTGCCAATGGCAAAGCTATGTATTCTAGATAAGAGTTCAGGGGCATTTTCAGATTACATCAGAAATTAAAAGCAAAAGAATGTACAAATATTAAATATTGAAATTTATTTCACTTAGTAGGATAATTTTTAAAATATTTTGAAACAAATAATGAAGAGCACCAAAAAAAGATGACTTATTTGTGAAATCACCAGAACTGCATAAATGTTCAAAAGAAACTTAGAGGAATTTGGAAAAAAAAAATCAAGAATGATCAGAGAGTTTTACCAATAAGTCAGCGAATTTCATTAGTAAGAGTTGCTGGAAATAAAAACTGTCTCGATCATGCATCTTATATGCTAAGAAGTGCCAAGGATGCACTATTTGCCTACTGGTTTCGGTATTATTATGAAAGCTCGTTCGTTAATCATGCTACTCTTCGCCTTCTGTTTTTTCTCAGTACTCCTGGTCTGAATTCTTAAGATGTAATACTTTCTCTCATGCTCGCCTGTTATTTTTCATCAACTTGCAAATACATAATAATAGAGCAAAGTAAAATCTCATATTGCTTCTAGAAGATTGTGTTCCATTCAGTCCAGACCTGTCCTACAAGCGCAGGTTGATACAAGAAAGCCAGAGGGAAAAAAAGAAATCGATATAACGGTTAAAGGAAATACTACTACATAATACTTCATCATCATCAAGCATGTTATTTATATTGGTAATTCAATTCAAGACAAAGTAAATGCATGCTAGCGATAGGTTGACTCCAGCTAGATCAATTACATTGGAAAGATATATTGTTTTCATGGTCAAATAGCGTCCTTTCTTCCCAAATACCAAAGAATAGGAAATACTTGCTTCTAACAAAAGTACACAGTGATTTAACAGCTGGCTTATGCCCTGATATTGCATTAAATGAACACATATATTGATTCCATTATCATGTGTCTACTAACCTCAAAGGGGAGTTCTTGATATCCTTCACAAGTTACATTTGCAAACAAAAATATGATCAGAACTTCATCTAACATTATTACCATTCGATTGACATGGGAAGTATATCACAATGTACTATGTACTAAATTTGTCTAGGGGCTTGCCTTAAGATTTTAATTTTAATAGTATGTTCCAAGCAACAAGGCTTATAATGACTATTTTTCAAATCTCTACTACATGAACTTTAGTCTTGTTTTTGGTTCCTCTCTTATCTAGATGTCTGCCCCAGTTGAAACTGCTTGTGATGACAGGGTCTAGAGCTGTCATAAAATTAAAGGAGAACATAAGCAAGGGAGAGAGTGGCAATGGGAACAACATTAGAAAGCAAGGTTTTAATTCTCGTAGGATAGAGGTGTTCTGAATTTTTTATGGAACAAAACGCTGGGCATCTTATCCTATCTCAATCTCGATTTTTTCAAACATTTTAATACTTGCCTGCCTTTTTTTAAAAAAAAAATATCTAAAGCTTAAGTATTTTACTTGATTTTTAAACATATTTGAACTTTAAAAGTTATATCTTTATGATAAACTAGATATACTTAAAATTGATACTATAATGTAATATGGTTGGAAGTAAGTCGGGCCGGGACAGCTAAGACTGGTCCCGAAATCTTTCTAGGATAGTCTCAACCGTCTTCGCTCCCATCCTATTGAGACTTAATCACTATTAGAAAGTAGACATCTTGTGGGTTACCTAAACAAATAAGCCGACCAATTTTGGAACTTCATAGTAAGCTTGCATGGGCAAAGCTTGTATCTCTAATAAAACACGTTATCAGGATTATTCCACTCGAAATTCACTGCCATAACATGAGAGCCATTGTTGTCAAGACATTCAAGTGATAGTTTGACACCCTGAAATCTTGTTGTTTACACAGTTTGTGGTGCTACTGACATTAAGTGGGAAAAGTCCTAGATAGGCCACTACATATAAAATAACATTAAAATGCAACAAACTCTAAAACATTATGAATTGTCTAATTGTTAGTGATTTCCTAACATGTATAGGGTGTGACAAAATATCAATCTGATAGTATAAGAAAAGAAGATCAAGGTTGTAAAAGACTGTAGACTATAGATGGAAAGCCAGGGGCATATAAAAAGAAAAAGGAAAGGTACAAGAGCCAAATCGGAAAAATTATGGGAAAAAGAAGAAAAACTACAAACCTGCACCACCGCCAGATATTGTCCATTGGAAAAACCATCAATGGCTGCGGTTTGCCCTTGCTGCCACAGCCAACAGGTCATCCATCCTTTAGTTTCCTGCTCCTATCCTAACATAATAGGGCATAGAAATATTGGGATGGGTTGAAGGACAACGGATTTCTCATATTAAGTTGTCAGGTTAATTGCAAGGTTATTAGGTACATCTTACAGACCACCAAAGCCCAAACAAAACCCAGCAACACAACAGTGTCATTTACAGGATCACCAACGTGCCTGTTTTTTGGGGGCTTTTGGGCACTTGCTTTGTCAGTTGAGAACTTGCCTGGGGTTGGGCTGCCTAGATCTAGGTGACATTTAAGGAGCTGCTCACCTCAGGCATGACTCTAAGACCCTCCTTTTACAACAAAAGATAAAAATGAACAGTTACAATATTTACAAAAGTTGTAGCACATGATGATGACGGCAATGAGAAAGAAGTGGGTGTGTCTATATGTGAGAGATAAGTCATGAAAGGAAGTTCTGGTTAGTTCACTAAAGATAGAAGAATGCATAAAGAAGCGAAGACAGCGAACAAGGAAAAAATGAAAAGATGGAGAAATTTAGAGAGTAGGAGAAGGAATTCATGTGCTTTAGTCAAAACTGCTGGGAGGATCAAAGCCTTTCTTTACCAGTATAACTGATGGAACATCATGCTTACCAGAAAAAAAATCATTTGGTCAGATACCTTAGGAACAAAACCTAGACAGAGCCTTGAAAAGAAATAAGAATAAATGGAATTAAAACATAGCCAAAACAAGATATAGTGTTAAGCAGTATTTTAAGTATTTCTAATGTTTTCTTATATTGATAAATTCACAGTCAATGCTCATCATAATTCTCATAGTCAAATAAAACGAATTGCCACTTAACATTCAAGGAGATGTCTAAAAGGCTAAATGGCCACTCACGCTATTCAAGTGAACATGTCATTGAAAGTAAGCCCTGCATACCCATTTAGGCTAGGCGATGGCTTAAAATCTTAAGCAAACATATGAAGAAAATAAGCGATAGCAAAATATTTTCTAGATATCATTTAAGAGCATTATAGTATCCTTGATGCCCTACTCTAACAAACTCATCCACTGCAAATCAAAGAAAAAGGTGCCACACATTCAGGAAACAAACTCAACAAGAATAACACAGACACATAGAATGGCACTCCTTCCGACAATCTGAGCATAACATCCAACCACATTGTGTGTAAAGAAGGGCAGATTTCCATCAAAACAGTAAATTTACATAGTCATTCAACATTCAATGACATGAAAGTGGCTCACAAGAAAAAGATGAATCCAACCTTTTTTCCCCTTTTTCAGAACACAGAAACAAAAACATTGTGCCTTACATTCAATCTTATTTCTAACTAAACATTTACAATGACATCTAAAAACATAGCAGGAATTTAAGGGCCAAAAAAACCAGAATCAGATCAAAGACAAGTTATTACCATCTTTGTTTGATGCAATCAATCACAATGTACGGTCAGTCTCCTTCAGAAACCAAACTCTGAAAACACAAGCAGCAAAACTTGCCTCAAATTCATCGGATAAATCCCTTGTCAGCAACACAACAGAAATCCACAATCTCAAGAGGTCACCAGAAGCAAGAGTCACACGTGGCCATAGGCACGGGCGCCGCGGATCGGGCTACCAACGACCGAGAGCAATCCCCCATCCGCAGCTTCTTGCTCTTCGAGAAAGAGGTCGTCGGTAACCCTAAACGCCGCATGCAACCCCACGAGCACTGCCCCGATGATCAGTGAGACCAGAACATTCATGCCGACATGAGTGAACACGAGGGCGACAATAGTGATCACGGAGAGGGCGAAGAGAATCAAACGGTCATCGATCTCACGGCCGAGGAGCACAATCGGATCGTCGCGGAAGAAGTAGAGGAAGAACCAGGCGACGAAGACGATGAGGAAGACGATCATGGAGACAGGATGCCAGAGAAGGCTGCAGAAGAGGATGAAGAGGACGATGAGGGCGTAATTGACGCGGAAGTAGGCGAGGTTGCGGCGTACGCGGGCCATGGCCTCGCCGTAGCTGTAGGGGCGGCCGAAGGCGGTGGGATCGGCGAGCTCGCGCCACGGTCGGCGGGTGGCGATGAGGGCCTGGCCCCGCTCCTTGGCCCGGGAGAAGATCCCGGCGGCGCGGGAGCTGGAGGCTGCCGTGGCCTCAGGAGCCGTGGGGATGGTCCCGTAGCCGCCGCGCCAGGAGGTCGAGGAGGACATCTTGGCGGGCTGAGCCAAAGCCTTAACCCTAGATCTCTCTCTTGCTGGGAAAAGAGGAAGGAGGGAAGAGTCGAGTCGGATCCTTCAAGATTTCTACTGAGCAAGAAGAGATCAGAGGCCGAACGAGAATTGGAAAGCTTTCCTGCGTTTCTTTTGATTGCCACGCTTCATAGTCATAGATGGGATCTATGGTGTTTGATGTTTGTGTTACCTTTTTTTTTTTTTTTTTAATAAAAAGAGGAGTAAGAGTAAACGTTGATGAGCGAGCGAGACTGCCATTGGATAAGAATGAATGGTAATGCAGGGCCATGCAAGAAAGTTACCTTCAATTCAGGCGGTGAATATCATCCATAGATGGAGATGTTTTATGATGGACATGGACTGCCAATCTGCCATGCGCGCATGATGTAATGGAGTCAAAAATAAACCCAACTGCAACTGTTGTCTGTTGGTGAACTCAAAGTTGATGCTTTGTTCTCAGATGGACGTCCAGATACATTCCATCCAAATCTACAGGACGTCAAATAGAACAAGTACTATCTCAAATTTTGAATCTTTCCTTAATTTACTACTTTGCCACCAGATTTTTTATTCCGCCAAATTGCAGGCGGTGGAATCTAGCTGGAAATCTCTCTCTCTCTCTCTCTCTCTCTCTCTCTCTCTCTATATATCCACGACCAGCTCATTAGTAATTGGATTAAAAAAAAAACAAAAAGGATAAATCCACGTCCAACTTTTTTTTTTTTACATGGATTAATTTTGTTAGCCTCAATTATTTGAAAATGACACTTTTCGTCTTAAAGCCCAGCCCCTATCCAAGGCCCACCCATCGTAATCCATCGAACTGCGGCTCGCTACGCGTGGATCCTTCAATAAAAGGAAGAGAGGTTGATGGAATCAACATGGTAGTAGATGAATTTCGTCTCTCCAAAAGAAAAGAAGGAAAAAAAAAAAAAAACTCCAACAAACAACTAGCTGGCTAGATTAAGATATGGCTCAGACGAGAACTGGCACTCTCAATTATAATAAAATAGAAAGACAATCAAAGCAACAGAATTCCAGCCAAACGGTGTGCTGGTATATGATATAATAATAGATAATCTAAACAAAAATAATGAATTATGATGCGGCTGATCCAATGTCGTTAGGGTTAACGAAGAAAATAGCTGCTGAAGCTCCCGCCTCGGCCTCCGAGGCTCCCTCGATCTTCAAGGCCCCCTCGGCCTCCGAGGCCCCTTGGCCTCTAAGGTCCTCTCGGACCCGGCATCCCCTCGGCCTCATCTTCGGACCCGGCATCCTCTCGGCATTGGCCTCGGACCCTGCATCCCCTTGGCCTCGGCCTCAGCCTTGGACCCAGCGTCCCCTCGGCATCGGCCTCGAACTCGGCATCCCCTCGGCCTCGGCCTCGGACCTCATGTCCTGCCACCTCGAGCCACCTGACACACCCACATGACCCATCAACCACCTGTGGCGGCCACGTAGCCCCCTACCTCTTGCAACAGCGCATGGCCACAACCCGTAACGGCGCACGCCTGAATGATTAGGCCCACCTGCCGCCTGTAGCGCCGCGCCTGGTAGGTGGCTGGCAGGGCAAGACACTTCTGACATGCTCAGTATCGGTTGCGACCTGTCGTTGTCAGCCTTGCCACCTGTCTGCTACCGGACAAGGGCACCTTAAAATCAACCACCTTCTGAAAGCGGAAAAAGGAACCTCAGACAGGTATAAAAGCCCACACTCACAATGATGATGGGGATCTGAACTCAAGTTCTCTATCTATCTTTCTGCTAGTTTACTCTTGTCCGTTCTCGAGTTGCTTATTTGAGCGTCGGAGAGCCCCCATCAGTGCAACTGGTCCCCGAGGGCTTCTTGCAGGAGCACCTCGAGAAGAAGGATCTTCGTTTCTCGACGTTGAAGGAAGGTAACTTGGCGTCAACAGATTGGCACGCCAGGAAGGGGGGAAGAGATAAAGAAAAGCTTTGAACTAGTCAGCTGCAGATCTCCTTCCCTTGAGCATTCGAGAAATGGTGACGACGTGTGCGCAAGAGGTCTCCACCAACCATGCTGGGGGAATCGCCAGGGAGCTGACCTGTCGGTGGCCATTTCCCTTGCTCCCCAGGTTGGTGTCCCCATGCCACCATCGCCACCACCGCCGCAACAGCATCAAGATGATCGGATCGCTGCCCTCACCATGTAAGTTCAATCACTGGTGGCGGCAGTCTAAGTTCTGCAACAGCAACCAGGGCCACCCTCATCAGTCCCAGGGGTAGTCTAATCCAGTTAGCATTCTTCTCGGGGGAGGTCCCCCATCCGAGAAGTCCACCACCGCCGCGCTTCGCCCAAGCGCCATCACCGGGAGACCTCTAAGAGGTCCCGGTCTCCCTCTCGTCATGCCAGTGCTTCCCCCAAGCGGCGGCGTGGGAAGGAGGCGGAGCGCACCCGTCTCCATCGCCGTCATTCCTTCCCATCCTCGAAATCTTCGAGGGAGGGGTCCTTCGATAGCCGGATAGCTCACTAGGCCGAGCGTCGGCTCAAAGAGTATAACTAGCGGCTGGAGGCGCTCAGCTGCCGGATCACCAACCTATCAAAGGCGGACTATGACAACCGGCCATGCTATCCCGCCGCATTATGGAGGAGCCGATCTCAACCCGATTCCATCTTCCTAAGCTGGACCCATATGACGGGACCACCGACCTCCTAGACTACCTGGAAAGCTACAAGGTCCTCATGCAGGTCCAGGGGGCAACCGACTCTTTGCTCTGCATAGCCTTCCCCGCTACCTTGAGGAAGGTCGTCCGAGCCTGGTACTCCCGCCTGCCGCCGCGGAGTATCAACTCCTTCCGCCAACTGAAGAGGGCTTTCTTGGCCCATTTCGATGCCTGCCAAAAGATTCCTCGAGTGGCGGATAGCCTATTTTCCATCCAGCAGAAGGGTGGTGAGTCCCTACATGACTTCATCGCCCGATTCAAAGAAGCTGCCCTCGAGGTCTACAATCTCGAGGATTCTGTGCCACCCTGGCCTTGAAGCGAGGACTCCGCCCCTCCCGCTTTATATATTCACTTGACAAGAAGCTGCCCAGCTCCTACGCTAAACTCTTGAGCCGGGCACAAAAGTACATCCGTGCTGATGAGGCTGATTTCTCCCGGCACGAGGCTAGTGGTAGTTCCGCCAAGAAGCAGACTCGGCCCGAGCCTGGTGAGGCTCATCCTAGGAGGCTCGAGCCTCCTCGCCATCCAGACAACTGTCCCCGGGCTCTTGCCTCCAGGGATGGTCCATTCACTCCATTGCTCGCTCCGATATCTCACATCTTGCTTGAGATAGAGGGCGAGTCATACCTTCAGCACCCTCCTCCGTTGAACCCAAAGACCCCCCGCAACAAAAATTTGTACTACCGCTTCCACTGGGACCATGGCCACGACACCGACAACTGTCGCCAGTTGAAGAAGGCGATAAAGGACCTCATCCAGCGTGTCCACCTAGGAAAGTTCGTCCAGAGAGGCAACCTGAGTGCACCCGGCCCATCGGTGCCTCCGCCACTAATAGCCAGCATCGACAACACCCCAACCGAGAAGACGATGGCGATGATTTCTTGGGGGGTAGACGGCACATCTAAGAGGCCGCATGGAGAGAAGGGGTTAGACTCTGTAATTCCCTTTTCTAAAAGGGACCTAGAGGGGGTGGTCAACAAAAATGATGACAGTGACGTCGTGTCTATGACGATCGCTAAGCATCCTGTTAAAAGAATTCTAGTTGATAGTGGAAGCTCAATGGACATTTTGAGTTATGACCCGTTTGTTCGGATGAACTTATCTCCCAGCTCCCTTCGGCCTATCGCCATGCCCCTAATGGATTTTACTGGAGATTCCATGAGAGTTGAGGGAGAGATCACTCTCCCCATCACGACCGGGATGCCACCGTGTCAGAGCACGGTTTGCATGAACTTTCTTGTGGTCCGGGTTCCCCTCGCCTACAACACCATCCTCAGGAGACCCGGACTAAATCTTCTGGATGTTGTCATTTCCACCAAAAGGCTGCTCATGAGGTTCCCTACCAGCAAAGGAGTCGGAAAGATGCGGGGGGAGCAGAACCCGTTGCCGCTTTGCTACCACATGGCCCCCAGCCTGCAGGGGGTGGTACCTGCACCTGCACTAGAAGCGCTCGACCCCCAAGACTCAGAGAGGAGAGGAGAGGAGAGCCGGCCGAGCACATACTGACCTTCCCTTGGGGGAGGACCCGACAAGGATGATCCAGATCGGAGCCCTACTTTCGGAGGTGGCGCACAACCAGCTTCTCGATTTCCTGCGAGCCAACTCCGACATCTTCGCATGGTCGGCGTCCAACATGCCAAGCATCCCTGAAGAGGTAATTACCCATCAGCTCAACATCAAACCAGAGTATCGGCCCGTCCGGCAGAAAAAGAGGAGCTTCGCCCCCGACCAGCAGAAGGCCATTGATGAGGAAGTGCGCAAGCTAGTGGCTGCCGGCCACATTCGAAAGGTCCACTACCCCGACTGGCTAGCCAACGTTGTGATGGTCCTCAAGGCCAGTGGGAGCTGGAGGATGTGCATGGACTTCACCGACCGCAATAAGGCATACCCCAAGGACAGCTTTCCATTGCCTCGGATTGACCAATTGGTGGACGCCACATCCGGCCACGAGACCCTCGGCTTCATGGACACCTTCTCGGGGTACAACCAGATCAAGATGGATCCAGCAGATAAAGAAGCTACCTCGTTTGTGACCGAAAAGGGGATATACTGCTACAAGGTGATGCCATTTGAATTGAAGAATGCGGGGGCCACCTATCAGAGGCTAATGAATAAGGTCTTTGAGGACCAGATTGGGCGCAATATGGAGGTGTACGTTGATGACATGCTGACCAAGAGTACCTGTACTGCTGACCTTGTGGAGACCTTCGGCAATCTCCGTCGGTATCAGATGAGGCTGAACCCCGCAAGTGTGCCTTCGGGGTTACAGCAGGCAAGTTTTTGGGCTTTATGGTGATGCAGCGAGGGATCGAGGCAAACCCCGATAAAATCTGAGCTATTCTGGACATGAGGCCTTCTGCTAATAAGAAGGAGGTACAGCGCCTGATCGAAGGGTGGCAGCCTTGAGTCGCTTCTTGTCCAAGTCGGCGGAGAGGTGCCTGTCTTTCTTCAAGGCGTTGCACAAGGTCAACGGCTTCGAGTGGACAAAGGAGTGCCAGGAAGCCTTTGAGGAGTTAAAGAAGTTTTTATCCACTCTGCCATTGCTGTCCAAGCCAAGGAGCGGAGAGGAGCTCTTTCTATATCTTGCAGCCCCTCCCGAGGCCGTCAGCTCCATACTTGTCCGCATGGACATCGACGGGACGTAGAAGTCAGTCTACTACACCAGCAAGGCGCTTCACGACGCGGAGACCATGTACTCCAGAATTGAGAAGATTATTTTCGCCCTGATCATCCCCGCTTAGCGCTTTCGACCCTACTTCCAAGCCCATCCAATCGCGGTGCTCACGGACCAGCCCCTCCAGACTATCTTATCCCATCATGATACCTCCGGACGACTTGCGAAGTGGGCTATCAAGCTGGGAGAATTTGACTTGTCAATCTGTTCGAGGTCTGCAATGAAGTCCCAGGTGTTAGCCATTTTCTCGTCGAGTGCACTTGGGCCGAGGAGCATCCAAAGGAACCGCACTTGGAGATCCCCACAGCGGAGGAGGCAGGAGAGGAAGACTGGATCCTTCATGTGGATGGTGCATTAAACTCTCAAGGGAGTGGAGCTGGCCCCATCCTTGCGAGCCCGAAGGGAGAAGTGGTGGAGTACGCTCTCTGGTTCTTTTTCCCCGCTACCAACAACCAAGCGGAGTATGAAGCCTTACTGGCGGGGATAAAGCTGGCCGGGGAGCTTGGTGTGAGGCGTTTGAGGGCTTTCACAGACTCTTAGCTTGTCTCTGGGCAAGTTGCTGGGGAATATGAAGCCAGAGATCCAACAATGTCCCATTACTTGAGCAAGGTTCAGTCCCGAGCCTCCCATTTTGCTTACTTCCGCGTCAATTACATCCCCAGAGGAGAAAACACCCGGGCTAATGCACTCTCCTGTTTGGCCACCTTGGCTGATGGGACCTTAGGAAGAACGTATGTGGAGCATCTGGAGGTCCCAAGCATTGAAGCCACAAAGGAAGCCCTGCTAATCGCACAAAAACCCTCTTGGATGGATGCTTACATTGGTATCTTACCGATGGTGCCCTCCCTGAAGACCCAGCTGAGGCTAGACTACTCAAGCGACAGGCTCCAAAGTTTTTAATGATGGACGGGAGGCTCTACCAAAGGTATTCTCATACCCGGTCCTCAAGTGCGTCGGCCCCATAGAAGCTGATTATATCCTACGGGAGATCCATGAGGGCATATGCGGAAGTCATCTGGGGGGCAGGGCTCTAGCGTATAAAGCCCTGCAGTAAGGGCACTTCTGGCTGACAATGAGGGAGGACGCCGCCAAGCTCGTTAGGAGGTGTGATAGCTACCAGCGTCATGCCAACATCCAGCAGCAGCCGACCTCCCAGCTGAGCCCCCTGGTGGCCCCCTGGCCTTTTGCTCAGTTGGGGATGACATCTTGGGACCGTTTCCCCGGCCTCCGGTCAGCGCAAGTTCCTTCTGGTAGCCATTGACCACTTCACCAAATGGATTGAGGCTGAGGCACTGGCCAAGATCACCGAGGGCAAGGTGAGGTCCTTTTTCTGGAAATCTATAATCTGTCGGTTCGAACTGCCGCATACCCTCGTCATCGACAACAGTCGAAAGTTCGACAATGCGCCTTTCAGAGGATTCTGCATCGAGCTAGGCATTCAGCAGCGGTTCACCTCTGTCAGGCACCCTCAGACCAATGGCGCGACCGAGGTGACCAACCGCATCATCCTCCAAGGACTTCGAGTACGGCTGGACGACTTCAAAGGAAGGTGGGTGGAGGAGCTCCCCAACGTACTGTGGGCCTACCACACGACGCCGCGAGCCCCCACCAGGGAGACTCCCTTTAGCTCGGCACTTCAAGATCGATGTACCATCGGCACCAAAGATCAGTGTACCACCAGCACCAAAAAGCCCGAGGCCAACTCGGCACTTCAAGACCGATGTACCATCGGCACCGAAGATCGATGTACCATGGCACCAAAAATTCTGAGGCCAGCTTGGCACTTCAAGACTGATGTACCATCGGAACCGAAGACCGATGTACCACTAGCACCAAAAAGCCCAAGGCCAGCTCGGCACTTCAAGGCCAATATACAATCGGTACCGAAGACCGGTGTACCATCGGCACTAAAAAGCTCGAGGCCAGCTCGGCACTTCAAGATCGATGTACCATCGGCACCGAAGACCGATGTACCACCGGCACCAAAAAGCCTAAGGCTAACTCGGCACTTCAAGACCGATGTACCATCGCACCGAAGATCGATGTACCACCGGCACCAAAAAGCCCGAGGCCAGCTCGACACTTCAAGACCAATGTACCATCGGCACCGAAGATCGGTGTACCACCGGCATCAAAAAGCCCAAGGCCAGCTTGGCACTTCAAGACCGATGTATCATCGGCATCGAAGATCGATGTACCATCAGCACCAAAAATTCTGAGGCCAGCTCGGTACTTCAAGACCGATGTACCATCGGCACCGAAGACCGATGTACCATCGGCACCAAAAAGCCCGAGGCCAGCACGTCACTTCAAGACCGATGTACTATCAGCATCGAAGACCGATGTACCATCGGCACCAAAAAGCCCAAGGCCAGCTCAGCACTTCAAGACCGATGTACCATCGGCACCGAAGACCGATGTACCACTGGCACCAAAAAGCCCGAGGCTAACTCGGCACTTCAAGACCGATGTACCATCAGTATCGAAGACCGGTATACCATCGGCACCAAAAAGCCCGAGGCTAGCTCGGCACTTCAAGACCAATGTACCATCGGCACCAAAAAGCCCAAGGCTAGTTCAGCATTTCAAGACCGATGTACCATCGGCACTGAAGATCGGTATACCACTGGCACCAAAAAGCCTAAGGCTAGCTCGGCACTTCAAGACCGATGTACCACCGGTACCAAAAAGCTCGAGACCAGCTCGGCACTTCAAGACCGATGTACCATCGGCACCGAAGATTGATGTATCATCGGCACTAAAAAGCCCGAGGCCAGCTCAGCACTTCAAGACTGATGTACCACCGGCACCAAAAAGCCCAAGGCTAGCTCGGCACTTCAAGATCGATGTACCATCAGCATCGAAGACCGGTGTACCACTGGCACCAAAAAGCCCGAGGCTAGCTCGGCACTTCAAGATCGATGTACCATCAGCACTGAAGACCAATGTACCATCAGCACCAAAAAGTTCGAGGCTAGCTCGGCACTTCAAGACCGATGTACCATCAACACTGACGATCGATGTACCATCACCAAAAAGCCCGAGGCCAGCTTGGCACTTCAAGACCGATGTACCATCAGCATCGAAGACCGGTGTACCATTGGCACCAAAAAGCCCGAGGCTAGCTCGGTACTTCAAGACTGATATACCATCAGCACCGAAGACCGGTGTACCACCGGCACCAAAAAGCTCGAGGCCAGTTCGGCACTTCAAGACCGATATACCATCGGCACTGAAGATCAGTGTACCACCGGCACCAAAAAGTTCGAGGCCAGCTCGGCACTTCAAGACCGATGTACCATCAACACCTAAGATCGGTGTACCACCGGCACCAAAAAGCCCGAGGCCAGCTCGGCACTTCAAGACCGACGTACCTTTGGCACCGAAAATCGGTGTACCACCGGCATCGAAAAGCCCGAGGCTAGTACCATCGGTACTCAGCGGCCCGAGGCCAACCCCAAGTCCGACCTCGGCGCTCCCTTTAAACCCTAGCCCTACAAAGCGGCTAAGTCACGGATCTGATGGCGACGGGCTAACGGGTACTATCCCCTATGCCGACGCAGCCCCTAGGGGTCCTGCGTCGGCGAGCTGAGGGTAACCATAAGTCCAGTGCACATTTTTAAAAAAAATTTTATTACTAAAAAGTGCTTACAAAATGCCGACTGGATCAGACTTTAGTACAAAAAGGAAAACAAGTACAAAAGTCAAGGATCGACAGCTGCGAGCTCATCGTTGGATGAGGCCCCCTCGAACATCGGGTCCGGTTCAATCTCCAGGGCACAGGGGAAGTCGAGGACCCGGGCCACCTTCTCCTTGCCATCCCAGAATCCTTGGAGGTAAGCATCCATGAAGGCTTCATCCAGCTCCTCCGAGAAGCGCACAGATGTCCGAAACTCCTCTACGGCCGCTGCGATCCTCCCCTCGGTGGCAGCATGTGCCTCGCGAGCCTTGGTCTCCTCCTTCATAGCCAGGGAAGCGGCCCTCCTCGCTGCCTCCTTGGCGTGCTCTGCCCTCGCCTCGGCCGCCTGGATGGCAGAGCTAAGCTCGGCGATGTGGCGGTCCCTGTCGGAGACGATGCCCTCTGCCACCCCAAGTTGGTTCAGGGCTGCTCGGGCGCGATCGGCTTCGGCCTCTGCCTGCCTAGCAGCCTCCTCGAGCTCGGCAGCTCGGTCGGTCCTTGCCACCTCCTAGGCACCCTCGGCCCTTTCGGCTCGGGCCTGGGCCTCCTCAGCATCCCGCCAAGCCTCGCGGATAATGGTTTCCCCTTGGTTAATAACCTTCCTCGTGGCCACTAGGGAGTTCGCCGACTGCATCCAGAGTACATTTTTTAGTGCCAAAATCAGCTAAGTATCTAACACTGAGGTCATGAAGGCTACTTATCCGAATGAGGGCCACGAAGGCTTCTCGAAAGAACATCGATGCTCCTAAGTGGCTGAGCTCCTATTGGAACTCAAGCAGGATGACCTGGGAGATGAGCCGCTCCGCTAGGCGCCCGTTATTCATAACGGAGGGCCTGGCAGGGATCGGCCTGGCTCTGTTTCCCTCGGCAGCCTCGGCAGGCTCGGGCATGGCGGGAACCGGACTGAGGGCTGCCGGCTCTTCCTCCAGGGGTGGTCCCGCTGCGGCCGACGATCCCTCACCCCAGTTCTGCTCCGCCTCCGCTGGGGTCGGCTCGATCGAGATCGGGGGCTCCACTGCGGCCGCCCCCTCGGCCCTCGCTCCCTCCGGAGGGGTGTCTGCTGTTAGGTCCACCTCGAGGGCAACCGTGGGCTCCCTGCGCTCGGGAGGCGGTGAGTTTCGCGCCGTAGGCTGGCTGGGGCCTGAGTTCATGGCCTGGTGCTTGGTCCCTCGATGCCCTCGAGGGCCTTCTTCCTTTTGGTGGCCGCTTTCCTAAGGGTGCGGATGGGGACCTTCATCACTGCACACCATCGGTCAGAGTTAAAAAAAAAAAAAGAAGAAGAAGAAGAAGAAAGGAAAAAACTGGCTAAGTGTTGGGTCGGCCACTACTCACCACTCCGGGTGGAGACCCCCGCGAGTCGGAGATTATCCTCTGACAGGAATTGGTTGCACCTGGGGACGTCGGTCGTCAGTAGTTGCCCCAGCGCTTCCCTGTCCCCCAGCGAATGGATGAGTCCATGTTGGGCCTAAGGTCTGGGTCCCCCCACCTAGGCTTAACTCCGTCGAGGTCGGCAAAGAAAAATTGGAACTTCCATCCCTTAACGGAGGAGGGGAGGTACAGTTTGAGGACTCTGCCGGGCCAAGGCTGAAACAGCCACCAACCCAATTGTTGTCGGAGAGTGTAAAAATAATAGAAGAGGGATAGTCTGGGCGTGATGCCATGGAAGTGACAGAGGACGATGAAGCGCAAACGGTCCGAAGGGAATTCGGGACCAACTTGGTGGGGGTCAAAAAATAGTAGTCGAGGAGGTTAATGAAAAAAGGTGAAAGGGAAAGCAAAAACCTAACTTAAAAGAGATTTTGTAAACAGCTATCCTACCGAGCCGGTAAGAGACAACCCTATCGTCGGGGGTCGGCAAAAAGAGCCCTATGTCTCGGGAGATTTGGTAACATGCCCTAATATTTGCTAAGTCCTGACCTATTACTATGGAGGCAATCTCCATCGGGGATTCCGCCCCCACCCTCGAGAATGCACCGACGGCCGTCGGGCATCTCCTAGCCGGAGCCGTGGTAGCGGATCCTCGCTGGGAGAGAGGAATGTGGTCCTCCGAAGGAGAAAAAGTGGAGGACCATGAGGGAGCAGGAGATGGAGATGCACGAAGCCTCGAGGAAGAGATTTGGTCCTCAGGAGGGGCAGATGAGGACCAGGACGGAGAAGAAGGCATTAGGAAACCTAGTGCGAAGGCTAGGAGGACAGGGGTGATCAGGAAGCTAACCTGGAGCAGAAAGCAGCGGAAGCGAGGTCTCGGGAGGAAGATGAGGTTGAGAACTGGAGGTAGAAGACGATCTAAAGCAAAGTGACGAAATCCGAACTTTCGCTCGACTTATCAGTTTCAAATCATCCTGCCTCACCTACCCGGCCATGTGGTCTCCTGCTATAGGCTGAGTTGCCTCGGCAGGCGCCCGGCACATGGACGTTCCGCCTTCGGCCAATAGCGAGGCAGCACTGACGTCGGCGTCATGATAGCAATGATGGCGGTAGTTTTTCGTAAGCCCCTAGAGCACACTCCCGCTTCGAGGCTGATGTCCGCGGATCTAACGGACGATAGGGGCGGTACCACTGCAACCCCCAAATCGCCCGTGCTAAAGCATTGCTGCATCTATGGACACGTGCCTTTCGGCAATTGGCAGCATGTGGGGATCAGCCATTCGGGAGGAGACACCCCTTTCCCCTTGCAGAGGTAGGCCCGCTTTGTCTCAGAGGCGAGGGGGCATCTGATGTGGCTGATCCAACGTCATTTGGGTTAACGGAGAAAAAATAACTGCCGGAGCCCCCGCCTCGGCCTCCGAGGCTCCTTCGGCCTCCAAGGCTCCCTCGGCCTCCAAGGTCCCCTCGGACCCGGCATCCCCTCGACCTCGGTCTCGGACCTAGTGTCCCCTCGGCATCGGCCTCGGACCCGGCGTTCCCTCAGCCTCGACCTCGGACCTCATGTCTTGCCACCTCGAGCCACCTGACACACCCACGTGGCTCACCAATCACCTGTAGCGGCCACGTTGCCCTCTACCTCCTGAATAACGCATGGCCGCAATCCGTAACGTTGCATGCCTGACATGACTAGGCCCACCTGCTGCCTGTAGCACCGCGCCTGACAGGTGGTTGGCAGGGTAAGATGCCTTTGACATGCTCAATATCGGTTGCGATCTGTCGCTGTCAGTCTTGCCACCTGTCCCCTACCGAACAAGGGTACCTCAAAATCAACCACCTTTTAGAAGCGAAAAAAGGAACCTTCACACAGATATAAAAGCCTATACTCACAACGATAAGGAGGATCTGAATTCAAGTTCTCTAGCTATTTTTCTACTAGTTTACTCTTATCTATTCTTGAGTTGTTTACTTGAGCATCGAAGGGCTTCCATAAATGCAACTAATTTATGGGGCTTCTTGCGGGAGCATCTCCAGAAGAAGAAATTTTTTTTTTTTTTTTTTTTTTTTTTTGACGTTAAAGAAAGATGAGTTTGGCATCAACAAATTGCTTTTAGGTGACGCGCACAATCACACCAAATAAATAAATTTGAGACTACAAAGCGGCTTTTTCGGCAGGGCGCATAGATGTCAACTCAAGAAAAACTATTATCACGATTGCATTGTTTCATATTAATTCCATTGCGTACCCTCTCCACCCAAAGTAGACGTCAGAACAATCGCGATCAAAGAACCACCCGATATCGCATCTCGCCGCTTGAATAAGACAATGAGATTCAATTCTGATTGTATTCAGACATCAAGGATGGAGTACAAGGAAAGGTAAAGATTAGCCTCGTTCTCTCAATCTCTGGAACAAGAAAATAAATAAAAAAGAAGAGACGACAGCAGTCGAGCATGAAATGAACACAAAAAACAACTGGACAACGCAGCAATATCTGTACGCCAGGGAAGCACATGACAAAAAGTGCTCATCACATATTTAATTAAAAAACCTCCTTCAGAATCAAATGGTCTACTTTAAAAGGCACGAACATTCCACCTTGAGCGTTTTTCTTATCACTGTCATGGTAGTATGATGCTCATCAATAGAAATAGTGCCTATGATCATGACCGGCTAGGTAAATATGTCAAACATCTGACAAACCAATTAAAGTGTACCATATGATATACTAAGCTCATCATAGCATAATTCTGACACTCAAGGGTTTATAATTTATAAAAAGAATTTAACTTCTATGGCAGAGAACTTGCACAGAATAATGACTGCTGAACAGAAATGATCCAAAGCACTACACACCAATGGAAAGGTCATTAACTATCTTAACAATTATTAGGGCAAGTCCCACCTTAATGGCATTTGGTCTCAAGAGAGATCCTGCATGACCAGCCATATTTGAGACACGCCATTTTCTCAGTCAAGTTTGAGCAGCAAAATATGATCAAATGAAAAGCAATCTTGTCATTGTAATGCAACAAACTGCAACAGATCTGTGTAACAGGTAGCATTTTTATATCACCGGACTTTCAGGATTTTAACTCTCGCCACCATGATGGCCTGAGGAACGAATCTTAGAAAATTAAGGAAAATTCTAAGAAGATGGCCTGCTGAGATGGTGAAAACTGACAAAGAAATTAAATAAAAGTTGCTTCATGATGTAAACCTGCTTGATAGAAAAGAGAATGGGGTACATCGATCTATCACTAGCAGAGTTTCACACCTGAAGAAGTTTTTATCAGATATTTATGAGGAGCAGGAATTATATTGGAGATAAAGATCAAGGATCATTAATTTGGCTTAAAAAGGATGAAAGAAATATGATTTTCCTTCATAAGGTAGCATTTGGGCATAAGAGGCTGATAGATGAAAATTATGTAGAGCTTAATAATTAATCATGAGGCCATCTCTTCTGAACTATATATTCTCCTCTTCTTCGGCTATTATTGATTGAAACCTCTCCTCTATGATCCAGCTTTAGTAGACTTGAGTGAGTACTCTTGTGGAGTTTTTCTATATAGAAGAAGTTAAATTAACTGTGTCATCACTGGGAGCCTCCAAAGCAACGGATCCAAATGGATTCCCCTTTTGCTTCTATCAAAGATGCTAGGATCTTCTTAGAGATGATACCATTATCCTTCTAAATGACTTTTACAGGAGTGCCCAAGATATGCGGACTTTGAATTTAATTTGCTCATGTAGTTATGATCCTTAAGAAGAAACGAACTCTCTCAGTGCAAGACCTTCATCCTATTAATTAGTCTTCTCATTATAAAACTATCTTCAAAATGCTAGTAGCTAGATTAGCAAATTAATGTTTGCCTCTACTAGTGGATGTAGCTGATCAAGTAGCCTTCACTAAAGGAAGATTAATCATTAGAAACTTCATTACAGTCCATGAAGTGCTATCTTTTTGTGGAAGGTCAAGCAGCCCTGGAGTTATATAAATTAAAGCTTGACTTTAAAAAAGTATTTTGATAGAATTAATTGGGGCTTTCTATTACATATATTGGTGGCGCATGGATTTTCTCCCTGATGGATTGGTTAGATCATTATATTTCTTATTTTAGTGGAAGTGAGGGTAGTGGTTAATGGATTTTCAGAGAGATCGATTAAGTACGCAAACAAGACTTTGACAAGGGGAGGGGATCCTCTCTCTCATCTGGTTTATTTATTCTAGTGACGGATGTTCTTACAAAATTATTGAAGCAGGCTAGCTAGATGACTGTTAAGGGAATTGGAGACTATCCTTAGCTTTGGTGATGTTCATTATCACCAAAGGTAATCAATCATCTTCTTGAACTGACTCCTTAGCTTGTCCACATCGCTATCAAAAACCCTATACCATCCATCCCTCATTCTCCCTTGCTTCTTCCTCTTGCAACAAATGACCAGAAAGAAACGCAGCTGTCCTTCATTGCTCTTGTTTTGAATTTGTCACAGAATTATATGTCATCAATTTGTCATAGAGACAAACGTCATTGCCGTGCACTCCCTATTCTCTCGAGTCCATGCATGCAGCCAGCTGCCAACCGCTTTCATGAGAAGCCAAAGTGGCGGTCATCATATATATCTGAGTACAGTTAGCTTTTCTTAATTCGCACGGGCTTTCCAAGATTAATTCAAAATTCATCTGCATCAAACCAAAGATTATTAACGGTGGACTTGAGCAATTTCTCCTCGCCTCTCTGCATCCAAGCCAACCATGCATGCAACCAAAGCCATCCGGGTGTGGTAGATAAGAGTCCGGATGCCTCACAGTTGAGAACAGCTCGCTTTCGACCTTCGATCCAATGATCGCCTTCATTCGCAACAGCAGAAAAAAAAAAAATCAAAAAATTTAAAATATTTATTTTTTTAATATTTTTTGAAATATTCAAAACATAAACAAATAATCCAAGACTAGAGTGGTTAGGAAGGAAACAATATTTTTCAAAAATTTTAAATTATTTAATATTAAATATTCTTCTTTTTCTAATATTTTTAAATATTCAAAATATTTTTCCAAAAATATTACAGTTTAAAATGTTATGCTGTGATGTCCAATAAAAAACTAAATTTAAATAAGGAAGAGGAAATATTTTTTAATATGGTTATGATGGCATAATTTATGCAATGTTTTTGATTGATTAAAACTTTCTTCCATTGGAATGCTAGCTATATATACTCAACAATTCAATAATAGCAAGTAATTTTAAGATAAATATGATATGATTTTTTTTAAATATTATTTATGTTAATAAATTAATTAAGTAAAATTTTACACATATAAATACTTATTATACAATAAAAATTAATATCTTGATTTGATGCTAGATATACATGTAATTAATGATAGGTTAGCTCATCATCTTTATTTATCTAAATATGTGTCTTACTTTTATTTTAATGAACCATTTTTAACTAATTTTGAATGGCGGTATAGCAATACGGTAGAACTAGGCAAGCCAAATCCTAACGTCTAAGCATTAATTAATAATAGTTAAACTTTTTAATATCAGCATCATTAATTAATATGAGTTGCCTGTTAAAGAATAAATTTTTATGATGACTGAATATTAATGCCAATGTTCATGTTAATGTTACAAATAAAATTTTTACATAAATTAAATCTCTATTTTAGATATATAATATTTTATTTTTATTTTTTAATCATATTCATTGTTTTTTTTTTTTGGGACTGCAAACAAGGTTTTGCCGAGACACAATCCCCCACCACTAGAGTTTGATAACAATATATCACAAAGCGATCTTGGAGTGTTTACATTAAGATTTAACCTCTGCAATAACTTATGCATTATCAACCACACCACCACTTTATTTGCCTCTCTATAGATTTAGGGGGTTTCAAAGACTTAAGCAAAGGAATGAGCCCCTAGATATCTAATAATGATGGGTCGGCATCCTGGATCCTTATGAATTGGCCAGTTGATTGATTATCTAGGAGATAAGTGGTTTTGAATTCCCTTCCATGACCATGCTGTCTATCTTCATCTTTGAGATAGCGTACTCAAGGCTTGCTCAAACTACTCTTATCTTCCAATGAAATTCTAGTGTCATAGAAGTGAATTTTGCTAATAGTTATAAAGGATTAAATTATAACAAAGAGAATGGCACAGAAACATCATATATAACAAGGAGGGATTAAATTATACTCTTGACTCTCTTCATTATTTAACTGCATATTGGAGTCTTCATGAAGCTCTGCCAATGGAACAAAAGGTCCAAATAGATCAAAACCCCCAGCTGCCACGAAGTCATAACACCTAATCCCCTTATATCAAAACTCATGCTCATATCGAATTTAATCTTGAGAAAATTATCTACCTCTCCCTTGGATAGGGAGGAACATAGATCTCAAGAAAGAGAATGGCTGTAGGCAAAAGATCATCCAGAAGAAAAGAACAGTTGTTGCCTTCATGTGAAGCATTATCTATAAATGACTATTTGAGATAAATATTTTATGCAAATTATTAGACAAATTGATTGGCATTTGAACAAATACAGAATGCACAAGTCGTCATAAATTATCGATCAAAGGAATTTTATATAATTTTGATATTTTCTTAATAGTCTCGTATTGGTATCAAACCAAACACATACCCACTTGATATGTTTTCATGTTTAAAATAATTTCTCTTCTTTCAGACACTTGATGGATAAAATTTGACTAATTATTTAAGAAGTGAAGCATTTCAATGTATCTAACTGAACCAGATATTGTCATAACTTAACCACTTTATTTGATTTTCACCGCCTGCTGGGGTATGTAGTCTAATACTGTAACTTTTCTTTGTTGTATGTGTAGAAAGCTAATTAATCAAGAAAATAATATTTTGTAAACCAATTAACTCATTCAGCAAGCAATAATTTCTGAATCATGGGAGCATTCCATTCAAGATGGTCAGCCATAATCATAAAATTGGTAAGCATAATCATCACAGAAACGCATGTCAATTGGATTGCTGGTTCAATGGAACAGTGGAAATCCAAGGATCACTGATGCTGCCACCTTCACAGACACATCATCATATTGCTGATCGCTAGAATTTTTTATCATATGCATATCACTAATTAGTAACTATGAAGTCTTTGGAGTATGCCATCTCTTCATAATATTCCCTTTCTCATTTTACTTTCGGTTTTTCGCTATCATGTCAGCATTTTTTTTTTAAGTACAGACGGGTGATTACATCACTTTAGAGTGAGTCAGAACCGGTATATCAGAGTACAATAATTAAGAAAAGATAATAAGGTAAGGATCACCCAGCTTTCAGCTATCATGTCAGCATTTCTTATTAAAATGTTGCGCTTGAAGGTGTATCATTGCATGTTGCATCTACTCTCTAAATGGGAGAGGGAGGAGGGTGTTATCAAACTTTCTTTCAGAACTCCACTTATTACAACAACAACAGATGTTTCCATTAACTTTATTATAATATTTAAACTAAAATGTTGAAATAAATAATTTATAAATTAAGATATTTTGTAGTGATAATTTTAATATAAATAATTAGACAATTAAAATACTATACAATATTCTTTCTTGCCATTTTCTATTATCCTGATTTAATTACTAAATATGTATTAAAGTTTTGTAGCATTTTGAAAATATAATTATCAAACAACAGAAAATTTTGATTAAAAAGCACGATCAGTGGAAGCCCTGCTACTTGAAAACATTTAAAAAAAAAAAAAAAACTCTACCACTAATGCCGAACAAGACTTAAATGGATGACCAGGAGCCCCCTCCAACATATCTTTTGGCCTGAGTAAATTACTCATTTATGATATACATGGAGAAGGTTAGGAACAAATTTAAGTTGAGTGCTTGCGAGTAGAATTAATTATAATGAATAAATAAAATACAAATTCATAAATCTAAGATCGAATTGGGATGCAAGGTGTAGAAGCCTACCTTCACCTTGTCCGGTTCCCTTTGGTAGAAGGCGAGCAATTTAAGCAAGGAGTTTTGACGAATTTGAAACTAGTGGATGATTTGATTGTGGGGAACAGGGCGTGGGATCGATGTGTCACCATGAATCTAATTTTTCCGATCTTGCGCCCCAAATTGATTTTTGAGTCGGGTTACATCGGATCCGTTGGTTCCGGTTTGGTCAGGCAGGCCTGGGCCCTATAAGTTTGTCGTCGAGCCGGGCCTGGCATTTGAATCAAGCTAATCAACGTCGGCCCAAGCCCCGTCAATGATGCTTCAAAAGAAGGAAAAGGCTTTGTACACCATCTTCAATGCAACAAATTTTACTTGGGCTGAACCATCTTTTTTTTTTTTATTGGTCCATATAGGGATCATGATTACAAATTTATAAGTAATTCGCTATTCCTGATGGGATAGGACGAGATAACTTACTTTCCAAAAAAATATTACGATATCTCTGTTATAAAATTACGATAGTATCCTTGTTATAAAATAAGGCAAAACTTTACAACATCGCAGAAAGATTGTTGATATCGTTCACAAAAAATTTATGATACCTCAGTTATAAAATTATGGCACCATAGTTATAAAATTACGATACCCATTCAGAAAGCCAAAAAAAATTACGATACTCTAATTATAAAATTACGACACAGTAGTTATAAAATTGCGATACTCATTCAGAAAATGTTAAGATAAAGCTTTATGATATCTCGGCTTAAAAAAATTACGATATCCTAATTGAAAAATTATTACACTGTAGTTATAAAATTATGTCATCCTTGAAAGATTTTTGATATAGATAGTAAAATTACAACACCATAGTTGGAAACTTACGATATCCATTCAGAAAATATGGGGTGCATTGCATAATTTTTTTTTTAAAAGGTTGAACGGATGGTAATGCATGTCATGCTCAAAATTTAAATTTAAAACTGTATTTCTATTATTTTTTAATTTTATTATATATAATGTATGTAGATCAATAAAAAATTTATATAATTCATGTAAAATTTGCTACAGCGAGGGGATGTAAAAATAAAAAAAAAAAAAACCCTCAAAAGAAAGTGGGATACGAATCAAGAGCCCGCAGTGGGATACGGATCAAGAGCCCGCCACGAAGCCTTTAGTCATTGTTCCAGTCCACACCGATTGGATATTATATGCACCACACCACGATATCAAGCGCTAGCACAAAGGTGACGGAAGTTACTCTCAGCGTTATACAAGATCAACCTTTTTTTTTTTTTCTTTCACTGTTGTAGTTGTAATAGGACTTGTTGCTACTGAAATTTATCCATCGACTCGAACACGATCAAGCATCAGAATGGGCTTTTTTTGGATGGACCTATAAAACAGTCCTCACGCGAGAGGCGTTAGGAATGGCCCTCTGCGGAAGACCCTCTGACACTCAAGTCAGCGGAGATCAATAATGAACAAATATGAGAAGAAGGCTCCCGCGGAAAAGTCTCTCCAGGATGGCCTTTCGAGAGCTCTGAGCAGAGCATTAATGGTGACAAGAGATGAGCAAGCGTGCGTGTGTCTTGAGTGTGCAAAATGGCATACCTGAGGGGGTCTGGGGTTGTGATATTTATAAGCGATCACCTGATTCCTTGGACAAGTCACAGAGGGTCTGAAAGTTGTTGGGATTCGAAACTTATTCGAATCAGGCTGTTACAGGGCCGGTAGGATCCGTATCAACCGTTAGAGGATCAATGGCCAGGAAGAGCAGATGATGCTCCAAGATTCAGGGACTACATAGGCTCTAGGCCATTTCTGGTAGCGCAGGCATGATTTTCTATTTGAAATCTTGTTAGTTCATGTGTGTTCCCGTAGAGGTGCTTGGATACCTCGATCGGATCGAAGTATAGAAGAGGGCTGAATCTGCCGAAGTATGGTGAGACTCAATTTACCGAGGTATGGGATAGCTTGGCCTGTGGGGGTATAATTATAGCTTGATCAGCCGAGGTATAATGATAGCTCGGCCAACTGATAATAGCTCGGTCTGCCGAGGTATGATAGTAGCTCGGTCAACTGTTAATAGCTCGGTCAGCCGATGTATGATAATAGCTCGGCCAACTAATAATAGCTCGATCAGCCGAGGTATGACAATAGCTCGGTCCTGGCCGTTGATCCTCTAACCAACTGGATACGGATCCTACCGGCCATGTAACAGCCTGATTCGAATCAGTTTCGAATTCCAATAATTTTCAGACCCTCTGTGACGTGTCCAAGGAATCAGGTGATCGCCTATAAATATCACAGCCCCAGACCCCCTCATGTATGTCATTCTGTACACTCAAGACACACGCATGCTTGCTCATCCCTTGTCATCATTACGCTCTGCTCAGAGCTCTTGAAAGGCCACCCTGGAGAGACTCTTCAGCGGGAGCCTTCTCCTTATATTTGTTCGTTGTTGATCTTCGCTGACTTGAGCATCGGAAGGTCTTCCGCAGATGGCCACTCCCAATACTCTCGCGTGAGGACTGTTTTACAGATCCATCCAAAAGGGAGCCCATGAATCGGAGGACAGATTTCAGCTCGATAATTAAGGCTTTTTGCAAGCTGATTTTTTTGCTCTCATTTTGTCAGCTGCAGCTATCAAGTGTCAACTCTTCCAACAAGTAGTAATTAATTGCATTTACCTGCCAAGCCCAGAATAATCATTGAATCGGTTTTTTAGCCAATCTTTTCCATCCTGATCACTGAAGGTGTTCCTTCCCTCATGGCTCAAAGAGAAAAGGCTTGGCCAGGCCTCAAAGTGAACCTTTAAAATGGGAGAAAAGAAAAGGGAAGACTGACTCAAGGGGTTGTATATAAAGCGAGTTACAAGTTCTATCAAACGAATAAAGCAAGTTTCAGACATCATATAGGCTAATTAATTATGGGTGCGAGGGGCTCCGATGATTACAACATCAAGAATGGAAGGAAATAAGTTGATATTATTTTTTTGTTACGTGGTGTTTAGACTGCATGGCAAACTTCGGTATGCATGTTAGGTTGTTTGAATGTTATTTTAATCTTCGCTTTTATAAGATATTTAATTCTGGTGATGTTGAATTAAAGGAAACTCTTATTTATCTAACGTATCAATACGTACGTTTCATCCTCTCATGAAATGAAGTGATGGATACGTACTTGCCCATTCTTTCCTTTGAAAAATATTATATTACGTTTCCCGTTAGGTTGACGCAAATGTGGAGGAGAACTGGAACGAGCCTGTTGATCCTTCAAAGACTTCGCAAGGTTTTACTACGAAAGGGGAGTTTCCAAAACGACACTACTTAATCCTTTGCCTTGCTTTTCCTTTGGATGGTTTCTTTCTCTTTTGTTAACTAAACAAGCATACGTCTCTTTTTAATTTGAAAGGACTCATATATCCCAGGAAACTTGCTTAATTTACTCTTCTGCTTTCCTGAAGATTCCTAAAAGTAAATTTATTTACCACATGGTTCGCTCTAAAATTCTAATTAATTTTTGTCCTCATCTTCTAGCTAGGGAGCCTTTAATATAGAATGATCCATATAAAATTACTTCTAATTCATGGAATGGTGAATGAACTATCCTCTATTTGATTATACTAAAATGATATTATACGGCAGTGATTCAAAATTATCTTCGTCTTTTGAATCATAATTTTATCACCATCCTTAAGGATATGATCATTTTCTTGCGATAATTTTGGACTGAAAATCCATAAACAAAAACACCTTTTATTTATAATAAATTTATATATAATATTATATATAAAATATTATATTATTATTACACTGTAATATAATATTATGCATTGTATTATTAGTGATATTTGATTTATAATATTATATAAGATATAATATATTATATCATTATAATATTATATCATATTATGCTATATTATAGTATAATTTATCTATTATATTATTTGTATAATATTAGTTATATATTATAATATATGATATAATATAATATATGTGATAGCAATATAATATAAGTATAATAGAGATAATTTTGATATTTTATAATTAATAATCTTAATTCTAATGGCATACCAAACATAATGATGTTAGATAACCTATAATCTTTGATTATTATGACATATCAAACTACAAGCAATGAGTTTTGACCACTAAAATTTATATCACCTATTTCTAAAATGGTCACCAAATGCACCCTTAGTGTTAAACTAACTTTAAATTAAAGTATTGTCTTACAATTCAAGACTCTACTAAAAAATGCTAAATAAAAAATACTACTTAAATTTCTTAGTTTTATTGAAGGTAGCTAAGATCATTTCAGTACATAATCAATGTAAAATTAAAATGGGCTCCCACATATTTTCTGTTTAATCATTTACATTCTTACCATATAGACGCACTAAGGGTTTATATCTAAATTTATATTCAAATTTAATTAAAAATACATGTAATTAAAGTCCCTTGGCAATATGAATTGAGCCTACTACGATACTATTATCATATCCTAAAACTACATGACTCAGAAAACATTAGTAAAAAATCGGATGTCAGTTGGAGTGTGATGGACGTAAAAGTCCAGATGTTTGAAAAGGAATGCTCGGCTCACTGTATATTTCGGTTTCTTTTGCTGAACTTCAGGCTGTTTTGACTAACATTACTTATATTATTTTTTATTTAAACTCTTGTCGATTGATTATTAAAAAGATTTTTTTATGGTAGTTTATTGGATTAGACGGGATGTAAATTTATGCTCCCTTCATAATTTTTTTCTATGTGATATTTGAGCATCTCTTTAGGCTTCTTTCTGTATGCTTTTGATCCGATATATTTATCAGAAAATAAATACCATGGTCGATTAGGTTATTTCTGCTGCAGTTCGTCATTCTGGATAATGAGGTTAGCAGTTTGATGATCTCTATCTTACTATTTTATAGTAAATTTTATATTTAATTTATCGAATTTGACTTATGCAAGAGTGGTTGTATTAAAAAAAAAAAATTTGTTCGGAGTTGTTTGGATGGATTAATTGATTGCCCTATTAATATTTCATGGCTCGATTAATTATTATTATCACCAAGCATTAAGAGGCCGGATTACAAATTGACAACTCCACTAAAGATAAAAAGGGGATAACCAAGTGGATTTCTGCCTACTGGATGGTAAGGCTTTGGTCCACGGTGGGTCCAGAGACGCAGAGCACAATTATCACGTAACGCCAAAGGCATTGACATCTTTGACATCTTTCCAAGGCGTAATGCATCATTACTATCGGTTTTCAAAGGGTCAGTTGAAAATATGGGAATTTAGGAAAGGCCATCCGACGCCATGTCTCAACAAAACAAGGGACTTTAATTGGCACCATGATGCCTGTCTTCTTTTGGGACCGCCTGTCACACGTCACACCATCTCCATATAAGATTCGAAGCAATGGGGGACACCTCCAGATTATCAAATTCAGAGTGCATACAGAACATCATTTTCTGGCATGCATGTAAATTTTCAATTAAGACTAGACATCGCCATTAATTAATTAATTAATTCTGCCACCTCCTCCTTTGAAATGCTAGTTAATTTCTAGTTGTTAGCCAGCAAGCCTTCTTCTAGTTCTAGCTGTCTAATTGGAGCTCTATAATAATATATTACTTACTAGAGATGAACCACAGCTCAAGTTGCATCCAACTTCAACTGTGTGTAATTGATGAGTTGGAGAAGAATAGGATAGAGTTGTGGGGGAAGGCTATTTTCTATGATCAGTGTGCTTTTAGGAGCTATCCGGGCTCCATCTATTCCTATTCTTTTACTCTTTTACTTCATTTCAATTTCTTTCTATATACAATTATATGTTTCATTGACTCCTCACATGCATCCATTAGAATAGGACATCCAACCTACACCTATTATTTTTCTGAAAAAAAATTGTTAATTAGAGAGGAAAGAGTGTCCCATACTCCATTAATTCTTCCTTGTAATCAATCTTCTTAGATATATACCATCTTGCATGTCTGCATTGGCCTTCTTGCAATATCTTTTTATCAAATTTTGAATATTTTATTTCCTCTTTACATCCATTCTATTGAAAATCGTTGAGTTAAGTGGTGATGATAAGGTTTCTAATTAATGGAGAAATAGGGATAACATTAGAATTTGATATTATATGAGTCATAACCTTTATATTAATCTAAGGTCGGTGCATGGGATTCTGCCATAGACCAACCATAATATGATCGATATATAGAAGATTTGACTAGAAAACATGCGTACAAAAATTAATTAAATTAGATGTACTATTAGTTGACTTGGAATTGAAAGTTAAGATTCTTGGATAAGGACTACCCTTGATATATATATATATATATATATATATATATATATATATATATATATATGTGGCTTATTCATTGATGTTTATCAAAATGAGAAAGAGAGAGCATGGATATGCATCAAGTCTACCTTCCGTCTTATAAATCTGGACATTTAATGATTCGGTGGATCAAGTCTACCTTCCATTTTATGAACACCTCGGCATTAATTAATGAATTGGTTCCGTCCTCAAACTTGACACCTAAGACATCAAAACTAGAATGTACTCTAACTTCTCAAAGGAACAATTTTAGCTTCTGAGCTAGCAAAGGAGTAGCAATTTCGTGTTTGAAGAAGAAATTATATTAGTCAAAGCATGTGTTCTTGAATTTGTTGGTAGAGTAGACGTGTGTTGATTAATAATGACATGGCAACTACCTACCAATCAAAATGCTTCCTCTAAAAGAAGAATAATATGATATGATTAGAAATTCTTGTTTACTTTCAATAAAGTTTTATTCATTTATTTTATCAATAATAAGTGACTTTCTCAACTTTAAGAAATAATCGGAACCTGATTCTTTGTTTAACTGCCATTTTTAATATCTGATCTATAATTCTTTACATATTTAAACATTTTTATGTGTGAAAAAAATACGATTCCATATAAAAATTAATACAGGCGTATGAAAAATAAGTATAAATATGTGCGAAATAATTATACTAATCAATTTCTAAAACAATTTAATAATTAGGATCAAGAAAAAGATTAATTACTAAAAATATTTATCCATCACCATGACTCAAAGAAACTAAAACGGTTTCCTTGCAAGTATAACTCTACCTCCAAGTTTGATCTAAGTTTTAATAATACATAGTAGAACAACTTAAATTAAGTTGGGGTTAGGAAATTTCCCTCATATTGAACCCTTGGTTAAAAAATTCTTGATCCAAACCTAGGTTTATCGGATGGGATCAGCTTTTGTATCCTAAGGCAGTGTTTGATAGCTCAAAAGCTATCCCTGGATAAATGTAGAGGATAGCATTTATCCAGAGGATAGCTGAGGGAATAAGCACCTTTTTAAAATTACAAGTCTGTCATCGAGGGATAACTTTAGTTGTTCCTGAATTCTCTAGGAAATAAATTCAGGAGATAACCCATGGTTAAACATGGGTTATCTTCTTTTGTTAAACTTTTTCAGAGCTATAGCATTTGAGAATTAAAAAAAAATATTCAAAGAATATTTCCTCTTATTCTCTATATCAAACACTGCCTAAGCAGCGCATCTTCCTAAACTCTGTCATATAGTAATAGTATATGTGCTAATTTGTTGCTGGACTCTTGAACCGGCTTATTTATTTATGGCATTACCCATAGCCATTTTCTTTTTTTTCCAAGAAAAAAAAAAGGGGGGGAGGGGCATCTGTTGATTACTTGTGTTAGGTGGGCATTTTTATCTTTTGGAATGGATTCAATTTGGCAGTGGTCTTCTAGAGATCAATTATAGAAGTTGATCTATAAATCTCTAATCATTCCTTCTAAATTTTGGAAAACATGAGAACCATTTTGTCCAGCACTACTACTGTTGGTGCTGGAAGCAGCATTGCTGTCTTGTGGCATTTTAGCCTCCATCCAAACTCAAATATTGCTGTGTGACTGAGACCTTCCATCAGTGCAACAGCAATTGGTACAAAGTACCACCATCCAAATATTCGTCAAAAGTGTGAAAAGACTAGGACACCATTCTCTCTCTCTCTCTCTCTCTCTTTGCCTTTGCCTTGTGTTACAATACAAGGCTGACGTTATTGGGCATGATTGCCGTCCTTTATCCTCGATCTAGGTTTGGTTATGAACAAGAATGACTTATCAACCGGCACAAAAAAATGAAAGGATAGAAAAAGTAGAGCCAATGATTTAGCTTCACATATTTCTAAATAAGCTATGCATAAATATGAAACCATCATGTAATTGACCTTAGGCACCACTGTTGCCTGCCATTGATGGCTAAAGAATTGACGGATAGCCTGTTTTAATTCAACACATTATTATTTAAAAAAAAATCACTGATTATTACATGTTGCTAGGAAGTCTTTTCTTTAAAAATAATAATTTATTATATCATGCACTGATGCTAAAAAAATGAATGCTATTATAGGCTACTATCTAGGTTCTGTATGTTGCAAATGCTAGGAGTAATTATATTTGTAATAACTTAAAAAATAGCTTTATATTAAATAAAAAAATTAATATTTATAACTCAATATCCTACTATCAATTAATAATATGATTTTAGTCTAATAATAAATTAATTGAATCAAGACACATATGTATAAAGAAGCAAAATTGATAAGGTATATAAATATAGAGCTAAAATATAGCGGATGAATTTATGAATTTGACTAATATCTGTATCTATATCATATCTAATAGCAAAAAAATATAAATATGGATAGGTAATTATATAATTAATATTTGATATTTAATCTCATGTAGCACTTATAAATTTTTTAGAAAAATAAATAATCATATTAATATGATATAACTTAATCTATTTTTTTTGACTTAGTGATATCATTGGTTTGATGGCCGTAAAATCTAATTGTTTGACTTATATTTGTAGCTTGACTTAGTTAGACTTAAGAGCATATTTACTCAAATCTAAACATATCAATAATTATTGATTCATTGGACACAGTTTACTATTTCTCAAATGCTTATAGACAAAAGCTTATTCGATTTAGAAATTCATAGTTCATGCATCAACTGATTAAAAATTTAGATAATTCAAGTAATATAAGATAATACTTTTTTTTATGTCCTCTCAATGTATTAGCCAACGGTCTCTAAATCAAATCATTTGTATCGTACAAGTTATTCAAATATAGTAAATTATATTTAATAGCTTAAATTATCTAAAATTTAGATATGCTGAGATTTGAGTGAAGATTTCTTTTTTATGTCCTTTAATTTATTTATAATACTTAATTTATATTGATATTTATATTCATTTAAATTAAATATAAATATAAAATTCTACATTTGGCTAATATTCACCCATATCCTGCCTAATGTTATTATTAAACAAAGACCAATTAGCCTATTACTTTTCCTTCTCAAGTATATACTGCATATTATCACCACTTAAGCCAGAAAATCCATAGAGTATCTCTTTGCCACTTTAACACGCGCAAGTATATAGCTGTGTACTTGTGCACTCCTCTCAAGCTTAACTCGTGTAAAGCTTCAAATCTATCTGTTAGTTTAATCAAATAGGGTAAAGATCAAAATTATATAGCTTAAGTATAAGTTAATTAATGACAGATGAATATAAATTATAAACATATAATGTTTTTATTGTATATCATAAGTTAGTCAAAATTTATCTTCGAATTAAATCGTTGATACTATAAAGATAACTTTATGCCATGATAAAACTTTACCGTAGATATTTTTTTATGCCCACAAACTTTAGTACATTTGAATCATATCTAATACCATTTATAATGCTTCAAATTTATTTACTAATTTAATTAACTTGTTATTACATTAAAATTACATGATTTAAAAATTTAAATAAAAATTAATCAATAATAAATAAAATTAAATTCTAAATATATAATTTTTTTTTATTAAATTTAAAGAAAAATTTAAGAAATCGCATCTTAACATCCAATGAAGAAACGATCTTCTTCCAATAAACATGTCGTTATTTTTATTTGCCCATCAATCCTTTGATGTACGGTATTCGTTCTGATGCTTTCTGAGTTTAATTCGGCATATCTATAAAAAAAGCTAATTTAATGATAAATTGATTACCACAAATGACCATCACTCACTTTTGAAGTTGAAAAAGTAAAAAATTTTTATTCTTTTATTTTAATTTTAATTTTATATTTAATATATCAGATTTGATTCATCTTGATGATACGATTATTCGTTTGTAAAAAAAAAAAAAAAAAAAAAAAACATGTTGCCGTGGTTATTCTTCTTCTTTTGAACGAAACGATCGATTTAAAAGCTCTCAGAGCTGCAGCAACTCCGCAGTCGGTGCTCTACCGACATTGACCGATTGGAGTCTTTTAAATCCGAAAGAGCGGTGGGGGGGTACCCAGGACCAAGTACCAGCGGGCAATGCAGCATCCGGCACAATGATTTCGATTCCTTGAGCTTCGAGCCACATCTCACCAGCAATCTCAGTTTTAGAGGGAATCTCCTTTTCGGTCGCATAACAAAGAAATGATGTCGTGTAGTTCCCCGTGTTAATGTTATTAATGTTATCCCCTAGGAAACAATAAAATATTTTTTTTTCTTATAAATATTAAATAGTTATTCAAATTTATTATAATATTTTTCATTTATGTAAAGTTATAGAAAGCCTTGTGACTTTAAAGCATTATCGTCTTGATTTTTTTTTTTTTTCTTTCAAACTTTCAAATTTTTTATGTCCCAGAACTAGTCGGATATGATTTTGATGATTATTTAGCAGACTGAATGATATAGACTCCCCGCGCTCCTCTTTCTTCTATGATATCCGGGAGGGTTCTCAGCATCAGCGAGGTCTCTGGCTGCAACGGCTTATCACATTTGGTTGTCGAGAAACCAGCTCATCTTCTCGATCGACAGTATTTCTCCTCATATGACTGTGAGAAAATTAGAGCTCTGATGGCGACCTAGCCTGCATCAGTCATGCTATTGGTTTTAACTCTTCTGGCCACTGGGGTTCCCCTGCTGCTTTGGCAGCGAACCGGCATACGGTTTTCTTTTCTTGGAGCCCCCCTCCAGGGGTTGTCAAAATCAACTTCGATGGAAGTGTCCGAGGCAGAGCTGCTGGTCCTGATTTCATCATTCGGGGTCCATCAGAGATTTGATGGCGGCGGGTGGTTTTGCTACTTTGACTCCTCTGTCCATTGGCTGAGCTCTATGCAGCTTGGGCGGGGATTTCTTATGCCGTTCGGATTCTCCAGTCTCATAGGATCATGATTGAGGGGGATTCTATGACGGTTATCTCGTGGCTGCAGAAGGAGGCTTGTTTTGATAATTCTCTAATCGATCCTTAAGGATATCTATATTCTGCAGGAGATTGGCACTGTCCAGATCCGTCATATTTACCGTGAAACCAATGCGGCAGCGGATTGGGTGGTTGCTTTTGTGGCCCAGCATGTCGGATCATGGGTTTGGAAGCCGGGTGATTCATGTCCTCTTCTTTTACAGCAGATTTTGTATTCAGATGTTTCTGGGCTGATTCATATAGACTTGTGTGATCGCCCATTTGTACAAAAAAAAAAAAAAAAAAACTTTCTAACTTCTTTGTACAAATAATTAGTGAAGATTAAAGTTAAGATCAAATTATAAAATAAAATAGCTATTAAGTCTTCATGTTTTTATATCACATACTCATATAAAATACTCATTAAAATGAATCTAATTTAATACTATACATATCACACACTTTACTTAAACTTATATTAATTATTTAATTTAAATTATATTTAATTTATTTTCAAAACATAAAATAATCTATTGATGATAGGTCATAAATTTAAAAACTTACATCAAGACAAATTAATCCATCTTTTTTTTTTACAAGCGGACGATCACACCACTCTGGGGTGAGTCAACCCCAAATATCGGAATACAAAATAACCGGATAAGGGTCACCAGGGTGCCATTCCCACTGACCAGAATGGCGAGCTGCAGCCGAGGCAACCCAATCAGCTGCAGCATTAGCTTCCCTGTAGACATGTCGAATCAAAGGATCATAGCTGGACTGGAGCATATCCCATATATCACTAATCAAAGGGTTGTAGGAGGGACAAAGATCAGGAGCCCGTCGAATCCACCGGATGACCGTAATAGAATCTCCCTCAATAACCACCCGGCGCGAACGCAAGATGCGAACAGCGTAGATTATGCCAGCCCACGCAGCCTGCAATTCTGCCATGGGAACCGAAATGTCAAGAGAACCATGCCCGCCAGCCGCTAGCAGCTCACCCTCAGGCCCCCTGATAATAAATCCAGATCCAGCAATGCGACCCGTTACAGAACCATCAAAATTCACTTTGACATAACCAGGTGGTGGGGCTCCAGGCAATAAAGACCGTAGTACGGTGCGCTGCCGAAGCAGCAGGGGAGTCCCAGATGCCCAGTCTGTCAGAGTGACTATCCAAATCAGAGCGGAGATATTCCGTAGCAAGGAAGCTGGCAGTGCGGATAATAGTCTGTGTCGAGGCCGTACCCTCAGCGAAGACGATCTGATTACGGGTCAGCCATATCTGATAAGCCAAATAAGCTAGATACACACCCTGAAAGCATCGGCCGCTCTGGACAGCTGTGTGAACAGCATGCAATAGAACCCGTCGGCCGGGTCCCTCCTCCGTCGTCCAAGGACTGTATCGAAGATGCAACCAAATCTGGGAGGCATAGGAACAGGTAAATAGGGCATGCTCAACTGTCTCATCCTGGAGCCCACATATCGGACAGAGCGGGCTAATGTTGAGGCCGCCCAGCCAGAAGGGAACAGGTAGGAAGGCGATCCCACCTTAATTTCCATAAAAAAAGCTGGATCCTGGGGTGACAGGGCAAGCGCCAGATCCAAGCCACATCATCGAGACCCGCAGACCGAGGGCAGATGCGATCAATCAGATCTCTAGTGGAAGCACGAGGAAGGCAGGAGCCACGCCAGAGTCTGGTATCAGAAGCTGCAGAGGAGACAAGCGGGGTAGCAAGGATCCTTTGCACTAGCTCGCCTCCAAAAAACCGTGACACCGTGGGAACATGCCAAGCATTAGTGTGCTGGCTAATCAGAGCAGAAACAGACATCAAAGGTCCAACCTCAGAGCTTAGGAATGTCGGCCACCGCGAAAACGGAAGGTCCGCTATCCAGGTGTCATAAGTAACATTTATAGATCTCCCATCCCCAACCATACAATGAATGTCAGACATAATAGTGGGGGCAACCTGGCAAATAGCTCTCCACATGAAGGAACAACCACGTGGGATACGGGAGACCGTCTCAGAAGTCCATCCTCCATATCTGCCACGCATAACAGAGCTCCAAAAGCAATGAGGTTCCAGGAGAATCTGGTGGCATGCCGAGCAATAAGGACCTGTCTGCGGACCACCAAAGACTGAATCCCCAAGCCGCCCTCACGAATAGGCAAACAAACCATCTCCCAAGACAGAAGATGAAGGCCATGACCTCCCTGCGTCGATCCCCATAAGAATGCACGAAACCGACGCTCTATCCGTCGAAGGCAAGAGATGGGATCAGAGCATTGGACAAAGTGTACAGAGGGAGTGAGGTAAGGATAGATCGGAGCAGAGTAACACGCCCCATCATGGAAAGGCCAGAAACCTGCCATCTGTCCAATCTATCAGTAATCCGTCGCTCGAGGTCGAAAGTCGTGCTGACGAGGACTCCGCCCGGTAATAGGGATCCCAAGATAAGACATATGGTCAGATGTCGTCGAAATCCCAAATAACTGGGAGATGGCAGCACGATGACGTGTGGCGTAGACGGGCTAAAACATAGGGTAGATTTCTGCACATTAATAAGCTGGCCAGAAGCCTGACAATAAGACTGCAGAATAGCTGAGCAGGCCGTCGCATTCTGAATAGTAGCAGGGCTAAGCAGGATACAATCATCCGCAAAGAGCAGGTGTGAGAGAGGGGGACCATCGGGCCCTGGCATGTACGGCTATAACTGACGCACACCAACAGCCTGAGCAAAACTGCGGGAGAGATCATCAGCACATAGGATAAACAAAAAGGGCGAGAGGGGGCATCCCTGGCGAAGACCCATAGCAGAGGGAAAGAAGCCGGTCGGGCTACCATTGATCAGGATAGAGAAGGTAGGCCACTGAACACAAGCCATAATCCACTGAATGAAGAGATCAGCAAAGCCAAAATCCGAAGCGTCTGTCTAAGAAATGTCCAGCTGATCCGATCATAAGCTCTCTCCATATCCAACTTCACAGCCATTAATCTGTGTCTGCCCGCCGCCCGCTGAAGATCAAACATGAACTCCTGGGCAATAAGGGCATTATCGGTTATACTGCGGCCCCGGATGAAAGCCCCTTGCTCAGGTGAGATCAGCCGGGTATGATACCCTGCATCCGAGTGACCAAAAGACGGGCACAAACTTTGTATAAGGTCGTGCACAGGCTAATGGGTCGATAGTGCTGGGGAGCAGAGCATCCAAACGCTTTGGGATAAGGGCAATGTATGTTCGTTGCCAGTCCCGAGGAATGGATCTCGAAGAGAACACAGACTGGATAGCTGAGACAACATCCTGCCCTACAATATCCCAGTAGTGCCGAAAGAAAAAAGGCGGAAAGCCATCTGGTCCTGGAGCCTTATCAGGCCCCAAAGCCCAAACCGCCGATCGAATCTCCTCCGCAGACACATCCGTCGTAAGATTACCGTTATCAGCATCAGTAACCTTAGCAGACTGTGAGACAGGAGAACAAGGAGATCCTCCACCCTGCTCCGACCAACGGGTCTGAAAAAATCGAGATATATGCTCCCGAACATCATCATCCTCAAAGATATGTCCGTCCTCGCGCTAATACGGCGAATCCGGTTGGCTGCACGACGAGCCAAAGTAGCATGGTGAAAGAATCTGGTATTTCGGTCACCCTCCTGAAGCCACTGGATCCGAGATCGCTGGCGCCAAAAAATCTCCTGCTGGCTGAGTAACCTGTGGTGCAAGGTCAAGCTCTGCCTGAGAGACTGAAGATCAATCAAAGAGAGACCACCATCCCGATCCTCCTTAGACTGAAGATAAGTAATATCAGCTTCAACAGACTGCACCCGCTGCTGCAGGTCCCCCACCTCCCTACCATGCCATCTGGAGTCGTCGCTTCACTAGATCCAGACGTCGTGATAACCGATAGGTAGAGCTCCCTCTGACCGCCATACGCCAGACCTGGTGAATCAGAGTTCGAGCAGAAGGATAGCAAGTCCAAAGCTGCTCAAACCGAAACGGTCCCCGACAGATAAAGGACGGCTCGGTAGATATAAGTAAAGGGCAGTGGTCTGAAGCAATCCGCGGAAGATGAGTGGTGGTAGCACGAGGAAAATGTTGAAGCCATCCTGAGGAGGCCATAGCCCTATCCAGACGCTCCCACACACGGGCAGAGCCTTGACGGTTGTTGCACCAAGTAAACTGGCCCCGAGAATCCCAGATCCAAAAGACCCGCAGAGGAGATGAAAGAGCGAAACTCACTAGAGTTCGGAGTATCAACAAATCGGCGACCGCCACGCTTTTCCGAAGCATTCACGATACAATTAAAATCACCAGCAACAAGAGTAGGAAAGCCCTGATCGAGGAGTGTATAATCTCAGCCCACAGGCAGCGTCGCTCCCGATAGTCCGTGCTGGCGTAAGCACCCAGAAGCAGCCAAGGAGAAGCAGTCCCTTCGGAAACAACCAAGGCGACCTGCTGACGACAATAGTGGAAAGCATCAACACGAATGGATGGGGTCCGCCATAGTGCCAGAATACCCCCAGAAAGACCATTGGAGTTCACTGCATAGGAACCCCAAGACCGAGAAACCCGGCGCCGGAATCGAAGAAGACTAGGTCCCGACAGGCGAGTTTCCAGAAGAATACCAATATCAAAATGATGTAGCTGCAGAAGCCGACTAAACGAGGAGTGAAATGAGGGTTTCGAGGCTCCTCGGACATTCCATATAAGAATCTTCATTGGTCAGATTGGGGTTTGTCTTGTCCCCCTACTTGGGACCCCATCATGTCCATATCAGTATGGCCTCCTTCAGAGGACATCACTGCCACAACTCCCTGAACAGAGCCTGATGGCAATGACAATATGCCCGATCAGATGAAGCTGGCTGCTGGGACAGCTCCATATCCCCTGACCCATGAGAAGAAGGCTGAATTGCCTGTTTCAAAATAGAGACAGCAGCATCATGATCACCGCTATCCCGGGGTGGCAGATTAGAGCCACAGATCACCTTCTGGGAAGGACCCGCACGGCCTTTGCCCTTAGCTTTGACTGCTTTGGGAGTTGCCTTCTGTGGTATAAATTCCGCTGGCCGGGCCCGTTTGGTGGAGACAGGATTAGCATCCTCCCGGATCTTGGGCACTCCGCCCATCGATCCGATCCACGAAGGCTAAAGGGATTAGTGGCCACTTTGGTACTTGTTCCCAGCTTGCTCCCAGATTCAGTCAATAAGCCTTCCTTAGAGGCACTGTTTCAAAACCAAATGGCAAGGAGTGCTTAACCTGGCCAGGACCCAGATGAATTGAAGGTGGGGCCTTCGCAGAGAATTTGAAATCAGAGTTTAGCAATGCTCCTTATCCTTCTGCCCATCCAATTGAGAATTCAAAGAGGATTTAATTGGGATCTTCTGAACATTAGAGCCGGGTGCCAAAGTTTCAGACAGTTTGGCTACAGTAACCGGCACGAGTAAACTTCCTGTGACGAGGGGCCTCCTTCAGATAATCTGGGCATCGAAGCCTCCCCCAAGCTAGCCGAAGACACTGGAGCGTTTCGTCTTCGAGCAAGCTTCCTTGGAATCGTCCATCCATCACCGGGGGCCGGAGAAGGCGATTGACCGCAGGCCGGTGATGAGGTCGTTGAAGATCGGAGGCCACCAGATTCATCAACAGAGGAGGTTTTCGTTGCCGAGTCGCCGTCATCCACGGACCGAAACGTGGAGGAACAGAGGCGAGGACTGCGGCGGAGAAGAGGGGCACAGGCCACCCAGATGAATAGATCCACAATGGGGGCAGACTCCTTCGACATGCTCGTAGGTGAATTGCTGCCAAAACGGGGAGCCGGTCCCCCTGATTCGCGCACCTGGCCGGAGAGGGCGACTGAGATCCACCCTAACTGCAGCACGGGCGAAGCTTCCCCGTCGTTTGCCTTTCGTAGAGGGATCCAAGCAACAAACTCCCCGGCCACCGCTAAAATGGACCGCAATGCCTCCTCCGACCAGTATTCGATAGGGAGGTTGGGCGGCGGATCCAGAGCAGCGCCGTTGACAGAGCCTCCGCCGAAGGAACAAAATCAGGGCGCCAGGGTTCAGCCGCAAGGGGTTGTCCATTAACAACCCAAGGCTGAAGCAAAGCAGCATCCCTGGCTGCGGATCCTCAAATTTCATCAAGACAAACCGATGGGAGAGGCTGATTGAGGAGATGCCTCCAGCGATCCCAGCACGCGGAATTCCCGAACCACCGCTTCCGGAGGCACCCAACGGAAAAGACTCGAACTAACAAGCCTCCGGCAAGCCAGTCCTTGATCTCCCTGTCGATAGTCTCAGAGGGCAGCTGGATTACCGATGGAATAGCCGTTCGAGCTCAGCGATTTCCGCCGGGGAGGGCGACGACACTGACCACACAAACTGCTGATTCCTGGCGCCGCGATGATCCCCCAGTCGCTTGGCGGCGATCATCGCCATTCATAGCAGAGGAGTTATCAGTTGCCATCAAAAACAAGGAAGACTGCCAGGAGATCGGGACGAGGAAGCCTGACCAATCTTAAAGCACCCCTGTTACGCTAGCCACTAGCACCACTTTTGCCTTCAAAGCTCCGTAGTTTGAGCAACAACTTTTTTAATTAATCCATCTTTAAGTTAATATAAAATCGAAGAAGTTTTTATCATTATTCATATTTTTATTCTAGAAAAGCTTTGGCTTGTAACGTAACCTGATGTAATTATTATCGAACTAGGTTTAAGTTGCTAGATTACCCTAAGAATGTAAATCTTGATTAGCTAAATGGAAATATGCAAGTAGTTTAAAAATTTAAGTTCATAGGAGTGACTCAACAATATATATTAAACTTAATAAATATTTATGCTAAGATCTTTGCATGTAGTTTGTTAAATAGAAAAAACAAAAAAAGAGCAAAAGAGTAATAATACGGACATCACTGATTTTAGCGAGCTGTATGAAACTGACGTAAATATATGTTTAATGTGTTGAATTATATGATCCTTAAAATTTTAATTACTATAGTTTAATCTTTTTTTATTTTAAAAATATTATATTTTGAGGACCTTATTACGTAAGTTTAATTGAGATTGATGCTTTGTCTACGACACAATCGATTGAAATTAATGAAACATATTACCGAATCAATCAATGTTCGTATTAGATTAATACATGAGATTGTTATATCAATTATTTTATTTTCAGCGTCATCTCGAAGGACTATCGGTGCAGACGTGGAGCCGGTTGTTGGATAACGAGTTGCTCTCCGTCATTAAAAAAAAATATACAGTTGTACGCTTGAATTGAATTTAAATAAATATATTCTCATTAACAAGATCAAGATGGCGACCTTTTTATAAATTTATTGACACTAATATTCCCTTCCAACGTTTTATTTAAGATGAGAGATACTTGAAGATTACAAAAGGCTGCGGGAAAGAGGGAAAAGGTTCTGGGGAACCGCAAAAAGAGTCGTCGGTAATAATTACGTTCATATTCGCCAGTGCACAAAAGGTTAAAATGAGGGTGTCATGATTTTGACGCTAATTGACACGAAATCCGTCAACATATGGCGTTATATTGGCACATAAGTATGCTCCATCTGTTATTTAAAACGAGTCATTAAATGCTAAGCTAGATTAAGGCTTTCAATTTGGTTTCTTTGGGTGACTTAATTTTGAGTCTGTTCATATATAGAAGCGGTCTCTCTTCTTCAAATGCTTGACTTTGAACCATGTTATTAACGTCTCAGATCAGATGCATGCATCTCTTGTTCCCTTACTTATATTATGGATTACGTGAGGTCAAATTTAAGCTAAACCAATTCAAGTTGCGCCTTTGGTTGGTTAAGTTGCATTCATGGTTTCAGATTCACGTGAGCCTATAATATCTAGTAGTAGGACACTGCTTAAGATCAACGTCACAGGAATAAACAAAACGCAACGGAAACTTATAAATTAAATATATATTTGGTAAAGTCAAAAGTAACCAAAGAATTTGTCACATTGGCGAATTGCGATGGGATGGGCGTGGTTGCACCAATGTTGGCCTAAAAATCTTCAAGCAAGGAAGCCTAGCACGTAATTATAATAGCACCTTAAACTCCAAAGAAAGCATGAGAAGCCGGCAAGCATTAACTCTTAGATCTTGACATTTATCCATAAATATTTTATCAATGTGAAAGAAGACCATGTGATTGTATGGATGTCTTCTAATGTGACGAAGACTATTTAAACGCCAAGCAACAGAGATTTAGGATCATTTCATTTTCTTCATCGATGCGATGGGTACGCTTTGGATCACTGAACTCGCCGTGGCCAGCAGTAGAAAAACGAAGTTTGCTTCCCGATATAGAGAGAGAGAGAGAGAGAAAGGAAAAGAGAGAGACAGCTGTCCATCCACCGTCACCGTCGCATTGGCTCAGCCCAAGAATTGACGCCAAAGCGAGGGGGGGGGGGGGGGTGGGGAGAGACGGAGGAGTCAACGGAGTCCTGACCAACGTGGGGCCCACTCGGGCGCACCGCCTCGCGTCGCGCGGGAGGGAAGGTGCCTGCCTGCCAGGGTCAACAAAACGCACCCCAGAGATGCCCCCGACGGAACGGACTCGGGGAAACGTGTCGATCCCTGGTTCGATGTCAGCTGCAACGGCTACTTAGAGATAGGATCAGAGAGCCAAGGGGACCCTCGGCGGACATTTTGGCAAACGGTCCCCGTCCTGAAAAAAAAAAAAAAAAAAAAAAAAGACAAGAAGACTATAATAATAATATTGCAAGGGGAATCGAGGGTCTTACCCGTGGGACCCACGACAACGATAAATCAGCGCCGTCTATTTCAACCATCTTACCATTCCTTCCACCTATTGTTTTTTTTTTTTTAAATCGAGACCCCTCTCGGCTCCAAATCAACTATTTTAGTCCCCGGAGTTCTTTTTTAGTTTTTTTTATATAAACTCCTAGGCGAGAGGTTTGAGAACTATTATTATATTTGTATTGACAAAAGGATGGAAAATTTCTTCTCCGTGCGGCCACCCCATTCATACCTTCTTCCATTACCTCAGTAGCCATGGGAAGACCGGCACCAATCTAGGGTTCCCCATAACAAATCCAAGGTCGGTCCTCTGGGCTTCTCCTCTCCCCCTCTTCTCTCTTGGACTCGGTTTGGTTTGTCTCGATTTCCTTGGCTGGATTTTTAGATAAAGGTTAACGATCTAACGTGCTAGATCGCTGCTCTTCTTTGGATGAGATAAGATTACATACTGTCAATCCAAAGAAAGTATCGTTTCTTATATTGGAGCTGATTCAGATCGTCAAACTCTCATCCTGGTTGTTTTTTCCTATTTCAATTTGCTTTCTTAATTTAGTTTAGGGAGATCTTCCTTTTGTGTTGAGGTTTGCGATTCGTGGGTTGTGCATGCGTAGGAGATTTTGGGGTTTTTATAGACTCTTTGCATCGCATTGATTATTGATTCGAATCATTAATACACATTTTCTAATTTGTTCAACTCCTATTCAGTTGTTCTGATTTGATCCTCAGTTTGTGTCCCTTGAGAGAAGAAGACTTGCGAAAAACGTGTATCAAAATCTCACCTTGGTTTTTCTAGTTTTTGATGTGCTTCGGTTTCTGGAATGGTTTTTGTTTGAGATCTATCTGATGAACTGGGTTTTCGTGGTTCTAGATGCTGCTGCTGCTGCTGCTGCTGAGTCTTTGAGGTGTATTTAGGGTGTTTTAGGACTTGGTGTTGAGATGGAGAAGTTGGAGGAAGCTAACCGAGCCGCTGTGGAGAGCTGCCGCAGAGTCCTGAGCCTACTCTCCCAGTCCCAGGGTCAAGGCCAGTATAGGGATCTGGTGGCAGAGACAGGGGAGGCTGTTTCTAGGTTCAAGAAAGTGACCTCAATGCTAAGTAATGGTGTGGGTCATGCAAGGGTGAGGATTGTGAACAGAGTCCAATCCCCCTTCAATCATAAGGCCTTCCTAGATCACTCATTGGTATCTAAAGTAAACCCTTCTCCCAAGCCTCTCCAACTCCTGCCAAGAAGTCTATTGGATACCTCAGCACCAGAGTTGAATTCCAGTGCTAAAAATCCACAGCAGCTCACCCCAAAGATCTTTCTTGAGAAGCCAGGGCTCGATTTGGATTCATCTTCTTCTAGGAACACTGTCCAGCTTGCACCACAGGGTCCTTCAACAGCAGCTCAATTTCCCTTCCTCCAACAGCAGCAGAACAACCAAAGGTTTCAGCTCCAGCAGCAGATTAAGTTCCAGGCTGACATGTTTAGGAGGAGCAATAGTGGCATAAACCTCAAGTTCGACAGCCCGAGCTGCACGCCGACCATGTCGTCGACGAGGTCATTCTTGTCGTCGCTGAGCATGGATGGTAGTGTGGCCAGCTTGGATGGAAAGGCATTCCATCTGATTGGAGGACCAGCAGCATCTGATCCGGTGAACGCACCGCCGCCGAAGAGGAGGTGCTCCGGTAGAGCGGAGGATGGGAGTGGAAAATGTGCAACCACTGGCAGATGCCACTGCTCAAAGAGGAGGTTGGACTATGGATGCTGTTTTTGGTTCTTGTTGGATTTAATACATTGTTAATTATGAAATCTCAGTCTCTTTTATTCTTATATTTGTAGGAAACTGAGAGTCAAGAGATCGATTAAGGTGCCTGCGATCAGTAACAAACTTGCCGACATTCCCCCTGATGAATATTCATGGAGGAAGTATGGGCAGAAACCAATCAAGGGTTCCCCTCATCCTAGGTATATATATTTATCCTCGGTACCAGTTTTAGGAAGTCGCTGAATGTGTCGGAGCATTAAACTTGCATGAATTTTGGGCATTGAATATTTTATAGCCTTTTGTAGCTGTCGATGTTATTAATTTGGTCTCCATGTTAATGCTCTATATATTTGGCCTAACATCTCTAAAGAACAATAAATGCATGTCGTTGTCGTTGCAAGCACATCATGTTAAAGTTGCTGAATTTTGTGTTCAGCAAGATTGTTTACGAATGTTTTTGAACCGCAAATTGATTGTGGTTTCCCACATGCCATTTGCTAAGATGGGGTTGTTGATTATGGTACGAAAGCACTCAAGTTATTGAGCATATTAAAATGATTTTTGTTATTGTGGAAACCAAGCATACCCTTGTATTTTTACTCCGCCGTCTCTCCTGTTGCCTAACTTTTTTTGTTGCATGTATCATCCTGCTCTATTATCACTTCATCAGACACTTGAACTTGTTAATAACCACTACATGGTAACCCATGATGTCAAAAGCATTAAGAACAACTCATTAAGCAAGTATGTAGTTCCATCTAAATTATAAGTAGAATATCAGAACAAAAACCTACTAGATGGTATGTATGTATGGGACTCATGATCTTTTATCTCTAGAAAGGTCAAGTCTTAGCTTCTTTTTTTTTTTTCGATTTTTGTAATTTCTATTTAAGTTTTCCTTGTCATTCATTGAATTTTAAAGTTATGAGAACCAACTAAGAAAAGAGTATCTTTAATGTAATGCAGGGGATACTACAAATGCAGCAGCATGAGGGGCTGCCCTGCAAGGAAGCATGTTGAGAGGTGCCTGGAAGACCCCTCAATGCTCATTGTTACTTATGAAGGCGAGCACAACCACACAAGGTTGCTAACCCAGTCTGCCCACTCCTAGAGTCATTAGAGCTCTCCACTAGCAACCAGCACAACTGCTGCTCAAACTGCTCCTATATATATGTTAACTTTCTGTTATTTAAAGATCAAGGCAGTGGGGCAGTTGCTGATGTGGGCAGGTCTCCTGGGTCTTTGTGAGCTTTCCAAAATGAAGTGGGGAGGATGCAACAGGATATACACTCCCTATCGAGCCACATGGAAATGCTACTACCTGACTAATGGTTGAAGAGAGTGAAAAAAGAGCTCTTTTCTTGGTTTCAGAATGTGTGACCCTTGCTCCTTTGGTGGGTTCCTGGATTTGTTCAATTCACATCTCATCCCATTATTACCTCAAACATGTTTAAAAGCAGATGGATGGAAGATGTATAGCAAACTTTTTTTAGAGATAACAATGGGCATTTTGTAATCTTGGAAGGGAATGATAGCATTTCATGTTGCTCAAATCCGTTCTTTGCTTTGCTTTTCATTCAGTACTTTCAGTTTTTGTTCCGTGGATGACTTCATGCTAGTAGTGGTTGGCCTGCCAAACATGCTCGGTGGTCCCGTGCCTGCAATCTGTCCTCATAATGAGATGCTTCTGAACCCATGAAGCTTCCATGAAGCCTCCGTTTAATGTTGTTTTGTGAAATGCCAAATATTTGATGATCATAGAGCTCCTCCTCATCAGCTCGTGACGTACGGTGGCTTCCCATCCGACACTACTGCAAGCGTTGCTCCTGCCGAGTACTGCAAACATTGTCTGCTTGTCCTATGAATTTGTGACTTGGGGAAAAAAAGAAAAGAAAAAGAAAAAGAGAGAAACAATTCTAAATCAAAGTGTTTTGGATGCATTTGGAAAGCTAGCAGCTCTTTTTTATCCAATCCCTTGCTGCGAAAATGGAGGCATACAGTCTTACATGCATCTCTTTTATCGTGCAAGTGTGCTGTTACATCCCATCCCTTTGCAAACAGGTTATAGTCTTGCAATCACTGCACCCTCCAAACAGGGGAGGCGTGTGAGAGACTGAAGGAATAGAGCGGTGGTTGGTGGGCGGAAGCCGGAAACTAGCTGGTGATGCAACCGTAGAGCCTTAGAACTAGGGAATCTAGTGGTGGGGCTTTTCACTGGAGGACCAAGGTTCAAGGATGGTATCAGTGCTTTGTGTTCTAGTTTATACTATTGAAAGTTTGGCTATGGCGGTCTTTGTTAGAGTGCTGCTGTGGGCTTTTGCTCTGATTAGTACGATGATGGTGGGGTGAACCCAAACTAAAACTTTACATCCATTGGGAGACAATAAATTGGGCTTATGGAATCAAAATCTTCTAAATGATTCACATCAATCTATCAGTGCAACTAATTAATCATAAGATCTATAATTTGTTTTATCCCCGAGACTGAAGCGGATCCATGGAGGAATGAAGCTATGATGGGTTGCGTGTACCTTTTTGCTTCTTGGGGTTCTTAAGCAAGCATGTTCCTTCTCTTTTCACTAATTTATAATAATAAGAGGGCGGGAAGGTTGGAGTTCTGATGTCATGTAGTGCGATCCTTTTCCTGGAGCAATGTGACATCAACAAACCCCTCTGCTCCCGGGTTAAAATATTTTAAATAGCCCTAGATGTTGAACGTCGAATCACGGAATAAGCTTGGTTTGATGCTCAGCAACGGATCCATACTCTGGTTAAGTACTTTAGAACAAGTTCGTGCTTGATCTACACGCCAAATCATAATAATGAATCTTGATTGCTGTATAATTTCTACTTCTTCCTTTATTTATTTATTTTTTTTGGGGGGTAAGGCATACTCTATTGGATGCTGCAATACCTAAACTGAGCCATTCTTAGCGTCCGAAACAAATTTATGGACCATAGGTCCCCTGCATTACGAACCATGCAGTGCTAGTAACTATCCGTGACGAAACTACAAAACGGAAGCTTTGTGCGTAAAGGTAACCTGCATGTTGTGTTCTTCTTACATGCAGTAAGGATGAACAGAGCCAATTGTCTCAAACAATTATGATGTAGCCAGATAGTTGTCATCTTTGGATGCAAACTTACAATTATCTACGAGACATCACTTTCTAGATGGAGGCGATGAGAGAGTCAAGAGAGGGAGGATTTGTTGCAAAAAGGAGAGGCTGCCAAATGCACAATCCTTGGGACTCCAGGCTGAGAAGCTTAAAAGAAGAAGAAGAAGAAGATATAATATTTTTTTGCAAGAGCATGGGCAGTCATGATTTTTGTTGATGTTCAATTCTGACTCAATACATCAACAAATATAATTTATTTGGAAAGAAATCTTGAATTGAACTTTTGCTCCAAGAAATCCTATGTTGATGAATACTTTTGACCAACAAACTAAAAAATAGCCTCAAAGAAATCAAGAGATGAATAAAGATTAAAGGATACGAGGTTTCTCTCTCATAAGGATCCCTTCGTTGTCTAAGTTTGCCTTCTTTGATTTCGAAAAAAAGAGAGAAAAGAATAAGAGAGTTAAAAAAGAAAGGGACTTAGGAGAAACCTTACTCTTGTTGGCCTTTTTTTGAGGCTCTCTATTATTCATTTACATGCATCGAAGTCTACTTAACTTGTGTTAACTTAGGGTTAGACCTTTTTAGAAATTAATGGCTTATGATTCCTTTATAAATCGCCAAGTACATCATCTTGATTTCCTAAATCCTTAAGATTTTGTAATTGGATTAGCGTATAATCTTTGTACTTGAATCCTCATCATGAAAGTTTATCAAAGATCCCCATCATCATGCCTCCCACTTTTAATGGTTAAATGAGTCTTTTCATTTATGCTTTAAAAATAATTCCTGAAATTATATCAATCATAACATATTAAAGAGGAAGTTTTTGATTAATGATAATCTACTTGGTTTTGAGATGATTTATAGATTGGATTGGCTCATCATCATGGTCTTTTAACATCTTTTTTCCAAGTCTTGAGCATAAATTGGATTTAATCAGCTCATTGTAAGGTGTTTGAAAGTTATTTTTGATCTTTTTTTCTTTGGTTTGAGAGTTTATCATTTAATGAACATTAACTCATGGTGAAATTTTATCTGAACTTTAAGAAAATTCATAGCATGCATTTTATTTCTAATGGCTACTTTGAAGGTAACACTTATTTTTCTCTTTCGTTCGTTTTATATAAAGCGAAGATAATTAAATATTTTAACTTTTGCTTATCATTAGCTCTAGTAAATCTTTAGATTTTTCTGTTTCCCTAATCTTCCTCGGTTTCATTTTCTTTGACTTCTCGATTTTCTACTTCTTCGATTCTCCACTTCCTCGGCTCTTAAACCTTTAGGTAACCTTCTCAGCTTATTTTCATCTCTTTTTATTTATTTTTTAGATAATCATATCGGTAATCATGGAAGCATCTTGTTCAGCTCCTGAGTCTCCTTTAGCTTCAGGCATATTTGCACTTGACTTTTGTGCCTAAAGCTAATGATTTTTTAGTTTTAACTTTCAAAAATATGATCCATATCTAATGAAGTTATTTTATTTTCAAGCAATTTCTTTTGTTAGCTCCAGGAGAATCTAATTGAGCTTCAAATCTTTTGAAGAGTGACTTTCTCTTTACGAAGATGCTTTAAAGGCTGGCCTTAGTTTTTCTATTTATCCCTATATAGGTTGGCTTTTAAACTATTTTAACATAACTCCTACCAAACTCCTTTCCAACTCGTAGAAATTAATCATAAGTTTTCTTTTTTATCTTTCTTTCATGGGGGTTTCCTTTTCTATACCTTTATTTAGGCACTTTTTGAACCTTAAAAAAATCCAAGTGAAAAAAAGATGGTTCTATTTTGCTGCTTAATATGAGCACAAAATATTCACCTGAAGTCCTTCTTCCATCCATGGATGAAACAATAGTTTCTTTTTTTTTTAAATAGAAGTAGGTAGGAAATAGACCTTTGGGTCGAATTGGCAACAACGCAATCTTAAAACTAATAGAGCTTCGCTACTTTCTCCTAGCAAAGAAGTGGTTTCATCAATAGAACAAATCTTCTTAAGTTAGGAGTGCTTCTTTCCAAGTAGGACTTAGTCCTAGCAAGGTTAAGCCCAACTCCTTTAAATGAGCCTATTCTAAAGTACTTGGTCAGTTAGAATAGCTTTTATTTAATAGTTTTATTATTCTACCCTTGGTCCCTTTTTTTGTAAAAATGTTAAATTTGAAGAAATTAAGGAAGACAACTATAGTTAAGAGGAAGAGGCCAACAATCTTCCTCAGCAAGACCAATTAATGCCGAGAAAGTTTTGGCTAAATAAGTTGCTCCTCCTTCGCCTTTTCGCCCGAAGAAGAAGGCTATTACAAAAATAGTAGAGGAAGCAGCCAAGAAAAGAACCTTTTCGGCCAACCAAATTGCCACATTTTCCTTGAAGCAACCTCCCCAAATGACCAAGGAGTTTCTCTCCATAACCCCCCTATAAATGTCCTAGCAAGAGAAGAGATATCTCAACATGCCCCTTTAGACAAAGTTCCTTCTTTATGGGCTCCAAGTTCCTCAACACCACCACCTCTCAAACCAAGCACTTCATTGGGTTTTGATGCTAATATTGCATCCCTTCATAGGATGTTTGGGTTACAGATTCTGCTCGGTTTGGATTAGTGGCCCACAAGGTGGTAGAAGGCACGTGCCTTCTGCATGATTCCTCATTCTTCAATGAGAAGAGCAATGAGAAACCCATCCTCTATGCTTCTAGAAATCTTGCCGAGGTAATTTGCATTATATTTTTTTTCTTTTTATTCCTTATTTTTCAAAATGACTAACCTTATCTTTTATACTTTAATAGAGCTATTATAATTTTATGACTTTAATAAGAAGAAATCAAAAGCTTGAGGCCGATCATACTCAATTTCAATCTTCAATGGGAGAGTTGTTAGCCAAGATCGATCGAGCCAAGTAGCTTTAAAAAAAAATTAACACTCGGTTCCAAAAGAGTTAAAAGTGAAAATTGATATCAAAGATGGCGAGCTTATCAATCAAGTCTTTATAGTTAATTCTTTGTCAAATCAATTGGACGATAAGAAAGAAACACATAAACAGTTGCAAAAAGCCTTTATTTTAGAAAAGAGAGTTTAAAAAAGAGAACAGACTCCTCTCCAACCACAATAAGAAAACTGAGGACGTTTGGAAACTAAGAGTCAAAAAAAGAAAGAGTCGAATAGGTTGGAAAAAAAAAAAGATTCAAGAAAAGTTTTCTTCATTTATAGAGAGAAAAAAAGGCAAAGATCATCAACCTGTAAGGCTTTAGAAGAATGTGAAGATGACAAGGTCACCTACTCCATTGAAGCTTTTTCAGCTGGCTTTGATTTCTGCGTAAAGAAAGCTTCTGAGGCCTATCCATAACTTTGACGATCTTTAGATTAACTTGGTCAATAAAGAAGAGAAGAATAAATCAAAAATTTTCAAAGTTTAGACAAGAAAGTATAACCAATTCCCTCAAAATGTTGGTTTTGGAGAACATTTATCCTCCTAAGAAAATAAATTTGAAAAATAACTACTTAAGAAGATCAATTTCAAGAGATACTTAATAGGGTTGGTCTAGAAAAGATAACTTCATCAACTCAAAATAGCTTCTTTCAGGAGAAGATCAATTTAAAAAACTATTATATTGGCCTTAAAAGGATTTGCTCCAAAAAGCAACTTTTTTAAAAGAATATCGTAAAAGGACAATGTCTTGAAAGATCATTTTGAAATGAATCTTTCGAATGATTAGCCTAAAAAAATAACACCACTGACCTTGAATAATTTTTTAAAAAAGGTTGATTTTGAAAATACAATTTCATTAACTTAAATAAGTTTTTAAGATGATCAACCTAAAAGAACAACTTCATCATGTTTACATTACTCTACAAAATGATTGGCTTTTAAAAAATAATTTTATTAGCATTAAGTGACCTTTTAATAAGGTCGGCCCAAAAGATAATTTCATCGGCCTAAAATGACCTTTTAAAAAAGTTGGCCTAAAGGTTTTTCTCTCTTTTTAAAGCTAGATAGACTTCTTAGTACTTCATATACTTAAATTGATTATAATTAAAAAAAATATTCTTTTGGACCTTTTGTATCCATTCTCTTAAAAGTTGAAACACTTCCACTAATAAAAATGCATAATTATAATATAATCATTCTTAATAGTAAAACAAGATAAAGTCTTTACCTTTATTATTATATCAAGATCTCTCATACTTAGCCATATCAAAGTCTTTATATCCTGATATGACAATCAACATCCTTAGGTGCATTAAGGTTTTCTCATCCATGAATGTTCCTGGGTCTTTTTATTTACTTGATTGTACCAAGATTTTTACGCTTATGCATATCAAGGTCTTTGTACCCATGAATATACTTAGGATTTTAAATTTAGTTGGGTGTACCAAGATTTTTATTCTTAGGTGTAACAAGGTTTCCATACCCATGGACATTGTTTAGTTTCTAAATTTTACTTAGGTCTTTATACCTTCAAGCATATCAAAGTTTCTAAAATTTTCTTAGTGGTGCCAAGATTTTTATCCTTGGGCATATCAAGGTCATTTTACATTCGAGTGTACCAAAATTTCTGAAATTTACTTGGCCATACCAAGATTTTATCCTTGGTCATATCAAGGTCTTTACACTATGGACATACTTGGGTTCTTAACTTTTATGTTCTAAAAAGAAATTATAGCTTGTACCTGAAATAGAGCATCCATTGCTCTATAATCTTCATTGACAGAGAAAAGGAATTACAATGATTAATCAGACATATGAATCACTGATGGTATATTCTAAGATTGTTTGAATTCCAAGTATAAGGAAATAGCTTCTGATCAAGATCTTCTAATCTATATGTTCATGGTCAAACTTCTATTATCCTTTAAGGGCCTTCTAAATTAGGAGTTAATTTACTCTCTTCAACAGCTCGTCCAACAACTATCATTTTTTGAAGCACAAAGTCCCTTAGTCAGAAATGCTGTTCTTACTTCTTTTACTTGTGAATTATAGCATCTATCCACTCTCTATTGACAAGTTGTCATTCTTAACTATGACTCTTTTCAAGCTTCTTTTACTAAATCTAAATTTTCTTTAATATTTTTGCATTTTGCTACTCTTCAAAATGACCAGTGCAAAACCTTGGCATTCCTACTTCTACCAGAATTTACACCCTTAGTTCCATAAACTATAGTGTGCCTATCTAGTGAGGACTCTTCTGGCAGTATGATAGGCCCATAAAATACTTCGCAACTTTTTGTCTATAACCTCTTTAACTTTATCAAATCGGGTTTTAAGAGCTTGTAATAGGATGCTATTTATTACCTTTGCTTGTCCATTAATCTGATAATGAGCAACCGAAGAAAAAATCTATGTTCTATTTTCAACTCTTGACAAAATTTCTAAATTGTGCATTGTCAAATTGTTTATCATAATATGTGATAAGTATTTTTAGAATTTCAAACTGACAAATGATTGACTTCCACATAAAATTTTGTAGTTACCTTGGCTAATGGTTTTGCTTCCACCCTTTTAGCAAAATATTTGAAAGTTAAAATATTTGCCCATTCTTTAGCTACTTCAAAAAGCTTCCTTGCCCAGGTGCCAATGAAAAATGTCCTAAGATAACATTCTCCATTGATCAAATAGCCATGAACTACTTATTGATGAAAGACCAGAAGATTGATGGATTAATGAGGAGTTTTTCTGACAAAATATGAATTTCTTCACATATTCTATAACATCTTTGTTCATGATCAGCCAATAATATCGTTGAACTAGCGCTCTTTGACATAGTAATCTATCAAAACAAATACTTGAAATCAAAAAGAATTTAGGTCTACAGTCGGCTGTGCATCTGGCAGAGTATGGTATCAAAATACCTCTATCAATGGGTCTTACCGGCTGAGGTCCCTAAATCTTTGACCGGCCATTGTGAACAAGCAAAACCAAATGAACGAAGCAATAAACAGCACAAAATACGTTGCAAGTTAAACGCTAACCAGCAACCGCTGAGAAAAAAAACTAACATCAAAAAGAGGATCAAACTGAAATTGTTATTGAATAGAGTCTAATTATTCAGATCAAATAATTCATCCAGGCCAAAATTCCATAAATTGGGAAAAATGGGGTTCCATCAAAATATAGCAACTAAATATAGCCATCAAGGTACAGAAATTTTGACGGCACATAAGAACGAAACTCTTCACTTGAGCGGAATGAACCTTGAAGAGTGGGTGGCACCAATACCAGGCCTACCATGTTTGACAGGCTTGTAGGAGATGGAGAACTCTGCAAGGTAGTGGCCTATCATTTCAGGTTTGATTTCAACCTGGTTGAAGGTCTTGCCATTGTATACCCCAATAATGCTTCCTATCATCTCAGGGACTATGATCATGTTCCGGAGGTGAGTCCTGACTGGTTCAGGCTTCTCACCAGGAGGGGCCTCCTTTTTCTGTGCAAACAATTGATAGCACAAGCAATGAAGATCAATTTTCTACATGTAACAGTGTTTATCAACTTATCAGGCCCCCCCCCCCCCCCCCCCCAAATAAAAAAAAGAGGCTAAGCAAGATGCCACTTCTTATGTTTTTATTTTATCAACACTAGGGGCTAATCCATTGCAACTTGCACTATACCTACACTATCCCTTGAACTGGATTGGAATCCTGCTGCTGACCAAAAAGTTGCAATGGATGATACTATCAGAGCAGCCCTTTGGTGGTAAGATACCACGTATAAACTCCATAAAATGCACATACTATGAAAACTCCAAACATAAAATAAGTTAGCATGAGCTCTTTTTATTCCCTTTCTTCTTCTTCTTTTTCATTTCGGAAATCAAAGGAAACAACACAAGCAAATATACGCAATCATACTGTTCAAATATATGCTTTGACGAATGAGAGGATGAGGTAGTAAGGTTGATTATATGCTCTAAAACGTCAAATTAAAAAATATTAAATATTTTCTGCATGAAACAGATTAAGCAAACTAGAATTCTTTAAGTGTATAACTTTAAGTGCCAGAGTTAAGGCATTTTTTCATTATTATCCTAAAAATAACTGATAGACCATCCTCTATTTAAACTCACTTTCCTCCACCCCAGACTAGACTCCTAAATCTTGGAGAATCATGAAAGGTTGCGCTTAATTTCATGAGAATTGTCAGGACCACATATGTAAATGAGCCAGAGGCCTTTATCATACGTGTCAGAAAGTGAGAATGGTGTTTAGAATCATTGGATGGTACAAAACAAGTTAAACAGAAGCGCTTGAGGGTAGCATTTATTAAAGGAGGGCAAATTAGTACCAGAATTGTTGATGAGAAATTGAGAATATTCAAAACAGTCCAAGTTACATCAATCTCAGGCAATTCATTAGAGTTAATGATAGTAGTTTAGGAAGGCCAAAGTATTGTGTTATACCACATGGGCCATGCATTAGTGCAGAAGATCCATAAAAAGAAAAAGAATGATAGTCAAAATTACCCATTGTTAGAAAAAAAAAAAAAAAAAAAAAAAAGAATGGTAAGAAACGTCTCAACCCTTTTGATTTAAAGCTTTTTGGCAGACATTTGATAAAAGAAATCTAAAAACCAGAAGGGTAATCAACTTAACATACCAGAGAAATTAATTGAGAATGAACATAAATAAATCAAGTCAAGACTTATCAAGCAGGCCAAATTTTATAGTGAATTTTATTATTTCAGATTCTTGCAAGCAAAGTTCTAATCATGTTGGGATGTAAATTTACACTACAAAAAATAAATAAGTTGAGAGCATTTTCACGATACATTGGAGTGCATTATATTGATCAATTGCTAGATGGCAAGTTACAAATAACAACTTAAACATATGAGGGAAAAAAATAAAAATCATTTTTTTAATGAAAATTGCAATACATACAGATGACCAATCAACATAATCTATGAAAAAGAAATTAGGAAGCGTACTAAAGACCATCTTCATAGGATTTTAGCAGTTTAGAGTTTATAAATCAGATTTCAAATATTATCATCCATTATTGATGAGGCCTAAACTATTCAACAAACCACATTCTCTTCCCCCTCAAATTCTCTCAAACCCCCCGACGAGGAAATTGATGAATAACATTTAAAAAAAAAAAAATCACTCCTATAGCAATTCAATGCGCAGAAGATAGGAGATCTAACATGGATGGAAACGCAACACTGCCCAAAATATATAGGAAATAAAATAGAATTTTGGAATCATACCGCCTTGCGCAACTTCTTGATCAGAGCCATCGGCTTCCGCTTCAGACCACGCTGAAACCTGATCGATGATTGAATAAAACAAAAGAATGAGACAACATCCGTGGAGGACAATTAGATCCAGTAGAGGATAGGGGGGGTAGGGAAAGGGGGATTGCCTCCTGCGAGCGCGAGCGTGGAACAGCTTGACGAGCTCGTCGGTGGACATGTCGAGGAGCGCATCGAGATCGACCCCCCTGAAGCTGAACTTCCTGAACGTCCTCTTCTTCGGCTGGCCCTCTGTATCCGCCTGCATGCACCCGAGAACAAGAAGAGTAGTGAGAGAGAAGCCTTCGACGAGTCCAACTCAGGATTGGATTCGTTAAAGACAAGAGGGAAAGGGGAGGAAAGGAGGCTCGCCATTGTTGAAATTGGAGTCGAACAAGCGCGAAGCGAGAACCGACGCGGGGATTCTAGGGTTTTTATCTTTATTTTTATTTTTATTTTATTTTATTTGTTTTTGTGGGGGTGGGCGGGGCGAAGTTATTTGATAATTTTATTAGGAAAAGACTTTGTACACCGTCCCCGGTGCAGCAAGGCTATGTGGGCTACACCGCCTCTTCTGATTGGTCCATGTGGCTCCTACGTGGATGACCTGCCGGATGGTATGGCTCTGTTTTGATGTTACGTTCTGAACGTGACGGTCATTTAAAGCAGTTCGCTTTTTTTTAAATTAGCGTACGGACGAAAATGCCCTTTCCCTCCGTTCTAGCGCCATTTTACGTTGAATTTCATCTGTGCAAGAAGATCTCTCTTTCTTCTCCGGTCGAAAGAAAATATTTCAGCTTCGAGGCTGGAAAACCTGGCTACTGGAGTCTTTGTACAAAAACTTCTGGAGAAAATGTCATCCGCAGCACAAAGTAAAAAGTCTTTCTTTCCACTTTTTCTAAAGCTCCTTTATTACACCAACCGTTTTTTCTGGTTAGAGTTAGTTAATGCGTGACCAAACCTTTTAATGCGCGGGTAACTTCCTTAGAACAAAATAGTTATGACATTCTGGGAGTCATAACTGTTTAGAGTTTACTGTTATGTAAGCACGAATGTCATACTCTTTTAACTAGGATGTTATACCTCATGAACTGGGGTGTCGTCAGAGTGGTTCGGCCTATATTCCCCGTTATTTCCTGTCCATATAACTCTAGTGTCGTCGTTAAAGCTATGACACCCCTGATATACTGTTAAGACACCGTAGTTACAAGCCTAGGACATCCGTACTCCAAACGAATGCTGGAGAAAAGCCTCGCGACACCGTAGTTACAATGTTACGACACCCATGCTTATAACCTTCGCGATCTTCGTATGTTGCTTTACGGGGTGTCGTAGCTTGTTCTATGGGGTGTATTTAAATGCTATAAAGGGTGTGTCGTGCTTATAAACGACGCTGGAGAGCAGGCCCGCGACACCCCGTATGGAGAACAATCCCCGCGACACCCCGCTTTAACAGTCACGTCATCGGTGTTGTCGCCTTAAAGCTAGGGTGTCGTAAGATGAGAACTGGGGTGTCGTTAACAGCCTGAGTCGGTGCTGTCGTCGTTCGCAACACCCCAATTGAAACTTTACGACACCCTAGCTCTCATCTTACGACACCCATGCTTATAACTGACCACGGCGAGAAGGCCCGTGACACCCAAGTTACTAAAATTTATTTTTATTCATCACAAAAGAAAAGAAAAAAGTACATGAGCCCTCACTGGGGCTTGTCATCTGCTTCGGTCGCTGCCTCGGCGATTGGCGCTGGAGGGACTCTACTTGCGACTCCAGCCGGCTGTTGGCCCGAAGCAGGACCTCGATTTGTCTCATTGAAACAGCCATGTATTGCTCGGCCGCCCTGTTGAGTCGCTTGCTGATTGCGAGCAACGACGCAAAGACCTCCGCATCGACGGTTACCGTTGTGCAGCAGCTCCTATGGGTGCTAGTAGATCGCCCCTCGCCTCTAGAAGCCATCTCAGTATCAAAAAAGTTTGAAAGATCAGCTGAAAAGATGATTAACGATGGCATTCCCCCATCCATATTTAAGGTACTCCTGGCGGGTGTTTCGATTGCCACACGCCACCATCTCAGTGGGCGGTTCACAGGAATCGAATCGGTGCGCCCCCCCTCATTGAGTTTCGAGGGATGCGGAATAGAAGAGAGTTTCGGGAAACCAAATACCCGGTTACCGTAGTAAGTTTTACGTCGTCCCAAGAGGAAACCTCGCGACACCCAAGGATGATTTGGATTTCGACCGAAACTCCTTCGCACACCCCACTTGAAACCTCACGACATCCTAGCATCAATGCTACGACACCCGTGCTTAGAACTGACCATGGAGAGAATCCCCGCGACACCCCAGGAGAATTGGATTTCGGCCGAAACTCCTTCGAGACACCCCTGTTGAAAGCTCACGACACCCTAGCTTTAAGGCGACGACACCCGTGCTTAGAACTGACCGCGCGGAGAATCCCCGCGACACCCCAGGGAGAATTGGATTTTGGCTGAAACTCCTTCGAGACACCCCTGTTGAAAGCTTACGACACCCTAGCTTTAAGGTGACGACACCCGTGCTTAGAACTGATCACGGTAGAATATCCGCGACACCCCTTGTCGAATTCAGCCGAAACTCCTTCGCGACACCCCAGTTGAAATCTCATGACACCCTAGCACCAATGCTACGACACCCATGCTTAGAATTGACCGCACGGAGAATCCCTGCGACACCCCAGGGAGAATTGAATTTCGGCCGAAACTCCTTCGAGACACCCCTGTTGAAAGCTCACGACATCCTAGCTTTAAGGCGATGACACCCGTGCTTCGAACTGATCACGGTGAGAATACCCGCGACACCCCTTATCGAATTCAGTCGAAACTCCTTCGCGACACCCCAGTTGAAATCTCATGATACCCTAGCACCAATGCTACGACACCCGTGCTTAGAACTGACCGTGCAGAGAATCCCCGCGACACCCTAGGGAGAATTGGATTTCGGCCGAAACTCCTTCGAGACACCCCTGTTGAAAGCTCACGACACCCTAGCTTTAAGGCGACGACACCCATGCATAGAACTGATCACGGAGAGAACCCCCGCGACACCCCTTATCGAATTCGGCTGAAACTCCTTCGTGACACCCCAGTTGAAATCTCATGACACCCCAGCACCAATGCTACGACACCCATGCTTAGAACTAACCGCACGGAGAATCCCCGCGACACCCCAGGGAGAATTGGATTTCGGCCGAAACTCCTTCGAGACACCCCTGTTGAAAGCTCACGACACCTTAGCTTTAAGGCGACGACACCCGTGCTTAGAACTGATCACGGTGAGAATACCCACGACATCCCTCATCGAATTCAGCCGAAACTCCTTCGCGACACCCCAGTTGAAATCTCATGATACCCTAGCACCAATGCTACGACACCCGTGCTTAGAACTGACCGCGCGGAGAATCCCCGCGACACCCCAGGGAGAATTGGATTTCGGCTGAAACTCCTTCGAGACACCCCTGTTGAAAGCTCACGACACCCTAGCTTTAAGGCGACGATACCCGTGCATAGAACTGATCACGGAGAGAACCCCCGCAACACCCCTTGTCGAATTCGGTTGAAACTCCTTCGTGACACCCCAGTTGAAATCTCATGACACCCCAGCACCAATGCTACGACACCCGTGCTTAGAACTGACCGCGCGAAGAATCCCCGCGACACCCCAGGGAGAATTAGATTTCGGCCGAAACTCCTTCGAGACACCCCCGTTGAAAGCTCACGACACCCTAGCTTTAAGGCGACGACACCCGTGCATTAACAGTGAACCCATGGGTGTTGTCGCCTTAAAGCTAGGGTGTCGTGAGATGATAATTGGGGTGTCGTATTGTTTTAACCTTCGTGTCCTAAATCCTAATCCTTTGTCAGCATATATTGACAACTAAATCTATGGATATCATTGTTCATGACTACGTGCCTATATTTTCACAGTTGATTCTGAACTCGGCAGCTTGTCGTCGTTCGTGACACCCTAGTTGAAACTTCACGACACCCTTCTCATCTGACGACACCCGTGCTTATAACTGACTACGGCGAAAAGGCCCGCGACACCCAAGTTACTAAAATTTATTTTTATTCATCAAAAAGAAAAGAAATACGTGAGCCCTCACTGGGGCTTGTCATCCTTCGGTCGCTGCCTCGGCGATCTGGCGCTGGAGGGACTCTACTTACGACTCCAGCCGACTGTTGGCCCGAAGCAGGACCTCGATCTTTCTCATTGAAATGGCCATGTATTGCTCGGCCGCCCTGTTGAGTCGCTCACTGATTGCGAGCGATGACGCAAAGACCTCCGCATCGACGGTTACCCGGCGGTTCCTATGGGTGCTAGTAGATCGCCCCTCGCCTCTAGAAGTCATCTCAGTATCACAGCTGAAAAGGTGATTAACGATGGCATTCCCCATCCATATTTAAGGTACTCCTGGCGGGTGTTTCGATTGCCACGCGCCACCATCTCAGTGGGCGGTTCACAGGAATCGAATCGGTGCGCCCCCCCTCGTTGAGTTTCAAGGGATGGGGAACATAAGAGAGTTTCGGGAAGCCAAATTCCGTAGTAAGTTTTACGTCATCCCAAGAGAAACCTCACGACACCGAAGGACGATTTGGATTTCGGCCGAAAACTCCTTCGCGACACCCCACTTGTCACGACACCCTAGCAAATGCTACGACGAGAACTGACCCTAGCTTTAGAGGCGACGCTTTAAGGCGACGACACCCGTGCTTACAACTGAACGGAGAATGCGACACCCCAGCACCGAAATTCCTTCGAGACACCCCTGTTGAAAGCTCACGATACCCTAGCTTTAAGGCGACGACACCCGTGCTTAGAACTGATCCCCGTGGTCGAATTCAGCTGAAACTCCTTCGGAAACCTCACGACATCCTAGCATCAATGGAGTGCTTAGAACTGACCACCTTGGATTTTAAGAACTGTCTTAGTCGACTAAACTTTACACCCCCCGAGAGACACCCCTGTTCGGACGACAAAACTTTGGATTTCGGCCGAGCACCTCCGTTGAAAGTTCACGACACCCTAGCTTTAAGGCAACGACAATTAGTGAACCCACGGGTGTCGTCACCTTAAAGCTAGGGTATCGTGAGATGATAACTGGGGTGTCGTATTGTTTTAACCTTCGTGTCCTAAATCCTAATCCTTTGTCAGCATAGACAACTAAATCTATGGATCAATGACGACACCCGTGCTTAGAACTGATTTCGGCCGAAACTCCTTCGAGACACCCCTGTTGAAAGCTCACGACACCCTAGCTTTAAGGCGACGACACCCGTGCTTAGAACTGACCGTGCGAGAATCCCCGTGACACCCTAGGAGAATTAGATTTTGGCCGAAACTCCTTCGAGACACCCCTGTTGAACACTCACGACACCCTAGCTTTAAGGCGACGACACCCATGCTTAGAACTGACCGCGGAGAATCCCCGCGACACCCCAGGGAGAATTGGATTTCGGCCGAAACTCCTTCGAGACACCTCCGTTGAAAGTTCACGACACCCTAGCTTTAAGGCAACGACACCCGTGCATTAACAGTGAACCCACGGGTGTCGTCACCTTAAAGCTAGGGTATCGTGAGATGATAACTGGGGTGTCGTATTGTTTTAACCTTCGTGTCCTAAATCCTAATCCTTTGTCAGCATATATTGACAACTAAATCTATGGATATCATTGTTCATGACAGCATGCCTATATTTTCACAGTTGATGCTGAAATTGTAGATCGGAAAGAAATCGATAACACTCCAGGCCGTGCACCTTCACCCGTCGCTCCAAATGCAGTGGATGATATTGTAGTTTCTCAAACTGGAATGTAATTCAATTCAGCAGATGATGTATATACGTTCTACAATGGATACGTGAAACGAGTTGGTTTTGGAATCACAACAGTGTGTGCAGGGCCAACAACAAAAAACAACTTTGCTTCAAGCACCTGGCGTGTTGGAGGCAAGGAAAATCTAGAAAATCAGAGAAGAGTATGAATCATAGGGATACTGGGAAAGTTGATTGTATGGCATCCATAAAAGCAAGACTGAATGCTATAAGTGGTAAGTGGATATTGGATGAGGTTTCTCTAGAACATAACCATGGGATGTCCATAACATCAACTAGTTATCTACGGTCGCATAGGAGGATCAGCACACCAGAGAAGGCAGAGATCAGCAATTTACATGCCGTGAATGTTCCGACGACTCAGATATACTCTGCCATAGCAAGGAGAAAAGGGGGCAGAAGACAATTGGATTTCACCGAGAAGGATGCTCGTAACTTCATTTGTCGCGAATGTCAGTCTAAGCTGAAAGAAGGAGATGCTCAGTCGATGGTAATTCATTTCGCCGAAATGCAACTCAGAAATCCCAATTTCTTCTATTCCTTAGACCTCAATGATAATGGTCATCTGAGGACTGTCTTCTGGATTCATCCAAGGTCAAGATTGGCATGCACATACTTCGGTGATGTTCTAAGCTTTGACTCAACGTACTTGACAAACAGATATCAAATACCTTTTTGTCCATTCGTTGGGGTCAACCATCATGGACAGTCCACCTTGCTTGGATGCGCATTGTTGTCTGATGAGAGTACTGAGACATATAAATGGGTTTTTCAGACATGGCTGGATGCAAATGGTGGTCAAGCACCTATTGCCATAATAACTGACCAAGATAAGGCAATCGAGGCTGTTGTCAAAGAAGTTTTTCCTAACACACGACATCGATTTTGTCTTTGGCATATATTGAAGAAGATACCTGAAAAGATTGGCCACATTTGCACGGCAAATCCCAAGTTTATGGTTGATTTCGATGAGGCGATATATGATTCATTGACCATACAGTCATTCGAGGAAAGGTGGGCACATGTTATGGAGAAATATAAAGAATGCAAGTCTATAGATTGGTTCAATGTCCTTTACGAATGTCGGGATAAATGGGTCCCAGTTTACCTAAAGGAGAATATAAAGAATGCAAGTCTATAGACAACACTAACGGAGTTCATAAGTAAGTACGAAGATGCCTTGGAAAAAAGATACGAGGCCGAAAATGAGGAAGATAATAGGACGTTGCAAACGATTGCTTTCCTAAAGACATCATCACCTTTTGAGAGACAAACTGCAGGAAGGTATACAAGGCGCATTTTCAAAAAATTTCAGAATGAGATCCTTGAAATGGCTGTATCAAATACAAAATTGATCAAGGAAGCTGGCAACAGTTGTTTATATTCCGTAAAGTTGTATGAAAGGATTGAAGTCGATGGAATGGGCAAGGAGATGATCAAAGATTATATTGTGTCATACGATAGAAATATTGAGGATGTCCAATGCCAGTGCCGATCCTTTCAGTTCAAGGGGTACCTGTGTAGGCATGCCCTGTTAGTTCTTCATCAAAGTGACGTATTTCGTTTACCAGATAAATACTTCTTGAAGAGATGGTGCAAGGACATGAAATACCAATTTGACGAATTCGACTGCAATACTGAGGGTTATGATAAAACCACACGAAAATCACGGTATGCAGTGATAATTTTTTAATTGAAATGTCTTAATATTTGTTATCGTTAATATTATGTTAATGATTGTAGATATAGTTTGCTGAGTCATCGGATGACGAAGCTCGCAGAGATAGCCTCCATGTCTGAAGATACATTTAATGTAGTGATGGATGGTCTAACACCTATATTCAAAATTGCCGTGGATGCCAATTGCGCAGCTAAACCACGTACAGAGCTTGTAATTCAAGATCCTGAACAAATTAGGACGAAAGGTCGCCCGAGAGAGAACAGATTAAAGAGTGGAGTCGAGAAGAAGTCAAAAAGATCAAGGAAAAATCAGGTCAAGGAAAGAGCTGCTTCAAGCATCAGGCAGACTTGTTTGCACTCTATTAATACTGAAGAGGACCTGGAGAGAATTGTTCCGCCTTCCAAAACTTTGATGGACGAATTTGATGCTTATGTATTGAGTCAACTTACACAAGAGCATATATAAAATACGGGTGTCGTAACTTTTGAATTAGGGTGGCTTGGTCGCAAATGAAGTACTTTCAAAATAGGGTGTCTATTTCAGTAAAATGAAGTGCTTTTAGCACGACGACACCCCAGCTCTTGGCTAACGACTCCCTAGCTCTTGCGTGGTGATACCCCAGCTCTTGGCTAACGATTCCCTAGCTCTTGCGTGGCGACACCTCAGCTCTTGGCTAACGTCTCCCGAGCTCTTGCGCGGCGACACCCGAAAGGCGGAAACCTACGACATCCCAGTACTCGCGAACCGACACCGAAGATTTTAGCGCGACGACACCCCAGCTCTTGGCTAACGACACCCTAGCTCTTGCGCGACGACACCCGAAAGGCGGAAACCTACGACATCTCAGTACTCGCGACCGACACCAAAGATTTTAGCGCGATGATACCCTAGCTCTTGGATAACGACACCTTAGCTCTTGCACGGCAACACCCGAAAGGCGGAAACCTACGACATCCTAGTACTCGCGAACCGACATCGAAGATTTTTGCGCGATGACACCCCAGCTCATGGCTAACGACACCCTAGCTTTGCACGGCGACACCCGAAAGGCGGAAACCTACGACATCCCAGTACTCGCGAACCGACACCAAAGATTTTAGCGCGACGACACCCAGCTCTTGGCTAACGATACCCTAGCTCTTGCGCGGCGACACCCGAAAGGCGGAAACCTACGACATCCCAGTAGTCGCGAACCGACACCGAAGATTTTAGCGCGACGACACCCCAGCTCTTGGATAACGACACCCTAGCTCTTGCGCAGTGACACCCGAAAGGCGGAAAACCTACGACATCCCAGTACTCGCGAACCGACACCGAAGATTTTAGCGCGATGACACCCCAGCTCTTGGATAACGACACCCTAGCTCTTGCGCGGCGACACCCGAAAGGCGAAACCTACGACATCCCAGTACTCGCGAACCGACACCAAAGATTTTAGCGCGACGACACTCCAGCTCTTGGATAACGACACCCTAGCTCTTGCGCAGTGACACCCGAAAGGCGGAAACCTACGACATCCCAGTACTCGCGAACCGACACCAAAGATTTTAGCGCGACGATCCCAGCTCTTGGCTAACGACTCCCTACCTCTTGCGTGGCGACACCCGAAAGGCGGAAACCTACGATATCCAAGTACTCGCGAACCGACACCGAAGATTTTAGCGCGACGACACCCCAGCTCTTGGCTAACGACTCCCTACCTCTTGCGCGGCGACACCCGGAAGGCGAAAACATACGAAGTCAAACATATGAGTACATCAAGGACACCCCTGCTTGCAACGATGATTCTTGTGCATTTGTATTAAATATTAATCAGTGTTAACATGAATAAATTACATTCAATTTTCATACAAAGAAGAATAAAAAAATTAAGAACATTTTTCGACAATGTCGCTAATCTTTTGTTCAAGCCCTCTCTCAATATCGTCGCAGCTAAGTGTCGCCGGTAATCTCTGACTTCCTCATCCGTGAAATCCATCTTCATATCAGGATTGTCCCATCGAGCAAGACATTCCATGTATCTCAGACAGTATAGGCCGCAATCCAGCGATCCGGTCGGTTGGCTTGGGCAATCCGAAATATCTTCCATCGGCCAAGTCATCGCTTCCTTCTTATCGCAGTAGATATGGAATATGTGGCCTAGAATTGTATGCCATTTCCTTGCATTGGCCTTGTACTTCGGGTTGCGTTTCATTGAATTCAGGTGCATGAACACCTTTCTTTCCATGTCGACAGCAACCAAATGCCAGTGCGAGTTATCAGAGTTTATTATGGTGAACAGAAACCGAATTGGACCTTATCTTCATCCGATACATTGTCAAATATCGCGGCCCCTGATGTTCCAGCAAGTTCATGAGCAGGTGATGAGGAAGTCAGACACAGAGTGGATACAAAAACTGATGCAAATATGCACTTATGGTATCGGTCAGGATGCTCTGTCCAGTTGCGCATCAGAAACTCCTGGCCGCAATCAATTATCTGCCAATGCAATGTAAACCGATTAATATAATTCTAAAATCAACAACTAGAACAGGTTTCTTGATATACTTACATCATCTATTATCATTTCATTGTTAATGAGATCTTGAAGATTTTTTCTTGTTACAACGCCAGAAAACATATTTGTGTAGACGATCTCGTCGGTTAGTCGCTCGCTCAAAAAATTTTGAATAATAATTTGGTCATCTTCGACCGTTGTGTTGGGCTTTGACATGCCCACTGTCTTCGCCGACTTTTTAGGACGGGTTGTCTCATAACATTCTCCGACGACCGTGGATGCCTTACGCTTCCTCGGCTCTTTTTTAACCCTCCTAACAAGCGAAGGCACTCCAATTATTTCTATGTCCATATTATCATCCTTTGGCGCAGGGGTGCCAAGTTTATTATCGGATATGGACTCATCTTTATTTTCATTCCATGCTCTGTTTTATCAGCCAATGAATCCCCCTCCAATCTCTTCTCCTCTGCTTTTGCATTCCCTGTCTCAATTGGAACTCGGATGAATGGTCCTCCTCCATCTTCTTCTCCTCACTATTTCATTACCAGGCTCGCGGAGGACCAACTCCAGGGAATGCACCTTCTCTGTTTTCTCGTCTCCCTTGTCCTCCTCATTTATTGCATTACTTTCCTTTCTGACCAGTGAACTGAGGAGGCTCTCAGCAATGGACAGCCTGTGCCTGACATCGTCGAGTTGATCCTTAACGCACTTCAATTCAGTCCTCAACTCGGCACATCCTGCGCAGCTATCCGTTGGTTGAGGGGCGCAGGTATCTGTTGGTTGAGGGGATGCTACATTCTGCTGAGGAGAAGCCAGCGCTCTTCTGGCAATGGTACAGTAGCTCCCTCCATCTGCAACGCAAGATGATAACAAATTAATATTAAGTGAACATATTGACGCATTAAGTTGAAAAATGGTCAGAGCAATGGAGCAATGTACTAGCTTACCAAGTCCTGAGGCTGCAAGTCGGCAACCCGAACCGATTGGATCTTCATTTGGTGGTCATACCACTTCAACAGCCGGGGCAGTTTATCAGGGTATGCTGGTTCTCGCATTGATGTATGCTCGAGGAACCACGCCTGAACATGATATTTTTTTGGATATTAAATAATGTAATATTACAAAAAAATTTACTAAGAATACTAATTATGCATCTCAATAATCCTTACCACCAGTGCTGCCGAGCATCCGAACAAGGTAGGCTGCCTCCTAACTTTTTTTGCATTCTTTGAGTGCACCGGCTCCTCGGAACGCAAGCAAGCAGCTATTTCTGGGAGAGCCAGAACAATCAACTCCTTCAGTGCCGAAGCCCAGTCGATGCTATCCAGTTGACTTAAGTCATCCAAGTGCTGGATGAGATACCGTGGACATCTCTGATTAGACTTTGGAGCCAAAAACATGGCCAACATGTATGCGATCCAAAGTCGGACGGTGTCCTCGACATCCTCCTGTACTTTAGATGATCGGAGTTGAAATATCAACTTCTCCAAACCTTCTTGGCGAAGATCTAAACCCTGGCCAAACCGTCTGAACAACCTTCCGTTGAACATTTGGCTGGACGTGTCGATCTTCTTCCCATGAGCTGGAAGTCCCAGAATGAGTGCGACTTCGTCGGCACTGAATAGAACTGGCTTTCCGCAAAAAATGAACTCGTCGCCTCCATTGTGACATCTGATGATGTCTGCTAGCAGTCGCCCGTCGACTGTGAACGTCTGCATGTCGACGAAGGCACCAAATGGGGTCCTTCGAATAAGTTTTGTATGCCGTCTAGAGAACCCCATCCTCCAAACCTTCTGAACGTATACGGCCGGCCTGCAGCTATTCTTAAACAGCTGGGAAGCCTTCACTGGGGGGACTGGAACAATTTTATTGTCAACTGAAACAGGGGGTAAGACAGAAGACATACTTGTCATGAAATTTTAAGAGAGGATGTCATAATATTTTAACATAGTGATAAACATACCTGAAGGAGCCGCATCCTCATTCGAACGAAGAACCATATCCTTGCATTGTTCCGCCATTTTCTTCGTCTGCTTCTTCTTTGTTCGCGGTCTTCGTCCACAAACGAAAGCACTCATCTCCATGAATGAAGTATACGGAAGAATGAACTATGGTACAAATTTAGGAGGGAAAAGGAGACCAGTGGCTTCTCGAGCAAGAGACGAAGGATGGCTTCTTGAGCAAAAGGATGGCTTCTCGAGCAACAGACGAATGAGTACTTTTTCTAGGGTTTATGCCGACCTCAGAGAAATACGAAAGGACACCCGGATCGCCACGATCACATCACAGTGACCCCCAAACCCATAGGAACTGCCCACGTTTTGTAACTTTTCTCGGAAAGATGGCATGGCTGAGTTACTAGGGTGTCATCGAATTAGTACTAGGGTGACGTCAAATTCCCGCCTTGTTCAAGCATGGGTGTCGTCGCCTTAAAGCTAGGGTGTCGTGAGATTTCAACTGGGGTGTCGCGAAGGATTTACGGCCGAATTCGACTAGGTGTCGCCGAAGACTCTCTATGTGGTCATTTGTAAGCACGGGTGTCGTCTCCCTAAAGCTAGGGTGTCGTGGGATTTCAACTGGGGTGTTGCGAAGGATTTACGGCCGAATTCGAACTAGGGTGTCGCTGGGATTATCTCCGTGGTCAGTTTTAAGCACGGGTGTCATCTCCTTAGAGCTAGGGTGTCGTGAGATTTCAACTGGGGTGTCGCGAATGATTTTTGACCGAATTCCATAGGGGTGTCGCGGGGATTCTCTCCGTGGTCAGTTTTAAGCACGGGTGTCATCGCCCTAAAGCTAGGGTGTCGTGATATTTCGACTGGGGTGTCGCGAAAGATTTACGGCCGAATTCGACTAGGGTGTCGCCAGGGACTCTCTATGTGGTCATTTGTAAGCACGGGTGTCGTCGCCCTAAAGCTAGGGTGTCGTGGGATTTCAACTGGGGTGTCGCGAAGGATTTACGGTCAAATTAGAACTAGGGTGTCGCTGGGATTATCTCCGTGGTCAGTTTTAAGCATGGGTGTCGTCTCCTTAGAGCTAGGATGTCGTGATATTTCAACTGGGGTGTCGCGAATGATTTTCGGCCGAATTCCATAGGGGTGTTGCGGGGATTCTCTCTGTGGTCAGTTTTAAGCACGGGTGTCGTTGCCCTAAAGCTAGGGTGTCGTGATATTTCGACTGGGGTGTCGCGAAGGATTTATGGCCGAATTTGACTAGGGTATCGCCGGGGACTCTCTATGTGGTCATTTGTAAGCACGGGTGTCGTCGCCCTAAAGCTAGGGTGTCATGGAATTTCAACTGGGGTGTCGCGAAGGATTTACGGCCGAATTCGAACTAGGGTGTCGCTGGGATTCTCTCCGTGGTCAGTTTTAAGCACGGGTGTCGTCTCCTTAGAGCTAGGGTGTCGTGAGATTTCAACTGGGGTGTCGCGAATGATTTTCGGCCGAATTAGAACTAGGGTGTTGCGGAGATTCTCTTCGTGGTCAGTTCTAACGACTGGTGTCGTCGCCTTAAAGCTAGGGTGTCATGAACTTTCCACTGGGGTGTCGCGAAGGATTTTCGGTCAAATTTGAAGTAGGGTGTTGCGGGGATTCTCTCTGTTTTCCTGTCATTACTTTCGAAGATCAAATGGGAGTCTCGAGAAACATGACTAGCATTCCCAAGCAGATGGAGGAAAAAAGGAGCCTTTTAAAAAGCAATTGACGAAGAGATAACGAAGGCAGCTGAGGCCCATATTATAGACCTGGTCGAATTCAGAGAGAGAAGCGAACATCTACATGAGGTTTTGGCAAGGAAAAACTCATTGGATAAACTTTTATATTTGAAGACTCCAGTAGACTTCAGTAGCCAGGTTTTCCAGCCTCGAAGCTGAAATATTTCCTGTCGACCGAACTCTCAGAGCGAGGGCGTAGGAAGGATTTTCGGCCAAATCCAATCCTCCTGGGGTGTCGCGGGGATTCTCTCCGTGGTCAGTTTAAAGGATGGGTGTCATCGCCTTAAAGCTAGGGTGTCGTGAGGTTTCCACTGGGGTGTCGCAAAGGATTTTCGGTCAAAATCCAATCCTCCTGGGCTATTACGGGGATTCTCTCCATGGTCAGTTCTAACGACGGGTGTCGTCGCCTTAAAGCTAGGGTGTCGTGAACTTTCCACTGGGGTGTCGAAAGGATTTTCGGCTTAATTTGAAGTAGGGTGTCGCGGGGATTATCTCTGTTTTCCTGTCATTACTTTCGAAGATCAAATGGGAGTCTCAAGAAACATGACTAGCATTCCCAAGCAGATGGAGGAAAAAAGGAGCCTTTTAAAAAACAATTGACGAAGAGATAACGAAGGCAGCTGAGGCCCATATTACAGACCTGGCCGAATTCAGAGAGAGAAGCGAACATCTACGTGAGGTTTTGGCAAGGAAAAACTCATTGGATAAACTTTTATATTTGAAGACTCTAGTAGACTCCAGTAGCCAGGTTTTCCAGCCTCGAAGCTGAAATATTTCATGTCGACCGGACTCTCAGAGCGAGGGCGTAGGAAGGATTTTCGGTCGAAATCCAATCCTCCTAGGGTGTCGCGGAGATTCTCTCCGTGGTCAGTTTAAAGGATGGGTGTCGTCGCCTTAAAGCTAGGGTGTCATGAGGTTTCCACTGGGGTGTCGCGAAGGATTTTCGGTCGAAATCCAATCCTCCTGGGCTGTTGCGGGGATTCTCTCCGTGGTCAGTTCTAACGACGGGTGTCATCGCCTTAAAGCTAGGGTGTCGTGAACTTTCCACTGGGGTGTCGCGAAGGATTTTCAGCCGAATTTAAAGTAAGGTGTCGCGGGGATTCTCTCTGTTTTCCTATCATTACTTTCGAAGATCAAATGGGAGTCTCGAGAAACATGACTAGCATTCCCAAGCAGATGGAGGAAAAAAAGGAGCCTTTTAAAAGCAATTGACGAAGAGATAACGAAGGCAGCTGAGGCCCATCTTACAGACCTGGCCAAATTCAGAGAGAGAAGCGAACGTCTACGTGAGGTTTTGACAAGAAAAAACTCATTGGATAAACTTTTATATTTGAAGACTCCAGTGGACTCCAGTAGCCAGGTTTTCTAGCCTCGAAGCTGAAATATTTTCTTTCGACCGGGAAAGAAAGAGAGATCTTCTTGCACAGATGAAATTCAACATAAAATGACGCTAGGATGGAGGGAAAGGGCATTTTCGTCCGCACGCTAATTTTAAAAAAAAAGCGAACTGCTTTAAATGGCCGTCACGTTCAGAACATAACATCAAAGCAGAGCCATATCGCCCGGCAGGTCATCCACGTATGAGCTACGTGGATCAATCAGAAGAGGCGGTGCAGCCCACGTAGGCCTTGCTGCACCGAGGGCGGTGTACAAAGTCTTTTCCATTTTATTATATGGAGTCGGGTTTCCGCACGTGACATGCAGGTGATCCGGAGAAGGGTGCAAGCACTTCGGACCCTTGATTTGGGTCAAGTTGGTCCAGAAAAATGAGCTCGCTAGGGCTTGGATTCACTGAATACGTCCACGGTTGGAGGCAAATTCAACGTTAATTTTCTGGAAGGTTAATGTAATCATGTAGAAAAATATTTTCATGATCAAGAAGAAGGGATAGCATGGCCAGACGGGCCATGGGCCGGTCCTGAAATTTTTCCGTACTCAACCTATATTTTGGCCCATAGGACAGGGTCAAAAATTAGCTTGGGTTTAGACTTAGGAAAAATAGGTCTGATCATGATATGGAACCGGATATCGTTGAGGACAGCAGATAATGCATAATGGAAAAAAATATAACAAGTTTTTTGCTCAAGATATCGTTCGATCTTCAATCTTATTTGCTTTTAATTGTCCGAACCCAGCAGTGTCCTCTTAATTACATTCGACCATAACTTTCTTAGGCATCCATTAATTGTTTCAAGCCAAAATTTTAAAACATGCAAAGAGATTTTCTCCACCGTAATTCTCCACTGTGGCATATTAGGTCTTGCTTGTAGAATGGGAACAAAGAGATTTTCTACTAAAAAAAAAATATACTACTTTAATTCGATCGAGATAGGACATCGAGAGAATTGTTTTATAATAGCAGATATATAGCTCAAGATGCACTCACTACAGGTACTCGAGACGCCCAACTATCATCTCCCGAGACAATTTACAGTATATAATCGACCCACATGATTTGGATTGGAGGACGAAAAAAAGTGGAGAAATTTGAAAAAAAAAAACCCAGTAACTAGATTAATTGCAAATAATAAAGGACTTGAACACGCTTTCCAAACGGGACAGCATAAGAGACCAACACGGATCTGGTGATGGGCTTCACCGCAAAGCAGGTGAACCACTCACGACGTGTGGTTCTCGATCATTTGAACCGCTGCGTTTAGTTCTCGCTGGATGAGTTGCCTCGACGGCGACATCACTATGTCATGCCAGATAGAGCGGGATCCACAGGTGGTATCACCATGAGGATAGAGTTCACAGACCGAGTTTGCTTCCTCATTTAATTTGCTTACTTTCTCCAAGCAGCTGAATTCTTGAGCGTTCACTAGCAAGTCCGTGCCCACATCTTTCCTTGCTATTAGCTGCAACACCACATGATCTTTAAATAATTATATATATATATATATATATAGTCAATCAATTTAGAGTTTATCTTGCTTCCATTGATTTCAGTCTTGGCATATGTACGGCCCAAGCTAGTATATATATAGAGTTTATTCCCTAATAGTTGGAATTTAGACCTTGGGAGTTCCCAGAGTGTTGGTGCTGTAGAGCTTGGCGTTGTCCACGAGCTCACAGTACGTTTGGAATGCACTGGCAAATCTCTGGTGGGACTTGAGCTGGGACTTCACCCTTACTGCTCTGTTTATCATTATTGCTCTCCTGTCATTCATCAACCAAATTTGTGGCACCGTCAAAATTTAAAGTAAGTTAACGGTTTGGGGCCGGCGGCCGAGCTTGGGCTGGTATTATAGAATTTAACCTACCTGATTGCTCTCACCACTGCAAGATAGGCGTCACAGACGACTCCAATGAGCTCTATCCGGTAAGGCTTGTTGGGCTGAGAGTTGTCGTTGTTATCGTCGTCGTCATCTTCGATGGGTTCCCAGTAATTCTCGGTGATGGTCCCGTCTTCGGCGACCTTGTAGCCGACCCCCATCCGGTAGCGCTGGCGGTGGACGGATCTGGCCATGGCGATCGTTTGCTCGACGAATGGCTCCCACGAGAGCGTGCCATCCATGATCACGTCGCGGCCCTCGTTGAGCGCGGTCACAAGGAGGGAGGAGGCGGCGTCCGTTGAAGACTGGTGCACCTGTTCACCTCTCATGTTAGTCTGCACTCTCACTCACTCTCGCTCAGGTGCATGCCCGCGGGAGAAAAACAACTGAGAAACATTAATTTCAAGCGCACGGATTTGCTGAAGATTTTGGATGCAAGATAAAAAAAAATAATAATTTAACTAGATTTTAAATATTAAAAAGGATCCAAAACTAATGAGTAATTAATGAAGAAGGTGCCAGCAAATTAAGTTATTAATAATTGGACCCAATGAACCACCAATTAAGGATTTCTGGTGAGAGATTAAGAATGAGAACGCCATTAATTAGAAAGAAAATTTTAATCAAGGACAGTGCATGAATGCATGAATTAATTGGAAAGTTGAGATATATTACCACTTTCATATAATAATGTAAGAAGAGATAAGAAGAAATACTTTTAATTTTTGAGTATCTATATATCAATCGATTGAAGTAACAAAAGACACATATTAAACCTATCAAGTGCATCATATAGTGCAGCTTTTTCTTTCTTTCTTTTTTTTTTTTTGAGAGAGAAGAAGAAGAATTGACAAGGTCCAATTGACAGAGAGAGAAGAAGTAACTAACTTTTTGTTATGTAGATTTTTTTTAATTATAATAACTATTTTTAATTTAATCTCAACAATTAAAACAATTAATATTTTATGCTAAATGGCGAGATCCCTAGCAATTCCCCCCATTCAGAATTGACAACTAGGCTTCATTGACCTAGTGATTGATGCTGTGAGAAATGATATGCTACCATCTATTTAAAAAAAAAATCACATTATTCATTTTGAAAATTTGGATTGACTCCAAAATGAAAAATGATAATATAATACTTGAATATTCTATCCAAGAAAGCTTGTCCACCAATATCCATCAAGGATGTTGACAAAATATTCTAAGCTCTAGTCAATGTCATTAGATTTATATTTCTCAGCCTATGGGCCCTTAGTTAACTATTCGTTGTTCTTGCATAAATGCTATGTTCATCAAGCTTGTCCCATCGCATAAGCTGATAAGGTTTCCGAAAGGGGTTGAGATTTGAGAAAGAAGAAGAGCGGGGAAGTCTCGATGAATGCATACCAGCTCGGCGGTTTGGAGCATGTCGTTGTGGTGCCCTCTGGAGCTGATGGCTCGGTAGATGACATCTGTCTCTTTGAACGCGTCAGCTTCCACCCTCACCGCGTTCGCCTTCGACCAAAACACGCTGTAACCAAAATAAACGTAGCACTGCCATTAATTATTACTCCAAAAAAAAAAAAAAAAAAATCTTATTGATTATGAGGATTTATATGCAAATATAAAGACGGAACCCAACTAATTAATTGGTCCTGTTGTTCAAAGATCAATTTGGAGATCAATTAATTGTCAACATAATGGAAGCCAGCTTGGCCACATTTGCTCTTTTGTTTGTTTTTCTCGAGAAAAAGGAACGCGACGACGGTGGTTGTCTTGTGACTTGTGACCCACTTGGGGGAAGAAGACAGAAATGGGTGGAATCATAGCTAAACTCCTAAATTATATGACGGAATCGATTAATGGCAATTTACTAATCAACATTTTATTTGGCATTTGGTTGCAGCTATAATATTATCAAAAATCTTGCATTTAGTAATCAGATTATCCAAAATACAAAATAATCATGTTTAATTTACCTTAATAATATTAAATTTTATTTATATTTAATTATAAACCTTTGTTTTTTTGTCTATTAAGTGACCGTCTTTTTTTTTTTTTTAAAAGCTAGAATATGAAATTTTCTTCTAAAAAACAAGAATTCTTTTTAAAACTATTTTAGAAATATTAAATATTAAATATATATATAATGTAATATATGTTAATATATAATATAAAATTTAACAATATATTACATATCATATTTTAATACCAATTATTTAATATATATTGTATTTTTTAGATATTAAAAAATATTTGCAATATAAATAATAGAACTATATATATTATAAATTACTTGAATATAATAATTTAAATTATATATTATATTATTTAATATTAAATATCATTAAGTATCTATATAATATATAATTCAATTAAATATTATAAATAATTATATGAAAAATAGAAGCACAATATAAGAATACCCATCTTTCAAATAGGCATTAGATAGATTACTGAAATCAAATATTACCAATATTTTAGATTAGCATATCTAATTGGCAAACTTGATAACCTAGTTGGTAACCTAAAAATCCCAAGGAAGATTACCATCATCCAGAGAGGACCACCCCTTATACAGTAAAAAGAATGGAAGAGAGTGAGAATATGGGCCCTTTTGGCAGCAAGGATGAGGGACTTACTCCTGCTCAAGTATGTCTTTTAGCACGGTGCTCTTGCCGGCTCCCATGCCACCGCCCATCAGAAGTAGAACGGGGCTCCGGTCGCAGTGGGCCGCGGGGACCATCACGTCGGTGCACCGGGAATCGTCGTTCGGTGTGATCCCGATGGCCTTCATCTCCTCCACCAATGTGGAAAACACCCTTGCCACTTTTAGATCTCTCGCTACCCTCTCAAACCTCTGTTTCCTGTCTTCCAATCAGCAAGACAAACGCTACACTGATTCATCTCATATCATTGAGTCATTGATCCATGCCAAATCATCCATAAAAAAATTTAGAAGAAAGTAATTCAAAAGAAGATGAAATACTGGGCTCCACGTTTGATCTCCCTTGCAAAATAATTGGAGGCCGAGTGCTTTCATGACCCACGAGTGGTAAGCAGCTCGATCAAAATTTTTATGATTGCAATAAACTAAAAATTGTAATTCTATTACTTCAGATTTAAATCTTCGATTATGGCATTCTCAAAACTTTAAAAGCCATGATCCATTATCAGCTAATCAATACAATCACAAGAAACGTGTGTAAAATTGGTCAGGATTTAGCAAGAAAATATACTGCAAACAATCATAAGGGTACAAAATTTATCAGTTATATATATTAGGTGTCTTTAGTAATAAACTACTTATCAGTTGCAATTATATATGTAATGAAGGTCAATTGTGCCAGCTAAGCATAAAAATAAAATATTAATGGAATCTTTATGTCCTTTACAAAGCATTTTTATTGATTTATGTCTCTATCTCTGTTAAACAAACTATGGAAATAGAACGAAAGTATGAAGTCCTCATGACTCGAATTCATTATCCTTCTATCAGCTTTAAAAGAAAGAATTAAATGAATGTGCCTCGAGAGTCATTTCTCACTGCTTAGATGAGTTCTTCAAGTACGTGGATTTGTGGCGTTGACCAAGGATCTAAATCTCAGTATTTTTCTATTAGACAAATAATTATACAAGGTCCCAATTGGTTGGTAACTTTACTGAACTCAATCATTTTCCTGTACTTATACTCTCTACTTATATATAACATATCATTCATTGGTATACAGAGAAGATAATGGTGCCCACCCACCTGGTAGCCTCCATGACCATGTCTCTGAGCTTCCTTTTGGGTTCACCATCAGCGTTCAAACCTATAATAAATAATACATCATAATAACATTAATGAAACAACATTAAAATTGGTGCAGCTTTTTGTTGATTGATCTGGTCTTACCTTAGTAATCATCAGAGTGGCATGATCCCAGTGAAATGCAAAATAGCCTAGTATACACTTGTCCAATTCTTCTACAAACTTCACATAGACAGCTTCAGGATTTGGGTCGGTAGCAAAGAAGGCAAATATGTTGTCTTCGCACCCCTTGGTTTTTCTCAGGTAATCATATGCTAATTTGCACATCTGAGGGCATTCATTTACATTCTCGAATCCCAATTGCCTAGCTGCCAAATCATCATCAAACCAACATTACGACTGATCAGACCAGTTTTTATTTTCTCATCGAAATAAAGATTTTAATCACTGAAGCCAATAATAATAATAATAATTCAGGGATGGGGTCAACCATCATGGTTGCAAGACTGAGTAAATGTATTTTTTTTTTTTAACTCATTGGTGGTGACTGAATTGCAAGATATCTTTAAAAAGATCTCAATTATGACTCCTATGTCGAGGAGTTGGTGCCACTTAACATCATAAATAAAAAAACAGGAAAGGGGGAAAAAAGACATTAAAAAGCTAACTGCCCCACCAAGTACAAACAACAGAAAGGAGAGAAGTTCACGGTTGAAGTCCATGGAAATGAGATCTTTCAATCAATCAGCCCTTCATAGGCGCAACGCCGAATTGGGCATGGCGATTAGACTGCGGTCCGAAAAGGATCCAAAGAAACCATGAGACTTGACCGACAGAGATCTGGGGGTGTGATAATTACCAACGTAGTGAGAGAACCTCTCGAGCTCCTCGACCCGGCCGGACTCCGTCAACACGAGCCTCGGCATCAGCCTACTGTCTCTCGCCGATCGTTTTTTCTTGCGGCGGTGGCCAATCGCGGCGGCAATCGCGCCAGCGGTGGAGACCGCGACGACATGGAGGAGGATAAGCTTGGCGATTGCATCTAAAACAAGTGACAGAGATTGGGTTAGAGATTCTTCAGCGAGAGAAGAACAAGAAGAAGAATAAGAAGAACTTGGAGAGGAAGCCCGAAAAAACGAGAGGAAGGGAGAGGACATAAGATCCAAAAGAGGAGTCCAGAAGAAAGAGAGAGAGAGAGAGAAAGAGGCAGATTTCTCCAACAAAATGGAGAAAAACGAGGGGAAATGATGCTTACCTCTGCTCATGATTTTAGATCCAGAGGTATAGCTGTTGATGTTGAACGTGGAAGAGAAAAAAGAGGGATAGAGATCACGAGTTTTTGAGCGAGCTGATAGAACGGATGACGCTAAGCCTGGGCCTCTCTGTTTTAATGGTTTCCCTGTTGCAAGGGGAAGGAAGTTTAGTGGATGTCAGTTCTGCCGCTCCGCGGATCATGGTAAGATTTGAGAGTTCCTTCGGCTGGGTCGGGTCTTTGGTCAGCTCTGCCGCTCCGTTTGTGTTTGGGTGCTGTGCAACAGCCAGCAAACAGCAAAACGCCCTGGATGATCCCCATGGAATGGAAGCCCTTCGTAATCCAAGCGAGATCACCACGATCGTCTTAAGATGATCCTGGCGATCTAAAGCTGTCGTACTTAGCCTGTTGTCCTTGATTGAAGATATTAATGATCACGGAATATTAAAGCTATGTGATATATATTTTTATAACCATCATGTTCTTCTTCTTTTATTTTCATATTAATTATTTATATTTTTTATATAATATTATTTATAATTGCGGAATGGTATAGTTACCCTCATAAAATTAAAGTCCGATGTGCATTCAATATTTTTTCTTCGGATACGCACGTGGCAGAGGATATTGAGAAAAACTTATTACTTTAAAATGCCAGATGTAAAATTGCTCCATTTTGTCGTATTATTATATTTTTTTTAAGGGATCGAGAGCCACGTGTTTAGTATTTGAAGGAAAAATTTATACAAAATCGGCTCTGCATCGTAATGATAGCCTTGGATTAACCATAAGAAACAAGACGAGAATCTCCAAAAGAAGATTGCTCACGTGTGTATCAAACGTTTTAAGCAAGCTCGCAGCTTATTGAGAGGTAACAGCACTTGGCGTAACGTAAAAATATAAAACCACCAAGTTGTATAGATGATAATAAAGTGGAGTGGATACCGTTAAGATACGACATATATATTGAGAAGTCAATTTAACTGTTGATTGGATGGCTGCCGTTCAGTACAATATTTATTGGCTATGAAGGTCCGAAGACCCCTATTCTTTTGTTTTGTTATAAATTTTATACTCTGATATCAGGATTGATTCATACTAGACTTATGTGATCATCCGTTTGTACCAAAAAAAAAAATAATAATAAAGTCTCATCATATTTTAACATTCTGGACGCACACGGAAGGACAACGAGATGAGCATGATGAGGCCCTTTGTCACCGTCTTCGGCCGGTGGTTTGGATACAAGCAGGGAGTTAAAATCTATAGGGGTGGTGTGACCTAGCGGGCATCGCATCTGCCTTCCCTTCCCAACCTACTGGCTTTTAAGGATTTTGCTAGAAAAATTTTGTGCAAGATGCAAAACGATTGATCATGCATGTATGATTGTATATGTATTAAAAATATTTTTATTTTTTCTGCATCGTATGCATGATCATACGCATGTATGACTAATTATCATGCATAATACACCGCATATGATGCAGAAAAAATTTTTCTTTTGCCAAACAAGTGCTACCAAGGAATGGGCGTGGGCTAGACTGACCTAAGTCTGACTAGACTCGAGAAGAGCCTAGGTAAAAGGTCTGATCTAAGGCAATCAGGCTGGCCCGAGCCAGCCCTAAGATTAACTAGCTTGAGTCCGATCCAGTAACAAAATCTTAAAGCCTATACCCAATTCAACCCAGCTCCAACACCAATTATATATAATAGTTACATAATATATTCAACATTTGTGTATTTTAGAAAATAACCAAAACATGGTTGGTGATTAAAGCCTTGGCCATTAATTGCTCATCTAAGTATGCAAGAAATTTTAATGAGTTTAAAATTTTGGCTAAACTACAGAATTAACTCTTGTACTAAGAGGGTTATGTCACTTAATTCTTGAACTTTAAAAAGTTATAAAATAATCCTAAACTTTTTATTTTGCATCACTTTGATCCTTACCATTAAATAAAGGAGACATCGTTAATTTTTATCCTATGTGACAGCATACATAGCAGCACACGTGACATCCAAAAGGTAAAAATAAATTTAAAATCCATAATTAATCTGTTAATCGATTATTTAATAATTTAAAAAATATTTTAAAAAAAATAAAAATAATCTTTCTCGTTCTGATTTGTTCTAATCCGTAAGTGCTTATGTACCCGTTGCACTCCCTCCTAGGACAAATCAAGACGAAAGGAGATTATTTTTATTTATTTTATATTTTTTAAATTATTAAATAATAAATTAAATGATTAGTTATGAATTTTAAATTTATTTTTGTCACTTGAATGTCACATGTACTACTATGAATACCGTGGATAAAAATAAACGATGTCTTATTTAACAGTAGGGATCAAAGTGATACAAAACAAAAAGTTTAAAATTATTTTTATAACTTTTAAAGTTCAAGAATCGAAATGACACAATCCCTAAATACATGAGTTAATTATGTAGTTTAGCCTAAAATTTTTTATGTGACCTAATTCCATGCCCACCCCTAATGGTAACGGGAACAAGCATGCTCGAATATTTAATTGATGAACTAATGAATCAGGCACTTGATGGTAAGATTATTTTTAAAGTGAACCAACTATATAATTGAGAAGATCAAAATGGGGTGAATAAATAATTTTTTATTAATTTCATTAATTTTTTATATTCATTGACATTATCTTTTAATTGATATAATTTAAATATAAATATTACTTCTTAGATGCTTTATTATATTTTACACTTAAATCTTCATCTTTTTTTTTCTTTCATCTATTTGTAACTTTATAGGCATAAACTTTATAGGCATAAACTTTATGAATGACTCTATGTCTTTATTATATTTTTATCATACTTATAAACTAGTATAATTTAAAAAGATAATTTTAAATATTAGTATAAATATTATATTGTATTATAGCTTAAATAATTTAATTTTAAATATTTTAAAATTTAATGTTATTAAATTAGTTAAGTTTAATAGAAAAATTATCTTTATTTATTATTTTGAATTATATTTTTAATTTTAACTATGCTTTAATAATTTATATAATTTGATCATTGACCATTGAACCAATGCAATTTGATCATTCAACTATTGACTTTGTCCTCCAACTAGGCTGATGTCCAATTCGATTCTACGTGCATGAGTAAAAAAAAAAAAGGTATCGAGTCGGTGGCCAATTTTGTCAATAGCCATTGACAAGTTAACTAATGTCCATCATACCAACCGCTAGTCCTTTTCAAACTAGGTAAAAATGACAGGAAGGAATAGATTTTTCAAGATAATTATCATAATATAACTATAATCATAATCATTTAGGTTAGTTTTATAATTCTTATTTATTAATTACTAGCCATATCTTCATTCATTGCACAGGATTTTTATTTAACTTTTTTTTTTCCTTATCATGTACCTACCATAAAACAGCTGTCCTTTCTCTTGTCATCCGGCTAACAATCTTTAGCATTAAAGTTTTACTAACTAAATTGTGCACGCGAAACATTTAACTTTTTTTTTTTTTTTTTTTTGTTACAAACGGACGATCACATCAGTCTGGCGTGAGTCAAACCCGAGAAGTCAGAGTACATAATTTGCTACAAAATAAGAGGGCATGGATCACCCATATGCCATTCCCATGGGCCTGGATGGCGAGCTGCAAGATTTGCAACCCAATCAGCTGCCGCATTGGCTTCCCTATAAACATGGCAAATCAGAGGCACAGTTGTAGTCCGAAGAGAATCCCAAATTGCACGGAGAATGGGATTGGTGGAATGAGGACCCCCATCCCGACGAATCCAACGAATAACAGTGAGAGAATCTCCCTCAATAATCAATCTGTTCGAGGCCAAATAACGAACAACATAACTGATTCCAGCCCAAGCAGCCTGAAGCTCCGCCATTGGGACCGATAAATCCAGGGAACCATGGCCACCGGCAGCAAGAAGCTCTCCCTCCGAACCCCTAATAACAAAACCGGACCCAGCGATACGATCGGAGATAGAGCCATCAAAGTTCACTTTAACATAACCCGGGGGTGGGGGCTCCCAAGAAACAAAGACCGTAGAACGGTGTGCTGCCAAGGCAGCAGGGGAGTCCCAGTGACCGGGTCGGACAGAGTGAACAGCAAGAGAGAGCGGCCATACTCCTTAGCAAGAAAAACAGTCTTTCTGATAATAATATGGGATGGAGCAGTCTCATCAGAGAAAACCATCTGGTTCCTAGTGAGCCAAATATGATAAGCCAAGTAAGCTGAGACAGCACACTGGGTACCCAGTCCCCTCTGAGCAGCAAGACGAATGGCATGCAAGAAAGACAGCCGAATGGGTCCGTCCTCAGACACCCACGGGGTGAGCTGCATCTGCTGCCAGATCCTCATAGCTGGAGAGCAAGTAAAGATAACATGATCAACCGACTCATCCTCAAGCCCATAGATTGGGCAGAGAGGCGACATGAGAAGACCACGGCCAGCCAGTAGAGCACAGGTAGGAAGGTGGTTCCACTGAAGCTTCCACAAGAAAAGCCGAATCCTGGGGTGAATAGGCAAACACCAGATCCATGCAACATCGTCCAACCCCGAAATCCGAGAACGGAAACAGTCGACTAGATCCCTGGTAGGAGCACAAGAAAGGCAGGAGCGCCGCCAAAGTCTGGTATCCGAATCAGCTGAGGGGGCAAGGGGAATGGCGAGAATCCTTAGCGCAAGCTCCACCCCAAAAAGTCGGAAAACAGTGGAAGCATTCCAAACATTACTGTCCTGGAAAATCAACGTAGCCACTGGCATAGAGGGGTCAACATCAGTACTAATAAAGGTCGGCCAGCAGGATAGAGGAGTGGCTGCAATCCAACTATCCTGAGTAACATCGACAGATCTCCCATCCCCAATCATCCAGTGAATATTGGGCATAACAGAAGGGGCAGCCTGACAAATCGCCCGCCAAAATGGAGAGCATCCGCGAGGAGTGCGGGAAATCGAATCAGAAGATCAAGCCCCATATCTACCTCTCATAATGATACTCCAGAAGCAATGAGGATCCAACAAAAATCTAGAGGCATGCTTCGCAAACAGAGCTTCCCGACGAAGGACCAAAGACTGAATTCCCAGCCCACCCTCTCTAATAGGCATACAAACAATATCCTATGAAAGGAGATGAATACCGTGGCCGCCCTGACTCGAGCCCTAGAGAAAATCCCGAAAACGCCTCTCAATCCGGCGCAGACAGATAACCGGAATCAGGGTGTTAGATAAGAGGTAGAGGGGAAGCGAGGTGAGGATGGACCGAATCAGCATAATCCGACCCATCAACGAGAGTCTGGAAGCATGCCACCTACTCAACCGATCAGCTATCCGACGATCAAGATCTCCGAAGTCAGTCTGCCGAGGACGATGCCCCGATATAGGGATCCCAAGGTAGGATAGGCGGTCAGAATGGGAAGAGATCCCTAACAATTGGGAGATCATAGTCCGACGACGACAAGGGATCGACGGGCTAAAACAAAGGACAGATTTCTGCAGATTGACCCGCTGACCGGAAGCTTGGCAATAAGCTTGTATAATAGCAGAGTAAACCGCCGCATTCTGAATAGAAGTTGGGCTAAGAAGAATACAATCGTCTGCAAAGAGCAAATGAGTAAGAGGGGGGCCTTGGGGCCCAGGTATATAAGGCTGCAACATAGACGCTCAACCAGCATGAGCAAAAGTGCATGACAAATCATCGGCACAGAGAATGAACAGGAAAGGAGAAAGAGGGCAACCCTGTCGAAGCCCCCCAGCTGATGGGAAAAAACCCGAAGGACCTCCATTGATGAGGATGGAAAAGGTCGGCCCCTGTACACAAACCATAACCCACTCAATGAAGAGATCATCAAAACAAAACTCCTGAAGAGTCTGCCGAAGATAAGTCCAACTGATCCTATCATAAGCTCTTTCCATGTCCAACTGGATGGCCATAAGAGCCCTTCTGCCAGTCGCCCGATTAAGATCGTGCATGAATTCTTGGGCAATAAGAGCATTATCAGTGATGGTGCGACCACGGATGAAAGCCCCCTGTTCCATATATATAAGTTGGGGAATCACTCCCTGGAGTCGAGTGACCAAGAGGCGAGCACAGATTTTGTAAAGGGTGGTACACAAACTGATAGGCCGATAATACTGGGAAGAGAAGCCGTCGACCTCTTAGGGATAAGAGTGACAAATGTACGCTGCCACTCTGGAGGAAGAGCTTTAGATGAGAAAACCATCTGAATAGCCATAACCACATCCGACCCGATAATATCCCAATAGTGTCGGAAGAAGAAGGGAGGAAACCCGTCAGGACCAGGGGCCTTATCAGGGCCCAGAACCCAAATAGCAGAACGAATCTCCTCCGCCGAAACCTCCCTCAAAAGCATAGCATTATCATCCTCAGTCACCCGGGCAGCCAGAGGAACAGGAGAAATGGGGCAGCCACTGGCAGACACCTCCGACCAACGGGACTGAAAATAATGGACAATCTGCTCTCGAATAGTCTCCTCGTCTTCCGCAATATGACCATTCTCATCATAGATATACCGAATACGATTGGCAGCCCGCCGAGCCACAGTAGCCTGATGAAAGAACCTGGTATTCCGATCGCCCTCCTGAAGCCACTGTATTCGGGACCGCTGTCGCTAATAAGTCTCCTGTTGACTAAGTATAGAATGGTGTAAAGACAAATTTCGACGGAGAGTCTGGAGATCTAACTCCGAGAGTCAGCCATCAGAATCTTCCTTTGCCTGAAGCAAAGCAATGTCAGCTTCCACAGATTGAATGCGCTGGTCAAAATCGCCCACCTCTCTCCGACTCCAACTCAGGAGCCTGCGCTTCACTAATTCAAGGCGGCGGGAGAGACTGTAGATAGAACTTCCTCTAAATGGCATCCGCCACACCTGACGGATAATAGCCCGGATCGAAGAGTAAGAAGTCCAAAATTGCTCAAACCGAAACGGCCTCAGAGGCCGAGTGGAAGACTCCGTAGAGATCAGAAGAGGGCAGTGGTCAGACGCAATCCGAGGCAAATGAGAAATAGTAGCACCGGAAAAGAGCTGCATCCACCCAGGAGAGGCCAATGCTCGGTCAAGCCGCTCCCACACCCGAGCAGTTCCCCATCGGTTATTGCACCATGTGAACCGAGAGCCAGAAAACCCCAAATCCACAACCCTGGCAGTGGAAAGAAAAGAGCGGAACTCAGAAGAATTCGGGGAATCCACAAACCGACGCCCCCCCCCGCTTCTCCGATGCGTCCACAATACAATTAAAATCTCCGGCAATAAGCGTAGGAAAATCCTGGCCTAAGAGAGAGAGTGTCTCGGACCATAGATAGCGCCTCTCTCTATAGTCCGTACTAGCATAGACGCCAAGCAGCAACCAAGGAGGAGTAATCCCCTCCGAAATAACCAGGGCCACCTGTTGATTACAACTATGAAAAGCATCAATACGGATGGAAGGCTCCCGCCAAAGTGCCAGAATACCTCTAGAAAGATCATTAGATTCCATAGCATAAGAAGACCAACACCGGGAAACTCTCCGTTGGAAGCGCTGAAGACTGAGACCCGAAAGACGAGTTTCCAGCAAAACACAGATATCAAACTGATGAAGCTGCAATAACCGAGTAAAGGAGGAGCGAAAGGAAGGTTTCAACGCTCCTCGGACGTTCCAAATAAGTATCTTCATAAAGAGGAAACCCAGGTCAAGGGGTCATATGGGCCCCATCCTTGGCTTCAGCCAATTCCATATCGGAATGATCTCCAGAGTCCAGGCCCTGGGTCACTAAACCATCCTCAGACGAAGGGCAGCCGACCTGAACCACAAGGTCCGACTGCCGTGAGAGATCCATGGCTACAGCCTCCTTATCAGCACGAATCACCTTCTTGAGAGAAGAGACCATAGCGTTATGATCGCAATTAGCCCGGCAAGGTGCTGATTCAGGGGGAGGAACTAAAGCCACAGAATGGGCTTTACCTGAGGAAGACCGACTACTCTTGCCTTTTGCTTCCTTAGAAATAACTCTGGGGCCCGCAGACACAGCAGGTCGGGCCCGTTTGAGCGAAGTAGGATTCGCATCTTTCCGGATCTTGGGACACCCAACCCAACGATCCGAACCCAAAAGGCCAAAAGGGTTAACTGCCAATACCTCCTTTGATTTAGAAGGAAATTCAGACTTGGCTACAGGGCCAGCTGCAGCAAATTGGAAATCCTTCACCTGACATTGAGTCTTAGAGGATTTGCGGGACTGAGCCTTCCTCAGGGTCTTAGGATCAATTAGAGACTGAGAATGGATAACAGGATCCTTAAAACCCTCTGAAGCCAACACTGAAGCAGAAGAAGCTTCAGAAAACTCTGCTACAGTAACCGGCACGCCAACACCATCCCGGCACGGTCCAGCAAAGGAGTCTGAGCGATTATCAGCAGGGGAAACAACCGATTGAGGAGGAATTGAAGGAGCGACCGTCCTCCTTGAGGTCTTCTTCGGAATCATACAACCGTCCTCCCCGCCCAAAGGGGCAGCCGTGGCTATACCCGGCGATCCTTCCATTCGACCAGACGGACTGGAATCCACCAGCGAAGCTTGACGACGGATCCGGAGAGCAGACATCCATGGACCAAAACGTGGCACAGCAGAAGGCGACTGGTCCACCCCAGCTGAATCCATGGATGAAGAGCACGGCCCGGAGAGGTGGAGGGATCCACACGAGGAGCAAATACCATCTACATGTTCGTAAACAAATTGTTGCCAAAAGGGGGTACCTGTTGCTCTGAACCGAGCTCCAGGGCGGAAGGGCTGGCGCAAATCGACGTAGACACATGCCCGGGCGTAACCTCCCCGCCTCTTCTCCTTCGTAGATGAATCCATGCCCACATACTGGCCAGCAACCGATAGAATTGCTCGAATGGACTCTTCCGTCCAAAGCTCAATCGGTAGCTTAGGAAGCCGAATCCAAAGCAGAGCTTGGTGCAGAGCATCTTCAGCAGGGATGAATCCTGAACGCCATGCCTCCGCAGCAAGAGGCTGGCCGTTAATGATCCATGGCTGCGACAACATAGCGTCCCGAGCAGCCTGAAGATTAAATTTGAGCAGGAATGTGCGATGGGAAAGGCCAATAATCAGCTAAGCCTTATTGCACGTGCCGATGGTATCAGCACCTTAAAAAGCCCAACTATAATAGATTAAATTTTTTAAAGAATTCCAGACACTTCAAATTTGAAACACCGTGACGATGATGTAGTATGCCTCACGTTCTAATTATTATTTTAATTTGAGACTTTCTTTTTGGTGTAGCCAGATCATCCTTTTTGAATGTTCATGAGCATCCAATCACCTTCTCTAGTGAGCCCAAAATTTTTCTGGCAAACTTCTCTCGATCAAGAGCCTGCAAAAAATCTCGAGGACCAGAAATTTCGATGAAGACCCTCCGATGCTCAAATCAGTGCTCTAGGCAACCATCGTGAGCTTGAGAAAGCTCGAAAAAGAGAGAGAAGCTTAGAAAAGCGCTATTTATATGAGCAAGTATAAGCGTTTAGGAGTGTTGTGTTACTTGATCGGGTCCCTCTTACCCATTTTATAGAAGCTTGAAGACTGTAAAACTTGCTTAGAGTCTATGATAGTTGATGTGTAACCACCTGTCGGAGCATTTATGATAGAGGCAACATAATGGGGCTTGCCTCTGAATGTTGTGTCCCTTCTAATATGGATGGTTATAGCTGGTTGGTGGGTCAGGTCCTGTCAGAGTAGTTGGCCACTTGATTTGGATGATTGCTGCATGCTATTGCAGGCTTGTAGGGCATGGGCGGTCATTTACGGTGCTTGCCAGATATGTTCCCCATGTCGCACGTCTGTTGTCCTGTGCGGACAATGATAGAGCCAGACATGTGGGGGTCGTATGCAGCAGGTGTGGCCACGTAGCGACCACAGGTGATAGCGGGCCATATGAGGGCCGCTGACGCTGGGGTCGATGAGGCCACCTTAAAACTAGGGTCGAGTGCAAAGATGGGGCCGCCTTAAAGCTAGGGCCACCTTAAAGCTGGGACCGAATCCGAAGATAAGATCGTTTTAAAGCTGGTGCCGCCTTGGAGCTGATTAAAATAAACTAGAGAAAGAAATCAACAATCTATTTATAAGAAGAAAAAAAAAAGATTTCTTCTGCATTTTCTTATATTCAATAAAAGAAATAATCTTGTTGGGGGTTATGGCCTATGGGCGATCTTCAAGGTCGTGCTCCTTTTGATGGTGTCTCCTTCATCGATGCTGAAAGTTCTGCTTTGCGGAGGATAACCTTGGACCACGGCTAGAGGCACGCATTCCAACTCCCAAGTGAATTTAGAAAAAGAAAGAGAGAAAAGATCTAATCTTGGAGCTCGATAAACCCATTAGGAGGATTCCCGGCGGCTATTGGTGTCGCTATTACAAGTTGGGTTTAGAAAGAGAGAAATAAGAGAGCAGGAGCTTTCGCACTCTCTTAGCCTTTTTAGTCTTTAGTTCATCAACTCCAGCATCGTTCTTTTCATGCTCCTTATTTAATAATAGTATTGAATCTAAGAATTTAGTTATATATTTTTTGATAATAATAAAAATATTAATTAAAAAATTAACATTAAAAATGAAAATTAAAATAAACTGGAGAAAGAGATTAATAATCTATTTAAAAGAAAAAAAAAGGCTTATCGCACAGTTTCTTATATTCAAAAAAGGAAATAATCTTGTTGGGGGGTTATGGGTTACTTCATAGTCGTACTCACTTTTATGGTCTCCATCGATGTTGAAGTTAAAATCTTCTTTGCAAAGGGAAAAAATCTTTGTATATCGCTTTTGATGCAGGATAGTCCGCTTAATCTTGTATCGAACGCGGTAATTTGTTTGCCCATGAATTTATGCTGAAGGATCCACTAGTAGGTCTTTCATCGCTGATACATAGCTTCATATGCGGATGAATTACTGCATTCAATGTAGGTCATTCTGCAATAGGGCAATGTACAAGACTTTTCCTTATGAAGGATACTTTTGGGCCACGGCTATAGGCATTCTGCATTCATACCCAACTCCCAAATGAATTTAGAAAAGAAAGAAAAGCTGTAATCCTGGAATAAACCCATCAGGAGGATTCCCGGTGGCTATTGGTGGTAGCTATTCCAAGTTGGGTTTAGAAAGAGAGAAAAAGAGAGCAAGAGAGGGAGCTCTTATTCAAAGTTGGTGTAGCCTTCTTAGTCTTTAGCTCATTGGCTTGAGGAGGTGGCAGTGAGAACCGTTCTTTTTATGCCTCTTATTTCATCTATCCTCTTAATCTTTGTTAGCGATGCTATTAAATCTAAAAATTTAATTTATATATATATATATATATATATATATATATATATATATATATATATATATATATATTAATTGAAGGACTAACGTAATGCTTGATTTTATGATGATAAGATCGGTATCATGATTAAAATAAATCAAACATGAAAAAAAAATCACTGGACACATATTTGAACTCAAGCAATATGCAAAAAATTCTAGTCGATAGAGAAGCAAGATTAAATCAATATGCAACCGGCACAAAAGTTTGAAGGCAAATGTTCTATTTGTAATTTTTTTTTGAAGGACTTTTATAGTAAAAATTAGTGGAAGGATAATTGTACAAGGCTCAAAAATTATTAAAATAAAGTATGATAGTTTTAAATTGAAAATAGCACAAAAACTTAAAAAATATAAAACACAATTTTAGAGGCACTAAAGGCTGAAGGAGGCTTAATCAAGTTTTTCCAAAAATTTTGAACCCATAAGCATATCTTAAAACCAGCCACCAACCCCTTATTAAATAGATAAGAGAAAATAAAGCGGATGGGGCTTCTACATAGCTTCAATGGTCATACGAAAATATGATATGAAAATATGACCGTTAGGCTATCAAAGCCTTACTAGTCGATAGCCCAGACTAGAGTAACCGCTGGCTTATACTAGTTGACCACCCTAGCCTATATTTCTCAACTACCAAGCCTAGGCAGAGAGAGGGTTGTTTCAATTTTTTAGAATTTTTTCCAACCCCGATCGACTGCTTTAGGGTCCAATTGACTGCATATGTTCAGTTTTAAACTTGTAAATTAATTTCATATTAACTATGATTCAAAATCTAATCTAAACTATTTTTTTTATGATTATATAACTTTATGCACTTAAGGTTCTACCACTTTGATATATGGTCTTTAGGAAAAATAAAATTTACAAATAACATTTACTCCTTTGACACACTGGATGAATCTTCAAATTTTTGTTGTACTACTTCTGATATAGGTGCTAAGGTGAGGCTTAAGTTTTTGTAGGATCAAGTGCATTTCGTATGAGTTCACATCTATCTAAATCATCACAACTCAAGAATGTTATTAGTAACTTAATCAATATCTTGTTATAATCTGATGAATCATACATGAATAAATGTATGGATCGGATTTGCTTACCTTGATGATTCCACGAAGAAAGAATTTGAATGCTAGGTTGTGGCGTTACCCTCTTCCACGATCCAAACTATCCTTCTGGCGTTAGACTCTGATACTCCTTTGATTTCTTTATATGGTATCCAACCCTTATCCTTTCATATATTTATATCGGAGAACGTCGTCCATATCTATAACTGCCAATGTCATAGTGTCACACTCCAGACCCAATGTGGGATCCAGGGGTGGCAACCCGCCGCATGCCTGGCATGCAAGGCATCCTGTAACAGTCCAATTTATTCAAGGAAGGATATTACCACTATGTCATTCAGAGTCAAACATTTTAGTACAAGCCATAATTATGAGTTTTTGACAATATGCACATCATACATAAATCAATGGGGTTACAACAAAATGTTGGATCTTAATTTCCTCTGATAGAAGCTCCAACTACCCCAAATCCTATTCTTCAGTCCTGTGGCTCTGAAAAATATTGTAAGATTTATATGAGCTTACACTCAATAAGTAAGCCTACTATTATATAATCATTTCGTCAAGATATTATCAAACTACATTTTCATGTATAAAACTTCCAATTTCAAATACATTCATCATGCTATCAAAACGTGTATGTCATCAGCTCAAATAATTTTGGAAGCTTAATTATACAATAAATGCTGAAATATACAATGTAAACAAATCCACTGTATTCATATTATTATTTTCTTATGTGTCCCACGACCCTACAACACCCATCTGGTATACCACTCTTTAATATCCCCTAAGAGGAAGGGTCCTGATACCAGCGTTATGCCATACATCATAATCAATCAAACACATCCTCTAGATGTATGTGCGTTATGCCATATATCAATCACATCATCTTCTAGATGTGTGTCCTCCACATATCTCCCCTGTGAAGGTGGGTCCCGTATCTCTTGGCATTTACATCGTTTCGCATCATATAGAACCGCGGTGACACATATCATCATCATATTTACATGTAGCACATCATGCATCATTATGAGCATAAGCTCCTCATGTCATATATACAGTGGTTTATACATTCATAGCATAAAAATACATCAATAATACCGATATATTTTGCAAAGCCAAAATAATCACATCATTCAATTTTGCATAATTATAATTTATTACTTTGCAAAATATCAGCAATCACATATAATTATAATAGATACCCAATTGTATACTCGTGGTACTATTTATCAAATTAAATAGCAAAATTTTATTTTATCTCATTTTTCAAATAATGCAATATATATCAATATAGCATTTAAATATATAATTTTTATATTCTAATAAATTATAAAAATTATAATAAATGGCTTACTTACCTTAGTACACTAATCCCAAACTGTAAATCAGCTATGTGGACATCTGGTTACCTACAGTATTAATTTCGATAATTAAATCTTTAAAATTTGGAATAATAAAGCATCCCTAAGGTCTACCCAGTCTAATCTGGGCCCAACTTTGGGCTCGAATATCTTCCAATATAAGCCCGAATGGGGAAATAAAAATATTTCGAGAAACTAGAATCGACGCCGAATCGAGCCATATTTTTATTTCTCCATTCTCGACCCAATATGGGGCCCAAAATGAAGCCCCAAAATAGCTAGTGAGTCGGCCCAATAGGGCCCAACGTGGGACGGCCCAAGCCGGCTCACGCCTCCTTCTTCCCCATCCCCTCCCCTGTTTCATCCGAAACAGGGGGGAAGTCGTGCCGGTGGCCAGGGCCACCGCTGGCCAATCCCTGGGCCCGGTCATCGGCGACCGGGCCAAAGCCGGTCGCCGCCATGGCTGCCTCCCTCTCCCTCTCTTTCTCCCTCTATTTCTCTCTCTCTTTTGCACGATCCACGGCACACGACTTGTGCCGGTGGCACGGCCGGCCACCATGGCCGGCCGGACCCTCACCAGACGGTCGCCCGCCGTCGGTGAGGGCTGCTGGCCACTGCCCAGGCCCGGCGAGGCATCAGGCACTCCGCCGAGCCCGAACCAAGCCATAAATCGGCTTGGTTCCTCCCTTTCTATCTCTGATTCTCTCTCTCTCTTACCTGTGGCTGGCACCGGGGGGAAAGGATGATGGAGAAGGAGGGGTGTCGTGTGAAGGGGGCGCGTCGGCGTCCCCTTCCTTGACTGGTTGCGGCACCCCCCGCCCAACCGTCAACGATGGCGGAGGAAGGGGGCAGCACCCCCTTTTTCCGTCAACAATGGCGGATCCTTACCATGTGAGGATCCGTAGCAGGAACAGGGCTCACATTCTTTCCTCCTTATAAAAATTTCAGCCTCGAAATTGGTGTACTTCATATAACATTTAGAATCCAAAGCTTTGATCATATGATTAATCTTCTTTCCATTATATATGCTATTTACAAACAATTGAGGATATTTTTCTTTAATTTCCTCATCAAGCTCCCAAGTTGCTTCCCTCTCAGAATGGTTACTCCACTGAACCTTGACATAGGGAATGCTACGCCGTCTTAAAACTTGATCCTTGCGGTCCATAATACGCACAAGATGCTCCTCATATGTTAGATCCTTCCTTAACTGCATGGGCTCAAATTCTATCACATGGCTGGGGTCAGAAATGTACCTCCTCAACATGGATACATGAAATACATTGTGTACCCCAGAGAGTGCCGAGGTAATGCCAGGTTATAAGCCACCTCCCCTACTTTGCTCAGAATCTCAAATGGCCCAATGTATCGTGGACTCAGTTTACCTCTAATCCCAAATCTCATTACATTTTTGGTTGGTGATATCTTCAAGAAGACATGATCTCCAACCTGAAATTCTAGCTCCCTTCTTCTTACATCAGCATAACTCTTCTGTCGGCTTTGAGCTGTGCGGAGTCGTCCCTTAATCAGTTGCACCTTCTCTACTCTGCCGAATTAGCTCAGGCCCAACAATTTTCTCTCTCCCACATCATCCCAACATAAGAGGAGATCTGCACTTCCTACCATACAAAGCCTCAAACGGAGCCATCTGGATACTGGCTTGGTAGCTGTTATTGTAAGCAAATTCCACTAAAGATAAGTGGTTGTCCCAAGCACCACCCAAGTCCATCACACAGGCTCGCAACATGTCCTCCAGGGTCTGTATGGTTCTCTCAGATTGCCCATCTGTCTGGGATGAAAGGCTGTGCTGAAGTTCAATTTGGTCCCAGAGCTCTATGAAGACTCTTCCAGAATTGGGACACAAACCTAGTATCTCGATATGATACAATAGATACAGGAATACCATGAAGCCTCACAATTTGCTCAATATACATGTTGGCCAATCTCTCACTAGAGATCTCAACTCTGAATGGTAGGAAATGGGCTGACTTTGTCAATCTGTCCACAATGACCCATACGCATCATTACTCCTGGGGGTCTTAGGCAGTCACAAAGTCCATAGTGATCTTCTCCCATTTTCATTGTGGAATCATCAGAGATTGAAGGGGTCCACATCATTGCTCCTGGGGGTCTTAGGCAGACCAGTCACAAAGTCCATAGTGATCTTCTCCCATTTCCATTGTGGAATCATCAGAGATTGAAGGGGTCCCGCAGGCCTTTGATGCTCAGCCTTCACTTGCTGACATACCAAACATTTAGCTACATACTGAGCAATCTCGCTCTTCATTCCTTTCCACCAAAATATTTCTTTTAGGTCTTTGTACATCTTGGTACCTCCTGGGTGCACCGTGTAAGGAGAATAATGGGCCTCCTTCAGAATCTCTGCTCTTAGTTCCACCACATTTGGCACATAGAGCCTATCATCAAATCTCAGGGATCCATCCTCCATTATAGTAAATTCATTTTGAACCCCTGACTTTACAGCTTCTTTAATTTTTTGCAGGTCCAAGTCTTCTTTCTAGAAGGACTTGATCTTGTCTAATAGAGTTGGTTGGAGTACAAGTGTTGCTACAAGCCCATCGGACCGTTGTACTCGCAATCCAACCTCTAGCTTCTCAAGATCCCTCTGGATGTGAGGCTGAGAAGTGATCATAGAAGCTAACTCCGAGGAGGACTTCCTACTCAAGGCATCAGCTACCACATTGGCCTTCCCTGGGTGATAGTGCAGGTTCAGGTCATAATCTTTTAGTAGTTCCATCCACCTCCTTTGCCTCAAGTTTAACTCCTTTTGAGTGAAGATGTACTTCAGACTTTTATGGTTTGTGTACACATCACATGCCTCTCCATATAGATAATGCCGCCAGATCTTTAAGGCAAAAATCACAACGGCCAACTCCAGGTCATGAGTAGGATAATTTTGCTCGTATGGCTTTAGCTGTCTGGAGGCATAAGCTATCACCTTCTCATTTTGCATCAGAACACATCCCAATCCCTTCTAAGAAGCATCCATATGTAGGGTGAATCCTTCAGATCCTGACGGAAGGGTAAGGACGGGGGCTGACACTAGGTGTTGTTTCAGCTCCTGGAAACTTCTCTCACACTCTTCGGTCCAGTCAAACTTCGCTTGCTTTTGGGTCAAGCGAGTCAGGGTAGAGCAATGCGAGAGAAGCCCTCCACGAATCTCGATAATATCCAGCAGCCCAACGAAGCTTCTGACTTCAGATATTGGAAGGTCGACTCCATTTTACAATTGCCTCAATCTTCTTTGGGTCCACAGTTATGCCATTTTTAGATATTACGTGACCCAAGAATGATACTTGGCTCAACCAGAAGTCACACTTCTGCAACTTGGCATAAAGCTTTTTCTCCCGAAGAGTTTGCTGAACAATCTTCAGGTGGTCCACATGCTCCTCTTGGCTTTTAGAATATCAGATGTCATCAATGAACACCACCACAAACTGGTCCAAGTATGGCTTAAAGATTCTATTTATCAAGTCCATGAATGCTGCTGGGGCATTAGTTAACCCAAACGGCATCACCAAGAACTCGTAGTGGCCATACCTAGTCCTGAATGCTGTCTTAGGCACATCTCCAGCCTTGACCTTGAGTTGATGGTATCCTGACCGAAGATCAATCTTCGAGAATACCGAGCTCCTTGGAGTTGATCAAACAGATCATCGATCCTCGGCAAGGGATACTTGTTCCACACTGTTACCTTATTGATTTCTCGGTAATCAATGCAGAGCCGAAGACTCCCATCTTTCTTTTTGATAAATAATACTGGAGCACCCCAAGGAGAGACACTCGGTCTGATAAATCCCGGTCTAGGAGCTCCTGCAATTGGTTCTTCAACTCTTTTAGTTCAGCTGGGGCCATACGATAAGGGGCCTTGGATATAGGTCCAGTGCCAGGGACCAAATCAATGGTGAACTCCACTTCCCGGTCTGGAGGCAATTCGGTCAAATCATCCGGGAAGACGTCAGGAAACTCCATAGCCACTGGAATATCCTCCAACTTCACCTTTTCCTGCTGAAGGTCCTTGACACAGCAAGAAACCCTTGGCCACCTTTCTTCAAATATTTGGCAGCCTGCAGTGCTGATACAAACACTGAGGCCAGGTGTTCCTGGCTTCCAGTAAAACTGAATTCAGCTGATTAGGGATTTTGAAGATCACCATTTTCTGAAACAGTCTACCGAAGCATGATAGGAGGCCAACCAGTCCATCCCAAGGATAACATCAAAGGACTTTAGTGGAAGGACGATTAGATCAGCCTCCAGCCTCTTGTCGCCCACGTTGATCTGGCAGGATCTGCATACAGACTCCACCTTCATAACATCTCCATTTGGGAAAGCAATGAGCAACTCTTGTTCTAGGGGAACGGGTGTCAACGATGCATTATTGGCAAGATAAGCATCAGATATAAAGAATGCGTGGCACCGGATCTACTAAAGTTTGAGCATAAGTGTTGCCTACTTTAATTGTCCCTGATCACAAAGTTTAGATTGTCTTAGATGTCATATTGTTTATCCTATTTATCATTCATGACCAATGCATTATATCGCATATGAACAAAATAATCTTAAAGGAGTACTTAGGTAAAGGTATACCTGCCACAACGAGTTAGAAGCGGCAGCATCCTGTTGGGTGAGGGTGAAGACCCTTCCCTGGGTCCTCGCTGCTGCTGCTGGTTCGTCCCAAGATTTGAGAAGGCAGCTGATCTCTCCGAAGGGGACAAGTGGCCATCTTGTGATCCACTTTTCCACATATGAAGCAGGCACCTCTCGGCCCACGGCACTGCCTGCCCGGGTGGAAGTTCCCAGTGAGGGCAACGGGTCTCCTTACCCTTCGGTCCCGAGGGGGGCTGGTATGTATCTTCTTCTTAGCCTGCCCCGAAGACTGGCCCGAAGGAGACCCCTTCCTCTTCCTTTTAGCTCCCACTCTGGTTCCTATTCATATCTCTTTCGATCACCAGGCTTTACTCACACAGCACAATATGTGGAGAGTTCAAATGCATTGACTGCTTGCCTCAGTTTGGGTCGCAGTCCTTCAGTGAACCTGGTGATCTTGGCTCTCTCAGTGGTCACTATTTCCGGAGCAAACGGGCTAGCCTAGTGAACTCGGCTTCGTACTGGGCCACAGAGAGATTCTTCTGTTCCAATTCCAGAAACTCAGACTCCATCTGTCTTTGCACACTACTGGGGAAGTATTTGTTGAAAAAGACCTCCTTGAACTCCCTCCAGGAAATATCTGTCCACCCAATCACTGCTTCATATGCAACCACCAATCATATGCCTCCCCTTGAAGGAGGTAGGTGGCAAATCTAATCCGCTCCTCCTCCTGGCTACCATGGGCCATGAAGGCCTTCTCCATCTCCCTCATCCATCCCTCAGCATCAACGGGGTTGGTGGATCCAGAGAAGAGAGCAGGGGCTAAGCTCTTAAACTCAGCAAAGCTTCGACCTCCTCCTTGCCAGGGTTGCGGCGGAGCGGGCTGGACTGGTGGTTCAGGTTCGACTCGGGGTTTTGCGGAGTAGGAGGGACGGACTGAGCAGGCACCACTTGTTGGATCTGCTGCTGCATAGCCTGCACCATTTCCACAAGGACCTGAAGTATCTTAGTCTGGCTTGTTGCTGGCCATTGCCAGCCACATTGATGGAACCAGAACCTCTAGAAGTTTGCTGGCCTCCCTGCTGGCCAGAGTTACCAGCCTGGGAACCTCAACTTGTCGCATACTTCTGGTGTGACGAGGCATGATTATTCCCTGCCAAGTTTGATTCCAATCAATATCTTTACAAACCACTAAGTTTTTAAAACATATATATATATATATATATCTTCTTAGAGTTGTTACCCTCCCAGTGTCATCCTACTGTTTTGCCTAGTGTCATCTTATGTTTGTCCCTAAGGTCAAACCTAGGCTCTGATACCACAAAAGCTGTCATACCCCAGACCCAATGTGGGATCCAGGGGTGACAACCCCCGCATGCCTGGCATGCAAGGCGTCCTATAACGGTCCAATTTATTCAAGGAAGGATATTACCATTATGTCATTTAGAGTCAAATTTTAGTACAAGCCATAATTATAAGTTTTTGGCTATATGCCCATCATACATAAATCAATGGGGTTACAACAAAATGTTGGATCTTAATTTCCTCTGATAGAAGCTCCAACTACTCCAAATCCCATTCTTCAGTCCTGTGGCTCTGAAAAACGTTGTAAGATTTATATGAGCTTACACTCAATAAGTAAGCCTACTATTATATAATCATTTCATCAAGATATTATCAAACCATTTTTCATGTATAAAACTTCCAATTTCAAATACATTCATCATGTTATCAAAACGTGTATGTCATCAGCTCAAATAATTTTGGAAGCTTAATTATACAATAAATGCTGAAATATGCAATGTAAACAAACCCACTGTATTCATATTATTATTTTCTTATGTGTCCCACGGCCCTACAACACCCATCTGGTGTATCACTCTTTAATGTCCCTAAGAGAAAGGGTCCTGGTACCAGCGTTATGCCATATCATAATCAATCACAACACATCCTCTAGATCGTGCGTTATGCCATATATCAATCACATCACATCCTCTAGATGTGTGTCCTCACATATCTCCCCTTATGGAGGTGGTCCCGTATCTCTTGGCATTTCACATCGTTTCGCATCATATGAGAACCGCGGCGACACATATCATCATCATATTTGCATGTAGCATCATCATGAGCATAAGCTCCTCATGTCACATATACAGTTGTTTGTACATTCATAGCATAAAAATACATCAATAATACCAGTATATTTTGCAAAGCCAAAATAATCACATCATTCAATTTTGCACAATTATAATTTATTACTTTGCAAAATATCAGCAATCACATATAATTATAACAGATACCCAATTGTATACTCGTGGTACTATTTATCAAATTAAATAGCAAAATTTATTTTATCTCATTTTTAAATAATGCAATATATCAATATAGCATTTAAATACATAATTTTATATTCTAATAAATTATGAAAATTATAATAAATGGCTTACTTACCTCAGTACGCTAATCCCAAACTGTAAATCAGCTATGTGGATATCTGGTTACCTACAGTATTAATTTCGATAATTAAATCTTTAAAATTTGGAATAATAAAGCATCCCTAAGGTCTACCCGGTCTAATCCTGGGCCCAACTTTGGGCTCGAATATCTCCCAATATATAAGCCCGAATGGGAAAATAAAAATATCTCAAGAAACTAGAATCAACGCCGAATCGGGCCATATTTTTATTTCTCCATTCCTGATCCAATATGGGCCCAAAATGCAGCCCCAAAACAGCTTGTGAGTTGGCCCAATAGGGCCCAACGTGGGATGGCCCAAGCCGGCCCACGCCTCCTTCTTCCCCATCCCCTCCCCTGTTTCACCCGAAACAGGGTGGGAGTCATGCCGGCGGCCAGGGCCACCGCCGGCCAATCCCTGGGCAGCCCGGTCACTGGCGACCGGGCCAAAGCCGGTCGCTTGGCCCGATCGCCGCCGCGGCCGCCTCCCTCTCCCTCTCTTTCTCCCTTATTTCTCTCTCTCTCTTTCACCCGATCCACGGCACACGGTTTGTGCCGGTGGCACGGCCGACCACATGGCCGGCCGGACCCTCACCGGACGATCGCCCGCCGCTGAGTGGGCCGCTGCCCAGGCCCGGCGAGGCATCGGGCACTCCGCCGGGCCCGAACCAAGCCGTGAACCGGCTTGGTTCCCTCTCCTTTCTCTCTCTGATTCTCTCTCTCTCTTTCTCTTACCTGTGGCCGGCACCGAGGGGGAAGGATGATGGAGAAGGAGGGGTGCTCCCCCCCTCCTTAAATCGTGGCGAGGGGTGCTCCCCTCCCCTGTGTCCGTGTGAAGGGGGCACGCCAGCGCCCCCTTCCTCCATCAATAATGGCGGATCCTCACCATGTGAGGATCCGTAGCAGGAACAGGGGCTCACACATTGGCTTCGTGGATAATGGGGCTTTCGTGGATAACTGCACATTAGCAGTTATCAATCATGGGCATCACACGTATTCAACATAATCAAAACATGAATTGTTAAATCCTAGCGTTCAACAAGGAAAGAAAATGCAGTGTTTTTGAGTGAAAAGTTGTTTAGATAGCCTAAGATAATTTGCTCTTAAGCCTCATTGTGTAAAATCCTCTCCTCCCAAATTTAGTGCAACAATTAAATATCTACTTTCATTGTGAAAGTATTTCTATAGCTTTTTTTGTAAAAGAGAATGTTGAGTTCCTTTTTAGGCCATGAAAAAAGAGTGATGAATTCATTCCTTGGTCTACAAAAAAGGATTGCAAGGATTTCTCTTAAGCTTGATAAAGGGGGTATATAACGTTTGGTCTTCACCCAATTTAAGAGGATCGGTTGTAAAAATCCCAAAAAGGTATTCTTGAAAGTTGATATAGGCAAAGGGGTACTTAACCATTCTAAAAATCCTTGTGTCACACTTACTTTCTTGAGTATTTATATTTTTTGTAAATTACTATTACTTGTTCTTACATTGCATTGTTTAACTTAAGTTTAATATATATTTGATACTTATGCTTAGTTTTAAACTATTCACTTATTTGTCAGTACTTAGTTTTGATTTGAATTTAAGTTTTGAAAAACCAAATTATCCTCTCCCCTTTCGGGTTATCTTGGGTCTAACAAATGTAGCCCCAAATTGGTGAAGAAAAGAGATGGCTCACTATTAATGTTACATTTTGTTTATAGCGGTACCAAGATAGGTTGAATACATTAGAACGCAACCTTGGTATACCATAGCAATTCTTGATCATAGGAAGTGCTGTTGGCTATGTATCAATGGAGAGAAAAGAAATAAAAGAAGTATAAATGATAGAAAAAGAAGGAATCAATAAGGAGACATAAAGGAAGAGGACATTGGAATTAGAAAAATGATAGGAATTGGAGCATAATTACAATAAAAGAAGAGATGGCTTTCAATCTCTTTTATTTAATATTGTCACTAATAGCTCTCTAAAAATGTATACATGCTAAGCTAATGCACACTACTACTATCATGACTAAGTTTTATAATATAGCATATGATTATTACATAGAATTATTTTTGTTATTATTCTATGCTTCTTCAGGTTCTTTTTATAACCTTCTTTTCTTATAATTTTCCATACAAACTAAAGTATATTCCTGAACTATTCCAATATGTTGACCCTACATTAATTTTGATGATCACAAAATGATTAAATAAGTGACTAATAAGTTTGGTGTGAAGTCTTAGTGAATGTAGATAATCAAAAGTCATTAGGAAGAAAAATGTGAAATTCAAGCTCTCAACAATGTTTGAGTCAAGAAAGGAAGTTTTGAAGAAGAACAAGACCAAAGAAAGATGACTAAAGTCTTAATTGATTGAGATTCATATGTTTGAAAAAATTTGATTAAGAAGAATCAAGACATAAGAGCTAGCACCATTGGATTTATCAAAACAAGAGGTTTTCATGCCCCTGAAATGAGTTTTGGTGATTTAGAATAAAGTACCTAACTCCCATGCTAGCTACTGATATTCAAAATTGAAGTTACAAAAAGCATTTTTTCATTAGCCAGCATAGCAGTCGACTAACATAAGAAAAATCACTCCCAGGACAAAGTAATTGATTCCCATGCCAGTTAATAAGAAAATTCTAAGTTACGGACTAGTTTTATAGAAGCCCAGTATCAGTTAGTTAGCATGGTATAGCTGGCTACTATGTCCCTTACAAAGAACACTTTATAGTTAGCCAGTATGGTAGCCGACTAACTCAGAGATAGGTACTGTAACGACTAGTTCTGACATGTTTCAGCTTTTGCTATCTTCAATGCAATGACTTTTAACCGTTTAAAATGGCTAGTAAACACTGTAATCCTTTAGAAGGCTATAAATACAAGTTCAAATAAGTAATTTAAAGAGTTTTTAAGAGGCATTAAGTGAGAAAAATAAAAAAAAAACTCAAGAGAAATTTCAGCCTTCTATCTTTCCAAGAGCTGCTATGCTTCAAGTGATTCAAAGCATTAAAGATCATTTAAGGCTCCACCAAATAATAAAAGAAGCTTCTTCAAGTGCTCAAGCTACAACATTCAAGAAGGAAAAGCTCATTTAAGAGGAGTCCTTCCATAAATTAGTAAAGTGCCATTATTGTTCTATTTGCTCACTTAGGGGCTTTTATACTTTGATACTTGTATTATTTTCTGATTGTTTGAGTTTCAACTTGGTTAAAACTTGTCTTGGGTGTGCCAAACCCATAATTGGTGGTTTAATTAACCTTCTCATGCTGTGTAAATGAGAAGTTAGCTGGGTTAGCTAGTGTTGTAATCGTTATGAAAATGAATAGTGAAAAAATTTTCAAGAGATCCTTGGGGAGTGGATGTGTTGGTGCAAGATTGGTACCGAACCATTATAAATCTTTTGTGTTTGTATGATTGGCTTCTTTTGCTTGATTGCTCTTCACTTCACCTCACTACACATTATATTTTATGTTCTTGATTAAGTTTAAAATTGCACATACTTACTGAAATTTTCAAAGAACCAAATTCAGCCCCCTCTTGGATTGCTTAGTTGGGCAACACAATAGACTTACATCACTTCATTCTTGGTTCATATAATGATTACAACTTCTCTTATTTATTCATTATCAAGATATCCTTCCTAAATATGTCACCTATTTATCTTAAATCATACTTCAGTTTATTTTCATAAGCTCTCTTATTACCTTTTCTTCAAGCCATGTTGAATTTCTTTCTAATTCTGAAATGTATATTAACTTTCTTTTTGACAAAAATTGAACATAATACTCTAGATGTACCTCTTGAACCCCTCTAATTCAATTGTTATATCTTAAAATCATTTTTGTTATTTTAGATAAATCTTAAATAATAAAACTAATCACTTGTTACATCCTTTAGTTATAAATCTTGATACAAACGTGGTAATTAAATATATATTTCATATACTCTATCTCATATATTAATTTTTGTTAGACTTTGTCTTAAAATTTACAAGCTCAAAAAGAAAAGGTTTTCTCATATCCAAGTATGCCTTTGGTCTTAATCTATAAATACTTGAAATTCAGAAAATTAAGAAGGATATGATTCCATATCCTTATAAAACTCAAGTTTTAGTCCATGTAAAACATTATATGTTCCTTTATATAAGCACATGTAACTTTGACTTTCAAAAAAATTTCAAAGATAATTCAAAGAGTTATTGTAAGAATTTAGGAGAGGCCCTGGGTATACGTGGGATTAGAGATTTGTGAGAGAGTCTCTAGTGAAGAAGAGATCCTAATTTAGTGCAAAATCTACTTCTCTGAAGTTTAGTGCTACAATTGAAAATATAATTTTATTGTGAGAAAGTTTCTATTGTTTCTCTTGTAAAAAAGAATGTTGAGTTTTTCTTTAACCTGTGAAAAATGAATAAGAGTTCATCCTTAGTTCATGAAAAAGAATTACAAAGGTTTCTCCTAAGCCCAGTAAAAAAAATATACAAGGATTTAGTCCTCATTCGATGTAAGAGGATCAATAGTGAAAATTTCAAAAAGTTATTTTGGGTAGCTGATGTAGGCAAGAGGTATCAAACTATTCTAAAAATCCTTGTGCCATATTTAACTTTTTGCATATTTGTATTTCTTATAAATTATTATTACTTGTTCTTACATTACATTCCTAGCTTAACTTAATTTTGATATATATTTGATACTTATGCTTAGTTTTAAATTGTTCACTTATTTTTTAGCACTTAGTTTTGATTTGAGTTTAAGTTTTGAAAAACCTAATTTATCTCCCCCCCCCCACCGGTAAATGATGCGACCCCAAATTGGTTAAGAAAAAAGATGGCTCATTGCTATTGAAATTTTATTTATAGTGGTGCCAAGATAGGTGTTACACATTCGAGTGTAATCTTAAGTGTACCATAACAATTCTTGATCATAAGAAGTGGTGTTGACTTTGAATCAATGGAGATGAAAGAAATAAAAGAAGTATAAATGATAGAAAAAGAAGGGAGCAAATGATGAGACATAAAGGAAGAGGACATTGGAATCAAAAAAAAAAGAGATAGGGATTGTAGCTTATTTACAGCAGAAGAAGAGGTGGCTTTTTAATCCCTTTTAATTAATATTGTCATGGGTAGAAAAGAATATTGCCACATGATGAATGAAGAGCTCTTTAAAATATACCTATCAAGTTAATATACACCACTACTGTCATGACCAAATTTTATAATATAGTATATGATTACTTCACAGAATTATTTTTGTTATTATTCTATGCTTCTTGAGGTTCTTTTTATAACCTCCTTTTCATACAGCATACGCCTAAACTTGTATATTAACTTTCCATACAAACTAAAGTATATGCCTAAACCATTTCAATAGATTTTACATCATTCTTAGTTCATACAACAATTACAACTTCTCTAATATATTCATTTATCAAGATATCATTCCTAAATATGTCACATATTTGTCTTAAATCATACTTATTACATCCTTTATTCATAAATCATGCTACAAATGTGGTAATTAAATTTATATTCCATATATTAATTTTATTAGAATATATCTTGAAATTTACAAGCTTAAAAAGGAAAGATGTTTTCATATTCAAGTAGAACTTCATTCTTAGTCCATGAATGCTTGGAATTAAGAAGACGAAGAACATATTTCTATATCCTTATCAAACTCGAGTTTTAGTCCATATAAAACATTGTATCTTCCTCTATATAAGTATATGAAGCTATAACTTTTAGAAAAATTATAAAGGTAACTCAGAGAGATATTTTGACAGTTTAGGAGAAGTTAGTCCATGTAAAACATTGTATGTTCCTCTATATAAGTATATGAAGCCATAACTTTTAGAAAAATTATAAAGGTAATTCAGAGAGTTATTGTGAGAGTTTAAAAGAAGCCCTGTTTAGTGCATACGAGATTAAATATTTGAGAGAGACAGAGTCTCTTGAAGAAAAAAATCTTAAAAATTTCAAAGTCTAGTGAAGAATAGTCCTTATAATCTTGCATTATTTTTGATAGTAAAATTCTTTGAACTTCTTCGCCTATAAATGCAGACTAATGGCTGAATCATGATAATTTCTATGTTCATTCTTTTATTTTATTTTTATCCTTTTATTTTTCTCATTGATATTTTGTCCTTTACATGCCTCTATCACAACAAGCGGTATCAGATCACTTTTGCTCCAACAAGTGGCATTAGAGCTTCTATTGTCGCAACAAGTGGAACAAGACTAGAATAAGTTTATGATAAAGTCATAATAACTTGGAATAGGAGTAATGATCTTAGAAAGGCTATTTTGAAAGCTCAATTGATTTGGAGGGTACCTAGTTGGTGAGAGGCTTGTTTAGAAAGCTTGGTTTGTGAGGGGCTTATTTAGAAAGTCCACGAAAGACTTTTTTTTTTTGAGAAAACCTAGTTGGCTGAGGATTTAAGTTGGTGAGCTTAATTAGTTAAAAAGCTTACTTGATTAGTTTAAAACCTTAATGATAATTTAGTCAATCAAAAAGCTTACTTAATTAGTTTAAAGCTTTATTTGATAAGTTCAATTAGTTTAGAAGTTTATTCAATGAGCTTGGTTGTTTGTGAGGCTTATTTGGTAGCATAGTTGTCAAAAGCCTTATTTGATGGAGCTTAGTCAGTTGAAAGATTTATTTAGTGAACTTAGAAATTTTCCTATTATTTTGGTGAAAAGCATGGTTCATCATTCAAGATAATGATGAAGTTTAAAATTAAGACGTTTGATTGTACTAATAGCTTTGACTTATGGCAAGTTAAGATATATGTGCTATCTTGACTTAAAAAGGATTGCAAAAGGCACTTCTTAGAAAGAAATACATATCTCTTGAGCTGAATGAGGAAAAGAAAGAAGAGAAGGATGCAAAGGCTTTACCTACAATGCAGTTGTGCTTATTTGATGAGGTATTGCGTGAGTTATGGATGAGAAGATGATTGCTTTATTATGACAAAAGTTAGAGTTACTATACCTAATGAATCCCTATCAAATAAATAATATCTAAAGCTTCATTTGCTCACTCTATGCATGGCAGTAGGTATGTTTATTAAGTCTCATTTAGATAAATTTAATTCAATTATCATGGATTTGCAATCAATGGATGTTAAAGCGGAGGAAGATGAAACTTGCTTATTGTTATGCTTTCTACTGCAATCATGTAGATATTTTAGAGATGCTTTCCTTTATAGAAAAAGTTTTCTTTTTGTGAAAGAGGTTAAAGCAACTTTGTTCTCTAAAGATTTAATTATGAGGTAGATAATGGGTAATGCAAGTAATAGCCAAGGAGAAACTTGGTGGTTAGATGGCAATCTAATGAAAGGGGCTCAACTCATGGTAGAGAGAACTCCAGATCAAAGTCAAAACATCATAATTTAACTTTCAACTATTGCAAGAACAAAGGGCATATCAAGGCTGATTGTTATAAGTTAAAGAATAAGTAGTAGAACGGTGACAATCAAGTTCAGAAAAAAAGCTAATAAGAGTGTTAAGGCTAGTTTGGCAGAAAGAGATTTGGATGCTTCTAATCATGTTCTCTTTGGCAGAAAGAGAAAGGTTGACTGGATTATGGATTCGGTTTATTCCTATTGTATTTGTATTAATAGTGATTGATTCTCCACATATAAGCCTATTTAAAATTAAGTTCTATTGGTGAGCAATAATGCAAAATGCATTATTGTTAGATTGAAACAATTTGAATCAAAATGTTTCATGGCATAGTAAGAACTTTGTTAGATGTTTGACATGTTCTTGATTTGAAGAAAAATTTAATCTCTTTGGGTGCTCTTGATAAGAACAAATTTAAGTACTCAACCATAAATAAATTACATTATTAAAGTCAACAGAGGTGTTCTTATTGTGATGAAAGCTAAGTAGTATCAGAAATTGTATATGTTACAGGGTCTTACTGTTATGGATATTATACTCTTATCCTTTACGTTAGATTCATTGCAACATACTTCTCTAGTTGAAACTATTGGCACTTCCATGGTTGAGCAGTTCAATATTAGTAGGGATAGAATAAGAAGAGAAATAAGGGCACCATAGAAGTATGATTTTAAAATTTTAATAACGTATGAAAAATTTAATAACTTATGCTTTGGTAGTAGTACAAGAGATAATTGATTTTATTAAATATCTTTAGATGGCCAAGTTTAAGCATTGCTTGGATTTGATTGGCATTTGCAGCATACAAGCTATACTCCATTTGGGGTTTGTGGAGAAGGTGGAGAGATTTTGGCTATCTTTTCAACATTATTTGCAATGAAAATCAAGGTATAGATTTGTTAAAATTTGTCTTGAAATTCATAAGCTCAAGAAAGAAGGTTTATTCATATCCAAGTAGGACTTCATGCTAGATGAGTGCCCTAAAAAGCTAATTGTTGGCTTACACATTATATTTTATTCAGGATTTATTTGTGCATAATCATCATCATTAATAAATAAATTTTATTGGGTAATTTTTTTCATATATGTTGGTGTGTCATATATCGTTTATGAGGTTGATGATCAATGATATATTTTCAAGAGTTAAAAATGAAGACACATATCATAATAGATTAACTCCTAAAACGCTTTCAATCAATTGATCAATCATGAGGATGATGATCGATCCGATCAGACTAGAGCATGGATCACCTTGATACGAGTCTTTTTGTATATGATATAAGTTACCATGATGAGAATGCTGATAGATGTAAGATATCGGTTCTAAGCATGACCATACAAGAATTCAGTAGATGTCTACTCACTTATCGGCGACTTCTCAAAAATATAGTAATATAAGTGGTTCTCGACCTATAGTACTTCAGCTACTCACATTAGGGTTATTATAGTTTGAGTACATATTACCTTGAATCTCTTAGGCATCAAGGGTCTTGTTATGTATGTTGGCTGCAGTGATCTTAATGTAGGAGTAGAAAGTATTCGTTAGGGATCTATCAGCTCTAGTAGAAAAAAAGAAGTCCTATGTCTGTGGCCAGGACAGGTGATAATGGAAAGAGTTTCCATGAGTAATCACAAGTTGAACTTAAGTCAAATAAATATTGTATATGACCGGTACTAAGGGTTTGATGAGTTATCCTTGACCTAACACCCTATTGGAATTCTTGATAGAATGACTATACCACACGATAACTACATTTAGGGTTTCTTCTTCTAATATACTAGCTTGCCACTATATGTTGCTAGACGTCATTGGTGGACAGTGAGAAGCTCACTAGAATCAATTAGGATCATCAATTCCAAGTTTGAGTATAGTCAAAATTGTTTTGACCCATCGAAAGGAGTTCTGATGTAACTGTAATGTTGATTAGGAATTATTCTCACTACCAGATAAGTTGAAACCTATAGGGGCACACATAATAAGGGCTGAACTCCTCACATTGATCCTTACATTAATTCGATTAATCTTTGAATCAAGTTTCTTAAAGAAGGATCGTTAATTGTTAGCAAGTAGGCCTGTCATGATGAGCTCTGGCAACTTATGTGCAGATGATCTTAAGTCTTCCCTTTTAACTGCTCAAGTATTTTTTATTTTGGTTTGGTTTTCTTGAGTGAAAATATTTTTTATCCAAAACTAGTAAAATAATCATTTAATATAAAATATTAAGGTGAGGTTTGAACCTATGCGCTAGAAGAAAGAATATCGAGAGACGCGCTCCCCATCTGGATCATATGCTAATAAAAGCACGATGATTCTGTAGTCTCTCTCTTCTAAAATAACGAGATTGCCCCTTATAGTTAAGGGATTAAATGTTTTAAATGTTTTAAATGTTTTAAAATTAATTTTAAACTGGATTTAGAGATTTGATCCCCGTAATTGCTGCATATGGATAGGATTTCGCACACTGTGTGAGCATCCCAAGCATTCTCATCCCTCCATATGCCCACCCCTTCAATCCCCTCCTTCCATCTATAAATAGGGAGGAGATGCAGCCTTGAAAAGCAATGGAATAAAGGAAACAAAGCATGAGAGTGGTTTTTAAGAGAAAGAAGGTTGTGATTAAGCAAAGGGTTTGCTGCATCGTCTTCAGTGAAGGGGATTTACAAGAAGCTAGCACTCAGTGATCCATCCGGATGCTTGAACGGCTCCAGTACAGGATCCAAAAATCCATCAGGATTTTTTTAGTTGAAGAGTTCAACATAACCAGATAAGATTAGATTTGATCTAAAATCATGCAATTAATGAGAAAATAAAATTTAAATATGATTTAAAATTTATTTGCTTATTTTTTAAATTTTAAATTATATTTCTTCCACTATATGTGTCTTGGCACAATCCTAATCCATCAATTTGAACACCTTTACTTCAATCCTAATATGTGAAGGCTTAAAATTCAGAAGGCAAAGAAGTATATGCCTTTCTATTCTTATAGAACTCGAGTTTTAGTCTAAGAAAATACTATATATTCCTTTATATAAGCACATATAGTTCTAGTTTTCAGAAAAATGTTGAAAATAACTTGCGGAGCCATTATGAGAGTTTAGGAGAGGATCTATAGGGTATATATAGTATCGGGGATTTGAGAGAGTTTTTTATAGAGAAGATATCCTAGTAATTTTAAATTGCATTCGTTCTACTGTATGTGTCTGATTGCGTCGGCACAGCCCTACTCCATTAATTCAGGCACCTTCACTTCAATCCTATTATGTGAAAGCTTAAAATTCAGAAGGCAAAGAAGGACTTGCCTCTATATTCTTATAGAACTCAAGTTTTAGTCTATAAAAAATACTACATGTTCCTTTATATAAGAACATATGTAGTTCTGGTTTTCAGAAAATGTTGAAAATAACTTCATTACGAGAGTTCAGGAGAGGATCTATAGGTTATATATAGGATCAGGAATTTGAGAGATCTCTATATTTACTTTCTTATTTTATTTTTATCATTTTCTTTCTTATTAATGTTTTACTCATTATAAATCTTTATAACAACAAGTGATACGAGAGCGCTTTTACTATATCAATTTTTATATCTCTATCTCTAAAACTTTCTTTTATGAGTATATTGAAACATACAAATTAATTTTTAAGTCAACTAATATTTAAAAAATTAATAAAATTTATATGAATGCGCCTTCTACGTGCATGTACCTTTTTTTCTCCCTGGGAACTCACACTTGACCACGATATCAAAGTAGAACAAAGTAGATTGCAAACAATCCCCTCTCATTTATAGATTTTTCAAATATTTTACTATTTTTTGTTCTGACTACCAAATCAGATATAAAGTTGGCTCGGATCAACAAAGTGAATTAGACCATGTCAAGGACGTCTTTCTTTCTTTCTTTCCTTCCTTCTTCTTTTTTTTTTCTTTTTCTTTTTTTTTTTTATTTTTAAAAAATAATCATAAAGTCTAGTATAAGTCAAGATGAATTAGAGTACAATATTTAATTAAAAACAAAGGGATAAGGATCACCCAAATTTCAAATCCAAAAACAAAATGATGAGCCACTAAAGCCGCCACCCAATCCGCAGCAGAATTGGCTTCCCGATAAATATGACGAATCTGGACTCTATAGACATCTTGAAAGAAAGTCCAGATGTCATGGAGCAGTGGGTTGGTAGAGACTTGGCTGCACAGTCCTTCCGAAGTCATCGGATGACAGTAAGCGAGTCCCCTTCAATGAGAAGACTATAAGCATGAAGAATCCGAGTAGCATAGGAAATGCCAGCCCAAGAAGCATAAAGCTCAGCCAAAGGGACAAAGGAGTCTAGGAGACTAAGCCCTCCCGCCGTCAACAGTGCTCCATCAGTCCCTTGTATAACAAATACAGAACCAGCTAGTCTTTCCCAGTAGTCCCATTGAAATTGATTTTGATAAACCGTGGGGGAGGGGGCTCCCAAGAAATGAAAACATATGTCGGTTTGCTGCTGAGGCAGCAGGGGAACCCCAGTGCTAGAGCTGTCAGGATTAGAAGCATAGCGATGGAGTGAAATTCAGATGAAGACGATATGACATTCCGCACTATCCTGTGGGGGGAGATTGTACTATCAGTAAAAATAAGCCAATTTTGCGATAGTCAAATCTGATTGGCTGTAGTAGCCCACAAGGCGACCTTCTACTGATTACCCCTCCGAAGATCGCTTAGAAAGAGGGATCGTCAGTGACCCATATCATCCTCTCTAAAGAAGTTACCAATCATCTGCCACATCAGTCTCACTCTAGAGCAGATGAAAATGGCATGATCAGTAGTCTCCGCCTCCTGTCCAGATAATGGACAAGTATCGAGAATTGACATACCTCTCCCAGAGAGCAAAGAATAGGTGGGTAGACAATCCCACGCAAGCTTCTATATAAAAAGCTGCACCTAGGATAGATGGGGAGCTTCTAAATCCATGCAGTCTTCATAAGGTCCTTGGTGGGAACCCTGATAGACAAGATCTTCGCCAAAACCTGGTGTCATATGTGTGGCCTGGAATGAGCAGGATAGAGAGGATCCAGCGAGATAGCTGCTCATCAAATAAACGGGTCACTGTGGGGGTATGCCATGAAGCGAGATCCTGAGAGATCAGATCTGTAACCCTCATACTACTAGGAACATCAGTGCTGATGAAAGTAGGTCATCGAGAGGGGGAGATCAGCAATCCAATTATTGTGAACAACATCAATCGAAGAACCATCTCCAATCATCCAGGAGATGTTGCTGAGGATAGTCAGCGCATGCCAACAAACCTCCTTCCAAAAGAAGGAGTGACCACGAGGAAACTAAAAATCCACGGAAGGCATCAGTCACCATATCTAGCATGCATAAAAGAGCTTTATAAACAGTGCAGATCAAGAAGGAACTACGAATTATGCTTGAAAATCAGAGCCTCTCTCCTAACAGTCAAAGATAGGATACCAAGGCCTCCATCAGAGATCGGCGTGCAAACAGTGTCCCATGCCAACAAGTGAATCCCGTGGCCATCCTGCATAAAAGCCCAGAGGAAATCCTTGAAGCATCTCTCTATTCTCCTCAGATAAGTGATCGGGACAACAGAGTTGGATAGAAAATGCAGAGGGAGGAAAGTAAGAACCGAGTGAATGAAGGTGATTCTCGTCATCATGGATAAGCTAGTGACCTTCTAGCCGTTAATGTTGTCCCGGTTCCGGCGCTCAATATCAAAATAGTCACTGCTTCATGGCCGCTTCTTCGTAATAAGAATCCCTAAGTATGAAAGGCGGTCATCCTGACTATGAATTCCCAAGGTATGAAGGATGGCCTCCCTGGTAGCACCAGTAGTCTTAGGACTAAAGTAGATCATAGACTTATGGAGGTTGACCTTTTGTTCAGATGCTCGGTAATAGTGCTGAATAATGGAAGCAAAGGTGGTCGCATTATGAACAGTGGCCTTACTCAACAATATGCAATCGTCAACGAACAGAAGATGAGAGATCAAGGACCGAGAGGGCCTGCCATGAAGGGGGCAATATGGAGATCCTGCTGTCCTGAACCATATCCTGGCCAATAATATTCCAATAGTGATGGAAGAAGGGCAGAAACAAAACGGGCCCTAGAGCCTTATTAGGCCCAAGATCCCATAACGCATGCCGAATCTCTTCCGCAGTGATCGGCCTAATTAGAAGGTCATTCTCATTTGTGAAGACCTTCTGTGAAAATGGGACATGGCGAATCGGATCCCCCTCGCTAGTGTCATCAGTCCATCTGGTCTGAAAGAAGTAAAAAAGCTAATCCCGATTTGCATGGATATCCTCTTGAGAATGGCCTTCCTCGTCAATAAGCTGTCGAATCCTGTTTGTTGCACGATGCTTCAGGGTGGCCTGGTAAAAAAACTTGGTATTAAGATCCCCCTCATGGATCCATTGTATCCGTGACCTCTGCCTCCAAAAAATCTCCTGTTGCTGAAGAAGAGAGTGATGAAGAGCTAACTTCTCTCGGAGAGATGTAAGATCGGAATCAGAAAAACAACCTTTCTGATCCTCCTTAGTCTAGAGAGTGGTAATATCAACTTCCACCAGCTTAATATTCCTCACAAGGTCCCCAACCACCAGTCTATTCCATCTAGATAGCATGCACCTTGCGAGCTCAAGATGCCTAGATAACCTATAAGTGGCACTGCCTCTGACAGGTGTATGCCAAACCTGGGAAATGAAGGTCCGAGCCGAGGAGTAGGAGGTCCATAACTACTCGAATCGAAATTGTCTCTGCAGCTGAGTATCAACCTCAGTGGAAATCAAGAGAGGACAATGATCCGAGGCAATCCTAGATAGATGAGTAACAGCAGCCGAAGGATACTTTTGAAGCCATTGGGCTGTGGCCATAGCTCTGTCCAGTCTCTCTCAGATGTGGGCAGTACCCTGAAGATTATTACACCAGGTGAACTAGGGACTCGAGAACCCCAAATCCAGCAACCCTGCGGAAGATATAAAGGTCCTGAATTCAGAACAGTCCGCTGAGGCAACAAACTGATGACCTCCTTTCTTTTCACTAGCTCCAATGATGTAGTTAAAATCACCAGCAATGATAGATGAAAAACCCTGAGCTAGAAGAGTGAGAATCTCAGACCAAACAACACGCCTCTCCCAAAAATTAGTACTGGCATAAACACCCAAAAGGAGCCAAGGGTCTGACGTCCCCTCTAAGATGACAAGAGCAACCTGTTGGTTGCACTGATTAAAAGCATTCACCCTGATAGAGTTGTTACGCCATATAGCTAGGATACCCTCTGATAGACCCATAGACTCCACAGCATAAGAGTACCAATATCTGGAAAGCTGTCTCCTGACTTGGGCTAGGCTATCACCTGACAAACAGGTTTCCAACATAACACATATCAAAATTGTGCAACTGCATCAATCTCCCAAAAGAGGAGCGAAACAAGGGTTTACAGGCTCCTCTAACATTCCAAATTAGGATCTTCATTCGCTAGTTGGGGGAAGCTAGGACCCTCCCTGGTCCTCCACCATGTCATTATCAAAAGGGCACACCAGTACCAGGGTATCACCCTCACTGGGCTGTGTAATACTATCTATCAGCTGGGTATCGTCCAATAGCACTACAGTCTGCAATGGCCGGGGGGACTCAGCTAAGGTCTGGGTATTCTTACCCAGCCCCTGAATGGCTACCTTGAGGGAGGAGACAACATAGTCGTGGTTGCTTCCCTCCAACTTGATAGCCTGGGATTGCATAACCATCTCCCCAGCCTAGACCACACCCCGACAACAGGAGGACTATCCACTCATTCCAGCCAAAGCTCCAGGGCCCAAGTTCAACTCCGAAGATACTGGAACAGTTAATTTGTCCAAATTGATGTTTGACCTAGACAATAAGGTTCCATTTGGTGCATTGCCAGTAATCTGAATGGTAATATGGATTACCTATAAGATAGATTACCACTAAATGGATTACCAGTAATGTTGATTACTGTGTTTGGTATACACATGTAATGTTACAATAATATTGATTACTGTATTTGGTATGACAAACAGATTACTAGTCATATAACATTAAATTTTTAAAATACCCCTAAATCAAATTGATACTAAATCAAATCTATTAAAAATTTTTAAAGTACCTCAAAATACCCCTAAATCAAAGTATTTATATATAAGTAGAAGATACTAGATTTATTTTTTTAAGATTAAAATATTTTTAATCTTTAAACATTTATTCAAATTTTTTTTGAATCTTAAACTTTTAATTATCATAATTTATTTATTATTTTTAAAAATAATTTATTTTTTTAATATTTTGTTATATAAAATTAATTAATATTAATATAATAATTGATATAATATTTTTTATTTTATTTTTAAATATTAAATTAATTTAAAAACTAAATTAATTTAAAATAAAAAATTTAATTAATTTTAATTAATTCAATTAATTTAATATTTAAAAAATAAAATAAAAAATTTAATTTTTAAAAAATTTAATTTAAAAAAATAAAAAACAAAAAAAATATGTTTTTGAAAATTAATTTTTAATTAATTTAATATTTAAAATTAATTAAAAATTCAAAAAATATTTTTAATTTATTTAATTTTTAATTAATTAATTTTAATTTTTTTTAATTTATTTTTTTTATAAATTTAAAAAATAGTAATTGATTTTTTTATTTTTTATTTTTTAATCAGAGTTTTCTTATAACTATATTTTTATTTTTATTTTAATTTTTTTATTTGATATTTTTCTTTTCTACGGACGAATAAAATCATGGTTTAGTTTTTGTTTGGAGATATGAGAAAAAAGATAACGACGACGAGACAAGAGAAAAGAAAAAAAAGAAAGGAATGATTTTGTTTAGAGAAAGGAATAATTTTATTTTTACAAAAAAAGGCAAGGGCAATTTTACCAAAAGAAAAATTTATGAGATTACAACATATCCGGTAATATGGATAACCACATCCTCTTAAGGTAATTTAGATTATCACTTACCACTCAAGTGATAATCCAGATTACCACTGCATAAGATTATCATACAAAATATGTACCAAACATGGTTATTTGGTGGGTCCCATTTAAATTATCAAAAATCTGGATAGATTACCTGCTACCAAACGCCCCCTAAGACTTTTCCCTTTCTTTTGTCAGTTTTAGAAGCAACTCACTGAGATTGGGCTTCCACAGGCTGGCCGCTTTGATGGACCCGGGCGAGTATCCATTCGGCCCGAGGGCCTTTCCATCCATTTGGCAGAACCAAGAAGGGCAAAAGGATTCTCTATGGTCAGATTAGTGATCAAGTGTGGCTAAGAGACACAAGTCTCTGGATGAGTATCAGAGACAGGGAATGGCTCAGTATCAGACAAATCGGCACGCTGGGGACCTACTGGCACGGTTCCTGATCCTTGAAGACCTAGCTTCATCCCATCGGTCTTCTGTAGCATATCAGCAATAGGGGAGTCCTTGGACTAAGCCGGAGTGTGGATGCGCCGGTGAGCTAGCTTCGCCGGTTGCTGCCAGCCATCGGTCGGGGCCACATGAGACGCAGAGGCCGAGGGAGTGGCAGTCACTTGGGCCTTTCTCCTCGATTCCGAGGGCAGGGCATGGGGGGCTCTCCGCTGACGAAGAAATGCCATCCAGGGACTAAAATTAGGAGCAACCGAAAAGGATCTGAAGCTGGCGGAGGTGAGCAGGGTCCTGAGAGGTAAAGTGACCCGCAGCTTGAGCAAATCCCCTCAACATGCTCATAAGCAAACTGTTGCCAGAAGGGATTCCGCTTTTCCCTCACATGGACTCCCGACCACAATGGTTTCCGAAGGTTGATTCTCACACACTCCCAGGCGAAGCCACCCCTCTTCTTGTCCTTGGTTGGGGTGTTGGAGAAGACGAAGATGCCAGCCAGCGAGAAAATTGAGCTTAGGATATCATCAGTCCAAAATTTTAGAGGCAGATTGGGTAGCTGAACCCAGAGGAGTGCAGTAGCCATTGAATTCACCGCCAGAAAAAACTCAGATCTCCATTCTTCAGTGGTAATCGTTTGACCGTTAGCTACCCACGGCCGCCTAAGGACCATTCCCTTAGCATTGATGTCGGAGAAGCAGAAGATATAGCAACGATAAGCCAAGCAGACATCTTCGACATCTCCGGGGACACCGACTCGTCAAAACTCGTGGATGATTGCCTCCGGAGGAACCCAATAGCGAAAGGCCCTCGTTATAATAGCCTTCTTCTCCCAGCTGCCGACTTCCTCCTCCAGTCCCATAGATGGCACTTGAACTATCTTAGGGAAGCAGGACTCCAGCTCTGCCATCATAGTCGATAGAGGAGAAGGGGTAATCCAGGCAAAGCAGGATTTTGCTGACCTTTTTTATGGCTTCTGACCCTTTTTGGTTCCATTCGCAACCGAAGGAGAAGGAAGGATAGTATCAGCCATACTTCGGTAAAGTTAGATCATAGAGGACAATAAGGATCACTGGTGATTGCAGTCACAGAGACTCGAAATGTTAATCTTAAAGCATGGAACAGAGCACGGAACAGGATGGAATAGGACGTCTTCCTTCATTCATTCCTCCCACCCTCCCTTACCCTCAAATATATTACACTTTTTGTGTAACTTCATGCGCGTGTAAGCTTTCTTTTTTGTGCACTCATACGCAATCATCCCATTCACAACAATAAAGAACGTTCCAAGTTGGTGGCTCAGTGAATACCATCTTCACACCAGACATGCGATCAGTGTTGGCTAAATTTTCAGATAACATGTTACACAGGCGATTTGTTGCTCTTGGATGCATCATTGGAGGCCGGTATATGATTTCTCCTATGGGGGAACGTTGCACGTCAGTGGCGTGACATCATGATTTTAAAAATCGAATAAAATCGATCAAATTGATCCTATCAAAAACTAATTATCAGTTTGATTTAATTTTATTATTAAAATTAATTTTATATGATTTAATAAAAATTAAAAAAATTATTATATCGGTAAGATTTCGAAGAACTAGCTCAATCTTAGTTTTAAATTTTTAGTTTTGATAAATAAAATTAAAATTAGTTTTTTAAAAAAATTTTAAATTTTTTATTTCGATTTGTATCAAAAATAATTTATCTATAGTTTTAAAAATATTTTTTTATAATTTTAATGTTTCATAAAATTCTTAAACATACATATATAAGTTTTTAAAATATTTTTATAGTTTAATATTTATATTTTATTTTTTTTTTATTAAATTAAAATTAATTATAATATTATTTAATTTGATTGAATGATTTATCGGATCGAAATCATCGACTTACAATTCAAATACCAAGCTAATTTATTATTTAATTCAATTTTTAAGACATTGAAACACATTGTTCCTAAGCATAAGGCCCCATTTGAGGCTCAGTTGTTTAGTGAAATTATCTTTTAACAACATGGAATCTGACTCATCAATCCATCACTTATCGTTGGTCAACCATCAATCATGCAGGTCAGTTATTCAAATTAAAGTTATGTCCAGAGCAGCTGTTAGGCTCAGCTATTAAAAAAGAACGATCAAATGTAGCTGATGGGGGAACATCTATAGCTCTTTTCTTTTCACTGGTTGCTCCACGAAGGACCTAAATCCAGAACTTGATGGAGGAACTACACATAGCAAAAAAAGCATAGGTAGGGTTACAGTTGAGCCGAGTTGAGCATGCTTTTTTGTGCTCAAACTTAGCTCGTTAACAAATATTTAGCTTGAGCTCATTTAAATTTAACAAATCTTATTCAAGCTCGGTTCGAGCTTGATTACAAAAAGCATGGCTCAACTCGAGCTCGGTTCGAACTCGCTCATTTGGTATGATTAGAAAGCTCGACGAGCTCGACTCAGAAAAAACTCGTTTCAAGCTTGAACTTGAATTGAGCTTGTTTTAAGCTCGACTCAAATTAAGCTTATTTAAACCTTGGCTCGAGAATAATAATAATAAAAAAGCTCGATTCTTAAACCCAAAGAGTAGTCAGAAAAGATGAAAAAACAGAGAAGATGAAAAGACAGAGAAGATGAAAAGACATCATAAGTTTCTAATTGAGCCGTCTTACGAGCTCTTAATTAAGCTATCTCGTGAGCTCCTAATTGAATCTGCTCTCATACTCAAGCTTGATTAATTTATTAAATGAGCTCTAAAATGAAACTCAAGCTTGACCCGTTTACATAATAAACCAAATACGAATAAATTTTTATCAAGTTAAACTTCGAGTAGCTCATGAACGGCTCAATTTAATTACAGTGCTAAGCATAGGCCTTGATGGCTTAATGGTCATGACTATCTTTGTATGGCAGTGACATCATTTAAGGAACTATGCTTTGGTGGCTTGACGATCATATCATGGCCATCTAGGCAGCTGATAATTTAAGCATGGGCCTTGGGGGCTTGACGATCATGGCCATCTGCATCATTGAAGGAATCACGCTCAGCAGCTGATACACTCAACAAGGTTTAGTCATTGTTTGTAAGATGTTAATGACATATAAAGACTTATATTGGGTGGTTGACGATGTGGCACGAGAGCATTGGTGCTTTATGTCACTGCCATGTAGAAGGTAATGATGTTGGCTTCGACAAGAGACAGCTTTTTTATTTTATTTTTTTTCAGCTCGATCACATAATTGATGTGATGGCCAATTATTAAATGGGACCAAAAGTAGGAGTGCGTGGGGGCATTTGCCAGCTTTGAACTCGATAGCGCTGTACGATTGCCTCAGCGTTCCCTCATTAAGTATGGCTACTGGGGGAGGGGAGATATCGCTGCTCTGAAGACTTCGCCAGGGACGGCTGCCTTGACGTGGCATTTGTGGACCACTCAGTACCCTCAAAATCTTACATGGCGCTTCCATGCCCTCTGCCCGAATCTCCGCGTTGTATTCTTATCTGAACATTATATATATATATATATATATCTAGCACGAAAATAAAATAAATAAAATTATAAATTATAAAATTTAAGTAAAATAAATTAATTAAAAATACCTTATAAATATTATATGATTAATATATTTTATTAAAATAAAAAAATTATAAAATTACTAGTAGGATAATTATACTATATGAAATAGAGTGTTATACTGAAATAATATGAATAAATTAAGTATAACATAAACACGTATATTAAGGTGGATATATAAAAAAATTTTAAAAATAAAATTAAAAATAAATAAGAAATAAGAAATAATAAGAGTAGCCTAAATTGAAGATAAAATGAAAGAAAATTAATTACGATGGTTTGGATATATATACAACGAAGACCTTCACATGCTTCAGTTAAAAAAAATGATCCTTTAACAATCATATTCATGTAGCCAACCCCATGTAGTTAGAAAAAAAAGCTTAGATAAGTTAAATTGAGTTATATATATATATATATATATGTATGTATGTATTATTGTGAATGCGTGCAAGGGCAGAGCAAGTCAAATATAATACAGATACGATGATCGATTATTTTGTGTTAATTCCAGAGGACAAGACTTACTGAAGATGGCTTCTCTATCCATGATTTTATTATATTCAGATGAATATATCGAGTCATTATTCTTCCCACCTATAAATGTTTTTCGAGTCTCATGGAAGACCTAAAATTTTCATGGACTTGTCAACAGATCTCAGAAAGTCTGTTTGAAATTTACATCATGACCCTTTCATATAATAAACCGTGCGTGCTAGTTGGTGTAGCAGGCATTAACAAACAAAAAAAAAAATAAAAAATAAAGGGTTTAGTTTTGGGTTGGGAAACGTCCTTCTCAATTCTTTTATCAAACATTAGAAATCCATAGGCCAGTCTTCTTCATGTATATACTAAAGTCTTCATCTGATTTAGAGGAAGATTCTTCCTTCCAAGTTTGCCGCCAAATTGGCATGAATGGCGGGCAACCACTGAACTTTTATTTTCTAGTGCCGCATTTCAAACGTGGGATACCTTTCGTAGTCATTGAACTTGCTGTTTGGTGCTTGTTCCAAACCAGCGGATGCGTTTGGTAAACACCACCAACAAGATCGTTTGCTTAGAGAATAAACTCAAAAAAGAAAAGCCTAAGTTAGAGGTCGCTTGCAAGATCATCCACCGTCCCACCATGCCAATGCCCAATTGCCATAAAGAAAAAACCACTAATCAATTGACTTCAATGCTATACCTTCATCTAGACGAGTACCGTTTGTTGTTTAAAGATAACCAATGATTTTAATTCTCCTATTTTTTGGGATAAAATCGTTTCAAATTCAATTCGACGTATGATACCGAGATTTCTTTATAATATTACACGAATTCATGAGCTTGGCAAATAGGTCCAGAGGTCCAACGTATTGACGTGGTTAGGTTAGTGAAATGCCAAGCGATCAAAGCTTTTTAACTCACATCATTCCAACCTCCAACCAAAGCACATGAAAGAGACACTGCTGTTCTTGAACCAAGAGAAATGATGGGAAAAAAAGTACTTAGATCAAGTTGTTTACAACATAAATAATATTACATTTGTCAATTACCAGCTATTCTTCATTTATACAACCAATTTAATTTATCTCTATTCATGCCACACCCATACACACCATTATTAATTATATGCTGCACCTCTCCCGGTAAGACTGGCACAAACAAGGTCTCTTTTATTATCATGCCCAACAACTAAATGTGGTGATTGATAGCTCAATTGAAGTATGATCTTAATTCTGAAAAATCTTAAGCAATCTGGATCAGATGAGAACTTTTTCTTGAGGGCAATAGGTTATGTTAAAAGCATCATTGGTTGATCATTTCTTTCTAAAATCCGAGCTTCACCCTCTCATCAAGTTTCTTGTTCAATTCTTCTCTTGAGGGCAGTTTACCGTCTCCTTTTGCGATAGCAGACCACCAGGCCTTTAGTTCATCCTGCAATCACCAAGTACCAGAATAGTTAATAATCATGAATGAGAATTACAATCAAAGATTAATCTGAACCAAAACACTGCATGATTTTGAAGACTTCATAAAATTTCGAATTTTTCTACAAGAATAAAATTCATGCGATAACGAATTGAATGACTTAAAAATGAAAATATGAAACACTTCAGGGGAAATGGAATATAGATTGTTTAAGTCGCAATGATTTCGGGAGATATCCTTTTTTTTTTTTTTCCTTTCTTCAAAGAAAAAGAGTGCAAACAATGGGGTTCCCAGCACAAATCTCGTATAGGAAATGAAATAAGTAGAGAAGGGAGAAAGAGGAGGATAGAGAGGAGAGGATGAAACACTGTAATGCAGACTTCAACGGATACAAAGAACAAGGCACCAAACGCCAGACAAGGTACCACTAAGGCTCTGCTTAGCTGCTGCTTTGCCTATTTAGCCTACCGCGCATGTAATTCTAGCTTTCCTTCTACCTAAATTTTGTTTAAATGACTATCAACATACGGTGTGGATATGGGAGGACAACATCCAAACAGGCTCCTAAAGCTGCAGCCATTAACCCCAAAATTATTTCTTTGCTTCTGCTTTCTAGCAATTGAGCAAGACCAACTTGTCATCAACTACCTTCTACAAAAGCTCTGAGTTTGCATAATCATGCATGAATGTCTGCTAACAGTCCTGCGAAAAGGGTGTCGAAGGCAAGCCTCAGTGACCAGAATAAGTGTCTTGACAAATGACAAACATACTTTTAAAAGAAACTCAAGTACTTGGAAAGGTTGATGAAATAAGAAGACCGAGGGTGAATTTCCAACAGATTGGTGACTGATAAGCCAACTTCCAGTGACAAGATAATAATTCAGGATCAACCTCACTGCACGAGCAGTAAGAGCAAAAACTAAAACAATTGTATGTTTCTTAACATCAGGACCATAAAACATGTTACACAAGCACAAAAGGAACATATGAAGCATACAACAATTTGCATAAAACTGAGGCTCCAAATTATGCTACCCCATGTTTAAAAAAGGCTTATTGGTCCATGAACTGGGCTGGAGCATAGCAAGCATATAAAACTTAACAAGGTTCAATAGACAGTAATAGAATACTAAGTTGCAAATATTACCTCAAGAAATCATGATTGGATACAGTACAATATTCCACGAAACATGCGGAAACCCCTATGCTTACAGAAGGCAGTTTCCATATCTTGCACCTGTGAAATCACAAAAAAAAATGAATCTATTTTTTAAAAAAACCTGCAACTCCATCTTCAGGATGAACTGTTTTTATGGCTAACATCAACTATTACCTTTCTTTCAAAGAATATATATATATATATATATATATATATATATATTTTGATACTGTAAGAGAACCTACTCTTTCACAAATATTAGTGGGCAGGGTAGAATTTCACCGTTTATGCGAGCCACATGATACCCGGTTCCCCCCAGTCCTTCCTCCCACTTCCCAAGCCGGAGGCGCAAGAAGAAACCTTCTAAGCTAAAATGTGTGTTTGGTGATTCCAACCATCTATAGAATTCATATGGCAGAGCAAGGATTAGTAATTACAAAAATAGGATAGTTGAAACAAGAACAATTAAATCTCAGTGAACCTATCATACCTGACCCTTCAAAGGAACCAAACAATAGGAAACTAAGAAAATATTGCAGCATTTAGGCATCCAATTTATTTTCTAACATTGATCGATATGACTTTGGAAATTTTTCCTCCCATTCCACGTTTCATTTTGGTAATTACATGGACCACTAAATGTGTTTTGGATGATATATCTATCTGCAATGCACCAGTGTGTTATGGTCCAAACAATCACCCAAGGTTTTCCATACTGACCAGTATAGTCCAGTGTTTGGTGTACCATACCAACCCAGTAAGATACTGGTATAGTACCTGTACGGGGGCTCAATAAGATATTGTACTGAAGCATGGCACAGATGTGTACAGCAGCTGTCTCGCCTCCATTGGCGTTCAATGTGTTGGTACAGGGGTGAACCAACAACTTGTTCCATACCGGTAAGCTACTTGCAAGGGTCCTAACTGAGATTGCAAACCTAGCAATATCCTATTTTCAGAAGTTCAATGAAATAATTGAGGACACAGGCTTTTCCTAGGGAAAAGAGGAACCAAAGGAAGTCTTTTATATAAGCAATCATGGTAATTATTCAACCCTTGACTCCAAGAAAATATGCAGTTCAACAATACTTGACTCTTCAGAGGAAAAGGACAAAGTTTCAACACAGAAAAAACAAATCAAACTCCAATTTATTGGTGAGAGAACAAGCCACAAGTCTGCACTAGACCATCATAATAGTAACTACTCTCTAGACCTTTAAACCAATTTCTTTCCACATAATTTATTAAATGCATGCATCTGAGATTAGAAAAAACATTAATGAAAACTGCTAATTAGTTGCACCTGATAGAAGATTATTTGCAAACCTTGTGATTGCTCAATTGATCGAGTATTGGGTCTTTAAAACAGAGTCTGACTTCACAGTTCCTGCCTAATTCCAGGTTTTCGGAAGAAAGTATCTTCAGCATATGATCATGTCATAATAATCATAGAATAGAAGCAGGACCATGATAGCTATTGTTGAGGTTTGAAGGTTAGATTGCCATATTAAAACGAAAGGTTGAGAATGGTTTTTTTCTTTTGTTTCCAGCAATACTTTTTGAGAAACAAACATCAGTTAAAATGTTTAATGGAGGTAAATTGTGAAGGAAAAGTACCTAATATACATATATTATATATTATTTATTTAAAAGGCACTTGGCACTTCACGTGTGCTTGTGATTGTGATCAAATGGTGAAGATTTTTTTTTTTCATTTATGTATTTATTTGAAAAGGTATTCTGAAGGGATGTGTCTGTCTGAAACAGACACCAACGGTCAACTGTCAGAATCTAACTGTTCAAATTTTAAAAGACCAAAAGTTGTATTCCTTCAGCAGAGAAGTGATTGTTTAAAGAGATGCAATTTCCTCTTTAAATAAGAGAGATCTGATCACGATTACAACAGAGTACCACTGTTTCTTTTCTGAATCCTTTTTTTTTTCTGTTAGTCAAGTCACCCGGTTTAGAGAAGTTTTGAAGAAAAATCTTCAGGATTGCTGCCTGGAGATTTTGGGTGCTTTGTGGACTCCTAAAGACGGTTTGCCATCAACTCAACAGAAAACATTTAATAATGGGGGCAAACATCACCTTAAGGATAACGTCCATACATGCCTTAAGGTCACATAGCAACATCTGATCCTCATCAACTTACTTTATTTCTTCAGCATTCTTAATGTGATGTTATCCACAGAGTCAGGATCAGAGACGGCTTTCAAAGTGATGAATCAAGATTTTTTCAAATTAAATCGATTTGATAGCATATATTTTTCTCGCTGGAGGGATAAGATGTTGTTTTTGCTCGCTACACTGAAGATTTCATATGTTCTAGACCCAAATTTGCCAGATGTTTCAGAGCCCAATCAAGATGACACCGATGAGACCAAGGGAGAACGTAAGAAACGTGAGGAAGATGAATTGCTTTGTAGGGGACACATTCTCAACAACATTATTCGATTGCCTGTATGATTTGTTCACGTCAATCAAGTCTCCAAGAAAAATATGGAAGGCTTTGGAGTATAAATACGATACAAAAAAACAAAGGGCGGACAAGTTTGTAACCATGAGGTACTTTGAACTTACTACGGTTGATCATGTTTCCACCATGGATCAAGTTCATGATTTACAAGTTGTAGTAGCTAAACTGAAGGATTTAAAAGTAAATGTTCCTGAATCATTGCAAGTGGTGGCAATTATTGCCAAACTTCCATCTAGTTGGAATGATTACAGGAAGAAACTCTTGCACACCATAGAAGACTTCAGATTGGAACAGATCCAAAAACACCTACAAATCGAAGATGAAACTCGAATTCGTGACAAGAAATAAGTTGGTCAGTTTGGATCTAGTTCTAAAGTAAACTACATTGATGAACATAATATGAAGCCCCAAAAGATAACGGGAGGAAATAAGAGAAGAATTCTCTGATGCCAACATCTCCAATAACTCTAACAGTAAAATAAAGAAAGGAAGAGCCTATTATCATTGTGGAAAGAGAGGGCATCTCAAACGTGAATGCAGATACTTGAAAAAACAGAAGAAGGAAGATGCCAATAAAGCAAATATGTTTATTGCTATGATTTCTGATATGCATATTGGCATGATTTCTGAACTGAATATGGCTGCTGCAACAAAATCTACTGGCTAGTTGTATGATTCCGATGCTACTGTTCACATCTGTAATAATAAAACTCAATTCAAGGAGTATGATAGCACTGCAAAGGGACAGGAAGACTCATGGGAAATTACAATACTGCAAAGGCTCTTGGCAAAGGCAGCATTGAACTTCGGTTTACTTCTGGGAGGAAACTTGTATTAGTTAATGCTCTTCATGTCCCATGAATTAGGAAAAATCTTGTATCTGCAAATTTATCATGTAAGAAGATAAAAAGGCTGTCCTGGAGTCTGACAAGTTGATCTTGTCAAAGAATGGGGTGTTTGTTGGGAAGAGTACTCCTGTCATGGTATGTTCAAATTGAGTATCAATAATAATTAGACTCATGCTTCTGCTTATATTATTGATTCCTCTTTCTCTTTATGGCATGGTCATTTAGCACATATAAACAATAGATCTTTAAAGTTCATGTCTAATCATGGGATGATTTCATATAATAGTGAAGATAAAAGGAAAATGTGAAATTTGCATCCAAGCAAAAATGACAAAGAAACCTTTTCCTAAAGTAGAAGAAAACTCTGAGATATTAGACCTTATACATTCTGACATGTGTGAATTAAATGGCCTCTTAACTCGAGGCAGAAATAGGTATTTTATTAGTTTCATTCATGATCATTCAAAATATACATTGCATTGCATTGCATTCCATTACATACATTATATACATACATACATACATACACACACATATATATATATGTGTGTGTGTGTGTGTGTGTGTGTGTAAAATGAAAATTAAAGATGAAGCTTTTTATATGTTTAAATGTAAGGCTGTTGTTGAAAATCAAAAAGCAAGGAAGATTAAAGTTTTACGAAGTGATAGAGGTGAAGAATATTTCTCCACTTATTCCTCTTCCTATTGTGAAGAGAATGGCATCATACACCAAACTAGTGCACCTTACTGTTGGGTCTGGTGTGGTGCTCTCAAAGCCTCTATTGGGCTAACTTACATTGGACTGGATGTGGGTCCAAGGATTGAGGTTAAATCAAGTCACAGGTGTACATGGGCTTGGGGGTATTTTAATCTCATTGGGTTAGTCCATGAAAGATTTTGTTGAGTCTGGGTCAACTCTGTTTAGCCAAGTATTTAAACCTTGGTTTTTAGGGTTTGTGAAGAAATGAAATCAGATTCTTTTCTTCCAAAATAATTCCTTTCTCAACACAACCATCTCCCCATCTTCTCCCCTTCCCGCCGCTGCTCCTTGTCAACATCCATCATGGGACTAAGGAACGTAGCAGAGTGAGCCACCTCGTCCTCAGCCCAAATGGAATACCCGCATGAGATTTCCTCAGGAACCAAAGTTTGACGTGACCGAGGGGAAGGCGCCAAGTCCTCCCAAGAACCAAAGTTTGACGTGACCAAGGGGAAGGAAGGCGCCTCCCAGGAACCGAAGTTTGATGGGACCAAAGGGGGGTGGTTTAGCTTGGTTCAGCGTGAAGATCCAAACGGATGAGAGGCGCATGTGATTCTCCAGGGATTGGCTTTGATTTTTCAAAAGGCTAGATAGAGTCACGCTGGAACATTACCGCACAGAAATCATTGACAGGGGTGGTGGGAGTACAGGAAATTGCTTCAATGACAAGACCCCACCATTATTCATCAACAGTTGGTATCGAAGCCCGGTCCAACAAGAAATTTTTTGAAGAATTTCAGCAAGACTTCATCAAGGTACTTCTCAATTTTCTAAAATTTTTAGTACTATTTTTTTGGTTGAGATCTAGCCATGGCTAGTAGCATAAAGATAAATTTTGAGAAGTTTAATAGGAAGAAATGTTTCTCCATGTAAAAGTTCGGGTAGAGGACCTTATGCAGCATGATTTAGATCTGACTTTCGAGAAAAGGTCAGATGGAGTGACAAACAGACAATGGATATCATTGAAAAAGAAAGCATGTTCAACAATTAGAGGATGTCTAGCAGATTCAGCCCTATTCAGTGCTGAAGGAGATGACCCCGAAGGGACTCTGACGAAGTTGCCCACCCTCTACATGGAAAAAAACATGTGCAACAAGTTGATATTGAAGAAGCACCTCTACAGCCTTCGGATGACAGAAAATAGAGATGTGCTGGCCCACATCCAGGTGTTCGACTAAAAGCAATGAATTGCTGAATGTCAAGATCAAGATGGAGAAAGACAAGGCATTGCTACTACTGTGTTCACTGCCCACATCATATGATTCATTGGTCACGACGTTGCTCTACGAGAAGGAGACTGTTTTATGAAGATATTGTCTCGATGCTTCGTACAAATGAGCAAAGAAAGAAGATGACCAAGGAAGGCGTTTCTCAGAGGGTTTATCAGTAGAACAAAAGTCAGGCAAAGGTAGGAACAAAGCAGGCCTAAGGGATAGTCAAAGTCCAGGAAAGGCAAGAGAGAGGCTAAATGCTACAAGTATGGTAAGGTAAGACATTTCAAGCAGAACTATCCTAAACGAAAAAATCTGAAGGAAGAAAAGGAAGGATCTAAGTCAATGAGTACAGTTGCAGATCAGGAGGTGAAAGATGATCTCTTGATGGTATTAGATGGTCACAGGAACAACACAGAGATGTGGATCTTAGATTTAGCTTGTTTCATTATTACACTCCCAATCGGTCATTGTTCAGCACTTACAAAGAGGTCAATAAGGAAAGTGACTCTTGGAGATGATCACCCTTATAAGGTGCAGGGATTGGCATAGTAAGATTAAGGATATTTGATGGCATGGTGCAGACTCTTACCAGCATGAAACATGTCCCAAAGCTCAAGAAGAATCTGATGTTACTGCAGTACCTGGAACGGACTGGATACAACTTTAGTAGTCATGTTAGAAATGAAGTTCTGAACATCTCCAATGAAGCTATGATGGTGATGAGAAGGTTGGAGAGCAACTTATAGGATGGAGGGCTTTGTGGTGACCAAAAAATTTGAGGCAGCAATTATGGAAACAAGATCCTTGAGATGTGTACAGGATGTGGCATTACCGTCTTGACCACATGGGAGACAAGAGGATGAAAGAACTGAGAAAGAAAGGGTTGCTTCTAAACCTGAGTGATGAAGTCATAAAGATCTGTGAGCCATGTCAGATAAGGAAGAAGAAGAGAGTATAATTTTCAGTCAGCACAGCTAGGAGTGCAGAACCCCTAAAGCTAGAGTACACAGATATCTGATGATTAGCCCTAGTTTCTATAAGGAACAGGGTCAGATACTTTTTGACCCTGATTAATGATTTCTCAAAGAAGCTGTGAATCTACTTCATGAAGGAAAAATCAGAGATTTTTATCAAGTTTAAAATCTAGAAGGCTGAGGTGGAGTAGGAAGGAGTGTGAAGGGTCTGAGATCAAATAATGGCGAAGGATACACTAGCAGAAAGTTTTAGATTTTTTGTGAGTGAGACATCAAAAGGCAATTCTAAGTAATAAAAATTCCTCAACAGAATGGGATGGCTGAAAGAATGAACAAAATACTATTAGAAAAGGAAAGATGCTTGAGGCTGCAGGCAGAGCTTCCAAAGATGTTCTGAGGTGACAATAGGTCTAAAACCTTTCCTCTATAATCACCAGTAATGGGAACACAGCCCTTTTCCTTTTGCCACTAGTTAGAAGGTTTAATGGGTAATACCAAGTTACAAAAAAGTGACTGGCATAGCACTAGAATTTATAACAATAACTAGTGCTAACCATTATCATATTTGAGGATGAGTGGTGTACCCTTAATGAAGTTCAAGTTTGAAAGGATGCCTATAGTAACATAGGGTTTAAATAGGAACTTCACCTATATAAACACTGGAAGTGGTGCTGCTCCCAGCAAGAGTTTGGGATAACTTGGTAAATGTTCATGAAAATAGGATGTAGCACAAGGCCATAATAGTGCTTAAATTTTTCGGTGAATTTCTCATGAAAATTGTATAGGATCATGTGTGTGGTAAATCTAATTCTAATATAAAGAAATCGCTTAAGGCTTTGTTTGGATCCTTGGAGGGAAAGGAAGGAGAGAGTAAAAGAAAGAAAAGGGATGGAAGGGGAAGTAAAGGTTGTTCTTCTTTTCTTGTTTGGAAGAATGGAAGAAAAAAGAAAGGTAATATCAATTATCTTGTTTGGATAGACAGGAAAGAAAAGAAAGAAAAGAGTTATATGACAATTATACCCCTCCAGAATAGGAAACGAACCGTGAGAATGGAAGAATGAAGAATAAAAATGAAGAGATATTTTGGTCTTCCATAAAAATATAACTTAAACCTTTTTCCTTCCCCAGCTCATCCCCCGATTTGGGGTTAACAAATTTACCTTCGCTGAGAGAGAAAAAAGGGGAACCGGTTACTCCATTCCCTTTCTCCTCTTTCTTTCACCTTCCTTCCAAACAAAGTAACTTATGACCTTTCTCCTTCTTTTCCTTTCCCTCCCCTTCATTCCCTCCCATCCAAACAGTCCCTAAGGCACCATTGATATCATTAGAGCTTTGACATACTTACACTAATTGATGGTTTAAATCGAAAGATACCTTCTTGTATGCATGAAATTATTAGTATTTGACTAGTCTTTATGACAATGTAAGTGGGGGTTGTTGAGGTTTGAACATTAGATTGCCATATTAAAATGAAAGGCTGAGAATGATTTGTTTGTTTTGTCTCACATGGAAAGTTTTTAGAACTTTCCAGCAATACTTTTTGAGAAACAAAAATCAAAAGTTAAAATGTTCAATGGAGAGAAATTGTGGAGGGAAAGTGCCTAGCATACATATATTATATTATGATATATATGTGGTCTGTGTAAGACGCTTGGCACTTGGCACTTAGCGTGTGCTTATGATCGTTATCAAATGGCGAAGATTTTTTTTTTCATTATGTATTTATTTGAAAGGGTATTCTGAAGGATGTCTGTTTGAAACAGACATCAATGGTCAGCCATCAGAATCTGACAGTTTAAACATTGAAACACCAAAAGTTACATTCATTCAGAAGAAAGTGATTGTTTGAAGAGATGCAATTTCCTCTTTAAATAAGAGAGATCTGAACACAATTACAACAGAGTTCCATTGTTTCCTTTCTGAATCCTTGTTTCTCTATTAGTCAAATCACCTGATTTAGAGAAGTTCTGAAGAGAAATCTTCAGGATTGCTGCCTGCAGATTCGGATGGCTTTGTGGAATCCTATGATGGTTTACCATCAATCCAGCAGCAAACATTTGATAGTGGGGGCAAACATCACCTTAAGGACAGTGTCCATACGCGCCTTAAAGTCATAGAGCAACATCTTATCCTCATCAACTTATTTTACTTCAACAAGTATTTCCAGATGATAAGTATCTCATTGCACCATTCTCTTATGATGATAGCAATGACAAGAAATTTGTAATTTAAAAGAGACAAATTTCCAATCTTCATAATTGCTGATACATGTGACTGCTGTTTGGATATATGAACATCCACATTCTAGATTATATTCTTCATCCACACCTACAATAAAAGTAGCTTTCTCGTACAACGGATTGCCTCTGTGCATAATTAAAACAGGCATATGCTTCATGACAATGTCCTACACCATAGCCATGCAAATACTAAGACATTTACTGTTACACAAAAAATTGCTGAAAAATAAATAAATAATATAACTCTGCATGCAGGAAAACATGACATTTATCACACAGGATATGACCATGCAGTCCTTGAAGTGGACTTCATGTTGGTCTTGCTTACCATGATAAATATTTATATTAACTATGCTGAAGCGTAATCTTATACATCAGCAGCTATACTTGATGAAAAGTCATAACATTCATGATTTTGAAGCATCCTAGAAGAACATATGCTTTGAGGAAATTAGTGCAGGAAAACAATAATTTTAAGCAACATGTTTACTGATTTCTAGCTGGAAATGTCACAGAAACCACAATTAAGAAATCAAAATCATCATCATTACATGCCAGATTTTCTTTTACCTGATGACATCTGTGCGTGATAAACGAAGTCTCCTTATCATCTCAAAGGTTTCAGCTGGTTCAGTAGCCACAAAATTCCCGGATGGTATGATAGATTTTTCCTTTAACTCGCTATCTTCTGAATTTAAAGCCTTGCCCTTCAGTTTATTTCTGCTTTCTGCCAGATCCTTGATGACTGGATTTGAATATAAACCACTAGAACTAGGTCCTGCTACTTCATCAATACTGCTGCTTCTATGAACCACAGGCTTGGTCTGCACTCTTGACTCTCTTATTTGAGGTAATTCCCGCATGCTGACATGCTGCTTATGCTCTTGTTTGTCTCCAGACCATAAAACAATTCTTCCCTCATAATTAGCAGAACTATGTCTTCCAGGATCTTCATCTAACTTGCCAGAATTCTCCTTACTAACCATGAAAGAATTGTCACTGCTATTTTTCTTTTTTGAGGATGCATGTGGACATGCAATGGCCCAGTGGTTGAGCTGAAAACATCGAATGCATAAGCCGAGTGGCCTATCTGTTCCATCTTGTGAATTCATATATTTCAGAAGATCCTCAAGATCAGATTCAACTAGCTCAGAACATTCTCTCAAGTTGTGACCAGTATTTCCACAAAAGAAGCAGGTAGTGGCCGCACAAGATGCGCCATCTGAATTTTTCAGAGGCATGATATGTCTAAGGGCACCCAATCTCTTTGCAAAGAGGGATGCTATTTGTTCTGAGATTTTAAATCTTTGCGAAGGTTGTATTGGACTTAATTGAGATATGAACTTTTGATCCCCTGGCTCATGTAAACCATATGCGACCGTAGGATGGGTTGGATAGGGCTTCATTCCTCCATTTCTGGCACCCCTTTTGGTTTCAAGGTAAGGGAGGCTACAGTCCTCTGGATTTTCATGCTCCTTGCTCGGAGCAACTTTTCCTTCAGTAGGAGAGCTTAACATACTACCTTTATTATTGAGATTCTGAGTTGCTACTGCACCCATATTACAAGGTATTGGATTTAGCATGGGTGAAGAAGCTTTTGGCAACAGCCGTGTTATCCATAAGTTCTGGTAAAATCCACTTCTGCTGTCGAATGCTTGATTTGAAGAGCTATTTGGAATGGAACCAGGCACTCCAGTTCCCTTGTCCTCAGGAGATCCAGAACCACTCTTTGTTGAAGACCTTGGAGATCCAATATTGTTTACGGTGCAAGCCTGTTTCATTTTTTCATTAATAGTAAAGCTAGTAGAAGATACATTGACTGTAGTTGAGGGAAATTCAACTTGATACATGCCCTGGTCAAGCCTCTCATCTGAAGAAGAAACAAGAGTATCTAATTTGCCACCCTCCCTGTTGCAGACTGCTTGAGGGCTGCAAATGGCAAAAGGTTCACTAGTAACATGAAGTTCCTTTGAACTGTTATGCATCTCCTGACTTTTTACAGTAGCAGCTATGTTTATATTACATTCCAGACCATCACCAACCACATGATGGCTACCATGGTCCAGCTCTTCACCCATCACTTCTGGGTTTTTCAAGGCATCAGCTTCTCCTTGATGATTGCTTGTGCCACCATGTGCGGTGACATTTCGACAGTAGAGGGCCTGAAAAATAGAGTTGAAACCTATAGTCTTGCAGGCAATGCTGCTGCTTTTATCATCTGGCATGGGAAAAGGACCCAAGTTTTCTTTCCAACTGTTAGATGATTTTGGAACAACTGCCAAAGAATGTGTGATTTGACCATGCCCGGAAAAACCATTAGTTATGGTTGATATCCAATTCATAAAAGAGCTATCTTTTCTTACGAAAGACCCTGAGCAAGAGCTCCCATTACTTTCTTTTTGGCTCGTTTGATTCCTAGAGGTGGATTTGATTTGTAACTCTGTGCTCGTTTTGTGTTGAAGCTAACCTTCTACTACTACTGCTGCTTTCAACACTCTCATTGCTGTCCTCTCTCTCTTTTGAGACACTCCCACTGTCTCCAACATAGATAACTTTTTCTTTACCCTTTTCCAGATTTCTAGGATTTGCATTGCATGCGGATTGAGATCCAATCAAAGAAGGCTCATTCTTTGTATTTGCTTGCCAAGTTTCATTATTGCTCCCATCCTGAGATTGCAACACAGCAGCTGTAGCATCCTTGCTCAAAATACCAATGTCTATGGATGGTACATCACCTGAACTTGGTCTATCAAGAAGATGGAAGCCGGCATGGGACTCAGTGAGCCTATTAGTATTGTTTATTGCATCATCTAATTCCACATCAGCATCCCCGCATTCCGCAGAACTTGAGTTTGATGCTGGTTTCATATTACTTCCATTTTTTGCTGACATAGAATCTTCATGAGCAGATACTTCAACCAAGCCTGATGCCTCACGCTTCTCTGTTCTAATCATTTTTTTATGATGGCCATTTGAGGTTCCAACATTGGATGCACACTCAATTTCAATCTGTGTTTGATCAGGCATCAGCTCCTTTAGGCTACATGATATAGAACCGCACTCAGGTCGTTTTTAGGTGGACCTATACAGTGACAAAGTACATATTTCAGATGTTAGCTAATAAAGAAAAAAATGTGAATTTGCAGGGGAAATATTTGCAATGAAGATCTTATTTTGAGTAGTACCAGCTCTATCTGTCTCAGGATCAACGTACCGAAACACTTACTATTTCTGGGGGAGTATATGCTGGTTTCTTTCTTATCTGACTGATCATGCGCATAATTATCATCTAAAATTGCTTCTTCCATTTTGTTCAAAAACTTGATGTCTCCACAAGAACCTGCCACTAGAATGATTCTCACAATTACAATGCGCTTGTGAAGATGGCTTTCATAATGAATCTGAAACATGCATTATATAATCTTTCATACTTGAACCATGTTTGCATAACCTTGTCGGAAAGGTAGGTTGCATGTCAACACTCCTCTTAGGAGAACTGGGCAAGGCTCTCTCTCAGAATTTCTGTTATCAGAATTTAGTTCAATCTGCATCTTTTTCAAGTTCCCTGCAGCAGCATCTCCAACGTTGATATTCTCCCCATCATTAGTACATTGTGGTGATGAAATTATTATATCAAATGACTCTGTATTCCACAAAAGGGAGGCTTCTTTTCAGCTAAACTGGAACCAGCATATTTAAGACTCAATCCTTTGTGTGGAGACCACACCAGTTCAGAGAGAGGAGCAGCAGAAATGAACACCATATCTGCCCTTGAAGCTGCATTTGCACCTGCACCTGCATCTGAATCTTTATTTATTATGCTTTCAGTGCACCTTTCTGTAGAGTCCAAGACATGCATGTCTGCCATTGATTCCTCAGTGAATTTTTTTACATCTGCTCACAATAAATAGTTTAGCAGCTTTTTCTCCCCAAAAATATAAATCAAATCCAGGACAGTTTATTCAATGCCCCTACATATACAAGCTATGAACCTGAGCAGATGCACCAGCCAGTGTCCTTACATGGAGGGGCAAAAACATGAAAATGTGAATGCTATCCAGGAATGTAGAATCTACTCAAATTTAAAAAAAGGCTATATTTACCAAAGCTTCACTTATATATAAAGCTTTATATATAGCCCAATCCCAAGCCTGGATAAAAAAGTAGAGTTATGGTAGATTGATGGCCACTGTAAAACTATTGACACACCCTATGAACATCAATCTAATAGAAAGGCTAGGGTGGTTCTCGTAAATGACACGTTACATCGGACCCGGATGTAGCAAAAAATTTTGCAAGGGTAGCACTCCCCAAAGGTGGCATGTCACATATCAGCGCCCGAGTGAAGTGGAAAGCAAGGGTTATGAATGGGTGTGGTAAAGAAGCTAATCCAAAAAAAATAAAAAAGTAAAATATATCTAGCAACTTGAAATATAAGTTCATTAAAAGAAAAATTAATGGAATTAACAATATAATTACTAGAAGGAGAATTAATGTAGTTTACTTGCAAGAGACCAAGTAGATAATAGAATGTAAAAGAAGTAGATGATTTTAAACCTTAGTATATATATGTAAAAATAGAAATAAAGATGGAGTAAGAATTATTGTATAAGAATCTAAAAGATGAGGTTGTAGACGTTAAGAGAATAGGAAATATAATAATTTTAATTAAATTGGTATTTGGTAAAAAGTCAATTAATATTATTAGTGCTTATACTCCCTGAGCAGGTTTAAATAATGCTATAAAACATAATTTTAGGGAGATTACAGAAGAATTAATTCAAGAGATTTTTAGTTAAAAAAAATATTTATCAAAGAATATGGAGGTTCCAGATTCGAAGATAAAAATAAAGAAAAAAATACCATTTTAGAATTTGTAATAGCACATGATTCAGTATTAACCAACATAAATTTTGAAAAGGAGGATTCTAATTTATTGACTTCTAAAAATGAATATAATATTAGTCAAATAGATTTTTTCTGAATAGAAGGATTGATCGATTATAAGGTTATGTCGGGTGAGAGTTTAACCATGCAACATAAATTGATAGTCATAAATATAGCATGAAGGAGAAACTAAAAAGTATAGCAAATTATATGACCTCTAGAATGAGGTCACAATGAAACTTTACACAGTTGCTTATCACCATAACGTGGAATCATGCTACTTGAAGAAACCATGCTGATTAATTGGGTAAAAAAGCTCCAACAAGGACAAAGTTCTATACTTAGATGACAGTCTGTGACATCAGATGCATAAATTGTATCAGATTAGGCATTACAAGTGGAGGTTGAAGTAGATGGAATATATAAAATACAAGTGACAGAACTCTGAAGAAATTGGTGGATACCTGTATAAAGAAGGTATATGAAGGTCTGACCAGTCAACTAAGACAAGCTAATTATGTGAATAGTGTGCTATATCAAGTAATGATGCAAAACCAAGTGCCAATGATTTGATGATACTTATAGGATTTTGAAGAATACTTTCTCTAACTAGCAGTAACCTGGTAAGTACAAGCATCCTGCTTATTGATAAGAAGAGTGAAATCTGACAATATTTAAGTGTTCGTGAGGATAATATGCAGTGCATTGGAGATAAGGCAAAGATAGCATGTAGGTTTGATGGTTTGTACCCATTCATGAAAGGCTTTAATTTTGGCCGCCCATACTTCATTCTGTCATCAGATTGCAGGGAAACCATGGAATTTGCAGCACACACCCTTGGGGGAAGGGGGATTAGAACCCATAAAAAATATCAAAGAATATGAAGATTTGCTGCACGAACCAACTGAGGAACTTAGGCAATCAATTAGCTAAGAGAGAGAGAGAGAGAGAGAGAGAGCAAAAAATAGAGAACTAATACAATCAACAATCTGATGAAAACATGAGAGAGATGAAAAGCACAAGTTCTTCAACTATATGAATGGCATCCAAATGAAGCCCCTAAGGTGGTGTTTGGCTCACAGTAATGTAATATTATCGAAAATCTTACACGTATGCTAATCTTTCACTTGATAATTAAATTATCAGGAATGAAAAATTACCATGCTTGGTTCGTACTAACAAAATACGATAATTACTTTACCATGTTTTTGAATTTTATGGTAAATCTCTTTTATCTTTTAAAAGTCCTCTTCTTTTGCTGGAACATAAATTTTCTGATAAAAATCAAAATTCTTTATAAACTGATTTTAAATTATTGTATATTTAAATATTATAAATATTTAATATATATATATATATATATAATATATTATGATATTATTAAATATCCCATTATATAATATATTAGTATAATATTAATAATATGTATTATAATGATATAATTTGCAAGAAAGTCATGAATATTAATAATTTAAAATTTCATATTTACATAATATTATATAAATATACTAGCATTTAAAATATTAAATATTATATTAATATTAAACTTAATATTTAATAAAATATTATATATATTTAATATTAAATACAATATAATACTAAATTTCTAAATATCATTTAGTGCAAATTAAATATATAACTGGATTAAGTATTTTTAAATATTTATATGAAAGTCAAAAGTATAATTTAATATTACTAGACTTTAGTAACCTTCGGTACCCACCTTTTATAGGAATTGAATTACCATAATTTATAGTAATCTTAGATTATTGAAATCAAATATTACCGCTCAAATTATCATTCTAATTGCCAAACATAATAATCCACATGGTAATCTCAAACTAATATGAATCAAATGGCCCCTAAGAGTTATGCAACATGTAGATCACTAAGAAAACATTAGAGAGATCATGGAAACTATGTTATTGTTCAAACATTCTATGACCATAAGGGAAGTAAATCCAAGAAAATATGAAAAGTAAACAAAATCCTTCACTTCCCAAAGCATAAAAAAGAATTGATACTATGGCTTATAGATCAATTGGCTACACTTTCAATGGTGAACATGATACACCATTGCTTGCTTGTGCTTGGTTTGGACAAACTGTATTGTTGATGTGAAGAAAGCAAAGTACTCAAACCAAGCACGTTTATCCTGCTTGGGGATAGATAAAGCATGATGCAGACAACATACATGGTGGATAATGAAGACTATGTTGTGACCGCAAAAGGATTTCTTGATGATAATCAAGTTGAGACACTATATTCAAGTTGAGCTTAGAATGAAAATATAAGAGAATTTATATTTTAACATGGGATAAACTCCTTAACATCAGCTATAACAATTCCAATCTTTTTAACATTAATTTATATTGCAGTAAAACATGCCAATCATACCAACAGAGAAAAAAAAGGAAAGAGAAAAGAAATGGCAGTGGTTATATTCTCAAAAAGGGGGGAAAAATATAGCATCTACTTTTCCATACTTTGTCAAACAGAGAACAAAATAGCATCATGGAGTTTCTGTGATCCTGTTAACTCAGGTTCCTCAGATAATACAGAAATAAAAATTAGAAGCAAAATATCGCAGGGCACTCTATACACAATTACGAGAACAAAATAACCCTATAATTTGTCAATCAATGAACTACAGAATTGAGACATCCTTATTTCCTGGGATAAGAACTAAACATAATTATACACATTTTCCCGTAATTAAAAAAAAAAGCACCTTAGAATCTAGAATTCATAGCTAGGATTTCTTGATGCACATGCCCGAATTATATTTTGACTTCACTATGTATGCCCATTTTCATGTAGCAAAATGCAGAGTCGAAGGACAGGACTCAAAAAATCTTCTATCAGGGCATGATTTAAAGACTCAATGATGTATAGACTAGTAGAAACTACACAACGTCAATATGCAGCATTTTAATTGGAGATTATAGATGGAAGGAAACAGGAGATTGCCTGCAAAATTGATGGCTCAGAGACACCCCCATGTCAAGATGTTAGATATTTTAAATCCTTTATGTAGAAGAATAAAAGAATAAAGCATGGCATATCTCGCAAAATCATTGAATAGTTGGGGAAAAAAAATATAGAAGAGGTCCATATCCGTAGAAATAGTATGACAAAATTATGTATGCATTGATACACACAGCAGGACCATATACGAGTAAACTAGGCTAGAGTACGCAGGAGTAAGTATGGCACTATGGAAGACTGCAACAAAGATCTGATGAGGTATTCTGAAAAAAGAAAAGGAAAAAGAAAAAGATCTGATGAGGCTTTCAGACAACAGGTTACCTTTTATTAAATGATGAAATCAATCACCAAGAACCCACCTAAAGCCGATTCAGATTGTCTGAACAAGACCTATTGGTTGTGTTGTTGGGTTCCGGTCATGCAGCGGAAGGCTGGATTTCAAAAAAATTTTACCTTCAAACCCTAATCAACCAAAACCTTAGACCCAAAACCCCTTGATTATAACAATTAATTAGTCATAAAATAAACATATATGTAGAGGAACATACCTTAATACTTAGTGAAGAAAGAAGAAAGCCTGTTATCTAATCTTTTCCATTATGCGCCCAAGTGTTCGCCCTCCAATGGTGATCCACACGAGAATTGGATCAAAGATATGTTCACGAACTTGACGTAAACCTCTTTTTGGCTTCTTTAACTTCTTGGCTTGCCTTTTAGGACCCTTTTACCCTTTTCTTAAGCCTAATAAAACTTGTATTAGGCTAAGAAAAGAGTTGTCCTAAATTGACTAAGGCTTGTAGGAAGATAAGAGGAAGAGAGAAGACTCTTGTCTTAACAAGGATTACTAAAAATTATCCGATGCTATCCCATATGTGCCACCTTCTTTAAATAGTGAATGGAGAGACGTCAAATGAAGGGATACAACCCATTCCATGTCCTTCTGAAAGGATATAAATATTTAAATTCATTTCAATTTAAATCAAGAGACATATTGTTATAATTTTCAGCACCTTTCTCCCTACGCGAGCCATACCTGATGGAATGCTTTTGACATTCCATCTTAAATCAGATAACCTCTGATTTTGCCATGTGTCAAGATAAGGTTTTCTATGTTTAGATGGAGTCATAAATCCCCAAAAGATACGCCTTCTAGTGCCTTAAATCAGAACTTTTAGACGCCTCTGAAAATTCTACACGCGCATAGTTTTCCTTCCGATAGTCCCATGTCTCTTGAACCCTATTAATTCAACCTTATCCAATCCAATAACATCAAGATAAGGTTATTCACGTTCAATGGACCTATAAATCCCAAAAAAATGCACCTCTTAGTACATTAAATTAGGACTCTTAGGCGCCTTTTGAAAATTCTGCATGCGCACAGTTTCCCTTCCGAGAGTCCCATATCTCTTGGACTCTATTAATTCAACTTTATCCAATCCAATAAATGGCTGATCAGGTCAGAGGTTATCCCAAATTAATTCTAAAATTAATTTACATCAATTAATTAAGCCAGTTCAAATCAATTTCGACCCAAATTGAAGCGATAGTTAGCTACACGTGCTAGGACGCTGAATGGCTAACCAATTGAATTAATTATTCTTATTAAAATAATTTTTTGACCAATTTCCTTATGTGTGTGACCCATTGGGTTCCTCATATAGTCAGCAGTAGGTCTAGGTTTAAGTCGATTTAGTTCGATTAGAAACTGACTAACCGAATTAGGTCAAATCGTCCTAACCCTAGTTGCCAATTCGAACCATCTTTCAAATTGACTCATGAATTAAATAAATTTAATTTATGAAAATCTACAAGACATGATTGACATTTAGCAATGTATCATGCCTACCTAGAAGATGAAAAATTTGATGAATTACCAAAATATCCTTTAATGGTAAGTTACTATGCAATTTAATCCTTTGATCTCTCTTTATCCAAATAAGAAATGGGTATGAAAAAATGTCAAACCCTAACATTTTATTTATTTGAATTTCAAATCAATAATAAGACTCGACAAATGAAAAATTAAAAACCTATTCTAATTTCATTTTGCTTTGATCAAAGACTTCTTGAGTCATCATTTGATGAGATTACATAGGATAACTTCTTCTTTTACTAGAAATGATCGATTCCTTGTTGACCTACTCATAACCTTCATACACAATCCTCCATATCCATGAGTGTACATGACTTAGCCATAAATGAGTATGAACTAAAATATAGATTTATGTGCATAAGATTCTATGGTAATCTCAGGTCTAAGAATCGCTTGCACAACTTTCTTTTCACTAAGAGAACCATCTTTTGACAAGTAAGATCTCCATAAAATGTTCTCAATGCGGATCAATTCAGTGAACTCATATCCTAATGAGCACCCACATTCTTATATTAGTGTCTCTACATAAATGGCTATGAGACCAACTGCCCTTCTCATTGAGCATACATAGAATGTACCAATATTACTGGAATCATTAATCCCTGACTCGATGAATCTTCGACTGGAAACATTTTAGATTGAAATTTTTAGGAACTTAGGTCTCATCATTATAAACTTCATCATAACCCTAATTTCATTGCCTTAATCTTATGAAGTTCATCGTAATCTTAATAAATATAAGACAGCATACGATGAATTGAAAAAAAAAAAAAAAGCCTTTTAATTAATAAAATATCATACATGAATGGAAAGAAATTATTGAAAAAATGCCCTTACATGATGGGCACTGGTCATCACTAAAATTATCCGTCCGTTCAGTTTTATTTTATTTTGTTTTTTTAATAAGAAACACAGAACAAGTGTAAAAACCAGACATCAAGACCCTGAAAATCGATGTAATTGACTAAGCACCGCGCAAAAGGAGGAGGACACTCCAAGAATTTTGGAAAATATGAAACTAAAAACACAAAGCTTCCGAAATTTTCATACGGAGCATCGATGTCGGATAGACGAATAATCAAGCAAAAACAACCACTGCCAAATCTTTTGGTCAAAACAAATATAACACAGCGTAAGAGTGTAATGAAAAGCCAAGAAAATCCAGCAATCCAGCATACCATCAAAAAATTAAATAAGCTAATACGGACAGATAAATATCACCCCCTCCACCCCCCACCCCAAACCAAAAAAAAAAAAAAAACTTTAGTTGGTAACACAAGGCCTGTAGTATTGAGAAGATGGAGAATAATTATATACCTACTCCGTTCGAGTGCTGGACTCCAGGGCCCTCTCTTTATTTGAGCACAGGAGCTGCCGTTCTACTTGCTTTAGGAGAGGGCCTGTCTATAAACAGAAAAGAAGAGATCTGGGATGTAGCCAATAAAGTTAAAGAAGAAGAAATCTGGGGATGAGCAAAATACTCTGTATTTTTTTTCACAAAAAAAAAAAAAAGAGGAACGTCAAGCGAGGAAAAAGATCAAAGAAGAGGTTTTAAAAAGATTAGAGGGGAGTGGAGAGGGTTATGTGACGTACCAGCGAGAATACAGAGCGCTGCCTCTTTGTACCATTCTATTTTTGGAGGCCAGAATGTTGCCACGTGGGACGCGCAGGGCCTCGAATTCTTCTCTCGTTCCGGTCCGGATCTTTTTGCAAGATTCCAGTAACGCCCGTGTTGTCCCCGCCTAACGGACCCCAAACGGCTATTTTCTATCACAAAATAATATGGTATTCGCGCTGTTCGCTCTTTCGAGTCTTTTCTAAATTCTATTAAATAAAATATTTTTTCTTATAAAATTGTCTAATAATTAATAACGTTCGTTTCGTGTGGTTTAAACTTTAAAGTAATCTAAAGTAATAATTAATTAATTAAATTGTACTTGCCAATAGTAAATTTTTCTTTACGTTTACAACTGATCAACTTGCATGCGTTAAGCTCGTTAAGCATGGAACCAAGGTGGGAACTTTTGGCACGTATTTGCACTCTAACCGGCATAACGGGTTGCAAGCTAATGTAGCATCCAAGAGATGCTGCAATATATTGCATATTAAATATTTTTTTATATAAATTATCATTAATTATTAATAATTTTAAATCAATAAAAATTAAATGATTAAGTTTGATTCTTAACACAATACTTCAAAAAATAATTCGACAACATAAAAGCCATTACATTTAATTATAGTAGTTATGATGCCTTTTATTGATATAAGATCAATTTATAGTTATAAGTAATGATTAATATAGATCATGATGTGATACTGCATCAAGAATACAACACATATATTTCATTGGTGCTCTGTTTTTTTTTTTTGTCAATCCTCTAAATAATTTCTCATTAACCTGTATACTTTAACCAAAAGCCAGAGAAATTCTAAACGACATATATGATATACTTAGTATGTTTCTAATAAAATATTTTAAATTTTTTTTGTAATGTTACTAATGAGACATACATAACTGATACTCAAGATTTATATTAAATCTTAAGATTTTCAACTCTTAGCTTAATCTAAAGCATTCTAAGCAACTTTGATTTTAGTTAAACTCCACAAATCAAGAATTGAGGGCATAATGGATTATAAACTTATCAGATTTTTAATCTTAGATTTGTTAGTCACTTAATGTCTTTATCCTACCATTACTAAGAAAACTTTGGCATTGTTGGTTTCATTTAATCCACTCATAAGATGTTCAAAATACACCTTTTTATGCTAGCAATTTTAAATGATTTGACTTTTCTTATTTAGTAGAAAATTTCATTATTAGTAATTTTAAATTTGTAAAAAAATCTTGCTGAACAAATTTGATCCAATGATATAAGCGGAATGAGCTCAATGTTGATAAAAGATGATCTATGTAATTTGGGCTTAAGCGCATCTCTGTTGGATGATATTGTTGGTGTTTTGTATAACTTGAAACCTAATAATAACAATAATGGAAGGACTTGCTAATGTTTCATTATAAATAAGCTAGGTCCCTTCTTATATAAAGCTAGATTAATATCATCAATTCTCAAGCAAACTTTACAGCCTCTTTTCATCTCTTATATTATTAAAAAAAATTTATTTGTGATAGAGTCATAGAAATATAATATATCGATATATGGGCAACAAACAATGAAATAGTCTCAATACCTTATGGCCATATGTATGTGGAGTCTTAGTGCACCATTACAAATTCTCATCTGGACAAAAAATGCAATATGCTAGTGAGAGCTCTCTACATAACAATGAACCATGGGAATACTCTAGTCTTAAAAAAAATTATCTCCTTTAGACTGATAGAATCTTTAATTCAATGTATCCTTTAACAGAATAATCCATGTCCATTCTCAAAATTACAACATACAATAACCCCATTTGAATAAGCAATTGCATGCCGTAACTCAGAATCCTGTAACACTGATATGAAATTTTTTTTGCAAGTTTTAATGGATAAGCCACTTTGATAGCTAAATATCCGCATCAACTTATAAAATTCTTTCAAAACAAGATATCCTATACTATCCAAAACATTAACATGCATACTTATTAGCCAGTTACATGCATATGACCTTTTTATATGAGATACTTTATATATATATATATATATATATATATATATATATATATATATATATATATATAGCTGACCCATGTAATTAAAAAAAGGCTTAAATGACTTAAGTTAAGTTGAGTTGAGACTCAATCTATATGTATTGCTTTGTCATAAAATATAAAATATTATATTTGAATAACAAGTCTTGAAGTTAACAAATAATTATTTTATTTTATGTACATATTATATTTTATAAAGTAAAAGCACATAAATTATTTGCTCTAAATAGACAAAAATACATGTTACATTTAAAATTTAGGAATACAAAATAATTTACAATTAAATAAACTTTTACAATATGATAAATAAATATCCAAAAATAAGACATAATAATGCATAATTAAATTATAGAATATGCATAATAGATGCTATGTCAATTATGGTTTCAAAACAACATATCTTGATCAAGTTGGGCTATATATGACCCCAAAACAAGCCTTCAAATCAGAAGATGGCCTAAGTTAAAATGGAGGCTTAAACCAGGTCTTGACTCATAAAACTTTGAAACAAATATTTTTTGTCGTCGTCATCATCATTGCAGAACTCAAAGCATTAAATTATAGTAAAAAATAATGGATAAATTTGGGTCATGACCTTGACCAGTAAGTACTATAGCCGAGGCAAAACTATGGCCCAGCCTATGCCCAAATCCAAATCATTGTCGGGACTCACTTATGGACAGATCAGGTCAGGGCGACGAAAAAACTAAAAAAAAAAAAAAAAACATTTTACATTTACGTTTTTTAAAATACGTTACAAATAAGCTGGCTTTATTTGTGGTTGATACGCTTGCCATACTTTTTAATGAATACTAAGTTAATGCTGGATATTTTGAGCTATCAATGGGCCAGGTCAGACGTAGGCCCCAAGCAACACCTGGATTTCAGAGTCAAGGCCTAAGCCTACTCGGCCCAATTTAAATCTCAACTCTTAGGTCCAAGCCCTACCCAACTTTGGATTACATTTTGGACTGGGCCTGACCCAAATCGGACTCCTTTTGCTTTTCAATTGAAAGAAAAAGTCCTTGCGCAATGATTGATCCGCTCGCGCTTGCATGCATATATGGCTGCACATACGGCATAAAAAAAAAATGAAAGTATTCTTATCGCATTAGTGCACGGATCAATCATCGCATGCGATGCATAAAAATATTTTCCAATTGAAAACTTAGCCCAGACTTGGCCTAAGCAAATCAGGCCGCCTTACTTCTTGGTCTAACTATGATTTTGGGTTAAATTTAGGAAAAGTCTTTGTACATAGTCTTCGATGCAGCAAATCCTACGTGGGCTATATCATTCCTTATTATTAGTCCACATGAATCCTACATGGCTTTACGTTATAAGATGGGATAGAATAGTAGGATACAATCTTAAATTTTAAACATGACGTGCATTAATACATGTTCAGCTTTTTTTTTTTTGAACAGACTAGAGGTGATGCAGGGCATGTTTTTTATGAATGGGTGTCGCAATTTTATAACTACGTTGCTGTAAATTTATAACTGGAGTATTGTAATTTTTTTAGCTTTCTGAATGGATATTGTAATTTTATAACTATGATGTCGTAATTTTACAATTGGGGTGTCATAATTTTTTCAGCTGGGATATCGTAAAGCTTTGCCTTAACATTTTTTGAATGAGTCGCGTAATTTTATAACTATGATGTCGTAATTTTTTTTTTGACTTTTAAAATAGGTATCGTAATTTTATAGTCATAATTTTACAACTATGGTATTGTAATTTTTTTTTGACAAGGATATTGTAAAGCTTCGCTTTAACATTTTTGAATAGGTATTGTAATTTTATAACTACAATGTCGTAAATTTACAACTGAGATGTCGTAATTTTTTTTTTGGCTTTTTGAATGGATATCGTAATTTTATAACTATGGTATCATAATATAATTTTTTTTTCAGCCAAGATATCGTAAAGCTGTCTTAACGTTTTTTAAATGGGTATTGTAATTTGATAACTACGGTGTTATAATTTTATAACTGGGATGTTTTAATATTTTTTCAAAAGGCAAGCCGTCTCATCCCATCCCATTAAGATGAATTCATAATAATAATCTTTGTTATTCTGTTCTATTGTGTTAAGTCATATAGGATATATGGATCAATAAAAAGAGACGATGCAGCTCACGTATATTTGTTGAATAGGAGACGATGTACAAAATCTTTTCCTTCCTAGCCAAAATGAGACAATGTTTCTTCACTGGTTTTTTCTTTTTGTTTATTTTTTTATGTGTCTTGGTCCACTTTTTTTAATATAAAATTGGGGAAAAATCTCTCCTCCCAATTTTATTAATTGAGAAAGAATTTATGGTTGAGATGTAAAATGGACTGTCCTAATACATGGTTAATAATAAATGGTGGTCCGTGGGCCATCCTAGCCAAATGAAACAATGTTTCTTTGCTGGTTTTTTTTAAAATTTTTTTAATGTGTCTTGGTTCACTTTTTTTATTATAAATGTTGTGGCCGAATCACGTATGATGAACGTCGGGCAGGCTGAAATCACCGGGTGCGTAGAAAGGCCGCCGTCTTCCTTCAAGAGCCTACAAAAAGTCCCGGACCGGTGGTTCCGACGGGAAACCTCCGACGCTCAAGTTAGTGAGTCGTCCAACAGGGATATGATTTGTATAACTGTTGTAGAGCAAGTTTTTAGTTTCAAAGGAAGAAAAAGAGCTCGAGAGAGTCCCCTTTGCATGGAGCTCGGGCCCTCTTTTTATACCTGTTGGGGATCCGTATACCTTGGTCTGTTGGAACCGTCGGATCTGTTCCGTTGTGATGTTTCATCGAACGGTAAGTTGTTGCTGGATAAGGGCCGCTTATAGCGGTAACTGCTGATCAGGCTGACACGCCCGAGCTATCCGGCAGTAGCCCTTAGATCGCGGGGTCAGTTGCCCAAGACTAATCCTTGTATGAAGGTCGACCGTGGGGGCCGACGCTGGGTGGTAATGCCGGATGCCGGAACCAAAGCTTCAGTACTGGGGCTTAAGGCCGACACCTGTGGCCAATGTTGGAGGCCGATGCTGATAGCTGACGCTGGAGGCCGACGCCGGGGGCCGGCGCTGGAGGCCGACGCTGGCTGTTTGGCTAAGAGGCCGACGCTGGCTGTCTGGCTCCGGAGGCCGACGCTGGCTGTTTGGCTCAAGAGGCCGACGCTGGCTGGCTAGTTCTGGAGGCCGACGTTGGGGGCCGGCGCTGGAGGCCGACGCTGGCTGTCTGGCTCAAGAGGCCGACGCTGGCTGTCGGGCTCAAGAGGCCGATGCTGGAGGCCGGTTCCGAAGACCGATGCTGGAGGCTTTGGGTTTCATTGTCACATCATTGCTTTCGGAAATCGTGCAGAAGATAATACTACTCCAGGGGAAACGGCCAGCCGTATCAGATGCCCCTCGCCCCTGAGATGGGTAAGCGTTTATTTATCCGCGAAAGGGGTGCGAATATCCTCTAGATGGCCGGTTTTCGCGTCATTATTTCTCCTTTGTTGGGATTAGGGAGGATTTACCTCGGGCAGCGTTACGAAAAGGCGGACGAAATCATTGTGATAAGGTTAACTCCCCCTTTTGCCGGTCTTTTCGAGCTTATCGTATTGGCAGGTTTTCGAAACGTCTCCCAACTGAAGACGGACGCGTGGTTGGATCGGACGGTGAGGGGGATGTTTCGAAATGGCGCCATGATGGCAGGTTGCCCTTATCTTCCTATCTTCCCCATTTCTTCCGCCATTGCCCCCTTTTGAGTCTGCCAGCGCTTCTGTCTTTCGTTCATTCTCTCCGTGCCCTGTCTTTGGCTCGCGTTTTTCTTCTCAGGTTAGTTCCTATGGCTTCTTCTCCTTCTTGCTCCATTTCCGGTTCTTGGGGGGTTCTTCCTAGTCTTCTGAATCCCAGTCCATCCAATGGTCCACCTCATCTTCTAATCATTCACCAGAGCCACGACCAGTCGATCGTCCCTCAACCGGGATCCGTCCGTCCGGCGGACAAACTTCCGTCAGAACCCGGCCGGCGGTTGCCGGCCCTTCTAGGGTTACCAAGGAGTCCCCCGAAGGGACTACGTCGGCCATGTCTGCCCAGGACATCGCGAACTTAAGGGCTAGGTACGGCTTCCCTCCGGACCTTCACCTGTTCGTTCCCACCCCTAACGACAGGGCAACTTCTTCCCGTTCTGGGAGGGTTGCCTTGTACGGGGCCTTTTTTAAGGCCGGGCTTCGATTACCGATTCACCCCTTCATCCTTAATCTTCTGGATAGGTACTCCCTTGACCCCGTCCCAACTAGTTCCCAACTCCTTTCGAACTATTGTTGGTTTTTTAGTACTCTGTCATCTGCAGGGTATAGAGGCTAGCATTTCCTTGTTCCGCAGCTTCTACACCCTGCGCAAACAGTCGGGGTGGTGGTCTTTCACTCCTAGATCCAATAGGATTCTTAGGTTGTGCCTTCCTTCCTCCGTTAAGGGGTGGAAGGACAAGTTTTTCTTCGCGGACGTCAGCGGGGTTCGTGGAAGCTGGGGGGTACCTAATATCGACGCCAACAGGGACTCCTCCATCCTTCCACGAGACCGGATGGCCTTTGGGCAGCTCCTGACTGCCGATGTTCCTAAGTGTAATAAGCTGATAGCCGAGGAGAATCTTCACCGTGCCGGCTTAATTCCCTCGAGGGGTGAGCACTAGTCCACTCGCCTCTCTTCTCTGTTCTTCTCCCTTCTCTCTTTTTTTTTTTTTTTTTTTTTTTTAACTATCTCTTGCTTGCGTAGGGATGGCGCCGACTTTGCACAAGCTTAAGCAGGTGGCCGCCAAGAAGAGGAAGGCCGCGGGGACTGTGTCCCCTACCGAAGGGAAGGCTGCCACCAAGGTTCCCAGGAGGGCCGATGCTGGGAGGGTTGGTGGCAGAGAGACCGACGCTGGGGTGGCCGACACCGGGGGAACTATAGTCGTGAAGCCCCTACGTGCCAAGGTTTCGAAGAAGGGCGGCCCCAAAAGGGCCGACACTAAAGGGGTCGACGCTCAGGAGGCCAAAGTGGGGCCCGTGCGCATAGGCGAAGAACCCGTCATGGAAGACGCGGCGAAGGCCAGGGCCGGCAAGGAGGTGGAGCAAGGCCGCCGGAGGAATCTCCAGCTCCGGCTCCTCCAATTATTTTACTTGACTTATCTCCTGATGGGAAGACGCCGTCTCCCACGCCTAAAGAAGCGGATAAAGCTCCGGCGGCAATAGCGGCAACTCCAGTCGCTGCCTTGCCCCCTACGGGGGCGCAGCTGAAGCGCCTCCAGCCCGCTAGGGGGCCGGAGGCGGCAGGCTCCGAGGCGGGAATCAGCCTCGGCAGGTCCGACGCCCAGGGAAGGGAGGAGTATCGATCCCTCCTTCCAATCAATGCTGGCGAAACCATAGCCGCTGGGCTACGGGTCATAGAGGAAGCTTCAGTGGCGGAGGTGCAAGAATACCTCCGAGGTCAAGGGTGTGTCACCTTTTTCGTGAAGCCTCGGTGGCGCACCTCTGGGTGAGTTTTTGTGCTATTATTGTCCTTTTTCTTTTCCCCTTTTTCTTTCTTTATATCTGAATGTTTTTTTTTTTTTAGGCCTTGAACTCCCTTGTCGCCCTTAAGGATCTCTGGACTCTGAGCGACACCGCCATTGAACAAGCACGGGAGGAGATGGTCTCCCTTCAAGTCAAAGCTGAAAAGGCGGCGATGGCTCTAGAGGACACCCGGGCCACCCTGACGGGTGAGATAGAGGCTATTCGGCTTAGAGCCGAAAAAGCTGAATACGCGCTGGAAGTTGCCCAGCGCCGCGCTGCCAATGAGCTGGACAACGCTCAGGTGGCGGAAGAAAAGCAAAAAGCGGCCGAGGAGAAGCTGATGGCGGCCGAGGAGAAGCTGGTGGCGAGAGAGAAACTGATGGCAGCAGAGCAGGAGGTATGTTCTAAAGACTCAGATGAGTTCTGCCTCCGCCGAGACCAATGCGGCTAAGGAAGCCACCCGCCAACATAATTAAAATCGCGGATCTGGAGGCGGTAGTGGCGGAGGCCCAGAGAAGAGCCATCGAGGCGGAAGAGAAGGGGGCCAATGCCATAGAGGATTATAAGAAATCCGCAGCCTTCGATGACGAGGTAGCTGAGTCAGTGGCGTTAGCTTATGACGCCGGCTTCCAAGATTGCAAAAAGAAAGTCCAGGAGCTTTACGACCTGGAAGATATCGAGGAGCTGCAGCCTGACGACGTCCCCGAGGATGACCCCGCCTTCGGATGCCCATTAGCTTTTTGTTTTTATTCTTGTCGGAAATTTTGTAAACTTCATCATCAATGAATATTTTTAGTCTCTTTGATCCTTCAATTATGATCTACTTCATTTGTTCGAACTGCTGTGAACTGCCAGTCGATAGGATTATGTATAGTAGGTTACGCTAGATAGGATCGTGATGCTGTCCTAAGTATTGACAAGACCGATATTCGGTGGTAGCGCGGATTTAGTTGCTATCGTAAATGCGAGGTACTGGTCCTCGGTGCCAACACATAGTTGGTTTTTACGACCGACGCTGAGCGTCGGTCTTTCGTGCCAGCGCATAGCTGGTTCTTGACTGCCGGAGCGGATCCGGTCGTTTGCTGCCGACGTGGGCGCCAGTCTTAGGTGCCAACGCGGAGTTGGTCTGACTGCCGGAGCGGATCCGGTCTTTGGACGGGCAGATGCCAACGCGGTGTTGGTCTTGCTGGAGCGGATCCGGTCTTTTGCTGGACGCTGGACGCCGGTCTTAGATGCCAACGCGGAGTTGGTCTTTGACTGCCGGAGCGGATCCGGTCTTTGCTGCCGATGCTGGGCGCCGGTCTTAGGTGCCAACGCGAGTTGGTCTTTGACTGCCGGAGCGGATCCGGTCTTTTGCTGCCGACGCTGGACGCCGGTCTTAGATGCCAACGCGGAGTTGGTCTTTGACTGCCGGAGCGGATCCGGTCTTTTGCTGACCGCCGGTCTTAGGTGCCAACGCGGAGTTGGTCTTTGACTGCGGAGCGGATCCGGTCTTTTGCTGCCGACGCTGGGCGCCGGTCTTAGGTGCCAACGCGGAGTTGGTCTTTGAGCGGATCCGGTCTTTTGCGAGGTTCCTGCCGTCCGGTCTTTTGCTGCCGACGCTGGGCGCCGGTCTTAGGTGCCAACGCGGAGTTGGTCTTTGACTGCCGGAGCGGATCCGGTCTTTTGCTGCCGACGCTGGGCCCGGTCTTAGGTGCCAACGCGAGTTGGTCTTTGACTGCCGGAGCGGATCCGGTCTTTTGCTGCCGACGCTGGACGCCGGTCTTAGATGCCAACGCGGAGTTGGTCTTTGACTGCCGGAGCGGATCCGGTCTTTTGCTGCCGACGCTGGGCGCCGGTCTTAGGTGCCAACACGGAGTTGGTCTTTGACTGCCGAAGCGGATCCGGTCTTTTGCTGCCGACGCTGGACGCCGGTCTTAGATGCCAACGCGGAGTTGGTCTTTGACTGCCGGAGCGGATCCGGTCTTTTGCTGCCGACGCTGGACGCCGGTCTTGGATGCCAACGCGGAGTTGGTCTTTGACTGCCGGAGCGGATCCGGTCTTTTGCTGCCGACGCTGGGCGCCGGTCTTAGGTGCCAACGCGAGTTGGTCTTTGACTGCCGGAGCGGATCCGGTGCTGCCGACGCTTCTTAGATGTTGGTCTTTGAAGCGGATCCGGTCTTTTGCCGACGCTGGACGCCGGTCTTAGGTGCCAACGCTTGGTCTTTGACTGCCGGAGCGGATCCGGTCTTTTGCTGCCGACGCTGGCGCCGGTCTTAGATGCCAACGCGGAGTTGGTCTTTGACTGCCGGAGCGGATCCGGTCTTTTGCCGACGCTGATGCCAACGCTTGGTCTTTGAAGCGGAAATCTTAGATGCCAACGCGGAGTTGGTCTTTGACTGCCGGAGCGGATCCGGTCTTTTGCTGCCGACGCTGGACGCCGGTCTTAGATGCCAACGCGGAGTTGGTCTTTGACTGCCGGAGCGGATCCGGTCTTTGCTAAACATACTCATTCGAAAATAAGAACATGTCTATTATTCATGCATCAAACAATTCAAGTTAATAACGATAGAATTCTATTGATAGTACCGTCGTAAATTGTCGGCATTCCAAGTTCGAGGGAGCAGCTTTCCCGTCTAGCTCTTCGACTTTATATGCCCCATGGTGGAGTACCTCTTTGACACGGTATGGTCCTTCCCATTTTGGTGCCAGCTTGCCCCCTTCCGTTGGCTTTGATACTTCAGCTCTTCGTAGGACCAGGTCTCCTGGCCGGAATGTCTTGGGCCGCACCCGAGAGTTGTAGTGTTTGGCCACTCGCTGACGGAACGCTGCCATACGAAGATGCGCTTGATCTCGCAATTCTTCCACCAAATCCAGATCAGCCCTTAGCTGGTTGGAGTTGCTTTCTTCGTGGTATAATTCCGTCCGGGGACTAGGAGCCCCTATTTCTACGGGGATGACCGCCTCGGTCCCAAAGACCAAGCTAAAAGGGGTTTCCCCTGTGGGTGCTCGCGGTGTCGTGTGGTAGGCCCACAACACACTGGAAAGTTCTTCCACCCAGCGCCCTTTACAGCTATCTAGCCGAGCCCTGAGCCCTTGGAGGATGATGCGATTGGTCACCTCAGTGCGCCGTTGGTTTGGGGATGCCCTACGGAGGTGAATCGGTGACGGATGCCCAGGCCCTCGCAGAATTCTCGGAAGGCCGTGTTATCAAACTGTCGGCCGTTGTCTGTAACCAGGGTGTGTGGTAACCCGAACCGACACACCACAGATTTCCAGAAGAAAGCCCTTACTTTGGCTTCCGTGATTTTAGCAAGAGCTTCCGCCTCGATCCATTAGTGAAATGATCGACGGCCACAACTAGGAACTTACGTTGTCCGGAGGCAGGAGGGAAAGGTCCCAGGATGTCCATGCCCCATTGTGCGAAGGGCCACGGTGCAGCCAGGGGGTCAGCTGGGACGCCGGTTGATGTTGGACGTTGGCATGACGCTGGCAGCTGTCACATCTTTTGACGAGTTCAGAGGCGTCCTCTTTCATTGTCAACCAATAATACCCCTGACGTAGAGCTTTATATGCAAGGGCCCTGCCCCCCAGATGGCTTCCGCATATCCCCTCGTGTATCTCTCGCAAAATATAGTTGGCGTCGGTGGGACCGACACACCTGAGGATAGGGTATGAGAATGACCTTCGGTAGAGCTTTCCTTCCATAAGGAAGAACTTCGGGGCTCGTCTTTTAAGTTTCCTAGCTTCGGCAGGGTCTTCTGGGAGGATGCCATCAGTAAAGTATTGAACGTAGGCGTCCATCCAGGAGGGCTCCAGCTCCACTGGCAAAGTTTCTCTTGGTACCTCAATGCTTGGGACTTCTAAATGCTCCACATAAGCCTTTCCCAACATCCCGTCAGCCGAGGCGGCGAGATGGGATAGGGCGTCGGCTCTAGCATTCTCTTGTCGAGGAATGTAGCTGACGCTGAAGTGAGTGAATGGGGAAACCATTGAGTGCACCGCGTCTAAGTAGCGGGCCATGATGGGATCCTTTGCCTCGTACTCCTTTGTAATCTGGCCAGCAACCAGTTGGGAGTCGGTGAAGGCCCTAAGGCGTTTCACCCCAAGCTCCCGAGCCAACCTTACACCGGATAACAAAGCTTCATATTCCGCCTGATTGTTAGTAGCTGGAAAGAGGAAGCGAAGTGCACATTCAGTCACAACCCCGTCCGAGTTGGCCAAGATGAGGCCTGCTCCGCTCCCTTGAGAGTTAGATGCCCCATCCACGTGGAGAACCCACTCATCTTCGCTGGTTCCAGGGCTGAATCCGTAGGAGGTTCTTCAGGTGGCTCCATTCCCCAAGTACATTCAACCAAAAATCTGCCAGAACTTGGGACTTCATAGCCGACCGGGGGCGGAAAGATATATCGAACTCCCCCAGCTTGAGGGCCCACCTTGCCAGCCGGCGGAAGTATCTGGACGAGCCAGAACCGCCTTCAGAGGCTGGTCTGTGATCACCGCGATCGGGTGGGCTTGGAAGTATGGCCGCAGTCGCTGGGCAGACACGATCAATGAGAAGACGATTTTCTCCATATTTGAGTAGCGGGTCTCTGCATCATGAAGTACCTTACTCGTATAATACACTGGCCTTTGTGTGCCGCTAGTGTCCATACGGACTAGCACGGAGCTAACAGCTTCGGGAGAGGCCGCAAGGTATAGAAGGAGCTCTTCTCCGCTCATCGGCTTGGCTAACAGTGGTGGGGTAGATAAGAATGTCTTTAACCCTTCGAACGCCTCTTGGCATTCTTTGGTCCACTCGAACTCGTTGATTCGGCGAAGCGCCTTGAAGAAAGGCAGACACCTTTCAGCAGACTTGGATAGGAAGCGGCTTAGGGCGGCTACTCTTCCTGTCAAGCGTTGTACTTCCTTCTTATTGGCAGGAGGCCTCATGTCCAAGATGGCTTGGACTTTGTCTGGGTTTGCTTCGATCCCCCTCCGGGTCACCATGAAACCCAAAAACTTCCCAGCGGTCACCCCGAATGCACATTTGCGAGGGTTTAGCTTCATCTGATACCGACGAAGCCTGTCAAATGTTTCTGCTAGGTCCGCGATGTGGTCACCGGCATGAACGCTTTTCGTCAGCATGTCATCCACGTATACTTCCATGTTACGTCCTATCTGACCTTCAAAGACCTTGTTCATCAACCTCTGGTAAGTAGCTCCCGCATTCTTTAACCCAAAAGGCATTACCTGTAGCAATACAACCCCTTTTCGGTTATGAAGGAGGTAGCTTCTTCATCCGCCGGGTTCATCCGGATCTGGTTGTATCCAGAGAAAGCATCCATGAAGCTGAGAACCTCATGGCCGGATGTAGCGTCCACCAGTTGATCGATTCGAGGCAGGGGGAAGCTGTCTTTGGGGCATGCCTTGTTGAGGTCGGTGAAGTCTACGCACATTCTCCAACTTCCATTGGCCTTGCGGACCAGAACCACATTAGCCAACCATCGGGATAGTGGACCTCCCGAATATGGCCTGCAGCCATTAACTTGCGGATCTCCTCGTCGATGGCTTTCTGCCTGTCCGGAGCGAAGTTTCTCTTTTTCTGTCGGACAGGCCGACACCCTGGCTTGAGGTTAAGTTGGTGGGTGATTACTTCTTCAGGAACGCATGTCTGAGGATGACCATGCAAAAACGTCCGTGTTGGCCCGCAGGAAGGTGAGAAGTTGATGACGTACTTCCTCTGGGAGCGATGCCCCCAGCTGAACAGTTCTTGCTGGGTCATCACCCAAGGGGAGGGTTAGAAGGTGTTCTGCCGGCTCTCCCCTTCTTCCCAATTCCCTAGGATCGAGTGACTCAGAGGCTGTCGCTGATTCTGCGTCAGCGGGCTGGGCGACAGATGGTAGCAAGGCGGAAGTGGGCTTTGCTCCCCCTTCATTTCTCCGATGCCTTCATTGGTGGGAAACCTTACCAATAATCTCTTAGTGGAGATCACGGCATCCAGCAGATTCAGCCCCGGTCTTCCCAAGATGGCGTTATAAGCCAGCGGGACCCGGACCACCAAGAAGTTTATGACCACGGTGCTTTGGCATGGAGGAGTTCCAGCCGTGACCGGGAGAGCAATTTCACCTTCGACGCTCACTGAGTCTCCCGTGAAACCCATTAGCGGTGTGGCAACGGGTCGGAGTAGAGACCTTGATAAGTTCATCCGAACAAAAGCGTCATAACTCAAGACGTCCACAGAGCTCCCACTATCAATTAGAATTCTTTTTACAGGGTGTTTAGCTATAGTCATGGACACCACGACGCTGTCGTCATGTTTATTAACTACCCCATCTAGATCCTTTCCGAAGAAAGGTATTACAGAGTCTATTCCCTCTCGTGGTCTCTTCGAACCACCATCCGCTCCCCAAGAGATCATAGCTATGGTCTTTTCAGTTGGGGTATTGTCCACGCCAGCCGGGCGACCTGGGGGCACCGCGGAACCGTCGGGGGAGATTGCCTCTTCGAACAAACTTGCCCAGGTGGCCTTGCTGAACCAGCTCCTCGATGGCCTTTTTTAGATGGCGGCAGTCTTCGGTGTCGTGGCCGTAGTCTCGGTGGTACCGGCAGTAAAACTCCTTGTTGCGGGGACCCCCGGACTTCAAGGGAGTCGGACGCTTGAAATATGGTTCTTCCTCAATCTCCAGCAGGATGTGAGAGATGGGAGCCATGAGAGGAGTGAATTGCTCTTTAGGAACCAGCGCCTGCGGCCGGCGATCTGAGCGTCGTGGAGGCTCGGGCTTTCGTGGTTGTGTACCAGCACGGTCAGAAGGCGGTGGTTTATTACCGGGGTTCTTGTCAGCTTCTCTCCTGGAAGAATCTGCTTCGTCAGCACGGATGTACTTCTGTGCTTGGCTCAGAAGCTCGGCGTAGGAGCGCGGAGGCTTCTTATCCAGGGAGTAAGCGAATCTGGACGGGCGAAGTCCTCTCTTCAGGGCCAAGGTGGCGACGGAGTCCTCCAGGTTGTATACTTCCAGCGCTGCTTCCTTAAATCGAGCGACGAAATCCTTTAAGGTCTCGCCACTCCTCTGCTGGACAGCAAAAAGGCTATCGGCAACTCGTGGGATCTTTCGACAGGCATCAAAATGAGCCAGGAAGGATCGTTCAAGTTGCCGAAACGAGTTGATGCTGCGGGGGGGCAGCCGGGAGTACCACGCGCGCGCCGCCTTACGGAGCGTGGCCGGGAAGGCGACGCATAATAAGGAATCCGTCGCTCCCTGGACCTGCATGAGGACTTTGTAGCTTTCCAGATGGTCCAGGGGGTCCGTCGTTCCATCATATGGATCCAATTGAGGGAGACGAAACCGGGGGGGACAGGTTCCTCCATGATATGGCGAGAAAGCGGGGGGCGATGCTCATACTCCGCTGCATAGGGATCGGCGATCCGACGGCTGAGTTCGTCCAACCGCCGATGGTACTCGTCAAGCCTTTGCTCAGCCCGTCGGGTGGTTCTCCGGGGAGTGTTACCTCGGGATGAGTCGGAAGAAGAAGATTGCCGGCGCAAAGAATGTGCCCGCTTGGCCTCCTTTTCTTCCGGTCGGTGGTGGGAACGGCCGGAGCGACGGGAGGGAGACCGTGCCGCTTCGAGGTCCCTTGGGATGATTCGGAAGAAGAAGATCGCGGCGCAACGAATGTGCCCGCCGGACTCCTTTTCTTCCGGTCGGCGGTGGGAGTGACCGAGGCGACGGGAGGGAGACCGTCGCCGCTTCGAGGTCCCTTGGTGATGAGGTTCAGGGGGCGAACGATGAGAGACCTCAGGCGGGTTCCTCCCTGGTGAGACTGAACTGTTCCTCGCACCCCTTCGCCCATCGCAGGGGGTTGAGTTTCAGCAGCCACATGACGCTCTTGCAGCCCCCGGACCATCGTCGTCAGATCCTGGACCTGATGAGCTAGGACATCAAGTCGGTCGGGTTGGCTTGTCGGTGCGAGGGGTGGAGCATGGGGGTTGACCTCCGAATGCTCAACTCGCGGGATGTGCCCGGCTGCTTGGCTGGAGGAGGCCTCTTGCGCTCGCGTGGTCACCATCGCTTCCTTTGCAAAACTGGAGGGGTTCCAGGGAGAATTTTGACCTGGCTTGCCCCCCCTTCCTGGCGCGCCAATCTGTTGCGGCCGAATCACGTATGATGAACGTCGGGCAGGCTGAAATCACCGGTGCGTAGAAAGGCCGCCGTCTTCCTCAAGAGCCTGCAAAAAGTCCCGGACCGGTGGTTCCGGCGGGGACCCTCCGACGCCCAAGTTAGTGAGTCGTCGAACAGGGATATGATATTTGTAGAACTGTTGTAGAGCAAGTTTTTTTTTCAAAGAGAAAAAGAGAGAGAGTCCCCTTGCATGGAGCTCGGGTCCTCTTTTTATACCTGTTGGGGATCCGTATACCTTGGTCTGTTGGAACCGTCGGATCTGTTCCGTTGTGATGTTTCATCGAACGGTAAGTTGTTGCTGGATAAGGGCCGCTTATAGCGGTAACTGCTGATCAGGCTGACACGCCCGAGCTATCCGGCAGTAGCCCTTAGATCGCGGGGTCAGTTGCCCAAGACTAATCCTTGTATGAAGGTCGACCCTGGGGGCTGACGCTGGGTGGTAATGCCGGATGCCAGAACCAAAGCTTCAGTACTGGGGCTTAAGGCCGACACCTGTGGCCAATGTTGGAGGCCGATACTGATAGCTGACGCTGGAGGCCGACGCCGGGGGCCGGCGCTGGAGGCCGACGCTGGCTGTTTGGCTAAGAGGCCGACGCTGGCTGTCTGGCTCCGGAGGCCGACGCTGGCTGTTTGGCTCAAGAGGCCGACGCTGGCTGGCTGGTTCTGGAGGCCGACGCTGGAGGTCGGCGCTGGAGGCCGACGCTGGCTGTCTGGCTCAAGAGGCCGACGCTGGCTGTCGGGCTCAAGAGGCCGACGCTAGAGGCCGGTTCCGAAGACCGATGCTGGAGGCTTTGGGTTTCGTTGTCACATCATTGCTTTCGGAAATCGTGCAGAAGATAATACTACTCCAGGGGAAACGGCCAGCCGTATCAATAAAATTGAAGAAAAAATATCTACTCTTAATTTTATTAATTTGGAAAGAATTTATGTTAGAGATGTAAAATGGAATGTCCTAAAACGGATAATATTGAAAGGTGGTCCATAGGCTATCGTGTAGTGTCAGCCCAGGAATAAGAATGGTTCGGATTTCCTTTTTTTTTTTTTTTTTGGCACCATTCGAATCTATATCTGATTTTAAAACCTAAAAATTAAAATTAATTTTTAAAAAGATTAAACTCAAACTCAATTGATTTGTTAAACCATAACCGTATTGTATCCAGATTGATTATAAAAACTGACTTAGACCAAACCAATTATCAACCTAAACCCAACACAAAATGAAATAAATTTATTTCAATCATAAAAAAATTATGTCCATATATCAATCCAATAATACAAATAAAATTTAATCATATATTGTAATGAGGAGTTTGAATCCATCATTCTATATAAATGAGTCATATATTAATTTTCTAATAAGCTTTAAAAAATTAGATTTTCTAGGTACCCAATTTTCTAAATCTAAACTCGACTCAGTTTAAATTAGGTTTTAAATTCCAAACCTAAAACCAAACTAAATCTGATTTTTACTATCCAAACCCTTTTTTCAGTTTGGTTTGGTTTGATTTGATTTAAATACCAATAAAAACCTTATCCATTATCATCCCTATGCCAGCTGGCATGGCTCCTATTATGAATTATGTTGGCATGGCCTATTGAGCCCGGCGACGACCCACATGCTTAGGGCTAGGTGGGTTGAGCCAGGCCACGTGCCGTGCCAAGCCAGTCCACTTATTTTTTAAACAATAAAATTAATCTTGTAAAAATTAAATATATGTACATACCATTGTTTTTAAGGATCGATGTGGTTCAAAAAAAAAAAAAAAAGTAAGGAAAAAAGAATTTTAACTAAGAAGGAAACTTCAAAATGCCTTTTAGGAGTCTTCTTTTTTTTCAACGTTGAATTAGTCTACGATTTATTTTTTATTTTTATTTTTGGGGAGGGGGGGGGGGGGGGGGGGGGGAGGGAAGTGTTTAGATTCTTATTTGATTTCTTTGGACCAGCTTTGCTCTATAAATAGGTTCGTAGTGTACCCAATGAATTAATAATAAATTGCATAGTTGTCATACCCGGATTGAACATTGACTCGGCCAAGAGCTCGGATCACCGAATCACTGGTTCAACTGTTGGGTCACTAGTTGAACCATCGATCAATTATATTAATATAAAAATATATTTATATTAATAAAAATTTTAAGGTTAACATAATAATAAAAGCCATGACTCCATCCGGTTCGGGTTGGGTTGATTGGTTCATGGGTGAACCGGATGGGTTGACCGGGTTATTTCGGGTCACTTACACATCCGATTTTATGTTAGAACCGGACCGACTTGACCTTCGGGTCCCAGTTCAACCAGTCCAACCAATCGGTTCAGTTCGATTCTAACAACTATGGTAAATTGAGTTATGAAATTATTAAAGTTTTTCTCTTTTTTTAGTTGGAAGTAATTCATTGCTTCACTAACACAAGGCCACAAATTTCTTGTGATGATCAGAAATGTTAAATCAAAGACCCTCAAAGAGCTTGTACGAGATAGGTAGTTATCCCCATCAAGTTTCCCTCTATCAAATATGCTATCAGTAGGGGTTGGGATGGTAATTTTTTCCGTTTGGCCGTTTATCCGATTGGTACCATTTTTAACGGATCGAGAAATCCCCGGTCTAAATGGCTTAACAGGTAACGAGGATTTTTCGTTAACGGCTAAACGGGTAAACAACCCGGGGACGGTATTCTCCGCCCCATCCTTGTTTACCCATCCCCATCCCTATTAACTTTAACATAATATATTTAAATTATATATATATATATATATTAAAAATTAAAAATAAATAAAATATATATAATCCAGACTCTTGCTTTTCCTCACTTCACGTAGCCGTTTCTTGCTTTTCTTTCTTTCACGCAACTGATCTGAAGTTCTGAACCAAGACGAGAACCTAGCTCAATTAGTCCATCGTCTATCTTCGCCAATCGCCCCATCGACGCCCTCCAACACCTTTTTCTTTTTCTAGTATACTCATATCTTTAGAAAGATATCTCTTTATTTATTTCTTTGAAATTTGAATATATTTTTTTGTACGGTTATTGTGTTGGAAATCTTCATTTCTGACTTTCTTTTTCTTTTTCACTTTTCGTTCTCTTCTTCGTTATCCCAAAGTCGAAGAATCTCTTATGTATATCAATATCATCATCTTGATTAATCTTCGTCTTATCTAAATAGATAAACGGGTACCCAGTGGGTACCCATTTACCCGATCGGGTATCTCTCTCCCTGCCCTGTTAATTATAACGGCTTAACTGGATGGGGAATGGGAACATTTTTTCTAACGGGAACGGGAACCGGTATAGACCGTCCTGGGCCATTGCCATCCCTAAGTAAGGGTGCAACTTGGGCTCATGAAACTCGGATTTCCCTTAACCCTAACCCTAACCCTATTTGTAAAATGCCAACCCTAAGCCTAAGCCTAACCCTATTTGTAAAACCTCAACCCTAACCCTAGTTTTAAAAATCAAGTTCGTGTTGAGTTTCGGATTGGAATTCGGGTTGATGGAAAAATAAAATAAAATACTTTTTTTAAAATAAATAAACACCGAATTATGGATTCTAGAGATGGGAGAACAAAATCTCTTGCCGAACGCATAAGCTGGACTCGGAGCTTTAATATTGTATTAAAAAAAAAGTCTTACCTGAAATAAAGAAGAGGAAGAGGTGCTGTAAACAAAGAAGAGGAGGCAAGAAGTGAAATGAAATGTTCGGGTGGTTCGCCTTTATGTTTGTCCTTTTTTTGCCTACGATCGATGGCCTTGCCCTCCTCGCCCTCAAGTTGGCCATTTCGTGCGATCCGACTGGCGCTCTCAACGCTCCTAAAAATCTGGTGCCGATAAGCTACCATCCATTCGGGTAACCCTTGGGTTTGGGTTATCTCGGGTTTGGGTTACGGTCAACCCGAATCCGAGTCAATTGCAAATTGGGCTGGGTTAAACCTGGGTCTTTCGGGTTCGGATTGGACAAATATGAGTTTAAACACTGTTGTAAATCGGATTCGGCAGATCGGGTTCGGATTGAACCCGACCCAAGTTACACCCCTAGCTATCAGAGTTAAGTCTAATTATATCATATTTAGTACAGTGCCAAATCTGCTTGTATCATCTGCCATGGGCAAGTGGCTTGTTGTTGTAGTCGTATTGTTTCACGCTCTATTACTCAGTTCTCTTTTTCGTCTAGTATAGTCAGAGCCATGGGTTTTTAGAGACCGATAGACCAACCTATCAGATACATTTTTATTTATTATTATTTTTTATAAAAAAATAATTTTGAAAAAAAAATAAAAAATTAATTATATTTATCTTTTTTGGGTTTACTATTAACACCGTTATGATTACTTTTATTATATAGTCTCGGGGACTATGACAAATTATATCATCTTTTATCTTTGGTCTTTTTACTCCTGCTCATTGAAAGGGAATTTTCATCTTTCATTTGGCCGCTTGCGATCCGTAGGTCTTTATAGAGGGACAAGCTTTTAGGAGAGAGTGATTGTAATCTTATGATAAAGAGAAGGTTTGGTTGGCTTAGGAGCTTGTTTCTACATAGGGAATGGGGTTAGGATTCTCCGAGGCGAAGACTTTGCTTTCAAAAGGTTTGAAGTAGAGGGCTTTGAAAGCTTGAAAGAACATGGACACCGTCGATCTTCTTTTCCAAGGAAGAAGGGTTTAAGTGGAACAAGGTAGAGCTTTAGGTAGTGTTTAAAATAAAAAATAAAGAGGATATCTCCTAGATATTTTCTCTAATTCTTAAAAGTCATAACTATAAGGTAGTATTTGATAGGAAAATATTATCCATGGATAAATGTACGGGATAGAGTTTATCCCCTGGCTATCCTTAGGGATATCCCTTGGCTATCCCATTGATCATATCAAATGCAAAAAGGTAAATCCATAGGATAACCTTTTTTTACTCTTATTTGAAGGGATAGCCAGCTATTCCTACATTTTCTAGGAAATAAATTGAGGGGATATCCCATGGTTAACCATGGATTATCCCTTTGGTTAACTTTATTCTCTATATCCCTTATAGTTATGGCTTTTGGAAATAAGAGGGAATATCCACTGGATATCCCCTCTTATCTCCTATTTCAAACACTACCTAAGGATAGCTGAAAATAAAGTTAATCAAAGGGATAATCCATGGTTAATCATGGTTAACCATGGGTTATCCCTCAATTTATTTCCTAGAAAATGTAGGAATAACTGGTTATCCCTTCAAATAAGAGTAAAAAAAAAAGTTATCCTATGGATTACCTTTTAGCATTTGATATGATCAATGAGATAACTAATAAATATTCCTAAGGATAGCAAAGGATAAACTCTATCTCGTACACTTAGGTAGTGTTTGAAATAGGGGATAAAAGGGGATATCCCCTAAGGTAGTGTTTGATAGGAAAAATATTATCCATGGATAAGTGTACGGGATAGAGTTTATCCCCTGGCTATCCCTAGGGATCCCTTGGCTATCCCATTGATCATATCAAATGCAAAAAGGTAAATCCATAGGATAACCTTTTTTACTCTTATTTGGAGGATAACCAGCTATTCCTGCATTCTCTAGGGAATAAATTGAGGGGATATCCCATGGTTAACCATGGTTAACCATGGATTATCCCTTTGGTTAACTTTATTCCCTGCTATCCCTTATAGTTATGGCTTGGGAATAAGAAGGGATATCCAGAGGATATCCCCTCTTATCTCCTATTCAAACAGGGGATAAGAGGGGATATTCAAGGAATATCCCCTCTTATTCCCAAAAGCCATAACTATAAGGGATAGCAGAGAATAAAGTTAACCAAAGGGATAATCATGGTTAACCATGGTTAACCATGGGATATCCCCTCAATTTATTCCCTAGAGAATGCAGGAATAGCTGGTTATCCCTCCAAATAAGAGTAAAAAAAGGTTATCCTATGGATTTACCTTTTTGCATTTGATATGATCAATGGGATAGCCAAGGGATATCCCTAGGGATAGCCAGGGATAAACTCTATCCCGTACACTTATCCATGGATAACATTTTTTCTATCAAACACTACCTAAGTGTTTAAAATAAAGGATAAAAGGAGATATCCAGGGGATATCCCCTTTTATTCCCAAAAGCCATAACTATAAGGGATAGTGGGAATAAAGTTAACCAAAGGGATAATCCATGGTTAACCATGGGATATCCCCTCAATTTATTCCCTAGAAAATGCAGGAATAGCTGGTTATCCCTTCAAATAAGAGTAAAAAAATGTTATCCTATGGATTTACCTTTTTGCATTTGATATGATCAATGGGATAGCCAAGGAATATCCCTAGAGATAGCCAGGGGACAAACTCTATCCGTACACTTATCCATGGATAATATTTTTTCTATCAAACACTACCTTCTCTATGGATAATATTTTTTCTATCAAACACTATCTTAACGTTTCAGAATATATAATTGCTAAAATGCTCAACTTAGTCTCTCCTAAAGGTTTTTAATTTTTATACTAAGCCTTAGGCGGCCTTAAAGCCCTCCCAGCTGCATAAGAAATTAAATTAAATGGCTGAATTTATGCAAGAAATTAAATTAAGAAGCCCGCAGGATAAGAGGCACTTTCTTTCATTATTCTACGTAGCTTTTTTTTTTTTTTTTTTTTCTTTTTTCTCTTTCCATTTTGGAGCCCTCTCAATGGTGAGAGATGGATTGAACAATGCATGTACAGAGAGAATTTTCTTAAAAAAAATTTGGCACCCGGGTTTGTTTATGGGTAGTGCCTTCTTGTGAGCACAATCCTAGGTGGCAAGGGAGAACCCAATTTCTTTAGGCAATATGAAGGATGTGAGCATTCACAGCAATATTTTAGGAGACTTCGCTCGATCTCTTTGAAATGCTTTCTTGCTACGCTACTTTCAGATAAGAAATTAGCATAAACCCCTCTTTAATCCTGGAAATTTTTTTTTTTTTTTTTTTAACTGTGAAAATTGTCTTTCTAGAGCCCTGCTCGAGCGAAGAGATTGATCTAGAGTGTTAAACGCTCTCTTCCTTCTCTAGATGTTCCAATTTAGAGCTGGCGCTTTCTTGCTGCTTCTTTGGATGTCCCAATTTAGTGCCGGCGAGATTTTTTTTCCTTCTTCAGATCAGCATTAGACACTCTTCTTTCTTTAATCTTTAGATGAGCGTGATTTATGAGTGCTTAAATCCTTAGATGACACGCCATCTGAGCATGCTTTGTGGACGCTCAAAGGATGAAACGTATGCCAAGTATTTCAAACAAAGAATGAAATCACAGCGGTCTTCTGAAAAGAGAAGGGGAAAAGTCTTTGCATAGCGGGTGCGGTGCAGCAAGAGCTGCATAGCGCCTGATGTGCATGTGCATGCATGTGCCGTGCATCAATCATCGAACGTGATGCACATAATCTGTACTGCACCTACTGTACAAAGACTTTGAAAAGAAGATTACATGTTATTATTAGGAGTCTTGCCACCGAATGCTTTCTAGGGTTTTGAAGTGGTCCCTTGAGGTCACATGGTTACTTTCTCGAGCATATTAGGTGGTGCTTTCTCTCTTCTCTCTTTGGAAAATATATTAGGTCATGTGGTCCATGCCATATGGGGCACCCCATACCAAGGAGGGGCATTATTTATGGATGAGACGTGATTTATGAGAGTTGTAGATGTGCATGCATAAATACGGAAAGTTCCAAGAAATAAGTACGCATGGTTTGAATTCTATGCTGTATCAATTCAAATTTTGTATGGTATTAATAGTTTGTTAGAAACCAATTTCGATTGTAATGAAATTTGGATTCCATAATTTTAATGATTTTTATCGTAATAAAAATTTTAACTCTACCTATGCATAAAGGTTTTATATATAGCCAATTTTAAGTTTGGATAAATTAAGAAGGCTTTCGTTATGTTGATGGTTATCGTAAGACTATAATCATACTTTATGAACATGAATCTAATAGACAATCCAATTAGTTTAAAATTAGAACTTTATTATTTTGTTGTATCAAATTAGAATTTTAATTCTTACATTTGAAATAAAGTGTAAAATTATGATTTAAATTGAATTATATTTTTTCATTTAGAGCCAAAATAGAAACGAAAGCCATCCAATAATTTTTCAGTCTTACCTTGCCCTTGATATATGAAAATAATAATTTTGAAAAGTAAAAAGCTTATAATATAAAGAACTTAGGCTTTGATAATTTCAAAGAAAATCCAAAAAAAAATAAAAGTTATTCAAGAATTTATATGAAAATCTAGGTTTTATTTTTTCAATCCTTACAAGCACATAAGAGAACTAAATGTAACTATAGTATGTTGGACTGCCAACACATTAAAGCCATGAATAGTTTGCTTATGAACCATGAGTATGCAATCTAATCAATGAGAATTCTTCCAAATTCATTAAGATAAAACAAAAAAAATAAAGGAGAAAAACTTAAACATAATATATATTGTTGCTGCTAGAATTTGTCCTCCGACTCGAGCGCGATTGAGCTTCAGAGTGGGCTTCCTCCTGGACGACCTACAAAATGGTCTCACACGAGAGGCGTTGGGGATGGCCCTCTGCGAAAGACCCTCCGACGCTTAAGTCAGCGGAGATCAACAGTGAACAAATAAGAGAGGAGGCTCCTGCTGAAGAGTCTCTTAGGGTAGCCTTTCGAGAGCTCTGAGCAGAGCGTTAATGACGGAAAAGGGTGAGCAAGGATAGATGGAGAGTGGGCGAGTAAGCAAGTGCACATACCTGAGAAGTCGGAAGGCGGTCGTATTTATAGAGGATCACCTGATTCCTTGGAGGTGTCGTGGGTCTGAAAGCCGTTAGGATTCGAATCCAGTTTGTTATGAGGTCAGTAAGATTCGTATCCTGTTAGTTAGAGGATCGACAGCTGGGAGAGCTAGTTGATGTCCTGAGATTCAACGACTGTATAGGCTTCAAGGCTCTAGGTCACTCTCGGGTGTAATTTTTTTTGGAATCTTACGAATTTAAACTCTTCCGTGCTGGATTCCACAGAGGTACTCGAGTGCTCAGGTCTAGCCGGGGCATGAGGATAACTCGGACTAGGACGAGGCATAGTGGATAGCTCAACTGGCGAGGCACAAGGATAGCTCGGCTGGCGAAATATAGCGGATAGCTCGGCTAGCGAGGCACAAGGGATAGTTCGGCTGGCGAGGCACACGCGAGGAATCCTTGGCTCGTCGAGGGGCTAAAGTGCTTCGATCCACCGAGGTATAATAGCTGACTCATTTCTAGCAGGCATTGTACAGCGAGTGAGAGTCAGGGCTGATCCTAACCTCTTGCACGATTATTAACGTAATGACGATTTTACCCCTCAACATATATCATATTTCAAAGCTTAAGAATTCATAATAGAAATAAGATAAATAATAAATAAAAAATGTGTTGGAATGGAGTTCCTTTTATAGGCATAACATAAATGATTATAAATATTTTAAACAACTATAATATTTATTTGAATACCTTCATATAAATGCATATGCATAAAAAAATAATATTAGAATAAAATAAAATATTATGACAAGAATAATAACATCTATTTATTATTTATTACTTGCATCATAAATTATTTTTTTGATATAACATGTTTGTTGATATGCAACAATGTTAATTAGAATAATATATGCATTCTATATGAACCTATAAATACTCTTATTTGAAAGGTTATGGCTGTTTTACTATTATTATCTATAATTTTCTATCATAAAGATTATAATAATTAATATTTTATTTTAATTATCTACTAAAGTTGGAGTTCAGAAATAATATTCGTTACTTTTGTTTAATTAATTAATAATCAAAATTGCTTAAAGTTCTTCTAAAATCTAGACTTTTTCTATATGTAATTACAATTAACTTTTATATAAAAATAAAATATTTTATTATAGTATCATAATAAATTGGTCCATGAGGTTTGTGCGGTATTCTAATAACTAATAAAGGAAGCAAGAAGGTCAAAAGAAATTGGTTGTCACTCAGCATGGGTGAAAAAGAATAAAAAATCAAGAAACTAGAAGTGAAAAAGAAAAATAAATGAAAAAAAAAAGCTAAAAGTAGTGGATAAAAGAATTAAAAAACAATATAAACATGAATTGGATGAAGAAAGAAAGGACTCTCATAAGAAAGGAAAATTGTCGTTTAAGGCATTGTTAAGAAAGATCAACATAAACACGTACCCCTAGCATCATGGAGGTTATCGTAAGGAGAAGATCCATAGGAACGTAATGTTTTACCAGCATTTTGAAAAGGTATTGTTTTAATTTAATGGGTATTTTAGATAATATAAAATAATTTATTGTGGGTCTTACAAACTGTAATTCACCTCAATCACAAAATCTGATCATTTTTTGGTCGGATTTCTGATTCTATAGTTTTTAAGGACTCAGAATTTCAATTCTATATTTTTATTCCATTTTAAAAACAGAAATCATTAAAACTATTGAATCAAAATTCTAATTTCTTAGTTGTTAATGGTTCTAAACATGATGTAAGGGATTTGAAATTGGGAAGAAACATCATCCCCTAATCTTTGGGTTTGTGGCGTGTGAGGGGGTCTTTATGCGTCATATGGTGATTTCTCAAATCGTTGGGCCATGCAGCATTTTCTTAGACATTTTGAAGTAGTCCACACAAGAAACAATTCGTTCCTCTCTTTAGTAAAAAATGTGTTGGATCTTTAGAAACTTTCATCTTCCAACTGACTCCCTCCACTTAACCTTATCTGGACTCCCTTTAATGATTTTGAATTTTAAAATTTTAACCTTATAGGAACTCGTCCATTGATTTTGAATTTTGGATTGTAATAAAAAAATAAATTTATCGAGAGTGAGATTTGAACCCATAATTTTTTATACCAAACCTTAAACTAGCATCTCAAACCAAATCAGCCATTTAAATTTATTGTTAAAATTATTTCTTTATTTTCTTTTGATAACATGTTATGGCCTAAATTGGGTATTAGTCCAGAAGTAGCTCAAATTCATCTAAATCGAATTTCAACTTACCCAATAATAGCCATAATTGGGTTTAGTTCAGGGGAATTGAGATGAGTATCTAAACCGCACTATTGTATTTAACTTAAGCCAAAAAAAATAATTAGATTCTATTAATAAAAGATAATTAAGAATTAAGCCATGTGACTAGGCTAAGATGTTGCATTTGATCCTATTATTAATAATCAGACTTGCTGGTTGAGCATGAATTACTACCTTGGCCCTAAAGCTCATAACAGCCTGAGCTCAAGACTTGAGATCAATCCACTTGGTCTTAACAAAGTTTCTTGATCAAGCCTAAGTATTTGATTCAATTATAAAGATTTTGGCCTAATCATATTAGGTTATTGATCTAAAATGCTGCATTTGGCTCTTAATTAAATCTAATTGATAAATTTAATTTCATTTATATTAATTGATATTGAAGGTATCATGGATTAGACTAGCTAGTTAAATTCATTTGTTGATCTTGATTCAATGTATAGTCAAATGGGCCAAACAACTGAAACAACTGAGTTAGGGTGCTGGGTTAAATTTAATATCCAGATTGCTAGCCTTAATTAATACTTTTATCATGATCCAAATATGAAGTTTTTTGGTTTAGCGCCCAAATCAACCCATTTTGTAGTTTATAAAAAAAATGATGCATCTAATGCTCAAACTATAGGCTTTATTGGCCCAATCTATCTGATACGGCTGGCCGTTTCCTCTGGGTGGTATTATCTTTTGCACGATTTCGAAAATAATGATGTGACAGCAAAACCCAGAAATAGAACTCCAGCGCTGACCTTTGGCTCCGGCCTCCAGCGCCGGCCTCCAGCGACGGCCTCCAGTGTTGGCCTTTGGCTCCGCCTCCAGCGCTCCAGCGGCCTGCGCCGGCCTCCAGCGCTGGCCTTTGGCTCGACTTCCAGCACCGGCCTCCAGCGTCGGCCTCCAGCGCCGGCCTCCAGCGTGGCTTTTGGCTCCGGCCTCCAGCGCCGGCCTCCAGCGTCGGCCTCTAGCGCCAGCCTCCAACAACGGCTTTGGTCCTAACTTGATGCCTTTTTAACATGCACAATGACCCGTCTCATGCAACAGGTCCCGTGATTCGAGGTCTATTGCCGTGTACCTCGCTCACTGAAATCACGGGCAAGTGTTAGCACGTTCAGCAGTTACCGCTATAAGCGGCCCTCATCCAGCAACGGCTTAACCACTTGCCGTTCGGAGAAACTTATCCCAACGAGGAAGATTCGACGGTTCCAACGGAACGAGGTAAACGGGACCCCCAGACAGGTATAAGAGAGGACCCGAGCTCAATGCAAGGGGATCTCTCTCTCTCCTCTGCTGACATACAACATTCCTGTTCTACAAACCACTGACTTGGGCGTCGGAGGGTCCCCACCGGAACCACCGGTCCGGGACTTTTTGCAGGCTTTAGAAGGAAGACGGCGACCTCTCCATCCTCGAAGGCCTGCGAAGATCTCAGCTGCCCGACGCTCATCACGGGTGATTTGGCAGCAACAGATTGGCGCGCCAGGAAGGGGGCCAGTTCGCACGGGAGGAAGACGAAAGTTCTCCCTGTGACCCCACCAATTCTGCGAGGGAAACGATGGTGACTACACGAGCACAGGAGGCTTCCTCCAGTCAAGCCGCGGAGCGCATTCCACGGGCTGAGCAATCGGAGGCCAACCTCCATGTTCCGCCCCCTGCACAGATAAGCCGGCCTGACCGGCTCGAGGTTCTGGCTCACCAGGTCCAGGACCTGATGACAATGGTACGGGGACTGCAAGAGCATTGTTTGGCTGCTGCACCTCAACCCCTGCGCCCGATGAAGGGGTGCGGGGGACAGTCCAGTCTCACCAAGGCGGGACCCCACCTGAGGTCTCCCACCGCTCACCCCCTGAACCTCATCACCGAGGGGCCTCGAAGCGACGGCGGTCCCCCTCTCGCCACTCTGGTCGTTCCCCACCGACGGGGAGAGAGAGTCCAGACGGGTGCGTTCCTTACGCCGGCGATCTTCTTCGGCTTCTTCTTCCGATTCATCTCGAGATGGCACCCTCAGGAAGACTACCCGTCGGGCCGAGCAAAGGCTCGATGAGTATCATCGACGGTTGGAGGAGCTTAGCCGCCGGATCGCTATCCTCACGGGGGACTATGAGCGTCGCCCCCCACTTTCCCGGCATATCATGAAGGAACCGGTCCCGCCCCGTTCCGTCTCCCCCAACTGGATCCATACGATGGCACGACGGACCCCCTGGACCACCTGGAAAGCTACAAGGTCCTCATGCAGGTCCAGGGAGCGACAGACTCCCTTTTATGCGTCGCCTTTCCGGCCACCCTTCGCAAGGCGGCACGCGCGTGGTACTCCCGCCTGCCTCCACGCAGCATCAATTCGTTTCGGCAACTCGAGCGATCTTTCCTGGCCCACTTTGATGCCTGTCGAAAGATCCCACGAGTGGCTGATAGCCTCTTTGCTGTCCAGCAGAGGAGTGGCGAGACCTTGAAGGATTTTGTCGCTCGATTTAAGGAAGCAGCGTTGGAGGTGTACAACCTGGAAGACTCCGTAGCCACTTTGGCATTAAACGAGGACTTCGCCCTCCAGGTTTGCCTATTCCCTGGACAAGAAGCCTCCGAGTTCTTATGCTGAGCTTCTGAGCCGAGCAAGAAGTACATCCGCACCGACGAGGCGGATTCTTCCAGGAGGGAAGTTGACAAGAACACCAGTAAGAAACCACCACCTACTGATCATGCCGGTGCACGACCTCGGAAGCCTGAGCCTCCTCACCGCTCAGATCGCCGACCACAGACGCTTGTTCCTAAGGAGCAATTCACTCCCCTCATGGCTCCCATATCTCACATCCTGCTGGAGATCGAGGAGGAACCTTATTTCAAGCGTCCGGCTCCCTTGAAGTCTGGGACCCCCGCAACAAGGAGTTTTACTGCCGGTACCACCGAGACTATGGTCACGACACCGAGGACTGCCGCCATCTGAAAAAGGCCATTGAGGAGCTGGTTCAGCAGGGTCACCTGGGCAAATTCGTTCGAAGGGGAAACCTTCCCACTTCGGGCCCATCGGTGCCTCCGATTCTCCGGCTGGCGTGGACAATGCTCCAACGAAAAGACCATAGCTATGATTTCCTGGGGGGGTGGCGGTTCAAAGAGGCAGCGAGAGGGAATAGATTCTGTAATTCCTTTCTTTGGAAAGGATTTAGATGGGGTAGTTAATAAGCATGACGACAGCGTCGTTGTGTCCATGACTATAGCCAAACATCCTGTAAAAAGAATTTTAATTGATAGTGGGAGTTCGGTGGATGTTTTGAGCTACGAGGCTTTTGTTCGGATGAATCTGTCAAAGTCTTCCTCCGACCCGTTGCCGCGCCTCTAATGGGCTTCACTGGAGACTCGGTGAGCGTTGAGGGGGAGATTGCCCTCCCAGTCACGGCTGGAACCCCTCCATGTCAGAGCACCGTGGTTATAAATTTCTTGGTGGTCCGGGTCCCACTGGCTTATAACGCTATCTTGGGGAGACCAGGGTTGAATCTGCTAGATGCCGTAATCTCCACTAAGAGATTATTGGTAAGGTTCCCCACCGACGAAGGAGTCGGAGAGATGAAAGGGGAGCAAAGCCCGCCACCGCTTGCTATCATTTGTCTCCCAGCCCGCTGGAAGCGGCGTCGGCAATAGCCTCTGAGCCGCTCGATCCCCGGGAGCTGGGAAGGAGGGGAGAGCCAGCCGAGCACCTTCTGACCCTCCCCTTGGGTGATGACCGGCAAGGACTGTTCAGGTGGGGGCATTGCTTCCAGAGGAGGCACGTGATCGACTTCTTACTTTCCTGCGTGCCAACACCGACGTCTTTGCATGGTCGTCCTCAGACATGCCGGGCGTCCCCGAAGAAGTGATCACCCATCGGCTCAACCTCAGGCCAGAGTGTCGGCCGGTCCGACAGAAAAAAAGAAACTTCGCTCCAGATAGACAGAAAGCTATCGACGAGGAAGTTCGCAAGTTAATGGCTGCAGGCCATATTCGGGAGGTTCATTACCCCGAATGGTTGGCCAATGTGGTGGTCCGTAAGACCAATGGAGCTGGAGAATGTGCGTGGATTTCACCGACCTCAACAAAGCATGCCCTAAGGACAGCTTTCCCTGCCCCGGATCGATCAACTGGTGGACGCTACATCCGGCCATGAGGTCCTTAGCTTCATGGATGCTTTCTCTGGATACAACCAGATCCGGATGAATCCGGCGGATGAAGAAGCTACCTCCTTCATAACTGAGAAGGGGTTATACTGCTACAGGGTAATGCCTTTTGGGCTAAAGAACGCGGGAGCCACCTACCAAAGGCTGATGAACAAGGTCTTCGAAGGCCAGATAGGACGCAACATGGAAGTGTACGTGGATGACATGTTGACAAAAAGTGTCCACGCCACTGACCATATCGCGGACCTAACGGAGACTTTTGACAACCTTCGTCGGTACCAGATGAAGCTGAACCCACGCAAGTGTGCATTTGGGTGACAGCCGGAAAGTTCTTGGGTTTCATGGTACCCGGCGGGGGATCGAGGCAAACCCGGACAAAGTTCAAGCCATCTTGGACATGAGGCCTCCCCCAACAAGAAGGAAATACAGCGCCTGACGGGAAGGGTGGCCGCCTTAAGTCGCTTCCTGTCCAAGTCCGCTGAGAGGTGCCTACCTTTCTTCAAGGCGCTCCGCAGGTCAATGAATTCGAATGGACGAAAGAATGTCAAGAGGCGTTCGAGGGGTTAAAGGAATTCTTATCTACCCCGCCGCTGCTAGCCAAGCCACAGGTGGAGAAGAACTCCTTCTATACCTCGCGGCCTCTCCTGAAGCCGTTAGTTCTGTGCTGGTCCGCGTGGACACCAATGGCATGCAAAGGCCAGTATACTACACAAGCAAGGTGCTCCACGATGCAGAGACCAGGTACTCAAATATGGAAAAGATTATCTTCGCATTGATCGTGTCTGCCCAGCGTCTGCGGCCATACTTCCAAGCCCACCCGATCGCGGTGATCACAGACCAACCTCTGAAGACAGTTCTCGCTCGCCCGGATACTTCCGGCCGGCTGGCAAGGTGGGCCCTTAAGTTGGGGGAATTCGATCTGTCTTTTTGCCCCCGGTCGGCCATGAAGTCTCAAGTCTTGGCAGATTTTTTGGTCGAATGCACTTGGGGAGAGGAGCAACCTAAAGAACCTCCTACACTCAGCCCCTCGGAACCAGTGATGATGAATGGGTCCTTCATGTAGACGGGGCGTCGAATTCTCAAGGGAGCGGAGCAGGCCTCATCTTGGCCAACTCGGATGGAGTTGTAACCGAGTGTGCACTTCGCTTCCTCTTTCCAGCCACTAATAATCAGGCAGAATATGAAGCTTTGCTGTCCGGGATGAGATTAGCTCGAGAGCTTGGGGTGAAACGCCTTAGGGCATTCACCGACTCCCAACTGGTCGCTGGCCAAATCAAGGGAATATGAAGCAAGGGATCCCATCATGTCCCGCTACTTAAGTATGGTGCAATCGCTGGCTTCTCCCTTGGCTCACTTTAGCGTCAGCTACATTCCTCGACAGGAGAATGCTAGAGCCGACGCCTTATCCCATCTTGCCACCTCAGCCGATGGGATGTTGGGAAGAGCTTATGTGGAGCACTTAGAAGCCCCGAGTATTGACGTATCAAGAGAAACTCTACCAGTGGAGCAGGAGCCTTCCTGGATGGATGCCTATGTCCGGTACTTTACCGAGGGTACCCTCCCAGAAGACCCTGCCGAAGCCAGGAAACTTAAAAGACGGGCCCCAAAGTTTTTCATAATGGAGGGAAAGCTCTACCGAGGTCGTTCTCATACCCAGTCCTCAGGTGTGTCGGTCCCACCGAAGCCAATTATATTCTATGGAGATACATGAAGGTATATGTGGAAGCCATCTGGGGGGCAGGGCTCTTGCATACAAAGCCCTACGGCAGGGGTATTACTGGCTGACAATGAAGGAGGATGCATCCGAACTTGTCAAGAGGTGCGACAGCTGCCAGCGCCATGCCAACATTCAACATCAACCGGCATCCCAGCTGACCCCCCTGGCTGCACCCTGGCCCTTCGCACAGTGGGGCATGGACATCCTGGGACCGTTCCCTCCAGCCTCCGGACAACGCAAGTTCCTAGTGGTGGCCGTCGACCATTTCACCAAGTGGATCGAGGCGGAGGCTCTCGCTAAGATCACGGAGGTCAAAATAAGGACTTTCTTCTGGAAGTCTGTGGTGTGCCGGTTCGGGCTACCGCACACCCTCGTTACTGACAACGGCCGACAGTTTGACAACACGGCCTTCCGGGAATTCTGCGATGGCCTAGGCATCCATCATCGATTCACCTCCGTGGGGCACCCCCAAACCAACGGTGCAGCCGAGGTGACCAATCGCATCATCCTCCAAGGACTCAGGGCTCGGCTAGATAGCTGCAAAGGGCGCTGGGTGGAGAACTCCCCAGTGTACTGTGGGCCTACCACACGACGCCGCGAGCCCCTACTGGGGAAACTCCTTTCAGCCTGGTCTTTGGGACCGAAGCGGTCATTCCGGTGGAGATAGGAGTTCCCAGTCCCCGGACGGAATTATACCATGAAGAAAGCAACTCAAACCAGCTGCGAGCCGATCTAGATTTGGTGGAAGAATTGCGAGACCAAGCACAGCTTCGCATGGCAGCATTCCGTCAGCGAGCGGCCAAGTACTACAATGCTCGAGTGCGATCCAAGACGTTCCGTCCCGGAGATCTCGTTCTGCGAAGAGCTGAAGTATCAAAGCCAACAGAGGGGGGCAAGCTGGCACCAAAATGGGAAGGACCATACCGTGTCAAGGAGGTACTTCACCACGGGGCGTACAAAGTTGAAGAGCTAGATGGGAAACCACTTCCTCGCACCTGGAACGCCGACAATTTACGCCGGTATTACCAGTAATGCTATCTTCATTAATTTAAATCCATTTGATAGTTTGATGTTCGAAATGTTCACATTCTTTTTGAATGAGTATGTTCGGCAATTAAAAAGACCGGTTCTGCACCGGTAATTAAAGACCGGCTCCGTGTCGGCACCAAAGACCGGCTCCGCGTCGGCAAAAGACGGCTCCGCATCGGCACCAAAGACCTCCGCGTCGGCACAAAGACCGGCTCCGCGTCGACATCAAAGACCGGCTCCGCGTCGGCACAAAGACCGGCTCGCATCGGCACCAAAGACGATCAGGCTCCGCGTCGGCACTAAAGACCGGCTCCGCGTCGGCACACTAAAGACCGGCTCCGTCGGCATCAAAGACCGCTCCGCGTCGGCACTAAAGACCGGCTCCGCGTCGGCAACTAAAGACCGGCTCCACGTTGGCAACTAAGACCGGCTCGTCGGCAACTAAAGACCGGCTCTGCGTCGGCACTAAAGACCGGCGCCCCGCGTCGACACTAAAGACCAGCTCCGCATCGGCACTAAGGACTGACGCCCCGCGTCGGCACTAAAGACCGGCGCCCGCATCGGCACTAAAGACCGGCGTCCCACGTCGGCACTAAGGACCGATGCCCGTCGGCACTAAAGACCTCCCGCGGCACCAAAAACTGGCTCCCTGCGTTGGTATCCGGGACAATGTTTCGGCTCACAATCACATTTCACGTAACCTATCTGACGAGGCACCATTGGTTGGTGATTCACGACAGCTTACACAACTAAAGCTGATTATAACCAAAGGCACGCAATGAGGGTTAAAACATTCATTGATGGCTAAAAGGTTACAAAATTGCTGACCTGAGTCGGGCTTAGAGCAATACAAAAAAAACTACTAAGGGTTATTTGGGGCCTGGTCATCATCTTCAGGGACATCATCTGGCTTCAGCCCATCAATGTCCTCCAGGTCGTAGAGTTCTTGGATTTTTTCCTTGCAATCTTGGAAGCCAGCATTATAAGCAAACGCCGCCGACGGCTAGCTCCTTATAAAAGGCTTTAGACTTTCTGAAATCCTCTACGGCCTCTGCAGCCCTTTTCTCCGCCTCAAGGGCTCTCTGCTCGGACTCGACGGCCTCCCTCTTGGCCTCAGTCACCGCCGCCTCCAAGTCGACAATCTTGGCGTCGGACTGGCGGGCGGCCTCTTTAGCTGCGTCTATTTCAATGGAGGCGGAATCCAATCGAGTCTTCAAGATGCACATTTCTGATTCCACCACCTTCAGCTCTCCTCGGCCATCCTTTGCTTTTCCTCGGCCGCCTGAGCGTTATCCAGCTCATTGGCTGCACGACGCTGGGCAACTTCCAGCGTACTCGGCCTTCTCGGCTCTCAGTCGGATGGTTTCGACTCGCCTTTGAGGGTGGCCCGGGTATCCTCCAAAGCCATTTCCTCCTTTTCTGCCCTGGCTTGAGTGATAACATCTCCTCCCGCGCCTGGTCGATAGCAGTATCACTCAGGGTCCAAAGTTCCCTCATGGCGATCAGAGAGTTCAGGGCCTAAAGGGAATGTCAATATTAAAAAGCAAAATAAAACAAACGAAACAAAGAGGAAAAATGATAATGGAGCAGAAGCTCACCCAGAGATGTGCCACAGATGCCTCGCGGAAGAAGGTGGCTCTCCCTTGATGCCGGAGAAACTCTTGCACCTCCACCACAGATGCTTCATCTAAGGCCCGCTCGCCCAGCGGCTGTGGTTCGCCAACAGTGATTGGAAGGAAGGGTCGACGCCCTCCTTTCCCTTGGCACGGGGTCCGCGGAGGTGGATTCCGCCTCTGACTCTGCTGCCTCTGGCCCCTTGACTGGTGGAGGCTCTTCGGTTGTTGCCCCTACGGGGGGCAGGATAGCTGCGGGAGTTGGCCCTATTGCTGCAGGAGCTGCTCCGTCTCCACGGCTTCGGGCAAGGTGACGGCGCTTTTGCGACCTGCTCAGGAGAAGGATCGAGCAGGATGACAGGAGGAGCTGGAACTAAAGATATCCCTTCTACTTGGCTCCGCCCGACTTCCTCGCCGACCTCGGCCCTACCGTATCTATCTTGGCGGGCTCGTCGGCTTGGGCTCTGGCCGCCTCGCACACGTGCGGGGATTCTACAATTTTGGCCCTTTTAGCATCGGCCTCCCAGCGTCGGCCCTTCTAGGGTCGACCTTCTTCAAAACCTTGGCGCGCAGGGGCTTCACAACTCTAGCCCCTCCAGCGTCGACCCTTCCAGTGTCGGCCCTCCCGCGTCGGCCCTCCCCGTCGACCCTCCCTGGCCCTCCCCGGCCCTCGCTTCGATCCTCCTTGGGATTTTGGCAACGGCCCTTCTCTCAGCAAGGGACTCATTCCCCGTAGCCTTCCTCTTCCTAGTGGCCGCCTGCCTGAGCTCGCGAAGTGATGGCGCCATCCCTATAAAGCGGAAGATGAAGTTAAAAAAAAAAGAAGGGGGAAAAAGGAAAAAGAAGGTGAGTAATCAAGTGCTCACCGCTCGAAGGAATTAAGCCGGCGAGACGAAGGCTTTCCTCGGCTAGAAGCTTATTACACCGAGGGACATCGGCAGTCAGAAGCTGCCCGAATGCCATCCGATCTCTTGGAAGGATGGAGGAATCCCTATTGGCATCAATGTTGGGTGTCCCCCAGCTTCCGCGCACCCCGTCGATATCAACAAAAAAGAACTTATCCTTCCACCCTTGACGGAGGTGGGAAGGTACAACTTAAGGATCCTATTGGACCTAGGGGTGAAGGACCACCAACCTGATTGCTTGCGGAGGGTATAAAAGCTACGGAATAAGGAGATGCTGGCCTCTATGCCTTGCAGGTGACAGAGAACCAGAAAGCCAACGATGGTTCGGATCAAATTAGGCACTAGCTGGGAAGGTGTTAGAGAATATCGGTCCAGAAGATTGAGAATGAAAGGGTGGATAGGTAGTCGAAGTCCGGCCTTAAAGAAGGCTCCGTACAAGGCAACTCTTCCGGAACGGGAAGAGGTTACCCTGTCATTAGGAGCAGGGTAGAACAAATGAAGGTCTGACGGAAAGCTATATTTGGCTTTCAGATTTACTATGTCTTGAGTAGACATAGTGGAAGCCGTCCCTTCGGGGGACTCCTTGACGACGCTAGAAGGACCAGCAGCCGTTGGACGGCTCCGGGCGGAAATCCACCCGCCGGTCAGATGACTCCCGGCTACGGGGTGACTGACCGGCCGCTGTTCCGGCAAGGAGTGATTAGAGGAGGGGGTAGACCACTGGCTTGGTAAGAAGCGGAAGTTTGAGAAGGGGTGGGGGAACACCCCCAGGAATCGGAAATGGAGCAAGAAGGCGAGGAAGCCAAGGAGACTAACCTGGAAAACTTGAGCTAAGATCGAAGGAGCACGAGGAGAGAACGAACACGGGAGACGAACGGATGCTTGCGTAGCGTAAGAGAAGGGAGGATGGGAGGATAAGGACGATTTTTCCTCTTATAACCCCATTTCAAATCACCCCACGATCGTCCGTTCTGGCTACGTGTCCACCTTCAAATGGAAGGCGCTTCGGCGGCCTACCAGCGCGAAAAACACGAAAAGCTCCACCAATAAAGAGATGGCATTGGCCTTACCATAACGATGACGCTCGCCTTTTGTGACTCATTGCTCGAGGGAAATCCTCTCCAATCCCAACAGCCCGGACAGGCGAAATGATGGCGCAAAAATCGGCCGCCCAGAGGATATTAACACCCCTTTCGCGGGTGATTGTGCGCTCACCCATCTCAGGGGCAGGGGGGCATCTGATACGGCTGGCCGTTTCCTCTGGGTGGTATTATCTTTTGCACGATTTCCAAAAATAATGATGTGACAGCAAAACCTAGAAATAGAACTCCAGCGCTGACCTTTGGCTCCGGCCTCCAGCGTCGGCCTCCAGCGCCGGCCTCCAGCGACGGCCTCCAGTGTTGGCCTTTGGCTCCGGCCTCCAGCGCCGGCCTCCAGCGTCTGCTGGCTTTGGCTCCGGCCTCCAGCGCCGGCCTCCAGCGCTGGCCTTTGGCTCCGGCCTCCAGCGTCAGCCTCCAGCGTCGGCCTCCAGCGCCGGCCTCCAACAATGGCTTCGGTCCTAACTTGATGCCTTTTTAACATGCACAATGACCCGTTTCATGCAAACAGTCCCGTGATTCGAGGTCTATTGCCGTGTACCTCGCTCACTGAAATCACGGCAAGTGTTAGCACGTTCGATAGTTACCGCTATAAGCGGCCCTCATCCAGCAACGGCTTAACCACTTGCCATTTGGAGAAACTTATCCCAACGAGGAAGATTCGACGGTTCCAACGGAATGAGGTAAACGAGACCCCCAGACAGGTATAAGAAGAGGACCCGAGCTCAATGCAAGGGGATCTCTCTCTCTCTCAAGCTCTGTTGACATACAATATTCCTGTTCTACAAACCACTGACTTGGGCATCGGAGGGTCCCCACCAGAACCACTGGTCCGGAACTTTTTGCAGGCTCTAGAAGGAAGACGGAGACCTCTCGGCATCCTCGAAGGCCTGCGGAGATCTCAGCTCACCCGACGCTCATCGCGGGTGATTTGGCAGCAACACTATCATATTTTGAATATGATAGTTTTTGTATTAAAAGAAATCTAAGCCTAGTCTCCTTTTGGCGAGTTGAACAAATGGTCTCCTCAAGCTCTTGAGAGTAAGCAAAATAGCCATCAATGGGTCTTTCAAAGCTAATAAATAGTTAACCAGCGATTAACCTTTATATCATCTACCTTCATCTTGTAGGGAGAAACAATCTCCGAGGCATGCATATTTTAATAATTTAATAATAATTATCAATGCGGAAACTTAAAGATTACATATTAATCTATTTAACATGCATCAAGATCATATCTTTGCCTTATACTATAGGATCGTTTGATCTAAATTATACATATAAATTAAATAATCAAGATCATATTTTGATCTTCAAGATGAGAAGTCATAGTACTTGTCTGAAGCCTGTCTTAAGATCTAGAGATCAAATCACCTACCGGTAAATCCTTTATGCTCTGCAGCCGTTCAATCGTCCGGCCTCTAGTATCGTCCATGCGAAGCCCCCGAATGATCGGATTCCCAGGAGTGCTAGCTCGCAAAAAAATAACTTTGCTAATCTTGAATCCTTCCACTTGAATCTTCCAAACTTTTGCTAACACCAGAATCACACCAGGATTTTGTGTTTTAACTCTTTAGAATTTCAATCCATGACATATCGTGTGTTGTGTTGTTCGATAATCTGATGAAGAATGTCCTCTAATTTATAGGCTCAATTCAGCCTTTAGCATATTGAATTCTAACACTTAGAATTCTACCGTTCGGTAAAAACTAAAGAGACGCAACATTTAGTTAATTCTGACGTTCGGTCAAAACCTGTGAATTCTAACACTTAGAATTCCAACGTCTTGTTAATTCCGATGTTCGGTGAAAACCAAAGAGATGTGAATTCTAATACTTAGAATTCCATCGTTGGTTAATTTAAAAGGTACATTAATTTCAATGAATTCTAATACTTAGAATTCTAACGGAAACGATTTAGAAAGATTAAATTAATATATTAAATTCTACATGAGAATTTAATCAAGTTATCTCATCATGTGAGATCCTTATGCGAGGGGTTTGGGTTTGGATTTTGGTTTAAGCTAATTTAAATTTATTGGACTAAACCTACATAGATCATGGTCCTAGCCCAAATCAAATTTGTCTAGTCCTGAATCTATTTAAATCCAAATCAAGTCTAATTTCAAATCAATATTTGAAATTGATTAGTCCTTCTAATAGACTTAAACCAAATTGAATCTTATTCACTTGTACTTAACCCAATTGAGATAATTCAATCAATCAAATTGATTAATTAAATCATATACGATTCTCAATCGTTGATAGCAAATAGATCATCCTAGGAAACATCTATGTGTGTGACTCTTTAGGTTCGAACCTAAGCCGGTAGCATAGGATCAACTTTCTATACTAATCGATGTGCCCATCTAGCAATGGAACCCGACGTTCGGATAGGTCGAAGAGTTGCCGAGCAAACTCCAAGAACCCTAAGAAACAGTTACCATATAATTCATCCTTTTGACCACAAATGCTAAGGATGGCTTAAGAGTCAACTCTAAACAGCAAATCCATAAAGTGATTTCAACTTTAGTGATCATGTGACCTTCACATGAAGTGCCTTGGCCAAGGTTTGCTAAAATTGAAACACAAGCATTTCTTCTTTTAACGGGATATGTCAAATTTCATCTTGATCCATAACTGAATGCCACAAGTACTTGACTGCACCCAGTAACCTTTCGTAGCTAGATTAGAAATCCAGGTGGTACGACACCTAAGTACAATGAGTTGCTTGCAAGTCACCGATTGTGATCTTCAGGTCTAAAGGATACTTATACCCATATCTTCTCAGATTAACTCTTGACAGCAAAGTATCCGAAAATGAGTCACGTTCGGTGAAATGTACTCCTATACTTTCACCTGTATGTCATACTAGTATCTCTACACTCCTTGGTTAAGAGGACAACCAACAAATATGATATACAACGTCCTATAATTGATAGTATTATGACCTTGTCATAGTATATCATTTGGTCGCGAACTCTTTTAAGGACCTTCAAAGATAAATCCTCTTTATCGTGAAAGAAGATCCCGAGGGCTTCATTACTATTAGGAGTTTTAAGAAGATATTCTTGTAATGAATAAACTGCCAAATAACTTTTATTAATATATCAATTTATATATAATTTACATTAGCACAATCATCAAATGATTGGCTTTAGGATACAATTCCCAACAAACTCCCACTTAGCCTAAAACCACTCATTACAATATCTAATACCCATCTTCAACTTATAGTCGTCAAACTCCTTGATGCTGAGTGCTTTAGTAAATGGGTCACCTAGGTTTTTCTTTCCGTCAATCTTCTGAAGATTTATGTCATCTCGTTCTACAATCTCTCGAATAAGATGAAACCAACGCAGTATGTGCTTGGTGCACTGATATGCTCGTAGTTCCTTTGCTTGAGCTATGGCACTAGCGCTGTCACTATACAACAGGACTGATCCATCTATGAAAGGTGCCACTCCAAGTTCGGAGATGAACTTTCGTAGACACAGCTTCTTTCGTGGCATCTGATGCAACGATGTACTCTGCCTCGCACACTGAATTTGCCACTATATATTGCTTGAAACTTTTCAGCAAACAGCTCCACCATTCAGGATAAACACGAGACCTGACACACTTTTGCTATCATCATGATCTGATTGAAAACTGGAATCAGCATATCCAACAAGTTTCAAATCAGACTCTCCATAGACTAACCACTGGTCCTTAGTATTTCTCAAATACTTAAGGATTGTCTTAACAACTTGCCAGTATTTTTCTCCTGGATCAGATTGGTATCTACTCACTACTCCTGAGTATGCCACATTTGATCTTGTACATATCATACATAATCGATCCCACTGCCGAAGCATATGGAATTCGATTCATACGTTCTCTTTCATTAGAAGTTGTCGGACAATCCTGCTTAGAAAGATGAATTCTATGGCCTATCGAAAGATAGCCTTTCTTGGAATTCTCCATGCTAAACCTCTTTAGCACGGTGTCAATGTACGTAGATTGGGATAAACCAAGCATCCTCTTAGATCTATCTCTATAGATCTTCATCCCTAGGATGTATGATGCTTCTCCCAGATCTTTTATGGAGAATTATGATGATAACCATATCCTTATTCCTTGTAATGCAGGGATATCATTCCCGATTAAGAGAATATCATCCACATATAATACAAGAAATACAATAACAGAATCGTTAGCCCATTTATAAATGCAAGGTTCTTCTTTATTCTTAACAATGCCATAAGATTTGATTACATTATCAAATCGTATGTTCAACTCCTAGATGCTTGCTTAAGTCCATAAATGGACTTCTGTAGCCTGCACACTTTAAACTCGTCATCAGATATAAAACCTTCAGGCTGTATCATATACACCTGTTCTTCTAAATTATTATTTAGAAAAGTGGTTTTAACATCCATCTGCCAAATCTCATAATCTAAGTGTGTTGCTATAGCTAGCATAATCCAAATAGATTTTAGCATTGCCACAGAAGAAAATGTTTCGTCATAGTCAATACCATAACGTTGACGATACCCCTTGGCAACGAGACGTGCTTTGTAGGTCTCTACCTTTTCATCTGTGCCTCTTTTCCTCTTGAAAACCCACTTACACCCTATGGGTTTTATCCTTTCGGGTGGGTCAACTAATGTCCATATATTATTTTCATTCATGGAATCAAGTTCGGATTTCATGGCATCAAGCCATTTATTAGAGTCAGTCCTTTGCATAGCATCCATATAGGTGATCAGATCCTCATTGTTCTCATCGACCTCAATAGGATCCTCGTTCTGTACCAAGAAACCTAAGTATCTATCTGGTTGATGTGGTACTCTACCAGATCGCCTTAATGGTACATCTAAAATGGGTTTTGAGTTTGATCTAATCAACTCAGATTCTAAGGATTCACTGGTTTGTGTTGTTCCTTCTACTTGATGAACTTCCTCAAGTTTAATATTAGAGCTATTTGTTCCTTCACTAAGGAACTCATTTTCAAGAAAGCTCTATTACTAATGAACAGCTTTTGTTCTTCAGTATTGTAGAAGTAATATCCTTTGGTTTCTTTTGGATAGCCGATAAAAAATATTTGTCAGATTTGGGTTCAAGTTTGTCTGATTTTGCACGTTTCACATAAGCCGAACACCCCTAGACTCTCAGATAGGTGATAACCGGTTTATGTCCATACCACATCTCATGTAAAGTTTTAGAAACAGACTTACTTGAAACCTTATTGAGAATATGACAAGCTGATTCTAATGCATATCCCCAAAATGATATTGGCAAGCTTGAAAAACCCATCATGGACCGAACCATGTCTAACAGAGTTCGATTCCTTATTTTGACACACTGTTATGCTGCGATATTCCTAGAGGAATCCATTGGGAGAGAATTCCATTCTCCCTTAGATATGTCACAAAGTCATTTGAAAGGTATTCGCCTCCTTGATCTGATCGAAGGGTCTTAATACATTTTCCTATTTGTTTTTCTACTTCTTTATGATATAGTTTGAACATTTCAAACGACTCAGATTTATTCTCATAAGATAGACATAACCAAACCTAGAAAGGTCGTCTGTAAAAGTAATGAAGTAGTAATATTCACCTTTGGCACAAGTGCTCATTGGTCCACATACATCAGTATATACTAGACCCAATAGCTCTTTGGCTCTTTCACCTTTTTCAGTAAAAGATGGCTTGGTCATTTTACCAAGAAGACATGATTCACATGTAGTTAATGATTCATAATCATCAATTCGAAGGATGCCCTCCTGAGTTAACCTGTTTAATCTGTTCTTATTGATATGACCCAGCCGATGGTGCCAAAGATAAATATATGTGATATTAGTTATTTTAGAGCGTTAATTGATTTGTACACTACATTTACAGTCTGTGATAATATATAAATGCCATTAGAAAATGCCCAATTATTACAGTGACTCCATTCATAATGATATTCAAAGTAACATCCTTTATTGAATTTTCATAATGACTTTTGGCCAAAAGGCCTACAGAAATTACATTCAACAAAAACATTGGGCAAAAATGATAATCATTTAGTACAATGACATTTCTATTAAAACTATTTCAAGAACTCCTAATGCCAGAATTGAAACTAATCTTCCATCGCCGACATTAAGGAATCTTTTATTGTCCTCAAATCTTCTAGTGACTTGTAGTCTCTGCAATGAATTGCAAATGTTAAAAGGACTCCTGGTATCCAATACCCAGGTCTGATTATCATATACAGAAAAATTACAAAGTGTTATCATATAAATACCTTGTTGAGCAACATCTTGTCCCTTTTTCTTCTTTGGCCTGTTTGGATCAAGTGTGGCAATATAAAGAGGACAGTTCCTCTTCCAGTGCCCTTGCATCTTGCAATGAAAGCATTCAGCTTGACTTTTATTAACTTTCTTCTTCTGCATCTGACCCCTTATAGATGTCCTAGCATGTTGAACCTTTTTTTTATTCTTTTTCTTCTTCCTTTTTCCAAAGGGTTAACGCCCTACCTTAGATTCTTCAATCACATTAACCAAACCCTTAGAGAGTTGGTTATCCTTCTTAAAGTTCTGTAACAACCCCAACAAACCATGGTAGTTGACTGCAGGCTTTGTCATTCGATAATGAGTAAGGAAAGGTCGGAAGGATGTAGGCAAGGAATTCAGAATCGCATCCTTTCCCAACTGTTTATGTAAGGGAAAGCCGAGTTTGCTTAGGAGTTCTATCTTCTCGATCATATACAATACATGATCAGTGACAGGAGATCCATCCCTCATTCGAGCATTAAAATAGCATAACTAGTCTTGTGCCTTTCAACATCGTCGGGTGTGCCGAAAGATTTATTCAACGCTTGAATGATTTCTTCTGGCTGAGCATTCTCGAACAGGCAACCGAATTCATCGTTCATTGCTGCTAGCATGATGCAACGCACGCTAGTTCTATCACTGAGCCACTTCTGATAAGTGTTTCTCTCAGAACTTTGGGTGTTTGCATTAGGCATCTCAGGTGCAGGATTATTCAGAATATATAGAATCCTCTCATGCTCAAGGACGATCTTAAGTTTTCTAAACCAGCTATTGAAATTTAAACCATTCAACTTGTCACTATCCAATAGGGACCTTAATGATAAATTAGTGGTATGTTCTGCATAAGGAAAAACTAAAGTTTAGTAGTATATAAATTGATTCAGTCTAAAGACTTGGACTTTAGTCTAAAGATTCTTCTACTATTTTATTCAAATTGGCAGCCTCTACAGCCCAATTCGAAGAATTATTCTTAATTCTTTAGTGGGTACTAAGATCTACATAGACTACATACATGCCCAAGTAAAGCTTGGCCAACCCATATGCATCTAAGAGCAGGTTCAAAACCAATTGTTTTCCAAAATAATTCTTAGTGTTCATTTTTGCCCCATGCTCCTCTTCAGCAGGCATGGAGTGCCTCCACTGAAAGTTTTGGTTAGGTCCAACCATTAAATGATATAATCAGTGTAACCTATCAATAGACGACTAAGCCTGAGTGAAGCTCGGCTCACCTGACTGTCTATTTAATAGTTACGCTGACTTATCATATAATGAATGATAATTCCGATGGTTGACAAGCACCAGGCATGGAGTGCCTTCAATATTATCAATACATCGGACTCATTATCACCCACCTTAATGGGAGGCTATGATCTAGTTATCATATAACTATTTCATTTTAAGGACCTAATAATTTTAGAGGATTTAATAATCTGAAGATAAATTGACTAATCAAGTTCTCCCACTGAATCTATGAAATCGGTAGAATGAAACAAGATTAAGTCAGGTTAAGTGGCACCTAAATTAGTCAGATCAATTTCTTATAGGCATGGGTCAACCTGAATCAGGAAAATGATCTGAATCATAAATGGTTCACTATATTGACCAGGTAAGTGGGATCGATGGGAGGGATATGCCATTAAGTCGTTAAAGATGCATTAATACGAGTAGCTCCCATTAAAAACCATTCGATCGTTGATCCTAGAGCAACTTGCCAACTCACCTTGACATCATATGGTCAACCAATTTTGATTTGACCATCTAAAAGATTCATGCTCAACCACGGAGCCTAATCTACTTCCATTTGGTTTAATCAAAGACATGAACATGATCAACTACAACTATTATTTGATTTAGAGCATCCTTAACCTAATCTAATCAATTTAGATTTGATCAAATACTCTTATAGTCCATTTGATTTAAACCTTAGGGTCTAACCCTTTATAGACCTAATTTAGCTAATCCAAAAGATTAAATATATTTCATGTTTCCATAACTTTCATGTCATATATTTCAAATCATGCATCACTTGCATTATATAACTACTCATAATTCCTATATTTAGATCATATCTAAATGATTATGAATAAATATTTGACATTCAAATAAGGCTCTCATAAATATTTATATGTTTCATAACATAGATAACAAGCTATCATATCTCATATCTATGTTTTTATACTAAACATGCAAATATCATGCTTTTATACAACATCAATATGTATCAAATATAAAACATCTCTTGAGAGTGTGTGTAATCTGTGTTTGGTGCCAAAGATCAATTTAAATTATCTTTTAACTAAGCATCAATAATAAAAGAACCATAACGTCACGGCAATATGTCACAGAATACCTCGTTGAATGGGTAATTTGGATTTTTAATCCATCTTTGACTGAATAGCCTGGTGATCCGTATTTGCTTTGATTACAAAATTAATAGGAGCATTAATTTACATGCAATAAATTAGATCAAGACGAAACCGTGGCTCTGATACCATTTGTAAGGAGAAACAATATCAGAGGCATGCATATTTTAATAATTTGATAACAATTATCAATGCGAAACTTAAAGATTACATATTAATCTATCTAACATGCATCAAGATCATATCTTTGCCTTATACTATAGGATCGTTTGATCTAAATTATATATAAATTAAATAATCAAGATCATATCTTGATCTTCAAGATGAGAAGTCATACTACTTGTCCTGAAGTCTGTCTTAAGATTTAGGGATCAAATCACTTACCTTAAGAACAGTAGGTAAATCCTTTATGCTCTGCAACCGTTCAATCGTCCGGCCTCTAGTATCATCCACGCGAAGCCCCGAATGATCGGATATCCGAGAGTGCTAGCTCGCGAAAAAATAACTTTGCTGATCTTGAATCCTCCCACTTGAATCTTCCAAACTTTTGCTAACACCAGAATCACACCAGGATTTTGTGTTCTAACTCTTTAGAATTTCAATCCATGACATATCGTGTGTTGTGTTGTTCGATAATCTGGTGAAGAATGTCTCTAATTTATAGGCTCAATTTAGCCTTTAGCCTATTGAATTCTAACACTTAGAATTCTATCGTTCGGTGAAAACCAAAGAGATGCAACGTTTGATTAATTCGATGTTCGGTGAAAACCTGTGAATTCTAACACTTAGAATTCCAATGTCTTGTTAATTCCGACGTTCGGTGAAAACCAAAGAGATGTAAATTCTAATACTTAGAATTCAATCATTGGTTAATTCAAAGAGGTAATTAATTTCACATGAATTCTAACACTTAGAATTCCAATGGAAATGGTTTGAGAAGATTAAATTAATATATTAAATTCTACATGAGAATTTAATCAAGTTATCTCATCACGTGAGATCCTTATGCGAGGGGTTTGGGTTCGGGTTTTGATTTAAGCTGATTTGAATTTATTGGACTGAACCTACATAGATCATGGTCCTAGTCCAAATCAAATTTGTCTAATCCTTAATCTATTTAAATCCAAATCAAGTCTAATTTCAAATCAATATTTAAAATTGATTAGTCCTTCTAATAGACTTAAACCAAATTGAATCTTATTCACTTGTACTTAACCCAATTGAGATAATTCAATCAATCAAATTGATTAATTAAATCATATACGATTCTCATTCGTTGATAGCAAATAGATCATCCTAGGAAACATCTATGCGTGTGACTCTCTAGGTTTGAACCTAAGCCGGTAGCATAGGAGCAACTTTTTATATTAATCGATGTGCCCATTAGCAATGAAACCCGACGTCCGGATAGGTCGAAGACTTGCCAAGCAAACTCCAAGAACCCTAAGAAACAGTTACCATATAATTCATCCTTTTGACCACAAATGCTAAGGATGGCTTAAGAGCCTGTCAACTCTAAACAGCAAATCCATAAAGTGATTTCAACTTTAGTGATCATGTGACCTTCACATGAAGTACCTTGGCCAAGATCTTGCTAAATTGAAACACAAGCATTTCTCTTTTAACGGGATAGGTCAAATTCTATCTTGATCAATAACTGACTACCATAAGTACTTGACTGCATCCAGTAACCTTTCGTAGTTGGATTAGAAATTCAGATGGTCCGGCACCTAAGTACAATGAGTTGCTTGCAAGTCACCGATTGTGATCTTCAGGTCTAAAGGATACTTGTACCCATATCTTCTCGGATTAACTCTTGACAACAGAGTATCCGAAATGAGTCACGTTCGGTGAAATGTACTCCTACACTTTACCTGTATGTCTTACCAGTGTCTCTACACTCCTTGGTTAAGAGGACAACAACAAATATGATATACACGTCCTATAATTGATAGTACTATGCCCTGTCATAGTATATCATTTGATCGCAAACTCTTTTAAGGACTTTCAAAGATAAATCCTCCTTTATCGTGAAGGAAGATCCTGAGGCTTCATTACTATTAGGAGTTTTAAGAAGATTTCTTGTAATGAATAAACTGCCAAATAACTTTTATTAATATATCAATTTTATATATTTACATTAGCACATCATCAAATGATTGGCTTTAGGATACAATTCCAAACACGTCTCGCATGAAAATCAAAAGTGGTGCATTCGATGTGTAGAATATAGGCTCTACTTGCATATTTTGCCCAAATTTAGATATGAAAACTTTTTGATTAGTGCCCAATTCAAACTATTTATAGTTTAAGTACAATACATTTAAAGTCTCAACGATAGATCTTGCCTATCCTTTTTCTCATAGGCTAAATATGAAAAGTATTAAATTGCTGCCCAATTTAAATTATTTAAAAAGTTTATAAGAGGCAACTATATGTCATACCTTCTTTTTATAAGCCAAATACAAAAAGTTTTAAATTTTGGTCTAAATCAACTCATCCTTTAAACGATATGCCTTTCATCACCATGGTTAATTAATGTAATTGAGTGATGACTAAAATCATTTTAAATAATAAAAAATGAGAAAAAGTTTCCAAAGTGATTTTTTGAGAAAAATAAGGAGAGAAAAAAAAGAGAGGAAAAGATTACAACAACAATTCAAATTGAATTTAATAGAGAAAGCAAGAGATTTGAATAGCGTATTATCCTATGCACCATATGTGGATACAAATTAACCAGAAGAAGAATGGAAAGCAAGCAAGCACTTATCCCAGTTCACCCATTATTTCCACCCTTTAAGAGCTGCCAAATAGGAAATGGGAAAGTTAAGAGCAAAAATAAATTAAACTCCTGTCAGCCAGCTATCCCTCATTGACTTCAATTCCAACCTCGACAAGACCTGCACGTTGGTTCCTCTCTTCAATAATTCAATTCCACTCTCTTCTGTAGACTGTTCTACCACCCCACCCCACCCCACCCCCCACAACCCCAATCCCAAATTAATTAACCACCATGGCCCATGTCTTGGTTATCCCTTTCCCCATGCAGAGCCACATCAGCCCCATGCTTCACTGCGCCAAGCGCCTAGCCATCAAGGGCGCCCCTCGGACCACCCTCATCGTCTCCCGTTTCATCATCAACAACAACCTTGACATCAAGGCTGGCCCGGTCCACGTCGAGGCCATCTCCGATGGCCACGATGAGGGTGGCATGCCGTCCGCCGTCGACCTCGAAGTCTACTTCCAAAAGCTCGATGAGTTCGGCTCGAGGACCCTCGAGGAGCTGATCCTAGCCCATCAGAATCCGGCACCCCCGTCACCCATGTCATCTATGACACCTTCGTGCCTTGGGCCCACAAGGTGGCCCAGAAGCTAGGCCTGCCAGTGATTCCCTTCTCAACGCAATCATGCGCCGCAAGTGCTATTTACTACTACGTGACTCGAGGCTTGCTTGATGTCCCCAGCGTGCGATCCCTCAAGTCTTTTGAGGGATTGCCACCGCTGGAGAGATCGGATTTCCCTTCATTTGTTTTCAGAGATGGATCATACCCGACCCTCACCTCATATGCTTTGGATCAGTTCAAGTTGGGCAAGGATGACTGGGTCCTCTTCAACTCTTTTGATGACTTGGAGAGCCAGGTACACTTCTTGTGCTAATATAGTCAGTCACATGCATTGTTTCAAGGTGATTTCATTTATGACTACTTGTATAAATATTGAGTTCTGTCAGATCTATCCCGTTGAGTTGAGTTAAGTTGATTCTAACCAACATATAATGAATGCAAACGGCTCTATGTACAGAACTATTAAATATATTGATTTGAACCGATTCTTTAACCATGGGGGCATCTTATGCATTTATCTGTCATTTTAAATAATACATAACAACAAATCTTAATATAGATGATGCAAAAAATATTATTTTTTTAATAATAAAAAAAGTTAAAAAATAATATTTTAATATTTCTTGAAGCCTTGGGAAATAGAAAGTGAAGGCAAAATTTTAAAACATCTAGAAATTTTGAAGAGGCGAAAAATTTGCCACCTTGCCCAGGAAACAACACTAGAAAGCCCAATCTAGTTCCTCAAATAAAGATGAGAAAGATCGATCTCATGTTTTTCTTCTATGACGGGATGGATGGAGGGAGGAAGGGAGGGAGAGAGTAAGGGAGCGTACAGGCAGTAGGACTTGGAGAAGATGACGATGTCGTGGGCGGCCACGGTTTTCTTGACGAAGCCTTTCTTCGTCGCGGCGGCGGAGCACTCGAACGAGAGGCCGAGGAGAGTGGCGGCCACCGCGAGTGGATCCACCGTCGCCGTCCCGAGCCGCCATCCCACCAGCGCCATCTCTTTGCGGATCCCCGACTCGACCAATGACCAGATGAGTCGCGAAGGAAACGGGAGATTATTTATTAATTGATTGAATGATTGGAAAGAGAGAAAAAGAGATCGGCGTTTGGGGAAGCATCAGCGGAATCGGGAAGGCGGATCGATGGCGTTGGTCTTGGTCCATTCCTCTCGATCGAGGATGGAGCTCACGACCTCCTCGTCGGCATCGAGACCTGAGGGGGGGAAGAAGAGGAAGATGGCATTTGCTGTTCTTCTTGCAGGACTTCCGAGATGATGGCCATGACGTTCCTCGAAAAGCGAGGGATCTAGAAAGAAACCGGCGAGACGAATTAAAGAGACCTTGGAGAACTTTGCTTCGACGCTCTTTAATTCGTGTTACGGAAAAGCGCCGGTAAGCTGTGAATTTTTTTTAAAAAAAAATTACTATAATAAATTTTATTATAGTGATTATAGTATTTGCGTGCATGCATATTAAATTAAAGCAATTTGAGTAAAAAAAAAAGTGTTTACTTTATTCTTACATATCACATGTAAAGATGACTTAAATATTATTTAAGTTATTAAAATTTCACCATCATCCTTGTTATTAATATGTTTCTAATTAAATGTTATTCAATTATGAAATTATATATAAAAGATTGAAGCAATTTGGTTTATTTTATATCATGCATATGAGTGGATTAAATTAAGTCATTATAGTTTATTACAGGCTCTTTATCATGGCTTTAATTAATGCTATTTAAATGTGAAATTAAATGTGAAAATGAGACGTTGTTGGGAGTTTGAGTTGTCTGCCATACTTTTTTTTCCCTCAAAATGGGGTTAATTGGAATATTGCAAATCTATACCCATCTTTAACAGTGTTATGCATCCGTGTATATGTGTGTGTGTCATTTTATAACATATTTATGAAAACATACTATCAAAAAAAATATTAGTAATGCCAGTGCTCTCGTTGATTATACGAGCATATACATAGTTGTTTTGTGTAATGGCATTCATTTCTGCTTTCAGATGGTGTGCGTCCAAGGTTTAATTACTGACGGTATTCAAAGGAGAGTGGAACAAAAGTAATTTTGTAACTTATAAATCTTCCTCTAAAGAACACTCAGTTGGTGTGCAAATTTACAATTACTCCCTTTTAATTTGGATCATATGGTGTGCAAACAATAGAGAAAAAAGTTGCACCTACATCATCTGGTTCACCTTTTTTTTTTTTTATTGTGAGATTTCTTAGTTAGCGTCACAAGGTGTTTAACTCTATCAAATACATTTTTCACAAAAAAATTATAATTTATTTCTTGCTGTTTATTAAAGATAAATCAACAATACATTTTACCATTTTATGTTTATATTTTTTTTTCTCTTTTGAATTAATACCCTATATATTTCACTAGCTTATTAGATTAAGAAGCACATGGATAAAAAGTTCGTCTACATACAAATTAATACATATGCAAAAAAAAAAAAGTTATAAAATAAAAAAAAGAAAACTACGGACTTGTTTAGCATCAATTTCATTTTTTATTTTTTATTTATAAAATAAAATCATAGAAAATGAAATAAAAATTTTAGTTTTACTATTTTTATTTTTAAAAAGTTAATTTTAATATTTTTGAAAAGAATAAAAGTAATAAAATTAATTTTGCTTTAAATACTTTAAAAATAAAAGTAATTATGCCAAAAGACATCTATATATGAATCACGCTTCAGAACTTTTTCTTCCCATCTTACGATTGATATATGGCCACCATTATATATCTTGGCTGACTCTGATTAATTTGAATGTAGAAATGGTTCATATAAAATCTTATAGATACTTTGGATGAATTGCCTGAAGCAGATGATATTCTTGAGATTAAAATTTTATCAATCCAAATTAACTACCTATTTAATAAATAGATCAAAAATTCAAGTTTAAATCCAGATTTTTTATTAAATAGATAACAATTGACTCAACCCATACAACCCCATATTTATTAAATAAATCAAATCATGTTAAACAGATTAAAGAGCTAGCTTAAATAAAATTTTAACATATATATTAAATATGTTTAATTTAAAATTGATTAAGTGGGTCGAATTTTGCTAGCTTTATTATCATGAAAAAATTTCGAAGCTGGCATTGTACGTATGAATCAATGAAGAAGAAAAAGTCTTCACCGCTGATCATGAATTAGCTGTACGACGTTTAATTCAAACTAAAATAATACTAAATATAAACATATATATATATATAGGTTTAATGATAAGATTTTTCCATTAAATATTGTTTTAGGTGGTAGCAGGCTTGAAGAAATACATGCATGTGAAGAACATCGGGCCATGCGTGCCGTTGAAGCTGGACGAGGACGAGGGACGCAACTCGTACCGCGGCATGAGCGTGTCGAGAGGTGATGAGGAGACCTGCGTGAAATGGCTCGACGAGAAGCCACCTAACTCCGTTGTCTATGTGTCCTTCGGCAGCTTCGCATCGTTAGGAGTAGAGCAGATGGAGGAATTGGCGTATGGCCTCCAGGCAAGCGGCAAGTACTTCCTGTGGGTGGTGAGAGGCCCTGAACGGAAGACCCTCCCTCGAGAATTCATCGAAGAGCCGCCGGCGAAAGGGCTGCTGGTGAAGTGGTCTCCGCAGCTGGCTGTCCTCGCCCATGACGCCGTCGGATGCTTCGTGACGCACTGCGGCTGGAACTCGACGTTGGAAACACTCAGATTAGGAGTGCCGGTGGTCGCAATGCCACTTTGGACCGACCAGCCGACGAACGCTAAGTATGTGGAGGATGTATGGAGGGTTGGCAAGAGGGTATGCAGATCAGCAGCAGCTGGCGACCAGAAGAAGAAGAAGAAGATCGTCATGAGGACCGAGGTTGAAAGGTGTATAAGGGAGGTGATGGATGGAGAAAAGAGCGAAGAGATTCGAGGGAATTCAAGCAGATGGGGGACTTGGCCAAGAAGGCACTGATAGAGGGTGGGAGTTCTGATCAGAACCTCAATGACCTTGTCGAATATCTCAATGCAAAAAATATCATCCAGTTTAAGTAGCTAGCTTTTGAGTCAGAAATAATAATTAATCCAGCTCGATCGTGGAGGTCTAAGCTTGCGCGCTGTTGTTGTAAGAATGATATATATATATATATATATATCAAATGATTAAAATAAATGACTCAGAAATTTCTATTCTATTATGTGTGATCATTTGAAAATATATATAGTACGTACATAATTAAATGAAATATAGTAGGTCTGAAAACGCCCAAAGCTTTAATATTTAGATCAAATGAAACGCAAGCTTAATTTAATTTGATGCGCAGTCATCAAAGGCAAACAGTCATGATTTTTTTTTTTTTTTTCTGTACCTTGAAACCGTACTCCGGCAACATGCAACCGATCGAGTTGGGATCCTCGTGATGACATGAATTAATTAAAAAAAAATACAAGAAATGTTAAATTGTTTGTTCTCATATGAGATTATAATTGCTTGAGCTTCGCGGAACCTTCTTAGATGGACTCGGCATAGAATTAATTTGTTTTAGATCATGATTTATTCTGAATTGCTTGCAAATGCTTATGATCATATTGGTTTTAACTGGCACAGAAGAAGGTTGTAGGCTCTATCGTCTTGTTGTTTCAGCCCATTGTCTCAACATTAGGAGGTGTTTCCAGCATTACATATAATTATAATCCTAGAAAGCTAGCTTCTTCCTAATAGTACGTGATGCATGGTTATGTATGTTATCCTGATGAATGACAGGTTCCGCGGACAAAAGAATATTAAGCCCTTTGCTGTTGCTCTCTGCAGGAATGGGAATATTTTTACGAAGAAATGGGAATATTTTTGATTTTTTTATGAAAAACAGAAAAAAAAAATATATTTAAATAAAACTTATGTTTTTTTGATTTTGTAAAAAATAATTAGTGTGAAAAACATTAAATTGTTTTTCTTTAATATAGCAGTATTTTCCTTATTTTCTACCACCTTACCTCCATCAATTACTTCTATCTTCATCACTAAATAATCTTCACCATCCATAACTATCACCATCACATCATCCTCCTCCATCACTGTCATCCTCCTCCATCACTATTACCATTATACCTCCACCCATCATCAGGACTAAAATCACTGCCGCCATGCATATATCTCTACCATCATCACTTTCCATCACTTTTCACCACCATATCTTTACCATCGCCATCAATATATATTACTACCATTCATATCTTTACCATGGCCATCATATCTTTATCACCCACTATTCTACCATCATAGATTCACCAGCTACTACCACCTCTATTGCCTGCCTTTCATCACCAACCTCTATCGCTACACCTCCACCCACCATCATACCATGACCACTACCATACCTCTATTACCTCATTATTTTCATTACTATGATCACCACCACATCTCTACTATCCTTCACTGCAACCACCATCACTATACCAACACCATTCACCGTCCTGCCACTGCTGACTATCATCCCTATAATATATCTATCATACCTGCACCATTTATGACCACAGCCTCTCTCTTTACACCCTATCTCCACCACCATCACTACCATTTTTATCATACCCCCATCACCCACTATTATCACTATCATACTTGCAATATTCACTGTCATGGCTGTCTTTCTTTGCCATTCATCATCATATTTTCATTATAAACCATCCTTCACGGTCTTTTTTTTAAAAAAAAAATCTTTAAATTAAAAAATAATTTCCCAATCCCAATAAATGACGATGTGTGTCACGCCCCAGACCCAAAAATTTGAGCTAGGCGACAACCCGCCGCATGCCGGGCATGCAAGGCGTCTTGAACTTATCACATAAATCAATATAAAGCAAATTTCATATCCATGATTTGTTACAAACCAGAATTATCAGTCTTGGGCTATCTGCCCTACAAATAAATCTGAACTAAATCAAAATATAAAACTAAGTCTTCTTAATAGAAAACTCCTTCTATCTCAATTATCCATCTTCATTCCTGAGGCTCTGAAAAACATTATGAGAATTTTATGAGCTCACACTCAATAAGTAAGCCTAATATAATTTCAAAATTTCATTTATCAGGCTATCATTAGGTTCATGTCATCAGATCAATTAGCTTAATTCAATAACAATTACATTGTTTATACTGTCATTATTTTTCTTTATGTGTCCCACGGCCCTACAATACACATCATGTGTAGCCCTCTTAAACATCCCCTAAGAGGAAGGGTCCTGGTACCAGTCTGTCATCTGTCATCTGTCATGTGATAATCTGTCATGTGAATCTGTCATGTGATAATGTGTAGTCCTGGTACCAGTGTCTGTCATCTGTCAATCCGAGGAAGGGTGGTACCAGTGTCTGTCATCTGTCATGTGTGTAGCCCTCTTAAACATCCCCTAAGAGGAAGGGTCCTGGTATGTCTGTCATCTGTCATCTGTCATCCATGTGCACCGAGGTGACACATAAAGTTTTACTGTCATTATCATGATTACATATTATCATAGTAATAACATGATTTTGCCAAATTAACATAATTACATTTAACTGTAATTTCACAGTTCAATAATTAATAAAATTATAATACTTGACTTACTTACCACAGTACACGAATTTCACTTGATAACCCAGCTAATTGGACTCCTGGGAACCTACATAATCATTTTTCATTATTAAATTCCTAAAATCTGAATTATAAAATAATTCTTAAATCCTACCCAAACCACTTCACGGGCCCAACTTTGGGCTTGAATATCTCTCAATGTATACACCCAAATAGGGAAATAAAATTATTCCCAGAAACTAGAATAAATCCTGATTCGGGCCATATATTTATTTTATCATTCTCGGCCCGATACAAGGCCCAAAACGCTGCTCAAACTGGGCTCAGAAACGGCCCAACAAGGCCCAAACATCCAACGGCCCAGCGGCCCATTAATCTTTTTAACCCAGCTCCTCTGTTTCAAAAAAACAGAGGAGCGGATGCGCCGGCGGCCAGGGCCGCCGCCGGCCAAATTGGAGGCGGTCCGGCCGCCGTTGGCCGGACCGTGGCCGGCCGCCGCCGCGGCCAGCCTCCCCCCTCTCTCTCTCTCAATTTATCAATTTAAAGCTTTCTTTCTTTTTTCTTCCGCGTCTTCCACGGTGCCGGCGCCAATTCCGGCCAAATTGGCGTCGGTCCGGCCGCCATTGGCCGGACCAAAGCCGGCCATTGCCGCCCTTCCCTTCCTCTCTCTCTCTCTAATTTCTCTCTTCCCTCTCTTTCTCTCTCACTGTTTCCGCGGCTTACGGATTACGCCGGCGGCACGGCCGGCCACCATGGCCGGCCGGACCTCCACCGGACGCACGCCCGGCGCCGGTGGAGGTCTCCGACCAAGGCCCAGGCCCGGCGAGGCGGCGAGCACACCGCCGGGCCCGAACCAAGGATCGGACCGGCGGTCGTTTCTTCACAGATCTTCTTTCTCCCTCCTCCGCCCACTTCTCTCTCTCTTTCTCCGGCACCCCACCGGACGCCGCCCCCGGTGCCGGTGGGGTCGTCGGCCGGGGCTCAGGCCCGGCGAGGCGGCGGGCACGCCGCCGGGCCTGAACCAATCACGGAGAAGGAAGGGGAGAGAGCTGGGTTCTGTAACCCGGCTCCTCCCTCCTCTTCGTTTTTTTTTTTTTTAACTTTCTCTCTCTCTCAATCTTCTCTCTCTCATGCATGGACAGGGACTTACCAGAGACAGGCACGCTGGGGAAGAAGTCCGCACGAGGAGATGATGAGAAGGGGCGCCCACGTATGGTGGGAAGGAGGGTTCTACACCATCTTTTATAGGCATTGCAGAGTCCCCAAATCAAGGGACTCTGTAATTAGATATACTTGAAATTTAAATATCTAGAGTCTATCATCTGATCTCGTGATAACTCTCACGAGCAATTAAGATATACCTGGAATTCAAATATCTGGAGTCTATCATCTGACCTCGTGATAACTCTCACGAGCAATTAAGATATACCTGGAATTCAAATATCTGGAGTCTATCATCTGAGTGATAACTCTCACGAGCAGGAGAAGGGGATTACATTCTCCCCTCCTTATAAAAATTTCGGCCTCGAAATTGATAACTTTTATTAGAGAAAATTAAAGGTCCAAATTTCTGTCCCAAGGACTAACAATCAACTAAAGTTAACAGTTTTCAATCATTAACTATTTTAAGATACAAATAGTCGTGGATACTTTTCTTTCATTTCTTCTTCCAGTTCCCAAGTAGCCTCTCTTTCAGAATGATTATTCCATTGCACCTTGACATAGGGAATGGTACGCCGTCTTAGAACTTGATCTTTGCGGTCTACGATACGCAAAGGATGCTCTCATATGATAAATCTTTCTTCAACTGTATAGGCTCATATGCTATGACATGGCTGGGGTCAGAGATATACTTCCTCAGCATAGATACATGAAAAACATTGTGTACCCCAGATAGAATCGGAGGCAGTGCCAGGCTGTAAGCAACCTCTCCAACTCTGCTCAAGATCTCAAAAGGTCCAATATAACGTGGACTCAGCTTTCCTTTAATCCCAAATCTCATCACATCTTTGGTTGGTGATACCTTTAAGAAGACATGATCCCCAACCTGGAATTCCAATTCCCTTCTTCTGACATCAGCATAACTCTTTTGCCTGCTCTGAGCTGTACGAAGACGCTCCCTGATCAAATGCACCTTATCTACTGTTTGCTGAATCAGCTCAGGGCCTAGCAACTTCCTTTCCCCCACGTCATCCCAACATATAGGAGATCTGCACCTCCTACCATACAGAGCTTCAAATGGAGCCATCTGGATGCTGGCTTGGTAACTATTATTATATGCAAACTCCACCAAAGGTAAGTGGTTATCCCAAGCTCCACCCAAGTCCATCACACAGGCTCGCAACATGTCCTCCAGAATCTGTATGGTCCTCTCTGATTGTCCATCTGACTGGGGATGATAGGCTGTACTGAAGTTTAGTTTGGTTCCCATGGCCTTATGAAGGCTCTTCCAAAACTGGGACACAAACCTGGTATCTCTATCTGATACAATAGATACCGGAACACCATGGAGTCTCACGATCTGTTCAATATACAAATTAGCCAATCTTTCACTAGAGACCCCAACTCTGAAAGGTAGGAAATGAGCTGATTTTGTTAGTCTGTCCACAATGACCCAAACTGCATCGTTGCTCTTAGGAGTTTTGGGCAGACCAGTCACAAAGTCCATTGTAATCTTTTCCCATTTCCACTGTGGAATCATCAGAGACTGAAGAGGTCCCTGCAGGCCTTTGATGCTCGGCTTTCACTTGCTGACACACCAAGCACTTGGCCACATACTGAGCAATCTCCCTCTTCATGCCTTTCCACCAAAAATTTTCCTTTAAGTCTCTGTACATCTTAGTGCCACCTGGATGCACAGTATAGGGAGAGTAGTGAGCCTCTTTCAAAATTTCAGCCTTTAGCTCTTCACTGTTTGGCACACAAAGTCTTCCTTCAAATTTCAGGGATCCATCTCCATTATATAAAATTCATTCTGAACTCCTGATTGTACCACTTCTTTAATCCTTTGTAGATCTGGATCTTCCATCTGGGAGGACTTGATTCTGTCAACTAAGGTCGGCTGGAGTACAAGTGCTGCAATAAGTCCATCAGACTGCTGTACTCTCAGACCAACCTCCCACTTCTCCAGATCTCTCAATACGTGAGGCTGGGAGGTAATCATAGCAGCTAACTCAGAAGAGGATTTTCTGCTCAAGGCATCAGCTACTACATTGGCCTTCCCAGGATGATACTGTAGATTCAGGTCATAATCCTTCAATAGTTCCAACCACCTCCTCTGCCTTAAATTCAGCTCCTTCTGTGTGAAAATGTATTTTAAACTCTTATGATCTGTATACACATCACACGACACTCCATATAGATAATGCCGCCAAATCTTCAGAGCAAAAACCACAGCAGCCAATTCCAGGTCATGAGTAGGATAATTTGCTCATAAGGTTTCAGTTGTCTGGAGGCATAAGCTATCACTCTTTCATTCTGCATCAAAACACATCCCAATCCTTTTCGAGAGGCATCAGTGTATATAGTGAAACCTTCAGATCCCGTTGGAAGAACAAGAATGGGAGCTGACACCAGGCGCTGCTTTAACTCCTGGAAACTTTCCTCACACTCCACTGTCCAGTCAAACTTCACTCGCTTTTGGGTTAAGCGAGTTAGGGGTAGAGCAATGCGAGAAAAATTCTCCACAAATTTTCGGTAATACCCGGCTAATCCCAAGAAGCTTCTGACTTCTGCCACATTGGTAGGTCGGCTCCAGTTAGTGATAGCTTCAATCTTTTTCGGGTCCACAGATACACCATCTTTAGAGATTATATGACCCAAGAAAGCTACTTGATCCAACCAAAATTCACACTTCTTCAGCTTGGCATAAAGCTTCTTCTCTTGCAGAATCTGTAGCACAATTCTCAGGTGGTCCTCATGCTCCTTATGGCTCTTGGAATATATCAGAATATCATCAATGAAAACCACCACAAACTGATCCAGATATGGTTTAAAAATTCTGTTCATTAAGTCCATGAATGCTGCTGGGGCATTAGTTAACCCAAACGGCATCACCAAGAACTCATAGTGGCCATATCTGGTTCTAAATGCTGTCTTTGGTACATCCCCTTCTTTGACTTTAAGCTGATGGTACCCGGACCTAAGATCAATCTTTGAGAATATCCGGGCTCCTTGAAGTTGATCAAACAAGTCGTCAATCCTTGGCAGAGGATACTTATTTCGCACTGTTACTTTATTGATTCCCCGGTAATCAATGCAGAGTCGAAGACTGCCATCCTTCTTCTTAACAAATAGGACTGGAGCACCCCAAGGAGAAGCACTGGGTCTAATAAATCCTCGATCTAGGAGCTCTTGCAGTTGATCCTTCAGTTCTTTTAGCTCAGCCGGGGCCATACGGTAAGGGGCCTTTGATATAGGCCCAGTTCCAGGAACTAGATCAATAGAGAACTCGACTTCCCGATCAGGAGGTAAATTAGTCAAATCCTCAGGGAAGACATCTGGAAATTCTCGAGCTATGGGAATATCCTCCAACTTGGTCTCTTCTTGCTGAAGGTCCTTGACTACAGCAAGAAATCCTTGACCACCACTCATCAAATACTTTCCAGCCTGCATCGCTGATATGAACACTGAGGCTAGGTGTTTATGACCACCAATAAAACTGAACTCAGGCTGAGCGGACTAAGCCTGCAGAATCTGGTGCTGCAAGTCCTGTATCGACTGCGCCATACCCGAGAGAACCTGAAGCATCTCGGTCTGGAGTTGCTGCTGATCAGTCCCAACTGCATTGGCAGGGGCAGCAGCTACAGTGGCTTCTAGATCTCCCGGTTGGCAAGCATTACCAACCTGGGAACTCTCATCATTTTGTCGACTTCTAGTGCGACGTGCCATTCTTATTCCTGATAAATTAGTTGTAATTAATATCACTGTAAACATTATTTGTTAGGCTTTCAAAGCATAATTTCTGAGATTCCTTTAAATTTATAATTTGTCTCTATGTCACTCTAGTGTTTTGCCTAAAGTGTCATCATGTATATGTCCCTAATGTCATAACCTGGCTCTGATACCACTAAAGCTGTCACGCCCCAGACCCAAAAATTTGAGCTAGGGACAACCCGCCGCATGCCGGGCATGCAAGGCGTCTTGAACTTATCACATAAATCAATATAAAGCAAATTCCATATCCATGATTTGTTACAAACCAGAATTATCAGTCTTGGGCTATCTGCCCTACAAATAAATCTGAACTAAATCAAAATATAAAACTAAGTCTTCTTAATAGAAAACTCCTTCTATCTCAATTATCCATCTTCATTCCTGAGGCTCTGAAAAACATTATGAGAATTTTATGAGCTCACACTCAATAAGTAAGCCTAATATAATTTCAAAATTTCATTTATCAGGCTATCATTAGGTTCATGTCATCAGATCAATTAGCTTAATTCAATAACAATTACATTGTTTATACTGTCATTATTTTTCTTTATGTGTCCCACGGCCCTACAATACACATCATGTGTAGCCCTCTTAAACATCCCCTAAGAGGAAGGGTCCTGGTACCAGTCTGTCATCTTCATCTGTCATGTGATAATGTGTCTGTCATGTGATAATGTGTCATGTCTGTCATCTGTCATCTGTCATGTGTGTAGCCCTCTTAAACATCCCCTAAGAGGAAGGGTCTGGTACCAGTGTCTGTCATCTGTCATGTACACATCATGTGTAGCCCTCTTAAACATCCCCTAAGAGGAAGGGTCCTGGTACCAGTCTGTCATCTGTCATCTGTCATGTGACTGTGGTCATGCTGTCATGTGAGAACCGAGGTGACACATAAAGTTTTACTGTCATTATCATGATTACATATTATCATAGTAATAACATGATTTTGCCAAATTAACATAATTACATTTAACTGTAATTTCACAGTTTAATAATTAATAAAATATAATACTTGACTTACTTACCACAGTACACGAATTTCACTTGATAACCCAGCTAATTGGACTCCTGGGAACCTACATAATCATTTTTCATTATTAAATTTCTAAAATCTGAATTATAAAATAATTCTAAATCCTACCCAAACCACTTCACGGGCCCAACTTTGGGCTTGAATATCTCTCAATGTATACACCCAAATAGGGAAATAAAATTATTCCCAGAAACTAGAATAAATCCTGATTCGGGCCATATATTTATTTTATCATTCTCGGCCCGATACAAGGCCCAAAACGCTGCTCAAACTGGGCTCAGAAACGGCCCAACAAGGCCCAAACATCCAACGGCCCAGCGGCCCATTAATACTTTTTAACCCAGCTCCTCTGTTTCAAAAGAAACAGAGGAGCGGATGCCATGCCGGCGGCCAGGGCCGCCGCCGGCCAAATTGGAGGCGGTCCGGCCGCCGTTGGCCGGACCGTGGCCGGCCGCCGCCGCGGCCAGCCTCTCCCACCCTCTCTCTCTCTACAATTTTATCAATTTAAAGCTTTCTTTCTCTTTTTCTTCCGCGTGTCTTCCACGGTGCCGGCGCCAATTCCGGCCAAATTGGCGTCGGTCCGGCCGCCATTGGCCGGACCAAAGCCGGCATTGCTGCAGGAGACCTTCCCTTCCTCTCTCTCTCTCTAATTTCTCTCTGATCCCTCTCTTTCTCTCTCACTTTCCGCGGCTTACGGATTACGCCGGCGGCACGGCCGGCCACCATGGCCGGCCGGACCTCCACCGGACGCACGCCCGGCGCCGGTGGAGGTCTCCGACCAAGGCCCAGGCCCGGCGAGGCGGCGAGCACACCGCCGGGCCCGAACCAAGGATCGGACCGGCGGTCGTTTCTTCACAGATTCTTCTTTCTCCCTCCTCCGCCCACTTCTCTCTCTCATTACTCTCCGGCACCCCACCGGACGCCGCCCCCGGTGCCGGTGAGGTGGTCGGCCGGGCTCAGGCCCGGCGAGGCGGCGGGCACGCCGCCGGGCCTGAACCAACATCACGGAGAAGGGAAGGGGAGAGAGCTGGGTTCTGTAACCCGGCTCCTCCCTCCTCTTCGTTTCCCTTTTTTTTTTTTTTAACTTTCTCTCTCTCTCAATTCTTCTCTCTCTCATGCATGGTTAGAGGACTTACCAGAGACAGGCACGCTGGGGAAGAAGTCCGCACGAGGAGATGATGAGAAGGAGGCGCCCACGTATGGTGGGAAGGAGGGTTCTACACCATCTTTTATAGGCATTGCAGAGTCCCCAAATCAAGGGACTCTGTAATTAGATATACTTGAAATTCAAATATCTGGAGTCTATCATCTGATCTCGTGATAACTTTCACGAGCAATCAAGATATACCTGGAATTCAAATATCTGGAGTCTATCATCTGACCTCGTGATAACTCTCACGAGCAATTAGGATATACCTGGAATTCAAATATCTGGAGTCTATCATCTGATCTCGTGATAACTCTCACGAGCCATTAAGATATACCTGAAATTCAAATATCTAGAGTCTATCATATCATCTGATCACGTGATAACCCTCACGAGCAATTGAGAAATCTAGGGGATTACAATGTGTCTACCAGATATAAAAGGAAATCTTTGCTTCAAATCCATAGGAACTTTTAGTTCTCCCAGATGGTCAGATCTAGAGATAAACCGCACCAATATGAACAACACAAACCTTTTTCCTCGATCAGGTACCTTACAACTTATTCCAGGTTCAGCGAATGCTGCAACCATTTCAAGAGTCAAAGCTTCCAACTAGCCATGACATAATACCATATATAGACATGGATCAATTTCCGTACGAATATCCAGTGAACTTTGCAGACTGTTAGATTCATACTATCAGAAAATGATACCGAACCAATAATCTTGTCTATAAAATATCATATAAGCAGCTTGCCATCGTTTATAACATTCCAGTACTCAAAATAGGAATCAAAGATTTGGTCCCTCAAAATACATTCGGCGCAGAAGGTAAAACTCACTTCCTTGCAATCCTCCTTGCAGCTCCAAATAACAGAGCCTTACCAATAAGACCAGTCTGAAGCCCACAGACGACTGCCACCGTTCCACCAATAATAACCCATTTCCAGTCAATTCCTCTATGTACCTCATGAGCATCATCATTGTTACCTGCTTCTGATTCACTGCACGGTTCCGGGTCTAAGAGACCAATGGTTCCATCAACCGGAATCTTTGTGGTGATACGTGCCATTAGTGCACTTCTGGACAGGGTCATGTCTGTTTTCCTCATTGCTTGATATGTTCTCATACCAGATTGAAGTTTCACGACAGCTCCCCACATCCTATGGCGGACACCAATCTTCGCCACATCCTTCCAAATTCCCATGCCCTCGTAATGAATAAGAGTTACTTCACATGCAGAAAGCTGTGCATCTTGTTTGCGCGACTCCACTGCATTCATGTGAATGAAAGCGAGAAATAAATGTGTTACAATGAATATTATAAGATCCGTCAAGGACATGAAATGGAAAGAAAAGTCTGTGGTGATCAGAGTTAAACATCCCAATGATGTACATGAGATTTCATGTGCTGGATGTTCAAATATCTCTGATTAGTACAAAGGTTATCCGCATGACTGATCATTGCAAGTCATGGTTTCCATTATAGCTCACTAATTGGGCAGTAAAGTTTTGAACACAACTAGCATGAGGTGATGGTGTGAAGAGTTCAGTGAAGTGATATTTGTTTGTCTACAATTTAGTTCTAGGAACACCCCATGGAAATATCTTATATAACAGGAAAAATAAAATTAATTGAGGTTGCTCAGAATACTCGAGGTGCATCAATAAAATATATATATATATATATACCTGCCCTAATGCGCCAACTTGAGAAATACAGTTCCACATGCCCTGGCTTTTCATTTTTGCATAAAGATGGGTATGGAACACCCTGTAGAATAAGATGTGATAAATGAATTGGCGAAACAACACAGGCAATTAGGATACAATGTACCAATAGCTGACTGTAAATTCTATCATATAACAGCAAATGTATATATCTCAAACCAAAGATGCAGAATGTGATAAATGATAATCATCATCATCTTAAGTTTACCATGCTAAGTTCCAAACTATAGCTAAAAATATGCATGGATGGACTGCTATTCATATCAACATTATGGTGTTAAGCATCAATAAAATGGCTGGACTTCAGATGCTAGTAAGAAAAGTTAGTGACAGGTCAGGCAGACCTTTCTAAAACTCCAAAAGTATCGGGCACATGAAATATGCACTTATTGAAACCTCAGAAGACTAAATTCCATCACCATTGATCTAAAGTTCCCTCCAGATCTCCCTTCCCTTTTCTCTGCTGCCGCATCCTTAGCAACAGCCATGGATTTGGTTGCCTGGAGATCCACAATCTCATTGAGTATGAAAAACCCCACATACTCCAGAGGCTTTCCCAGCAACTGCCACTATGAAAGCAACAACTAGTCAGGTAGACCGTCCACCCCCCAACCAAAAAAAATAATAAAAAAATCTCAAGCTTAGATGAGCTGAGTCAGCTAAAGCTTTGCTCGATTTACTTTTCAAGCCAAAGCAAGCCAAGCTCAAACTGACTTGAGAATACATGAAAGCTGACCCTTTCTGTCCCCAATTCTATACTACCGTCTTATATGTAAGGTCATGATGAACAAATAATCAGAAATGTCCGATGGCCCGTTTGGCCATTCCATCCTGTTAGAATTTCCTTCTTCCATTCAGAAACACCATTACAGAAACCCATGGCCTTTTGCAGCATGGAGAAAATTTAATGTAATTTTATTTGCCAGTTATTGAACATTTTTCAAAAAATGTTTTTACAATGTCACACAAAACATCAGGTATGCATGATCAATACTGCTCTGTCAACGTAATTTACTTTACAGACAAGTTGAATAAAATGGAAAAAGAGCCAAGCTGGGGAACCTTCAACCCGTATGCCTTGATGTGCAGCTATCTTACCCAGCTACATGGAAGGAGAAGCCTTTACGCTAGAGCAAGGATGAAAATGAAACAGTGATCCACCGTTTTGTGCTTAGAAAATCCTGTCCTTTATCAAATCTTCTCAAATAAAACGTTTATATAGTAAATATAGTAGCATACAAGCAGCACAAATTGAAAATTGGATAATTATGCAAAAAGCATCAAGCACGGTCCAAAATTTGATAACAAAATAATGATTAAACAGAAGATGTAACCACAACTGATCTAGAAACCTGCCATACAATACCTTTGTCACACAATAATAAGTCTTTCCAGACTCCCATATGCGCTGACCAATTATATATTCTCGATCATAGAGGAATGGGAACTGGAAATGACATACAAGTAATCAAGTCAAACTTTTACATACGTGCAATTATAAGTTTGAGAATCAATATTGACATAAGTGATGCTTGCTGAAAACCTTTTTTATCCAGTGAACAATCTTTGTTCCACTCTGATGAAATTCCTCCAAAGTTTTAGAGTACACAAGCATAGGATCCCATTTAAGTCGAAAATCATCATCCCAGAAGAAATCTCTAACCAATTCAGGAGTTGCATCCTCAAATACAGTTCTACTGCGAAAAATTATGGGCCCCCCCTGATGGACAAAAATGATATCAGAATCTAGAATTCACTGATAGATTAAACAAGTGATTATGATGTGGTCAAAAGCACAAATTATGTGAGAAAAAAATGAAGCAAAGGAACTTCAAAGCATTTTTTTGAATAAGTGGAGGAAGAAATAATAAAATAAAGAAGTCTTGTCCAAACGTAGACAATATAATGGAATAATGAAGAAAACATTTCAAAATAGTGAAGGAAAAGATACATGGGCAACATAAAGCAGGAAAAAAAAAATCATGCATGCATTTTAAGCAAATCCAAGGAAACCCAAAAATGTTGTGATTGAAACAATTTTGGAACAGCATTTGTTCCAAGTGTAAAAGCACTATTTTACCTCAGGTTCACAACGCCAAGCTTGGTATATCATGTCTGGTGTTGAGCGTTTCATCTGATTTCGCCATACTGCATCTCCTACCTGACCATCATCTAAAAGATGCAATAGATGCTCCAAATCTTTCTCAGTAACAACATCATGCCCGCCCTCAAAAGCTCCACTGATAGATCCAGAGAAAGATTTGAGCGTAAAGAAAGTCAGGACGGTTTGAACTTCAAAGATAAAATAGTTCATTCAAAAATAGGAAGACAAATAAATAGAAAAAAGGTGCTAAAAAGTGCCACCTAAGTCCTCAATTTTAATGAAAACAAGAACATGTCAAAGTTACACATTGTTCAATCCTTTTCTAGTGAGTGCAAAGTGGTCCTGGAGCGGTCACAGCTTACTCCAATTGACCACATACTCACCCCCCCCCCCCCAAAACCAAGCGCAAGAAAAAAAAGATGAAAAGTGAAAAAAGAAAAAGAAAAACAACATGAAAGTAGCAGCAAGGACAAATTTTGACATTCATCCATATCAAATCATGAAGCTAACTATTCATGGGACAAAGGGGAACATTGTGTTGAAGAACTACACATTTAGGAATAAAACTATGGGAGCTTGATGTAAACTTATACCAAGATTTAAAAGTATAACATATCACACATAACTTACTGCAGCAATGCAACTAATTCATATCTTCACCATCAAGTGACCTCATTGAGCACTAAATTTCATGGCAACAACATCTCAGTCCTACTTATCTTAGGTCAGTAATGACTCTGTGGACTTATGGTTGAAGTGACCTCACAGAAATGCATTGAGTTCATGATCTTTCTGATCACTTCAGACAATTTCTTACTCTAATCCTACTGTATTCTGTACTGATCACGCTGAAAATGGTGAATTATCTTGTACAGCTGATCCTATTTTCAGGTCCAGGTACTGGGAAGTGGGTCTCCTAAATTTTTTAAGAGAACACTTTGTGAAGCAGGTGTAGGGACAAGTCAAGGGCAGGCTTGCCACCCTAAATAGAAGATTCTTACTACTAAGGTACATGTTGATGTCTTAATTGGAAATATGTAATTCATGGATAAGTGAATAATTGTTATGAAGGCAAAAATAATTGATAACACCTTTATGGCCAGCAGACAAATCAAAAAATAATAGCAAAATCCAGAACCAAGGCCAACCTTGGAAACAAGATATGTATTTCTAGGATAACTTTCTTATCCTCAAAAAAATACTTGATTTCAGGTTCAAAGAAAATGATTCTTTTAACAGTTATATAGTGACATTATACAACTGACAGTTCCTTGGTTACGTTCTGGTTAAAAATGAGAAGTACAACACTACCTTTTCTATTTGACCAATGGAGGGAGTTGTTAAGAAATTAGACAGGATAAGAAGGATGGATAGTTCTGTCCCACTACATCTAAGGAACACATTATCCATGATAAAGACCATGGATGAGAAATATGAAGTATAAAATCCAGCCCTTTGTTTTGCTGTTCGGCAGACATTCCAGGTATAACTGCCGTTTATCCCCTTTCCGAACTAGGCCAATGAACCAATGCATCACTGGGGTTGGTCAGAATAAAAGATGAGGGATCTGGACACTGCCATTAGAGATAACAAACTTGAAAGCCAAGAGTGTTGGAACTGAAAGTCCCTGGGATGTAGTCATCTTAAACAATCCATCATTAGTCAACATTATATGAAATACACATGGGTTCCATCAAAGAATGGCTAGCTCAAACAATTAAAGCTCGACAACATAACTATACATCTAGCAGGACTTCATAATTATGGAAGAAGAATACTCAAATCAATTCAATATTAAACTAACCAAAAGGCATCAGGCATTGGAAAGCATATGCATAGATGTCTTCTTAGAATGAATCAAAAAGCTAAAGTAAAACAATGCATTCTGTCTGACACTAAATGTGTCTAAGTCAGATTGATGGTTCTTGACAACATTATCAGAATATATAAGAATGCATTTCCTGCATTCAGACAAAAATATTACATGTGGAAAATGGATATATTCAACTAAATGTTTCTGAAGGAGGTTAAAGTATGCAGGTTGTCCAGATATAGCTTCGCACTAAGGTAACCACTTAAACTTATTGTATTTAAAAACATGAATTAAAATTCAAAATACTTATAGCTACAAAATTAAATTAAGTCAACAAATTAGAGGAATAAGATAAATACCGATTTTTTAACATTTATCTGAGGGCCTATTTTAGTGTGACAAGATATGTTTACTGTTATGCAACATTAGCAATTGATCTTAAAAGAACATGTTGCATACTTCAAATGAGTCGATGCAACAAGTTGTTCAACATTAATGATGTTATTTATTTTATCCACTTAACAATCATGCCTAATTCCTTGCCAAATCCAAGACACCGCATGCAAAGTAATTGCCCTTGGGTTTCTTATGCCTAGGTGGGCCACAGATGTTCTTGCAAGATGGTTGGTCATATAGGAGCTGCTAAAGTGGTTGGGTGACAGCTTGTGTAGTCCACGTGGCTACTTTTGAAAACAATGACGGACTAATTCTGATTACTTTGAAGAAGATGCCCCTCAAGCAATAAATGAATCCCTCGATCATCTTCCTATCAAATGAATCCCTCAAGCAATAAATGGAACCAGAATTTTGATCCAGACGCACATAATTGGTATCAGAAGTACCATCAGCAAAATCAATGAAATCTTTTTCCTATCAAATGAGGTCAGCATCAGAGCAAAATTATAGGTTGAGAAGGCTCCATTAAAGAAATAAACAAAGTTTTATGACTGGTTATCCTATCATAATGATTTTATGAATGCACATCTCCAGTACATACTCTTCAGTAATTTGTAAAATGCATTGGCCATTCAGAAATGAGTTCATACTGGCTACTGAAGCAAAGAAGGATAGCACATTTATGAAATTCTAATCATGGCAGCAACCAGTTGCTTTGCTCTCTAACTTGCTCTCTCTTGTCCATAACTTGTGTTGTTAATCTTCAAAATTTGAAAAGAAATCCCCATACGTCCCCAGAGAATCACTTCAAAGTGTAAGGATTCTTTGTTTCTGGATAAAAGGCCCAGCTGGCAAGTCTCATAAAATTGTGAGCCACAATCATATGATTTGCTGGCTCTGTTTCATTATGCATTAAGCCTGAGTAGTCTCATAACTCAACCAGCTACTTCTTATCTCTATATTTTAGGAAATCCCCTCGCACCAACAGTTTCCTCTCTCGCCATTATAATCAATAGAGACAAAATTGGATTTTAAGCATATTAAAGTGAACTCCTTTCAAGAAAATAGGTTTATATTATAGCCTCTGTTCATCAGACAGAAAGTTAAGAAGGAGAAAATGATATAGAAACATGAGTTCTTGCATTGTAACCAAGTTTTTCTACAATTCAAATTTTCTCAGATTTCAAAAGATTAAGCAGCATCCAAAAAAAAAAAAAAAAAAGATACACCTTTGAATACACAGTCACCTGAATATCAAAGTACAGAAAGAAAAGAACTAATGAATTATGAATTTTGCACGACATGCACTACCCTAACTCCCACAAATGCGTAATTTTAATAACTTTCTCGAAGAAAACCAACCCAGAAATAAGAAACCAAAGCGAATTCACACCCACCTGAGGCTGCCACCAACGTCCCTTTCCGTGGACGACAACGAAACCGGCGGCTGGGAGGCCGAGTCCTCCAAGGCCGCCGACCCCTCGCCCTTCCCCTTGAAGCTGGACCAGAGCTTCCGACACACGGAGAAAGCTGAGAGGGCGGTGAAGGCCAGCCAGAGCCGGCGGGCCCCGAGGCCCGGCGGAGCCGTCCACAAGAACCGGAGTTTGCCCCTCATCCCCAGGAACAGCAGCCCCGTCCAACGGGGCCGCCACGACCACCCGATCACCAACCCGATCATCACCGCCACCCAGATCGGCACGGCGCACAGTAAAATATCGATCAATGTCTCCACCACCGCCGGCCGCCTCATGAAGTCCACGAAATCCAGGTAAATGTCCCCCATTATTCCTACCAAAATCGATCGAATCCTCAAAGAACCCAACAAAAAAGAAAAAAAAAAAAAAAACAGAAAGCCCAGGTGGATTTTGATCAAAAGAAGGTAATGTGGGAAAAATTTGGAGGGAGGGGTGGTACAATCAATGGAAAGATTAAGTTGTGGATATAATCCAGCGGATTTGCCGGGCGAATTCGGTGTCGTGTCGCGGCGCCGTTGGACGGGTACTCTGGTCGGTCATTCACCGGGGTGGTGATGGTACTTTGTTTGAGGGAACAATGCCATATATAAAAGAATAAAATTCGCATATTCGTCAAGGATGGTTGCTGTGTTCTATGATTGGGACTCGTTTGATGGATCGATTTCACCCAGAGCCACCCTCGATTTTCGTTAGAATCAATGGTAGGTGGACCCAATTTGGTGATGCTAAATGAACCCTTAGTCAAAGTAATTACATGCATGGTTCATCTCATCTCTACTTAGCCCCAAACTGTGGCTGCTAAAATTTCCGAGCCATGATTCATCGAATAGAACTGCAATAACTTTGGAGTTTAATTAGGTGATTGTCACACTGATGAAACATGATTGTGTTCGGTAAACTTGCATGAATCTTGTCACCTTGTAAAAAATTATATGGCATGTTAATTTGGATGACGTATGATTATTTTTTAGAGTATTCGTTTGTTCATCAAAACCAAAAGATACGACATAAAATGGAACTTAGGTATTTCTAAAATATTTTCATTCAAGGCATAGGAAGTGTAAATAGTTCAGCATCGATCTAATTGGACTATTAACAACCGTCCTTCCTTTCTCTCGATATGGTAACCAGTAGCAGCCGCATGTTTAATTCCCTCAGTAAAGGTTTAATGGAACAAGTATGTTTCCTATTAACAACTTCATATTTTCGTGATCCATATCATGGATAATTTTTACAGGATGCAAACCATTTTGATGTCAGATGAGCTTTCAGAAAGCTACAAAATCTTCCATTGTTCCATGGCAACCTAAGATCACATGAATATCCAATCGGACAAGTATTTGCCTTACTAATATATTTTGGAGACTATATATGCGCTACCATCCATCAATAAAAACCTGATAGTTTTTGCCAAATCAACACACAAAAAACTGAGTGAATTACATTGATTTTCAGAAGTTATCATTATATTTTAATTTATATGAGGTTATTGATGTTAATTCATGAACAAATGTCATGTGCTGTTGGTAGCTATCATCACAGGTCTCCCTGATCTGCATGGAGCCATATATGAGACCAGACTATTCTTTATTTATTTTATTTTCTTTATAATTTAAGATCGATTAAGAGTTAATTCTTTAAAACTTTTTTTTTTCACTTTCACCGCATTATACTCTAATATTAGCAGCCCAATTAATTATATAACTAAAATGTTTATTTTCGTAATATTATTCATAGCAATTCTAAATCATTGCCACTAATATCTGGTTGCAGTGAAATGATGGTAACCAAAAATAAAAATAAAAATAAAATAAAAAATAAGGAGAAGTAGGCCTTTACCATGAAAGAAAAAAAAAAAGTTGTTTAGAAAATTAGTTACAAAATTTTTAAATCTATCATTTTTAATAAATAAATATATAGAAGTTTAGTTTAACAACAAGTTTTTTTTTTATGTACATATAGTATACCCTTTAATTTAATCATCAGAGTTTGGAGCTCACAGAGCTCGAGACTCAATTCAACTCAACTCATCTAAGCCTTTTCCTAACTACATGGATCGACTACATGAATATGCTTCCTCCACTCTGCTTTATTCAGGATCAAGTCAACATTTAAATTACAAATAGTTATATCTTTTTTAATTATTTCTACCTATGTTAGTTTAAATCTACCTCTACCTCTATTCTTACTATGAATTATTAAAAGATCACTTTTTCTAACTGGAGCATAAGGTCTACGTTATATATGTTCAAATCATCGTAATCAATTTTCTCTCAATTTATCTTCAATTGGAGCTACTCCTATCATTTCTCTTATACATTTATTTCTAATTTATCTTTTAAAATTTTACCACATATCCATCTTAATATATGCATTTCTGTTATATTTAATTTATTCATATGTTATTTTAATACTGCTCAACACTCTGTTCCATATAGCATAGCTGGCCTACTAACAGTTTTATAGAATTTTTCTTTCAATTTTAATGGGATGCCTCAATCATACAATAGTTCCAAAACACTCATCCACTTAATTCATCCCGCTTTAACGCAATGATTCACATCTTCACCTATTTCATCTTCTTGTTGGATAATTGATCCTAAATACTTAAATTTTTTACTATCTCTTGGCTTGCAATTTTCACTATTTCTTCATTTGTATTTCTACTTCCACTAAAATTACATTTCATGTATCAATTTTAGTTCTACTAATCTTAAAACCTTTGATTCTAAAGCCTTTCTCCAAATTTCTAGCTTAGCATTTACTCCATATTTAGTTTCATCAATCAATGCTATATCATCCGCAAATAATATACATCATGGGATATCATTTTGAATATGTTTGGTTAATTCATCCATAACTAATACAAAAAGATAAGGACTTAAGGAAGATCCTTGATGTAAACCTATAGTAATTAGAAACTCACTAGTTTCTCCTATTATTGTTTTAACAATAGTTATTACTCTATCATACATATCTTTTGTCATTCTATATACCTGTTGATAACCCCTTTTTTTAAAAAACCCACCATATTATTTTTTTGATACTCTATCATATGCTTTCTCTAAATCAATAAAGACCATATGAAAGTCTTTTTTTTCTTTTCTCTATATCTCTCCATTAATCTTCTTAATAAATAATAGCTTCCATAGTCGATCTTTCAAGAATAAATCTAAATTGATTATTTAACACCAAATTTTCAGCTCTTAATCGATTTCTATTACTTTTTTCCATAATTTCATTATATGACTCATTAGCTTAATTCCTTTATAATTTGTACAGTTTTGAATATCTTCTTTATTTTGTATACGAGTATTAATATGCTTTTTCTTCAATCATCTAGCATTCTTTTAGTTGCTACAATCCTATTAAATAAATTGGTTAATCATATGACTTCAATTTATCCTAAGCCTTTCCAAACTTCAATAGCGATCGCATCTGGTCCTAATGCCTTTGCATTTTTTATTTTACTCAAAACCTTTTTAACCTCAAGCATACTAAATCTACAAAAAAAATATGCTCATTTGTTACTCCTAGGTTATCATATCCTTCTACTCTTAAATTTATCAAATTATTTTTATTTAATAATTTTTTAAAATAACTTTTTCTTCTTTTACTAAGACTCTTTCATCTTCGTCCTTAATACATTTAATATAGTTAAGATCTTTTATTTTCTTTTCTCTTAGTTTTGCTAATTTATATATAGTTTTTTTACCTTCTTTGTATCTAGTCTATTATAAATCATCGTAGGCTTTAAGTTTGGCATTACTTACCATTTTTTTAGCTTCTTTCTTTACATCCCTATACTTTTTAAGACTTTCTTCATCCCTTGCCTCTTGCCAAATTTTATAGTTTATCCTTTTAAGCTTGATGGCAACTTGAACTTCCTCGTTCCATCACAAAGTTTCCTTTCTTACTAATCCTACTCCTTTTGATTCTCCTAGAACTTCTTTTGCTATATTTTTATGCATTTAGTTACTTTTTTTTTCAAATTAAGTTGGGATCACTATCTATATTCATAGTAATTACTCTTACTAACTTTTCTTTAAGTAATTCTAGTTTTTTTCCTTTCAAATTTTATCATTTAATTTTTGAATTAATAATTTTACGTTTTACTCTAAATTTTATTTTTATCCATATGTCTACTACCATTATCTTATGTTGTGAAGTTAAACTTTCTCCTGGAATAACTTTACAGTTTTTGCATGTTATTTATCTATCTTCCTAGTTAAGAAAAAGTCTATTGACTTTTATTAGATTCACTTTTAAATATTATTAAATATTCATCTCTTTTAAAATAAGTATTGCTATTGTTAGATCATACGCCACTGCAAAATCTAATAAGCTCACGCTGGCTTTATTTCTATCTTCAAATTCATATCTTTCATGTACCATTTCATATCCATCTATCTATTTACCAATATATCCATTAAAATCTCCTCCCAAATATATATTTTCTTCTTATGGTATTTCTTGCATTACTTCATCTATGTCTTTCCAAAATTATGTCTTAGTTTATTGGTCTAATCCTACTTGTGGTGCATATGCACCAATTATGTTAATTATTTTATTCTTAATTATAAGTTTTAGTGATATAATCTGATCTTCTTTCCTAGTTACCTTAACAACATATTCCTTAAAATTTTTGTCTACAATTATTCCTACTCCATTTCTATTTTTATATTTTTTAGTGTAATATAATTTATATTATGTATTCTCTATTTCTCTAGATCTTTCATCTACCCATTTAGTCTTTTGTAAGTATATTATATTTACTTTTCTCTTAATCATAATGTACATTATTTTCATAGTTTTACCTGTTAGTGTTCCTATGTTCCATATTGCTACTTTGAGCTAACTATCATGGACTAATTTCTTTATCTATACTCGTTCGTAGTGCAGAAACCTTTGCTCACTTATCACCATACACAGGCGCGCCCTTTGCCTTTTTTTAAATATATAGAGGCAGATGCAACGCATCTCTTAATGGGAACATTCTAGTCCTTTGTATAGTTTGATTTATCAGATTCATGTTTTAAGAATTTTGATGAAGTTTTATGCTAACTATTAACTATCTAACATAATTTTTTTTCTTTATCTGGGCTTAGAACCGGCCTTGACGGAGTTCAGCTCCAGATCCATGACTTACAAATCTTCTTTTCTAGGTCAAGAGGATATTTAAGGGCGAACCGAGGAGGTTGTTGGAAAGAACCACATCCCGCAAACAGGGCCACATCTTATGCCGACTACGTCAAACAAAAAGTATTCCATCGATTCATGCAAAACCAAAATAAATCAAGAAAGATTTTGCCTATTAGCATGTAGGAAAGAACCACATCACAGACAGGGCTACATCAAAACAAAAAGAAAAAGGACACGCGTGACGCTCCTAACCTACATGCTGGACTCATTAGTTTGCTAATGAATTGAAATACATAGTCTTAAAAACTTAATTATAAATTAATTAACAGCACATAAATTTGAATTATAAGTATTTTAAGCTTTTTTTTTTTCATTTCATATAAGGCTATTTTTAGGATAGTACAATCTCCTCCAATATTCTCATTGCATGCCACAAATTAACTAGAATCTACTCCAAATAGAATTGTTAGTACTAGAATCTACTCCAAGTGTAGTTGATAATGCTATAAGAGTGGTTTCCCGCTATCACCTTTCTTTTTCGTTCGAAATGAGACTACTTTTAAAATATTACAATCTTTTTAATTATAATATGATGTTCTCATAGGGTTGTTAGTACTATTAAGCTATGGCAGGCCTCTACCATGATCCATGGATAGTTCTTTTTTTATACTCATCAACTTCCATATATTCAAGTCGGCTTTGATACCATTTGTGATGCTCTAAGTTCATATGTTGATATAATTAACCTGTTAGTAGGCCAAAACCACATAATTCTAAAAACTCAATTGGAAGTTAATTAATAGTTAATAAGCTTGAGTTATAAATACTTTAAACTTTTTTTATTTAATATAAGACTTTTTTTTGAGGGTATTACAATCCTTCTTATATAATGCGGCATCCTTATCTTGCATTACAAGTTAAACAAAACTTAATTTGAAGAGAGTCATTACTCATTAGTGCGACAAGGGTGATTCATGCTACGGCAAAACTCTACATAATCTTTTTATATTTTTTTGCATGCTTTCAGTCCATCTGTTGCCCAATAACTCTTAAGAGTTTTATCAGGTTGGTTCATCCTATGGCACATCATTGGAGTATACACTGTGATCCTGGCACATAGCAAAGGTGCTACCATAGCTAATAGGTAACTCGGTAAGGTATCCTGTAGCAATACATATACTTAAACTATGATGTAATTGGAATATCCTCCTTTCATGATTGTGCCATCTGAATCAAATCCATTGAAAGTGAGAATTGATCCCTTCAAACAATGAATTTTCTAGAAAATCATTACAATGTTTGCACTTTCCAAATGAATCAAACATATATGCAAACACCATAATAAATCATGGACTTTGGAACCTTTTAACATTGGAACCAGCCTCGGCGACGACAGCAATCTCATGCGCAGAACCAAATGGGTGATTCCGAGTCCAAACAACATCAGCATAAAACACACCACAATTAATGTGTTATTTTTATACAAACACCATCCATCCCTTCTGGCAACTCTGCGATTGAATAACCCCTGTGAGGTGAGAGAAGTCCAGAAGCATCTCCCGCAGCCCAAGCTAGACAAATCTCCACCACCAATTTCAGTGTCTATTGCTAATAAGATATCTGCAAATTAACTTCAGAAAAAAAGGACAATGCAATATTATGAAGACGTCATATGCTGCGGAGAATACCAAAATGTGCACGACAAGGAATATTACTATCAGAATTTTGTTGCTATGCACTTGTTATCAGATCGAAAAAAAGCCTTTTCTTTCGCTGTATTCTTTTTTTTTTTTTTTTTTGTCAATTTATACATTATATTTTATCTAAAAATTATTTTATACATGATCATCATCATTAATAAATAAATTTTATTATAATAAAATAATAAAATAATAAAATACAAAAATATGCTAGATCTTAAGTTTTTTTCTTTTAAATTTTTTTATTTAGTTTTAAATCAGTAAAATAAATATTTAATATAGAATATATTGAGATAAGGGTTTGAACTCATGCGCTAGGAGAGAATTTCTAGGGCGTTAGGTGTGTGTGGATAAACTTTCGTAATCTCTTTCTTCTAAAACATCGTGATTGTAACTTATTATTAAAGAATTAAATATTTAAAATTAATTTAAAATTAGATTTGAAGATTTGATCTCCTAATTTGCTATATACGGATACAATTTTGCGCGCTACATCTTAAGAGGCATAAGCATCCTCATCTATTTAATGCAGCCTTGTAAATAAAAGAGATGTAAATAAAAGGGATGAGAAGAAACAAAGCATGAGAAGGATGTAAGTGATCTTGTCAATTAAGCACGGTCGGAAGGGATCTGCAAGAAATTAGCACCCGGTGAGATTTAATATTAAATTTATCAAAGCATTATATCTAATCTAATATCATGTAATTAATGAGAAAATAAATTTTAAATAAGCTTCATTTTAAAATTTTAAATTACATTTTTTTCGCTGTATATGCCTGATACATAAGCGCAGCCTTAATGCCTTAATCCATCAATTCAGTCACCTTCAAATTTTAAGCCGCATAATTTTCATCCGCTAACAAATTAGTTTAATTTTTATCCACTAACAAATTAGTTGGACAGGTGAACCTAAAATATCATAAATAGTATCAAAGTCAATATGCAAAGGTTAATGAACAAAAAAAAACTACTACTCAACGATGATAAAATTTTATTATGATGTAGGGCTATTCTTATAGCACTAGTTCGGTGATACTTTTAAATTGTTTCATATTGAATGAAAAAAAAAAAGTTTATAATCAAAAAATTTTAACTACAACTCAACTCATCTAAACCTTTTTCCAACTGTATGGGGTCGGCTACATGAATCTGTTTCTTCCATTATGCTTTATTTAGGACTAAGTTAACATAGTTTGTTTTAGAGAATCTAACCAAGTTTTATGTTTGTTGTCAATTACGTAATGCAATCCTTCTCTTTTATTTGAATTTGGGGCCGATCTTGATGGAGTTAAATTTTTTTTAACTATCAATTAATTTGTATTCAAGTTTTAGAACCACACGCTTTTCCATATACGAAGCCCGCTCTCCTGCATTGCCTTCTCATTTCTCAAGTTAAGGTGCATGCATGTGAGAAAGGTTAAGGTTTTTATGATGAGCAAACGCCTCCACGAATGTTGCGGTCAGCGGAAAAATTCGTTTCGTTTAAGGTGGCGCGAGTGGCTTTCGCATGGATGGGGGGGGGGGGCCTCGGATGACAAGGGGCCAAGACCCATGATGAAAATAGTGCTTATTTTGATAGGCTTTCCTTTTCTTTTTCTTTTTTTTTCTTTTTTTTTTTTGGTACAGACCGTGATTCACACCACCCTAGGTCGGAACGGACCCGTTACATCAGAAACTAATAACTGGAACATAACCAGAGGGCAGCAGTCGCCCGGTCTCCATATCCACTGCTCAGAGTGAGAGACCATCCTGGCCGCAATCCAGTCCGCAACAACATTAGCCTCACGATAGACATGACGGATCTGAATGTTGGAAGCATCCGAGATCATAGCTCGGATATCACATAAGATAGGAATATAGGGCAAACGGAATCTATACTGATTGATGGGAAAGAATCCGTGTACGAGCAAATACTAGCAAACCGTAACACGCAGCGGAATAATAAATAAAAATGCGCAAACCACACAATCACAGAAACACCAAGATTTACGTGGAAAATCCCTTCAAGATAAAGGGAAAAAAAACCACGGGCAAGCCAGAGAAGAAGATCCACTATAAAATAATAAATATCCAAGTCTCAAAGTCCCTTGCCAGAACTTGAGAAACAATCACAAGAGAATAATAGGGATATAAGGATTACATCACCGAAAAATATGGTCTCCTGCGTTACCTCCTTATTTTCTTCCCTTCTCTTCTTCTTCTCTTGTTTTTCTTCTGCAGCACCTTCACGTGATTCCTGGAGTGGAAGTCCTCCCACGTAGTTAAGCACCAAGCAGCGGCCCTTCCTTCTCTTCCCCTAGCAATCCATGCTCCTAGAAAAAAGAAATACCTGCTACATGCTTCTCCTCTCTTTTTTTTCTTCAGACGGCTGCTCCTTAAAAAAGAGAAAACCAAAAAAGGAAGGCGGCTACTCCTTTTATAAAAGAGAGAGAATAAACCCTAGTGGAAAAAGGAGTAGCGCTCCCTTTTGCCCTAATGGGCTAAATAGGTGGGCCATGGGCCCAACAACCTCCCCCTTCAGCCCATAAGGGAGGCTGTCTTATGCTTCCTTAGTATGAAATCATGCCGACCAGCTGTCGGCATATCTCTTGCCTTTCTTTTGATAAGGTCTTTGTCAACATGTCTGCCCCATTTTCATCTGTGTGAATTTTCTGAAGCTGTAACTGCTTCTCTTCAAACACATTTCGAATCCAATGGTATCTCACATCTATATGCTTTGACTTGAAATGAAAAGTTGGGTTCTTGCACAAGTGAATGACGCTCTGGCTGTCACAATGTACCACATAATTTTTCTGTTTCAATCCTAATTCATGTAAGAATTCTTTCATCCACAGCATCTCCTTACAGACCTCGGTAGCAGCAATATATTCTTCCTCTGTGGTAGAGAGAGCTACAAACCTTTGCAATCTGGATTGCCATGACACAGCTCCCCCTGCAAAAGTAAGTATGAAACCTGATGTGGACTTCCTTGTATCAATATCTCTCGCCATATCTGCATCTGTGTAACCAATCAACACAGCTGGACCACCCCCAAAGGTTAAACAAACTTTGGAGCTTCCTCTGAGATATCTGAAGATCCACTTCACTGCTGCCCAATGCTCTTTCCCTGGATTTGCAAGAAATCTGCTAGCAACACCCACTGCATATGCGATGTCTGGCCTCGTACATACCATCGCGTACATCAAACTTCCGACTGCTGAAGCGTAAGGAACCTTCTTCATTTTCTCCTTCTCCTCATCACTTGAAGGACTTTGCTCTGAGCACAACCTGAAGTGACCTGCAAGAGGAGAACCAACTGGCTTTGCATTGATCATACTGAACCTATCCAATACCTTCTCAATGTACTTTTCCTGTGACAACCATATTTTCTTGATTCTTCTATCACGAAAAATCTGCATACCCAGTATTGCTTTGCTGGTCCCATATCCTTCATTTCAAATGAATTGCTCAGCTCCTTCTTCAACCTGTCAATCATAGACATATCTTTCCCAAGAATAAGCATGTCATCAACATAAAGTAGGAGTATGACAAAATCCTCACTAAACCATTTGATATACACACAATGATCTGAAGCCATTCTTTTGTATCCATTTTCAGCCATAAATGAATCAAATTTCTTGTACCACTGCCTTGGAGCTTACTTCAGCCCATATAAGCTTTTTTTTAATCTGCAGACAAGATTTTCTTTACCTTTGACTTTGAAGCCTTCTGGTTTCTCCATATAGATTTCCTCCTCCAAATCACCATGAAGAAAAGCTGTCTTCACATCTAACTGCTCAACCTCCAAGTCTAGACTAGCAGCAATACCTAGAGCAACACGAATTGAAGACATTTTAACAACAGGAGAAAAAATCTCTTCAAAGTCAATACCTTTCTTTTGACCAAAGCCTTTCACAACCAATCTGGCCTTGTACTTTGGTTGAGAACAATGCTGTTGAGTCTTTAACCTGAAAACCCACTTGTTCTTTAAAGCCTTCCTTCCTCTTGGTAGTTCCACTAAATCATATGTGTGGTTCTTCTGTAAGGCATCCATTTCTTCCAACATACCTACTAACCACTCCTTTTTCTGCTCACTTTCAACTGCCTCCTGGTAACATTCTGGTTCACCTGCATCAGTAAGCATTATATATTCATCTGTAGAATACCTTTTGGAAGGTTGACGTTGTCTGATAGATCTTCTCAGCTGAGGCTCTGTAGGAGGTTGCTCCTGATCTCCTTCCTGCTCAACATGTCTTACAGGTGAGTTAATACCTGCTCCTGCACTATTTTCTTGCACATCTCCCCTATCACCCTGATTTACTAGAGGAGTAACTGGATCACAGTCTGTTAATCCTCCTGCAGAAGACTTGACTGATACCTCCTTCTTGAAGTCTTGAAGGGTTTGATCTTCAAAAAATACCACATCTCTGCTTCTGAATACCTTCTGCTTTTCTGGATCCCAAAGTCTATAACCAAACTCATCATGTGAGTAACTAAGCAAAGCACATTCTTTTGTCTTACCATCCAGCTTGGACCTCTCAATGTCTGGAACATGTGCAAATGCACGACAACCAAACACTCTCAAGTGCTTATAAGAGACATCTTTTCCTGACCATACATGCTCTGCAACATCACCATCTAGAGCTGTACATGGTGACAAGTTTATTACATCAACCGCTGTCTTCAATGCCTCATCCCAAAATCTTTTAGGTAACTTGGACTGTGAAAGCATACATCTGATCTTTTCCATGATGGTATGGTTCATTCTCTCTGCAATTGCATTATGCTGAGGAGTACCAGGAACTGTCATCTCATGTTGAATGCCATGTGATCTGCAATAATTATCAAATAACCCTGTGTACTCACCACCATTATCTGACCTTATACATTTCAGTTTCTTTCCTGTCTCTCTTTCAACTCTGGCATGAAACTCTTTGAAGACATTGATAACCTGATTTTTAGTCTTCAAACCATAGACCCAAACTTTTCTGGAAAAATCATCTATAAAAGTGACAAAATAAAGTGCACCACTGATGCCTGGAACATTAACTGATCCACTAGGAGTTTTTTTCCTCAGAGGACCACAAACATCTGTATAGATACGATCCAAAACATGCATTTTTCTAGATAAAGCAGGACTAGCAAAAGAAACTCTATGTTGCTTGCCAACCAAACAATCAACACATGGGTTCAGATGTACACCTTTGAAGTCTGGTAGAACTTCTTCCTTGGAAAGAACTTGCAGCCCCTTCTCACTCATGTGTCCCAGTCGTTTATGCCACAACTCCATGCTGAAGTCATTCTCTGTAACATTCAACTGTTCACCATAAGCTTTAGCTTGCAACCTATATAAAGTGTGACATTTCTTCCCACTGGCTACAACAAGTGAACCTTTACTGAGCTTCCATTGCCTATTATGAAATCTGCTATCAAAATCTTCATCATCAAGTCTTCCAACTAAGATTAAATTTAGCCTCAAGTCAGCTACATGCCTTACATCCTTGAGCACCAACTTACAGCCAAGATTGGTCTTCATGTGGATGTCACCCATGCCAATGATGTCTACTGTGCCTTGATTTCCCATCTTGACAACACCAAAATTTTCAGTCTTATATGTAGAAAAAAACTCCCTCTGTGGATGTCATCATCAAGTCTTCCAACTAAGATTAAATTTAGCCTCAAGTCAGCTACATGCCTTACATCCTTGAGCACCAACTTACAGCCAAGATTGGTCTTCATGTGGATGTCACCCATGCCAATGATGTCTACTGTGCCTTGATTTCCCATCTTGACAACACCAAAATTTTCAGTCTTATATGTAGAAAAAAACTCCCTCCGTGGTGTAGCATGATAAGAAGCACCTGTGTCAATCACCCACTCATGATTCTGACACTCACATGAGAAGATACCATCAGAAGTAGACAAAATCAAATAATCATCACTCTGCACAGTAGTTGTGATATTCTCCTTTGACTCTGTATCCTCCACTTCTTTTCCCTTTTTCTTACTCTTCTTAGGCTTCTTACACTGATTCTTGTAGTGCCCTTTCTCACCACAGTTATAGCAAGTAATATCTTTTCTTGACCTTGATTTGCTTCTACCCTTGTATGAATTGTCTCTATTTCTAGACTTTGATCGTCCTCTATTCTCTGAGACAAGTGCCTGTGAATCAATATGAGAAGTTGCTGAATTTTTCCTTCTTAACTCCTCATTCAACAAACTGCCTGTTACTTGACTCATGGTGATAACACCGTCTGGTGCAGAATTACTGAGGGAAACTACCAGTGTCTCCTAACTTTCTGGCAATGAACTGAGAAGTAACAATGCCTGCAACTCATCATCAAGAGACATTTTCATAGAGGATAACTGGTTATTAATACTCTGCATTTCATTCAAATGCTCAGCAATAGAAGCACCCTCTTTATATTTCAGATTTACTAGTTTTCTGATCAAGAAAGCCTTGTTGCCAGCTGTTTTTCTCTCATATAGACTTTCTAACTTTTTCCAAAGAGAGTTTGCAGAAGTCTCAGTGGAAACATGGTGAAAGACACTATCATCCAACCATTGCCGAATAAAACCGACTGCCTTCCGATCTAACATGATCCAAGCATCGTCTGTCACTGTAGATGGCTTTGCTTTGACCCCTTCTAAAGGTCCATATAGATCCTTGCAATATAAGAGGTCCTCCATCCTTGGTTTCCATATCATCCAATTGTTTCCGTTCAGACTGATCATGCGGGAAACATTACCGGCCTCCATGCTCGCACACACAAAAAAAATTCACAGGCTCTGATACCAGTTGATGGGAAAGAATCCGTGTACGAGCAAATACTAGCAGACCGTAATACGCAGCGGAATAATAAATAAAAATGCGCAAACCACACAATCACAGAAACACCAAGATTTACGTAGAAAATCCCTTCAAGATAAAGGGAAAAAAATCACGGGCAAGCCAGAGAAGAAGATCCACTATAAAATAATAAATATCCAAGTCTCAAAGTCCCTTGCCAGAACTTGAGAAACAATCACAAGAGAATAATAGGGATATAAGGATTACATCACCGAAAAATATGGTCTCCTGCGTTACCTCCTTATTTTCTTCCCTTCTCTTCTTCTTCTCTTGTTTTTCTTCTGCAGCACCTTCACGTGATTCCTGGAGTGGAAGTCCTCCCACGTAGTTAAGCACCAAGCAGCAGCCCTTCCTTCTCTTCCCCTAGCAATCCATGCTCCTAGAAAAAAGAAATACCTGCTACATGCTTCTCCTCTCTTTTTTTTCTTCAGACGGCTGCTCCTTAAAAAAGAGAAAACCAAAAAAGAAAGGTGGCTACTCCTTTTATAAAGAGAGAGAATAAACCCTAGTGGAAAAAGGAGTAGCGCTCCCTTTTGACCTAATGGGCTGAATAGGTGGGCCATGGGCCCAACACTGCTGACGAATCCATCGAATGACTATGATAGAGTCCCCTTCAATGATGAGCTTGCGGGCACCTAGAGTCCGAATGACGAAGGATAAACCCGCCCAAGCCGCATAGAGCTTCGGTAAAGAGATAGAACTAAGATCGTGAAAGGCAGAGGAGGGGAGGGAAACGAGGATTCATATAGCGATTCACATTACCTCCCACCAGCGTCTTCCCACGGCGGATACGAGTTCTAACCGACAAGTGTGTTCGGCAATGTTTTAAAAATTGGTTCGGATCGATCGATTTAATCGGTTCAATCAAAAATTGATTATCAGTTCGATCTAATTTTATTATTAAACTTATAAATTTAACTTTTATATGATCCTATAAAAATCCAAAAATCTCATTCAACGGATCGAATTTCAATCGATTCAATTTAATTTTTAAATTTTTTTAATTTTTTATTTAAATTATATTTATATTTGATTATTTTATTATTAAATTAAAATTTAATTATAATATTATTTGATTCGATTAAATCAATTTATTCGATGGAACCGATTGATCCGTAATTTAAATGTTAAGCTGGTTCTTTGACCCAATTTTTTTTAAAGCATTGCTCTCAACTTGAGAGACTTTGGACCGGTAATTCCCATGCTAACCTTTCAACGTCAAGCTAAACCACTTGATGCAACGACTTGGACCTCAAAAGAAGCTAATTAACGCGGGTTCGAGGACCGACCGACCAACCCACGGTACACGTACACCGTCCCCGGGCACTGAAATTTGACGCCCGGAGATCACGTGTACCCTCGACCAACCGAGACCACGTATACCCTCAACCTATGGCTTTCTTCCAGTGCTCTTGGTCTCCGATGGTATTACTAATGGAAAAGTCTTTCTGCATCGGCGCATGGGGCAGAAAAACTGCATCGACGCATGATATTGATCGTGCATCCGTGCGACCGCATGTGTGAAGCGCGACACACGCGGCCGCACAGATGCGCGACTAATACCGTGCACCGGTGCACGACTTAGTGTACCGGAGCGGTGCACTAAGTCGCTTCCATTACTAATTTACTATCACCGCGTCCGCGTGTCTTCTCCAATCCGTTCTTAGGAAAATATTATTTGATTATGGGTGCGAGAGTTGAACCGTCAAAATGTTTGTTGTACAACTTGTACTTGTCAATAGAAAAAAAAAAAAAAATTAATGAGAAATGCACCAAATCCACAAGTCACACTCAAATCACTTGCCAAGTTGGTCGGTCACCGGTCTACCCTACTTGAAACCCAGCTGAATGCGATTTTCTAGTGAAATCGAAGCTAGAATAAGAGAAATGAAAAAAAAAAAAATGCTGCGAGGGTTTGACCCTGTCTATGGGCTTCCAGTTCAATAAATATTATTGCTCATCGTGGGGACGAATGTTAACTATGTTGGAAAAAAGTTTTAAATAAAAAACAAATTAACTAACGCTTGCGACTACGCGAGGGCCACGGGCTGATTTGTGAATGTTCAGAAATAATTTAAATTTTAAGTTATTTTTAATATTATTTAAAGATAACAGGGTCTTTAAAGTCATTATGTATCGAACTGTTGGAGCTTTTATAAGCTAATCACTCAAGGATTCAGATTAAGGGATGAATTTTTTATTTTTTATTATATTATTTTTATTTTTATTATTGATATTTTCTTGGATATCTCAAGGTTTCATAGGGTTGCACCTTCATGCGATCATGCTCGTTGTAGAAGAATCAAGCCAGATCGTTATATCTTGGGGACAGATCGTCAACAAAAATCTAATTCTTAAAGCAGTATCTAACACACCTCGATTCTGACTCGATTCATATCTTTTTTTATTTTTTATTTTATTAATATAAATTTATATATTATATTTTAAATAATTTTTAGAAAGATTTTTTTTATCAAAATCAAAATTATTTTCCAACAAACTACACAAAATAGCACAGGTAGCTCGATGTGGGTGAAAATGAGGGGCCATAACGTACTCAAAAGGTGTTTCTTGTGATTTTCTGACCTGAACCAAAACAACCTTAGAAAAATAATGAAATCTGAATTTAATGTAATTAATTAACTCAAAGAAGTAGTTAATTGATGCTTGATATCTAATAGTCCACTTACAAGTAGTACTCAACTTCAAATGACCGGTAACTTAATCAATACTAACATACATGATTGAGCTAAGCAATGCTATTGTAATACCCTACTCACCTGAAACCCTATCTAAGGCCAGATAATAGTAATAATAAAAAAGAAAAAAGAGAAAATTAAGATTGATGAAGGGAATCATAATCGGAACTGGGAAGAGATCAACTTCCTCTCAGATTTCTCTAACCAAAGGGGAGAGATGAGACCATCTCCAAGCCTCCTCCTACTTCATTTTAGCCCCTATCCCTATCCTTCCTCCACCATTGATCAAAGAGAGGTCCGATCCATAGGATTAGAGGAAGAAGAGAGCGTAGCCGAGCAGTAGAAGTCATCTTCTTTCTTATCTCTAGCAGCAAGAAATCCCAACCAGTATGCCTTCGTTCCTTAAAATTTCAATATCAGAATTCACTCGTGAGATTGATTTCTCCTATAGATGTTAGAATTGTTAGGATTAAGATCTTTAATGGGTTTTGTTGTTCTCTGTTTTAGGGAAGAATAGAACAAAGAAAATTCCTTCTCTTTCTTTCCATTATTTAATTTTTTTAATCTCTGATATTATCTTCAATCCTCGATTGTCCCTTTGGACTATTTAATAGCTTCCTTCCTTGAGTCATATGCATTCATGTTATCAGAATCCAGTCTTAATCATGTTGTCATAGGGGTAGGTCTTGGCCTTAAGATAGGCAAACCAACTTTAACAATACTACAAGAATCTCCATATCTAATGATGCCAACGTTGCTAAATAGCAAAAATGTGTAGCTAAGGAAATTAACGGCATCAGATTCATGCATCGCTAATCAACGACACCATTAGCGATGCTCTAATGGCATTACTAATTAGCAATGCCATTAGGGCATCGCTAATGGCGTTGCTAATTAGCGGCACCATTAGCGACTCCAAATGGCATTACTAATTACTATTTTATTTATTTTAAAATTAATATTTATTTAATTACTATTTATATTATATACATTAAAAACCTGCTTATCTGCTTAGATAATATGAAATTATAAGTACAAACACATTCATAAATAAAATATATGAATATCTTACATTATAAATAAAAATAAAATATATATAATACAAATGTTCATGATACAAGATAGTATCACATAAATATCAAATAATAGCAAATAAATATAATACTCATAAAATACAAAGAAATTTTGAAATATCAATGCTGATCAGCTGAAGGGAAAGTCATCTAACAAACTAGATCAAACACAGCCTACGGTTACAAAAAAAAAAAAGATAAAAGAATTAAATATTGATGAAGAGGAAAGAATGTGCCCAATTCAGCTAGCGGAGATAGAAGGAGATGCCGGCAGGAGATGCAGTCGGGGGAGGGGGATCGGGCACAACGCGGCCCGGGGGGGCTCTAGCAAGGGGGGGGATCGAGCATGGAAGGCGACAACGGTTGAGGGGTGGAGATCGGTGTCGCAGCCCGAGAGGGCTCCAGTAAGGGAGAGATCGACGACAGTAGGGGGTGGAGATGATGTCGCAGCCCAAGGGGCTCTAGTAAGAAGGGGATTGATGGCAGTAGATGGGTGAGCTCAGTGTTGTAGCCCGAGGGGGCTTCAGTAATATGAGGATCGTGCATGGGGGAACAACAGCAGGAGGGGGCCGGAAGCACAGGGTGGGGGGGTGGGGGAAAATAGGGGCAGGGGTGAAAATTGAAAGTAGCGATGCGAGCGTATTGCTAAAGTAGCATGCGCGCTGGCGATGCCGTACGCATCGCTGAGACACGCGCCCCCCTCACTGCACAGTGATGTGCATGCACATATCGTTAAATAGTGATTCCTTGGCGTCTCTTAGCGCGTCGCTAATTTTATTCATCACTAATTTCTAGCTACTTAATCATTGATTTTTTGGTGGAACTGTGCGTCGTTGTTTCGTTATTATTTAGCGACATATTTGTGGCATCGCTAATTGGCATCGCTAAAATGTAAAATTCTTATAGTGCATCAAGCTTTGATTTATATTTAATCAACCATAATGTTATAATGATTTGATAGGTGTAGGCGGATTGCGGACCAATCTTGATGAGTCTTACCCCATTAGACAACAAAATAAGGTGAGTGATTCCAATCATGATTAGAGTGTTTTCAAAAAATAAAATAACAATAATAATCCTTAAGATTTAAATTTCAGCATTTTATAGGTATAATAATTGATTTCATGAAAATTCTAGTTTAGTTAAATTTGTTACATATTATTATAGATGAAATTCATATGATTGATTTTATCAAAATTTCTATAATCAACTCAACTCAACTCATCTAAGTCTTTTCCCAATTACATGGGGGTCGGCTACATGAATCTACTTCCTCCACTTTGCTCTATTCATGACTAAATTAAAATTTAAATTATAAATAGTTACATCTTTTCTAATTATTTATTTTCTTGATATATATGTTAGAATTTCATAACATAAATGATGAATTATGAGATTTTATACATTTTTTGGCATATTTTTTTTATTAAAAATGGATCAAGTAAGTTTGCCACATCATATATTGCAATTTACTTTTAAATTTATCAACATGTAACTCTTAAGCATAAAACAATATGAAAATGATAAATCGCAACCTACTAGTTGTGAACAGGTTAAGATATATACAAATATATATTAAACTCTTAGTTAAACTACATCTTATGTTATATTGTCTGTTGGTCCAGATGGCAACCCAAGAGGGGGGGGGTGAATTGGGTTCTTAAAAATTTAAGACTTTTTGACTATTAAATTATTAGTTAGCAAGATGTGCAAGTGAGATCAACTAATAAGCAATGAACAAGCAGTTAATAAAGAGAGATAGAGATAGAGAAAATAAGGCACGGCAAACACAAGCAATTTTATAGTGGTTCGGCGCAACCAGCACCTACGTCCACTCCCAAGATTCACTTGGGTCCACACTATAATCTCTCTAGATTACAGCCGAGTTGTTTTCCAAGCTCACAACTCAAACTTGTTGTTTTACCGGGCGCACAACGAACCCAGCTGGTTTTAACTCGGGCTTACCAGCACAAAACCCTACACGTTGTTTTTCTAGGGCTCACAACTAACCCAACACAAGCACTCCGGCTTGCAACGAGGTATACCAACCTCCACTAATTCAATCCACAGATTGAATCAGCAAACAAATAATAATGATAGAGTTTGAACAATAAGTGCTCCCCTTGAGCAGATATACAAATTAAGTACAAAATGATATAAGGTTAGAAAAGCCTGATTGTATTTGCAGATGGTAGATGCTTGGGCTTTCTTCCTTCTTCTCTTCAACTCCTCTAGAAGTGTTGAATCACGCCTCAGCTAGATTCTTGACCGTTGAAGACTTTTGGAGTTGAGATGAATCTTTTCCCTCTTTTGAAAATCCGCAGATTTGACCTTTGGAACGCACTTGGATTTTCTTCGGGCTTTTGTGGAAAGATGAGAAGGAGTAGACGAATCTTTCACTTGGATTTCACTCCTTTTGAAACACTCTTCTTTGAGCTAAAAGATTTTTCAAAATGCTCTGTTTTTCCCTCTTTTCAAATGATATTCTTTTCTCTCTTTTTGATTTTCTCTGGGTTGTTTTGATTTGAAAAGAACTCCTCTATTTATAGAATCTGCAAAAATATATCCGTTAGAGTCAAGGAAAAATAGCCGTTATTTAAAAATCTAACCGTTGGGGCTGATGTGTCATCCGTAAAAATCGCGCCCAGATTTGCTGGAGTCGACTCATGCTTTTCCCGAGTCGGCTCGAGCTCATTTTACTAAAAATAGAAATATTAGGGGTCGACTCGATAAAGGTGAAGTGTCGACTCCTGATAGTCGGGAGTCGACTCGTGAAAGACTTGGGGTCGACTCGAGAGATGCTCAGAAAAACATTCTTCTGGTGTCTGAGCGGAGTCGACTCGCACAGTCCAGGAGTCGGCTCGACAGAATCAGGGGTCGACTCGACATTTCATGGGTCGACTCGACACAGATGCACATTTCTGTACACTGAGCGGAGTCGACTCTGAAACTCAGGAGTCGGCTCCGGAACGTATCAAAAATCAGAAATTTTTTGATTGACATTAAAATCGTTCCAGATTCATTTTAGTTCATTGTTTTGACATGAAATCAATAGAATTAATCTTTAGAAGTGATTCATGAACTAATCCATAAGCTTTTTAGAATAAAACATGAATTATAACATTTCTTTTCGAAAGTTTGAATATTGAGTTTAAAGTCACAATCAAAATTGATTAAAGTTAAACTTGAGCATTCTCATTCTCATTGATTGTTCAAAGTAAATTTGTTGCTTCATTTTCATAAACTCATTACATCCTTTAATAAACTCAATGGCTTTTAGTAATCATCAAAATCAAAAGGATTGGATCATATAATTTTTCATAATCTTTCAACAATCTCCCCCTTTTTGATGATGACAAAAATATTGAGTTTGTTCATGATTGATTAGTGAATTAATTTTGTTTTCATAGTTAAGTTTAGGCTCCCCCTTAATGAGGTAGCTCCCCCTATGAAACTTAATTAATTAACCCATTGTTTATCTCATTTTATCACAATCATAGACAATCATAAAACTATAAAATTCTCCCCCTTTTTTGTTATCAACAAAAAGATAGAGAATTATAAACATTCATTCAAAATTCATTGAAATAGAGAATTCATTTCATTTAAAAGTCTAATACATCAAAATGTTCAGTACATTGATTTCATAAAGAAAGCAAAAAAAAAACTTCAGTACAAAACAAGAATTGAAACTCTAGTAACTCAAAAATGAGTTCTTACAATTCTAGTTAGATGATCAACTATATTTTTCATTCCTTCAGATTGAATTTTTACATAGTCCTTGAGTTTTTCATCAACAAAGGTGCACGCACTCTTAATTTTGTCTTGAAGCTCTGCGTTGCTCTTGCATATGTCTCTCCATCTCCACATATATCCTTAAGCTCTTCAAAAATATTCTTGAGATCACTACTTAAGGATGCCGATGAAGATCCGAGAGTGGATTCAATCTTTGAGATACGATCATCAAGAGAATAAAGTGTTTCTCTCAAATGCATAAATTTATTCTCAAAATCAGTTTTAAGCTTATCTGATTGATCTTCAAGTAAGGCTTTGAGTTGCATAATTTGTTGATCTGAAAAGCTAGCAGAAGATGAAGTCTGAACAAAAGTTGGAGCAGGGGCTGGAGCAGAGGCAGAAACCAAGGGGCTCGGAGGTGCAGGCGAAGGATGTCTAACAGAGGGTCCTGCAGCCTCAGTATCTGTTGCTCTTTCCTCTGTCACTCCTTTCCTTTCCCATTTACCATTCTTTTTGACAAACCCCATCCTATGAATTGTTGCTAGACTATAAAAATCTGTATGTCTTAAATTCTTCATGGGTTCATTATCAGAAATCACCACACCCTGGCTTCGAAAATCATAGTAAGAATCATCCCATAAGGCAGACTGGATTTCCTTTTCCCTCCACAATCTGCTATGTACCACAGAATCATGCTGGAAAGATTGATAGGCTTGCCAGTCACTATGGCGTCCATTACAAAAACATCTCTCTCAGAAACATAATCAAATCTACCCGTTTTAGGAAATAGAATCCTACAGCAGATATTGTGAAGCAATCTCAACTCTAAGGACAGCTGATTAGCAAGAATCTCTTCAAATCCAACCACATCCCTGTTTAATAATCTGGATAAAGCTGGGGCGCGGTCATCAGAAGAAAATGTGGAGGTGCCAGACAAAGGTAAATCCAATAATCTAGACAAGATCTCAGCAGTCACTGAAATTCTTACTCCTCTCACATTGCTAATAAGCCCATGGTCTCCTCTAGACAAATTTTTGTAAAATTCTTTAACTAAAGAGGGATAAGTCGGGCACTCAAGAGAGCAAACTTTCTCCCAACCCATCTCGATTAACTGTCTCCCAACTAGAAAACCCTCATTCTCAAACAATTCAAAATCCATCTTCCTACCAGTGGTAATGATCCTATCTGCTAGTCGGTCTACCTGGGAGGACGTGGCAGCAGGAGCAGCAGTTGGGGTAGAAGCAGATGAGGTGGAGTCCGAGCTTGGAGAAGGCTCTCGCACGGGACGCTTCACCGGCTTCTTCACGGAACGCTTTCTCTTGATGCCACCCGCCACAACACTCGATCCTCTAGTTTTAGGTGCCATTTGATGATTGGAGGTGATAAACGAAGATTATTGGGAGTTTGGAGGGTTTGGGGAGAGTGTGGAGAGAGTATTTTAAGATTGGGGTCGAATAGAATGAGCGACGAGTCGACTCTGCCCTAGAAAAATCAATTTGGGACCACCTCGAGTCGGCTCGCGCAAACCCAAGTGTCGACTCGGCACAGACACAGAAAGTCCGTCCCGACATGGAGTCGACTCGCGCCAGAGAGGGGTCGACTCGAGAGTTTCAGTTGAAACCGGGAGTCGACTCCGATACGCATCGAGTCGGCTCCGAGACCATTTCAGACTAAAAACATGAAATTTCTGAAATGTGTCCGGAAAATGATCATAAAAATTGATAAATAATCATTGGATATGAGTGAATCAACTAGATATGAATTCTAGATAAGATTTCCTTAAGAATTGAGGATTTAAAAGAATTCTAGATATATTTCCTTAGAGGTTTCAGAATTTACTCAAAGGGATTACAAATTCCTAATTCTCCTCTAAGATAACAAAATCTTTCTTCATTTAAAGGTTTAGTGAATATGTCAGCTAATTGTTCTTCAGTGTTTACATAATCTAAACAAATTTCATTATTAGCTACATGTTCCCTTATAAAATGATATCTAATTTCTATGTGTTTAGTTCTTGAGTGTTGAATTGGATTCTTTGTTAGATTAATTGCGCTAGTGTTATCACATCTTATGGTGTCTTATCAAGCGTGATACCATAGTCTTCAAGTTGTCGCTTAATCCATAGGATTTGCGCACAGCAACTTCCAGCTGCTACATATTCAGCTTCAGTAGTTGATAATGCAACTGAATTTTGCTTTTTGCTAAACCATGTGATTAAGTTACTTCCTAAGAAATGGCATGCACCACTTGTGCTTTTCTATCCAATTTACATCCAGCATAATCAGAATCGAATATGCAATTAGATTTAATGTGGAGTCTCTAGAATACCATAAACCTACATTTTTTGTTCCACTTACATATCTTAGTATTCTTTTAACAGCTATTAAATGTGATTCTTTAGGTTCAGATTGAAATCTAGCACATAAACATACTGAAAACATATATCTGGTCTACTTGCTGTTAAATAAAGAAGGGATCCGATAATACCTCGATAATACTTTTGGTCAACCTTTTTACCTTCTTCATCTTTGTCCAGCTTGCATGAAGGACTCATTGGAGTTCCGAGGGGTTTCATTGTTTCCATACCAAACTTTTTGAGTAGTTCTCTTGTGTATTTGGTTTGGTTGATAAAGATTCCCTCTTTGCTTTGTTTGATCTGGAGTCCAAGGAAGAAGTTGAGTTCTCCCATCATGCTCATCTCGAATTCTCCCTGCATCAACTTTGCAAATTCTTGACAAGAGATTCGTTAGTAGCACCAAAAATAATGTCATCTACGTATATTTGTACTACAAGTAAATCTTTACCTTTTCTTTTCAAAAACAAAGTTTTATCAACATTTCCTCTTGTAAAATCATTTTCTATTAAGAATTTACTTAACCTATCATACCAAGCTCTAGGTGCTTGTTTCAAACCATATAAAGCTTTGTGCAATTTAAAAACGTGATTTGAAAACTCGTGATCTTCAAAACCTGGTGGTTGTTCTACATAAACTTCTTCATTAATAAATCCATTTAAAAATGCGCTTTTTACATCCATTTGAAATAAGTTAATATTCATATGACATGCAAATGCAAGTAATAGCCTAATGGCTTCTAATCTAGCTACAGGTGCAAAGGTTTCATCAAAATCAATACCTTCCTCTTGATTATATCCTTTAGCAACCAATCTAGCTTTGTTTCTAATTACAATGCCATTTTCATCTAGTTTATTTCTATAAATCCATTTTGATCCTATTACTGAATGACTTTTTAGGTCTTTCAACTAAGGTCCAAACATTATTTCTTGTAAATTGATTTAGTTCTTCTTGCATAGCTAACATCCAATTATTATCTTTTTCAGCTTCTTCAATAGTTTTAGGTTCAATTTGTGAAACAAATGCAAGATGATTACTAATATTTCTCATGTATGATCTAGTCCTTATTCCTTGAGATGGATCGCCTATAATCAATTCCTTAGGATGACTATGAGCATATCTCCAGTCTCTTGGAAGATCTACATCATTATGATCAATATTGACATCATCGTCCTTATGTGAATCATCATCTTTAGCTTCTTGTTCATGATCAGAAGATACTTCAATATTAAGTTTTTCAAGATCTTTTTCAATTATGTTTGTATCTTCCTCATCATCAATCTTTTCAGATCCAGTTGCTAAAGATTCATCAAAACTACATGATGGATTCTTCAACTACTAAGGTTTTCTTGTTAAAGATTCTATATGCCTTACTAGTTGTTGAATAACCTAGAAAAATTCCTTCATCAGATTTAGCATCAAATTTTCCTAAGTTGTTTTTACCATTATTATGAATGAAACATTTACATCCAAATGCATGAAAGTATTTTATATTTGGTTTTCTTTCATTCCATAATTCATAAGGTGTTTTCTTTAATATTGGTCTTATTAAAGCTCTGTTTAAGATGTAACATGCTGTGTTAATTGCTTCCGCCCAAAAATACTTTGGTAAGTTGCTTTCACATAGCATGGTACGGGCCATGTCTTCTAGAGTCCTATTTTTTCTTTCAACTACACCATTTTGTTGTGGAGTCCTAGGGGCTGAAAAATTATGATTAATTCCATTTTCAGTGCAGAAATTTTCAAATAAGTGATTTTCAAATTCTGTTCCATGATCACTTCTTAGAGATACTATAGTAGTGTTTTTCTCATTTGTGACTTTCTTAAAGAATTTCAGGAAAATTGAGAAAGTCTCATCTTTGTGAGCTAAAAACATTACCCAAGTATATCTAGAATAATCATCTACAATCACTAGACCATATTTCTTTCCTCCTAGACTTGTGGTTCTAGTTGGTCCAAATAGGTCCATGTGAAGTAGCTCTAGCCCTAGAAGTTGAAACAATGTTTTTAGATTTAAAAGAACTTCTAGTTTGTTTTCCAAATTGACATGCATCACATATTTTATTATTTTCAAAATCTAATTTAGGTAATCCTTTAACTAAATCCATTTTAATTAGTTTTGAAATAAGGTGTGTGCTTGCATGACCTAATCTACGATGCCACAACCAACTAATTTCATTTATGTTAGCATTGTCAGCAATTAAGCAATGATCACTCAAAGATAATTTTTCTAAGTCAACTAAGTAAACATTGCCATGTCTATAACCAGTAAATACAATGCTATCATCAATAGAATTAGTTACAGTGCATAAGAAGATTTAAATGAAACATTAAAATTTTTATCACATAATTGACTTATGCTATTAGATTATGCTTCAAACCATTAACATAAAGTACATTATCAATAACTATAGATGGAGTTATGCGAACTTTACCAAGGCCCATAATTTGACCTTTACCGTTGTCGCCAAACGTCACAACTCCACCTTTCTTTTCTCCAGGGTGATGAATTCATCTTTGTCACCCGTCATATGTCTTGAGCAGCCACTATCAAGGTACCACTTTTTCTTTGATCTTTTGGCTACAAGACATTCCTGCAATATCATCAAACTTTATGCTTAGGTACCCAAGCTTTCTTGGGTCCTTCATGGTTAGCAGCAATAAAAATTGTTCCTTTCGGAACCCATATTTCTTAGCTTTAATATTTAACTTGTTGTTATTCTTTAAGGTTTTGCATTCAAAGGATTTGTGACCTTTTTCATTACATTTAAAACAAGTTATATTACTTTGGTTGCTTTTATAAAAATATTCTTTAGAGATTTCTGTTTCCTTAATGTGTTATATCCTAAACCAGCTTTGTCAAAAACAGCTTTTTGACTATCTAGGATCATGTTAAGTTTAGTTGAACTTAAGGTGAATTTCTCAACAATGTCTTTATATTTTTTAACATCTTTCTTAAGAGAGTCAATTTCTTTAGCTTGCTGTTCTTTATCTAAAGCTAAAGTTTCTATTTGATCTTTTAAATCTTTAGTTGAGTTTTTAGTTTCAGATTTTAATAAATCTTTTTCTTGATTAAGATTATCTCTTTCTTTCCTAAGTTCTTCTTTTTCATTAGTTAAGTTCTTAACTTCTAAAGCTAATTCATTTTTACTTTTAGCTAAACTAATATTGTCATTTTTCAAAAACTTATACTTTTTCTTTAAGGATTTAAAATCAATCATAAGTTCATTGAAAGCCTCAAACATTTCATCAAATGTAAAATCATCATTGAGTTTTCAGAACTTACCTCATTGTCGTTGTCGTCGTCGTTGGCCATGAAGCAAATATTGGCAACTTCCTTTTGCTCTCTTCTTCGACGAGGAAGATTCTTCAGACCATGTTGCCATATAAGCTTTCTTCTTTTTCTTGTAGGCCTTTTTCAGTAAAGGACAGTCATACTTGAAGTGCCCTGGCTTTTTGCACTCATAACATACTAAGGGCTCTTTTTCTTTTCTTTCTCCTTGTCCTTTTTCTTATCTTTTTCTCCTTCAAATCTTGCTCCAAATTTCTTTTTATGAAGGGCCTTTTTCTCATAAACCTTCTGAATTTCTTGGCCAAGAGAGCAGTTTCCTCATCATCTTCATCATTCTTTCACTGCTGCTCTCTTCCATTTCTGCAGTCTTGAGGGCAAGAGTTTTCTTCTTTTTGTTTCCTCCTCAACATGCTGCTTCATTGTTAGCTCGTGGGTCATTAAGATCCTAGAAGCTCCTCCAAAGGTAGTGCATTGAGGTCCTTTGCTTCTTGGATGCAGTGACTTTGCTTCCCACGATCTTGGTAGTGACCTAAGAATTTTACGCACAAGATCAGCATTAGTATAAACTCTACCAAGACTTTTCAAACCATTCACAATATCAGTAAATCTAGTGAACATGCATGTGATGGTTTCAGTTTGTTCCATTGTAAACAATTCATATTTATGAACCAAAATATTTATTTTGATTCCTTTACTTGGTTTGTTCCTTCATGAGTTATTTCCAACCTATCCCAAATTTCTTTTGCGGAATTACAAGTTGAGATTCGGTTGAATTCATTTGAATCCAAGGAACAATATAAAATATTAATGGCTTTAGCATTTAATTGTGCCATTCTCCTATCATTATCATTCCAATCCCTTTCGGGTTTAGGAACAATAGTGCCATCAATAAGGTGTGTGGGTGTACTAGGTCCATTAATTATAACACCCCAAAGCTCATAATCAGAAGCTTGAATGAATATCCTCATTCTAGCTTTCCAATAAGAATAGTTTGAGCCATTAAAAAGTGGAGGTCTATTCGTAGAATGACCTTCAGCAAAACTTGACCCAATTTGTGTTGCCATATGGATCTTTAGCCCTTGATCGTGAGATCAAATTCTAAATGAGCACTTGCTCTGATACCAATTGTTGGCCCAGATGGCAACCCAAGAGGGGGGGGGTGAATTGGGTTCTTAAAAATTTAAGACTTTTTGACTTTAAATTGATTAGTTAGCAAGATGTGCAAGTGAGATTAACTAATAAGCAATGAACAAGCAGTTAATAAAGAGAGATAGAGATAGAGAAAATAAGGCACGGCAAACACAAGCAATTTTATAGTGGTTCGGCGCAACCAGCACCTACGTCCACTCCCAAGATTCACTTGGGTCCACACTATAATCTCTCTAGATTACAGCCGAGTTGTTTTCCAAGCTCACAACTCAAACTTGTTGTTTTACCGGGTGCACAACGAACCCAGCTGGTTTTAACTCGGGCTTACCAGCACAAAACCCTACACGTTGTTTTTCTAGGGCTCACAACTAACCCAACACAAGCACTCCGGCTTGCAACGAGGTATACCAACCTCCACTAATTCAATCCACAGATTGAATCAGCAAACAAATAATAATAGAGTTTGAACAATAAAGTGCTCCCCTTGAGCAGATATACAAATTAAGTACAAAATGATATAAGGTTAGAAAAGCCTGATTGTATTTGCAGATGGTAGATGCTTGGGCTTTCTTCCTTCTTCTCTTCAACTCCTCTAGAAGTGTTGAATCACGCCTCAGCTAGATTCTTGACCGTTGAAGACTTTTGGAGTTGAGATGAATCTTTTCCCTCTTTTGAAAATCCGCAGATTTGACCTTTGAACGCACTTGGATTTTCTTCTGGCTTTTGTGGAATGATGAGAAGGAGTAGACGAATCTTTCACTTGGATTTCACTCCTTTTGAAACACTCTTCTTTGAGCTAAAAGATTTTTCAAAATGCTCTGTTTTTCCCTCTTTTCAAATGATATTCTTTTCTCTCTTTTTGATTTTCTCTGGGTTGTTTTGATTTGAAAAGAACTCCTCTATTTATAGAATCTGCAAAAATATATCCGTTAGAGTCAAGGAAAAATAGCCGTTATTTAAAAATCTAACCGTTGGGGCTGATGTGTCATCCGTAAAAATCGCGCCCAGATTTGCTGGAGTCGACTCATGCTTTTCCGAGTCGGCTCGAGCTCATTTTACTAAAAATAGAAATATTAGGGGTCGACTCGATAAAGGTGAAGTGTCGACTCCTGATAGTCGGGAGTCGACTCGTGAAAGACTTGGGGTCGACTCGAGAGATGCTCAGAAAAATACTCTTCTGGTGTCTGAGCGGAGTCGACTCGCACAGTCCAGGAGTCGGCTCGACAGAATCAGGGGTCGACTCGACAATTTCATGGGTCGACTCGACACAGATGCACATTTCTGTACACTGAGCGGAGTCGACTCTGAAACTCAGGAGTCGGCTCCGGAACGTATCAAAAATCAGAAATTTTTCTGATTGACATTAAAATCGTTCCAGATTCATTTTAGTTCATTGTTTTGACATGAAATCAATAGAATTAATCTTTAGAAGTGATTCATGAACTAATCCATAAGCTTTTTAGAATAAAACATGAATTATAACATTTCTTTTCGAAAGTTTGAATATTGAGTTTAAAGTCACAATCAAAATTGATTAAAGTTAAACTTGAGCATTCTCATTCTCATTGATTGTTCAAAGTAAATTTGTTGCTTCATTTTCATAAACTCATTATATCCTTTAATAAACTCAATGGCTTTTAGTAATCATCAAAATCAAAAGGATTGGATCATATAATTTTTCATAATCTTTCAACATTGTCCTTGCCTTTGACAACTTGTATGAAGGCTCGTTATACCAGAACCCTCTTTATAGGAAATATGTGCTTCATACTTGTGACCCATCTTGTAAGGGTTACATGCGGTTTTTATTTCGTAGCTCTACCATAAAATTTGTATGTGATAGTATATATTGACATTGTTGATGTAGAGTTATAACATGAATTTTTGAATATAAAATCAAGTTTTATTATTTTAAAAATTTGACTCCAATGACATGCATTATTTGCAACTAAAGCTATTTATGGAAATATTATTTTGACATATCATGTATGCATTTTTATGCTTACTTAATCCACTAATTATGATTAGGGTTTACTCAATGGGCTTTAGCTCATGATTTTTTTTTCAAAGACCGAGAATTAAATAGGGGTTACAGGTAGCTGTTGGCTAAGGAATCTATAGAGACAATAAATTTATTTTAGTTAGAGTTTGAGAGTAGTTAATATTTATTATGATAATAAACTTTGGTATTTTTAACATTATTCGATGTTGTTTGGACTTATTAGTTTGAATTTAATGAATAATTAGGTCATTGATAATAGTTTAAATTTGATGGTACGATGCTTTGCATCTTGTGGGATTTGTTCTACATGTGTGTAGTGAATTATTGCATCCTAAATTCATCATCGATTCTAGGGATAGCACAAAATTAGTGTATATATATATATATATATATGAAGCATTATTGTAATATTTTGTATATGTTCATAGGCTAACTATTTTATCCTTAATCATAATATTTTGCATTTAAGTTAAATTAGGTTTAGATATTACTTTATGAGCCTTTTAGCTCTTAAAGAGATTACAATAAAAAGATTGCTAAGCATCCTAAATTTATAGAGGAAAAAATGTTGCAATAGCATGATTTAACTATTCAATAGATATATGCATATTGATGTTGCTAAAGAATGTATATTGTAAGTACCATCCAGGAGGAATGATAGAGTTGGCTATTAGAAGACCCACTAGAGTTTATTTTGTTTCATATATAATATAATTTCTAGCCTTATGGTTCACCTATATTTTAAAAAAAAATCATTTTAGAAACTTCACAGTGCTTAATTTTTGCTTTGCATTTATCTCTATTTTTAATTATACTAAAGTTATATTTTATATTATTATCTTTATCGTACTTAACCTGAAACAAACTTTATTCTAATACCTTTCTTTATTCTAATTTATAATTAATCTCAGCCTTAATTTTATCTATTAGTACTATATCATTCATAAATAACGTGGACCATAGAATATCATATTAAATTTGTTTAGTAAGTCTATCCATAACTAAAGAAAAAAATGTAAGGACTAAAAGTACACCCCTGATATAATCATACATTAATAAGAAATTCACTAATATTATCATTTATAATTCTTACACTAGTAATTACTTTATTATTTATATATATATATATATATATATATATATATATATATATATATATCTTGATTTTGTTAATATATCTAAGCAGTACTTTTTTTTCTTTTTTAACACTTAGCATAAAATTTTTTTAAAGACTCTATCATATATTTTCTCTAAATTAATTAAATTGCTATGAAGATTTTATATCTTTTCTCTATATTTCTTTGTGAGATCTTAGGGAGAAAAATAATTTTTATAGTTGACCTTTCTAGCACAAAATCAAATTAGTTCTCAACCTATGCTTAATTAACCTCTCCCAAAGTTTCGTAGCATAACTCATAAGCTTGAGATTATTATAAACTGATACTATAATACATTATTCTATTCATTAGGTATTTTCTTAGTTTTTAATATCTTATTAAATAAATTTGTTAACTAAGATGTTTCATCTCCTAAACATTTTCAAACTTTAATGAAAATTTTGTTAGACTCACTGGTCTTCTTATTTTCATCTTTTTCATAACCTCTTTTATATTAAATATTAATTCTATGAGTATATACTATAATTTTATCCTATATAAAATTAATAAGGTATACTAAACTATTTGTATAATTTTTATTTAATAATTTATTAAAATAGTTTCTTTATCTTACTTTAATCTCATCCTCCTTAGCTAAAATTTTTGGATCATTACCTTTTATATATTTTCTTTTATAATTTATATATATTTAATTTTTAGCTTACGGTATAATTCTTCATATGCCTTCTATTTAGCCCCTTTACTAATTTTTTAACATATTTTTAATTATCTTATAATTTTCATATACTTCTCTTCTCTTAGATTTAGGTGGATTTCTGTAATACTTTTTAAGCTTTAATAGCTAATTGAACTTTCTCATTCCATTATCAATTTTTTTTATTATGATCCTTTTCTTTTTACTCTTTTATTACCTTTATAACTACTTTTCTTAGCCATTCCTTCCCTTATAATATTAATTTTTTTATTTATACTCTATTTTTTGTTCTCCTTGAATTCTTATACTTTTTAGCTCTTTACTCTATTTTTGAATATAGATATCCATAACCATCAATTTATAATGTATGGTTAAATTTTCATATAGTATAATATTGCAATCTTTACAAAAAAAAAAAAAAACCAATCAAACTTTCTAGCAAAGAATAAATCTATTTAACCTAGTAATGTATCCATTTTTAAAAGTTACTTGATGGAATCCTTTTCTTTTAAAATATGTATTAGCTAATGCTAAATCATATGCCATTGCAAACTTTAATATGGTATTTCTTTTATTTCTATCTCTGAATTCATAACTTCCATACATTCTTTCAAAACCTACATTATATCTTACTATATATCTATTTATTTTTTTCGATAAATATTCTTTTTCACTAGGAATATCTTAAATTAATTCATCTATATCTTTTTAAAAACTTTATTTTGTAATATTATCTAAACTTACTGAAGAAGCATAAGCACAAATAATATTATTTGACCCCTTATCTAATATTAATTTAATCAAATTATTTTATCTTTTGCCTTCTTAATATTTACAAACTCATCTTTCAGACTCTTACCTACAACAATTCTTACTTCGTTTTTATTTTTGCTTTTACTTGCATAACAAAGTTTAAAACCATTAACTTCTTTTATTTTTCTCCTATCCTCTTAACCATTTGCAAGCATGCTACATTATTTTCTTTCATTTTCATTTTAGCTTCTTAGACTAGCTTGTTTATTAGCACCCATCCATAAAGATGTAAAATCATTGCTTATTTTCTACCACATTTGGGCACTAATATAATGCATCACTTATAAATATCACCCTAGCTATCTTTATAAAACTTTTCGCTACACCCATATCCTAGCCTCAATAATTTTCTTTGTTGGATTTATATTCATAGGATGTGACAATAGTTTTATATTGGTTAGGTTTTACTTTAAAACTAGCTTAAAATTGGCTCGATTTTGATTAGGTTGGTTTTGCATTGTTTGGTTTGATTCTGAACCCAAAATTCTGAAATCAATCTTGATTGGATTGGTTCTTTGTTTTGATCTGGAATATATCTAACTCAATCCACACTCATCCCCAATGCTTGCACACTCATATCATATTAAGTCAGATTATGCCATGAGCTGCTTAGCCTGTTTAACATTTCTAAATAGTTGTGAGCTTGAGATCACTAAAATGAATAGCACCACAAGTTTTATGTCATAGGCTCATCATAGTTCACATTCCTCTCTTAATAAAATATCTAGGTTTCAAAGCATGTTAAGAAGCAATGTCAAGGCTGTAATGGATGGCATGGTGGAGGCAAGATGAGACCATTCACATAGAATACCATCCCGATTGGAATACAAGTCATTGTAAAATTCATTTGCAGATGAAATGAATTTCATAATAAAATTTATTTGCAAATGAATTCTTATTTTGGCCCACTATACATAGAATTATGGAATTAAAATGAATTCATATTGCATGTGTTAATTAAATGAAAATTGAATTCAACATTTTATTTTTTTAAATTACTCTTATTTAATAATTAGTTAGAAATAATGATTTGAGAGTTATTAGGTTAATTATATTCTCAAATCAAATTTAATTACATTAATTTAATAAAAATAAATTAATATTTAATTATATTTAATAATAATACTATATGATAATATTATTATTATCGCAATATATTATAATATAATACTATTATTATTTACTATTTAATAATAATAGTAATATAATATAATATTACATTAAATATTAAATAGTATTATATTACAATATCATATTATACTAATTATTATATTACATAATTTATCAAATATTAAAATTTTATTTTGTATATCATAAATATAGTTTAATTAATATAGTATAAAATATATATTATAATAACATTACAATAATGATAATAATATAATTTTTGTTAAAAACTACCAACATTGATAGGAATAATTCTGTTCCAAAATTTTTGTTTTCTTTCTATTGTAAAATTTATTTATAAATTCTATCAATACTGATATCATTTGTAGTAAGAGGGATTAATTCTATGATTTAATAGTTAGAATTTTAAATTCATCATTTGTTAGGTTGCCAAATAAAATAAATCATAAATTTATAAATAAAATTTATAAATATTATGGAACTTATTTATTTCAAAGAGGCTGTAAACGAAGCTACGACGTTGTTTGGGAGTTGAACTTTGAAATAAAAAAAGCTCGCTTGTCACGGAACGAGAGTTGGACCATCGAGAGGAAATGAGAGCCACTAGTACTTTGTCGCTTGTCTGAACCTATTGACGTGATCGGTGGATTTTAAAGCTTCGAGGCTTAGATTGCGGGCTCTACCGTATTCTTTGCGGCTCCTCCACCGACCGTTCTTTTGCGGTGCCCTTCGCTTTTAGGGGCATTTGGTTTCGATAATTTTAAAAAAAAATTATTGAATAACTGTATTTAATAATTTAAAAAAAATATTAAATAATAATTTATTTTGCAATGGTAATTTAAATTATTTTTGATAAGATAATTTAGATTACAAAAAAAAAAAAATAGATGGCTATTCATCTTATTAAAAATATAGTAATCTCATAATTTATTTTTTAACAAGATTTTTTTTTTTTTTTTTTTATAGATCGCTCTCTACTTGCATCCTACTCGCATCCTACTCTACCGATTTAGATGGATAGCCGCTTGTTGTGCTAGAATTTGAAGACCTAGATCATGTCGATCAATCAAAATCATCTACTTGAATTCCGTTTTAAGAAGCATATATAACGCCACATTTTTTTTATGAGACACGTAGATATTTTGTGATGGAAAAGTACTTTTTCTTTCTTGGTAGAATATAAAACATGCTTATATCACTAAGGTGGCAAGTGTTTCCACTTAGGGAATGTAGGTGGACTGTATTAGGTACTGTCAATGGCCTCCAGAGAATTTAGCTGCAAGCACATTACGTCTCCATTCATTAGTTCTCTCAAAGTGCCAAGTGTGATGGCTATTGCATTTAAATATTGGCCATTGTTTGACTTGGGCCAGCATTTTCCAACCAAGTCTCTCTCTCTCTCTCTCTCTCTCTATCTATCTATCTATCTATATATATATATATATATATATATATATATATATATATATAAATAAAATCTACAATAATTATGTTATCTCGAGAAAAATAACATGATGAAAAGGCCATCTCATGATATGTGGCTGTTTTAAATATCCAGATATCAGTTGTTTAACTTGCCGTTCTTTCCTCCCGAACCATCCACTAATTTCTGCTGAAATATTAGACGATGGCCATAGAATCATACTCGAGTTTCAATAATGGCAGACCACTGAACTTACTTAGGCTATACATAGAAATTTCCTGCAGCTTTAGTTGTAGAGGATTTGCACACCAGGAATTCTCTTGTGGCATATATAAATGCATGCAGAAAGCTGCATGAGCTCCATGTCTAATAGCTATAATGTAAATTAGAGCGTAACATGCGTACAGTTTGCAAGCTCACACTGAAAGCATATATTAATACGATTAAATAGATCAGCCACGGGTCAAGTTGCTGAAAATAAAACGATGAAGCAAGAAAGAGAGAGATTTCGTTTATTGATTGGTTTCGTAAGGAAAGAAACAAGATAGAACAACAATCTCGATCGTATATCCTAGATCCTAGGACACAAATTAAACAAAATAAAAGAACAAGATCGATGACGCAAGAAAGACGCAAAACAAAACAATCTAGTAGAATATAATCAGCATGATCCCTTCTATCTTTTGTTGAAATATGATATTCCCCCCACTCCCACCAGCTGCAAACTCGCGTCTCCTCTCTATTGTTAAGGTCAATGTGGTGGGCAAGGGCCTCCTCCGTTGCCTGAACTAGTGCAACCTGAAGCCCCTGTGCCTTTCGTGAGGACCTCCGACAGCATTAGACCGGCATACTCTTCCAGCCACCGGGGAGGCTCTAACAGAGGCCTTGCTGCCAGGAGAGGTTGCATGATAGAGATGATCACTAGCACCAGGATAAGGAACTGCTTTGGCCCAAGAGCCATCATCTCGCCAAGAGATTAAAGACCGGGCGGGTGCACTCCTAAAACCTCTACTCTCCTTCTATGAATGATATAACTAAAGGTTTCTCGGATGACGGATGGCGGAGAAGAAAGGCTACATGGGAATTTATAGAGCCGCGAGCACTTCCTCCTATTCCAAGAGGACTTGGTCGTCGCATGGGGGCGACGCGAACCGTTCTTAATTACGACCCCGTGTCTCACAACGCTAAAGACTTGGACTCGGACCGTTCATTCTCGGCCCATGTTTGAACGACTCATTGAACCAGACTTGATGCAACAGCTAGCATTGACACTAAAAGAAGTTGGAAAAGTCTTTGTACATCGCCTCCGATGCAGCAAGGCCTACGTGGGCTGCATCATCTCTTCTGATTGATCCACGTGGAGCCTACGTAGATGACGTGTCGGACGGTATGGTTCTGCTACGATGTAACGTTCTGAACGTGACGGCCATTTAAAGTGCTTCGCTTTTTTTTAAAATTAGCGTGCAGACGAAAATGCCCTTTCCCTCCATTCTATCGCCATTTTACGTTGGATTTCATCTGTGCAAGAAAAACTCTTTCTTCCCCCTCGCTCCGGCTTTCGGCACAATCCTACGCCCTCGCTCTGAGAGTCCGGTCGAAAGAAAATATTTTAGCTTCGAGGCTGGAATACCTGGCTACTGGAGTCTTTGTACAAAAACTTCTGGAGGAAATGTCGTCCGCAGCACAAAGTAAAAAGTCATTCTTCCCACTTCTTTGTAAAGCTCCTTTATTACACCAACTTTTTTTTCTCGTTAGAGGTAGTTAATGCGTGACCAAACCGTTTAATGCGCGGGTAACTTCCTTAGAACAAAACAGTTATGACATTCTGGCAGTCATAACTGTTTAGAGTTTACTGTTTTGTAAGCACGAATGTCATACTCTTTTAACTAGGATGTTATACCTCATGAACTGGGGTGTCGTCAGAGTGTTTCGGCCTATATTCCCCGTTATTTCCTATCCATATAGCTCTAGTGTCGTCATGCTCGGCCGAAAATCCTTCGCGACACTGCAGTTCAAACATCACGACACCCTAGCGATAACGCTACGACACCCATGCTTATAACCTTACGACACCCAAGGAGGAATTCGGTCTAAAATCATTGGTGACACCGCAGTTGAAACGTTATGACACCCTAGCGTTAACGCTATGACACCCATGCTTATAACCTTCGTGTTCTTCGTATGTTGCTTTCCGGGGTGTCGTAGCGTTTCTATGGGGTGTCTTTAAATGCTAAAGGGTGTGTCATTCTTATATCTGACCCTGGAGAGCAGGCCCGTGACACCCAAGTTATGTTCACCCAAAAAAAGATCTATGACGCTGTAGGTGAAACATTAAGACACCCAAGCGTCAATGCTACGACACCCCGTATGGAGAATAATCCCCGCGACACTCCGCTTTAACAGTCACGTCATCGGTGTCGTCGCCTTAAAGCTAGGGTGTCGTCAGATGAGAACTGGGGTGTCGTTAACAGCCTGAGTCGGTGATGTTGTCGTTCATGACACCCCAGTTGAAACCTGACGATACCCTAGCACCAATTCTACGACACCCGTGCTTATAACTGACCACGGAGAGAAGGCCCGCGACACCCAAGTTACAAACCTAAGATACCCGTTCACGCTTAGGAGAAAACTTTAGCACATCCCAGGATGAAATCGGTCGGAAAATAGTTACGACATCCAAGCTCCCTTATCCTTCGGTCTGGCAGCAAACACAAAAGTTACTAAAATTTCTTTTTATTCATCACACAAATAAAGACAAGAAGAAAAGAAAAGAAAAAAGTACAGGAGCCCTCACTGGGGCTTGTCATTTTCTCCGGGCGCTGCCGAGCTCCCCCCACGCTGCGGGGCTAACTCGGCGATCTGGCGCTGGAGGGACGCTACTTGCCCCTCCAGCTAGCTGTTGGCCCAACACAGGACCTTGATCTCTCTCGTTGAAACGGCCAGGTATTGCTCGGCCACCCTGTGGAGTTGCTTGCTGTTTGCGAGCAACGACGCAAAGACCTCCGCATCGACGGTTACCATTGTGTGGCAGCTCCCATGGGTGCCAGTCGATTGCCCCTCGCCTCTAGAAGCCATCTCAGTATCCAAAAATTTTGGAAGATAAGCTGAAAAGGTGATTAACGATCGCATTCCCCCATCCATATTTAAGGTACTCCTGGCGGGTGTTTCGATTGCCCGAGCTATCAGCTTCGGTGCCCCTATCGTGGAAACTCGCCACGTGCCACCATCTCAGTGGGTAGTCAAAGGAAACGAATGGGTTTTGAACTAGGGTGTCGTGGGTTTCAATAAGATAAGAGCGAATGGCAGCAAACACCCAAGAAGGAATTCGCCTCCCTCGTGAACAGAAACCATTAATGAAGAATGAAGAGAGTGTGGGGAAGCCAAATACTGCGACACCCTAGTACCAATGCTTCGATACCCGTGTTTAAAACTGACCACGGAGAGAATCCCCGTGACACTCCTAGTGGAATTCGGTCGAAAATCCTTCGTGACACCCTAGTTGAAGTCTCACGACACCCTAGCTTTAAGGCGACGATACCCATGCTTAAAACTGACCACGGAGAGAATCCCCGCGACACCCCTGGTGGAATTCGGCCGAAAATCATTCGCGATACCCCAGTTGAAATCTCACAACACCCTAGCTTTAAGGCGACGACACCCGTGCTTACAAATGACCACGGAGAGAATCCCAGCGACACCCTGGTGGAAATCGGCCGAAAATCCTTTGCGACACCCCAGTTGAAATCTCACGACACCCTAGCTTTAAGGCGACGACACCCGTGCCTAAAACTGACCATGGAGAGAATCCCCGTGACACCCCCTGGTGGAATTCGGCCGAAAATCATTCGCGACACCCCAATTGAAATCTCACGACACCCTAGCTTTAAGGCGACAACACCCGTGCTTAAAACTGACCACGGAGAGAATTCCCGCAACATCCCCTAGTAGAATTTGGCCGAAAATCCTTCGTGATATCCCAGTAGAAACCTCACGACACCGTAGCACCAATGCTACGACACCCGTGCTTATAACTGACCACGAAGAGAATCCCCGCACACCCCAGGTGGATTGGATTTTGGCCAAAAATCCTTCGCGATACCCCAGTTGAAACCTCATGACACCCTAGCACCAATGCTACGACACCCGTGCTTATTGCTTTAAGGCGACGACCAACCCGCCTTAACAGTCAACACATGGGTATCGTCGCCTTAAAGCTAGGGTGTCATCAGATGAGAATTGCGGTGTCGGTAACAGCATGAGTCGGGGATGGTGTCGTTAGGCCCATCGTCAATGTGTTATTAATTGGTGTCATAATTTTACAGCTTCGATGTCATTTTTTGTAAACTGGGGTGTCGTGACTTCTGAATTTAGATCATAGGTGTCATATTGTTTTAACCTTCGTGTCCTAATCCTTTGTCAGGATATATTGACAACTAAATCTATGGATATCATTGTTCATGACTGTGTGCCTATATTTCCACAGACGATGCTGAAATTAAAGATCGGAAAGAAATCTATAACACTCCCGGCTGTGCACCTTCACCCGTCACTCCAAATGCAGTGGATGATACTGTAGTTCCTCAAACTGGAATAAATTCAATTCAGCAGATGATGTATATACGTTCTACAATGGATACGCGAAATGAGTTGGTTTTGGAATCACAACAGTGTGTAGCAGGGCCAACAACAAAAAATAACTTTGCTTCAAGCATCTGACGTGTTGGAGGCAAGGAAAATCTAGAAAAACAGAGAAGAGTATGAATCATAGGGATACTGGGAAAGTTGATTGTATGGCATCCATAAAAGCAAGACTGAATGCTACAAGTGGTAAGTGGATATTGGATGAGATTTCTCTAGAACATAACCATGGGATGTCCATAACATCAACTGGTTATCTACGGTCGCATAGGAGGATCAGCACACTAGAGAAGGCAGAGATCGGCAATTTACATGCCGTGAATGTTCCGACAACTCAGATATACTCTACCATAGCAAGGAGAAAAGGGGACAAAAGACAATTGGATTTCACCGAGAAGGATGCTCGTAACTTCATTTGTCGCGAACGTCAGTCTAAGCTGAAAGAAGGAGATGCTCAGTCGATGGTAATTCATTTCACCGAAATGCAACTCAGAAATCCTAATTTCTTCTATACCTTAGACCTCAATGATAATGGTCATATGAGGTCTGTCTTCTGGATTCATCCAAGGTCAAGATTGGCATGCACATACTTCGGTGATGTTCTAAGCTTTGACTCAACCTACTTGACAAACAGATATCAAATGCCTTTTTGTTCATTCATCGGGGTTAACCATCATGGACAGTCCACCTTCCTTGGTTGCGCATTATTGTCTGATGAGAGCACTGAGACATATAAATGGGTTTTTCAGGCATGGCTAGATGCAAATGGTGGTTAAGCACCTATTTCCATAATAACTGACCAAGATAAGGCAATCGAGGCTGCTGTCAAAGAAGTTTTTCCTAACATACAACATCAATTTTGTCTTTGACATATATTGAAGAAGATACCTGAAAAGATTGGCCACATTTGCACGGCAAATCCTAAGTTTATGGTTGATTTCGATGAGGCGATATATGATTCATTGACCATATAGTCATTCGAGGAAAGGTGGGCACATGTTATGGAGAAATATAAAGAATGCAAGTCTATAGATTGGTTCAATGTCCTTTACGAATGTCGGAATAAATGGGTCCCAGTTTACCTAAAGGATACATTCTTCATAGGTTTGTATGTCATTGTCTTTGGTTCATGTTTGCGTTCAACGATTTTTTTTGTTGACAAAATTTTGAACATGGATGTCATCTTCACAAAGGAGTGAGGGCATAAATTACTTCTTCGATGGGTTTATAAATTCGAAGACTACACTAACGGAGTTCATAGGTAAGTATGAAAATGCATTGAAAAAAAGATACGAGGCCAAAAATGAGGAAGGTAATAGGACGTTGCAAACGATTGCTTTCCTAAAGACATCATCACCTTTTGAGAGACAAGCTGCAGGAAGGTATACAAGGCGCATTTTCAAAAAATTTCAGAATGAGATCCTTGAAATGGCTGCATCAAATACTAAATTAATCAAGGAAGCTGGCAACTGTTGTGTATATTCTATAAAGTCTTATGAAAGGATTGAAGTCGATGGAATCGGCAAGGAGATGATCAAAGATTATATTGTGTCATACGATAGAAATATTGAGGATGTCCAATGCCAGTGCCGATCGTTTCAGCTCAAGGGGTACCTGTGTAGGCATGCCTTGTTGGTTCTTCATCAAAGTGACGTATTTCGTTTACTAGATAAATACTTCTTGAAGAGATGGTGCAAGGACATGAAATACCAATTCGACAAATTCGACTACAATACTGAAGGTTATGATAAAATCACACGAAAATCACGGCACGCAGTGACAATTTTTTAATTGAAATGTCTTAATATATTTTTCGTTAATATTCTGTTAATGATTGTAGATATAGTTTGCTGAGTCATCGGATGATGAAGCTCGCAGAGATAGCCTCCATGTCTGAAGATGCATTTAATGTAGTGATGGATGGTCTAACACCTATATTCAAAATTGCCGTGGATGCCAACTGCGCAGCTAAACCAGGTACAGAGCTTGTAATTCAAGATATTGAACAAATTAGGACGAAAGGTTGCCCAAGAGAGAACAGATTAAAGAGTGGAGTCGAGAAGAAGTAAAAAAGATCAAGGAAAAATCTGGTCAAGGAAAGAGCTGCTTCAAACAACAGGTAGACTTGTTTGTAGTCAATTAATACCAGAGAGGACAAGAAAAGAATTATACCGCCTTCTGAAGCTTTGATGGACGAATTTAATGCTTATGTATTGAGTAAACTTACACAGGAGCATATATAAAACACAGGTGTCAAAATTTTTTAACTAGGGTGTCTTGGTCGCAAATGAAGTTGATGTGCTAGGGCCATGATGCACATCAGAAGTGCTTTCAAACTAGGGTGTCTATTTCAGTCAAATGAAGTGCTTTTAGCGCGACGACACCCCAGCTCAGGGCTAACGACTCCCTAGATCTAGCGTGGCGACACCCGAAAGGCGAAATCCTATGACATCCCAGTACTCACGAAAGGACACCGAAGCTTTTAGCGCGATGACACCCCAACTCTTGGCTAACGACTCCCTAGCTCTAGCGCGGCGACACCCGAAAGGCAAAATCCTACGACATCACAGTACTCATGAAAGGACACCGAAGCTTTTAGCGCGACGACACCCCAGCTCTTAGCTAACGACTCCCTAGCTCTAGCGCGGCGATACCCAAAAGGAAAAATCCTACGACATCCCAGTACTCACGAAAGGATACCGAAGTTTTTAGCGCGACGACACCCCAACTTCTTGGCTAACGACTCCCTAGCTCTAGCGCGGCGACACCCGAAAGGCGAAATCCTATGACATCCCAGTACTCACGAAAGGACACCGAAGCTTTTAGCGCGACGACACCCCAGCTCTTGGCTAACGACTCCCCAGCTCTAGCGCGGCGACACCCGAAAGGCGAAATCCTACGACATCCTAGTACTCACGAAAGGACACCGAAACTTTTAGCACGACGACACCCCAGCTCTTGGCTAACGACTCCCTAGCTCTAGCACGGCGACACTCGAAAGGCGAAATCCTACGACATCCCAGTACTCACGAAAGGACACCGAAGCTTTTAGCGCGACGACACCCCAGCTCTTGGCTAATGACTCCCTAGCTCTAGCGCGGCGACACCCGAAAGGCGAAATCCTATGACATCCCAGTACTCACGAAAGGACACCGAATCTTTTAGCGCGACGACACCCTAGCTCTTAGCTAACGACTCCCTAGCTCTAGCACGGCGATACCCAAAAGGTGAAAACCTACGACATCCCAGTACTCACGAAAGGACACCGAAGCTTTTAGCGCGATGACACCCCAGCTCTTGCCTAACGACTCCATAGCTCTAGCGCGGCGACACCTGAAAGGCGAAATCCTACGACATCCCAGTACTCACGAAAGGACACCGAAGCTTTTGGTGCGACGACACCCCAGCTCCGGGCTAACGACTCCCTAGATCTAGCGCGGCGACACCCGAAAGGTGAAATCCTACGACATCCTAGTGCTCAATTTACGACACTGTAGTGTTCAATTTATGACATCATATATGAAAACTTAAAAATTGTGAAGTAGAAAAGGCAAAATATGAATAAATCGAGGACACCCCTGTTCTCAATATAAAATTTATGCATTTGCATTAAAACTGAATCAGTGTTAATATGAATAAATTACATTCAATTTTCATTCAAAGAAGAATTAAAAAGTTAAGAACATTTTTCGACAATGTCGTTGATCTTTTTGTTCAGGCCCTCTCTCAATATTGTTGCAGCTAAGTGTCGCCGGTAATCTCTGACTTCCTTATCCGTGAAATCCATCTTCATATCAGGATTTTCCCGTCGAGCAAGACATTCCATGTATCTCAGACAGTATAGGCCGCAATCCAGCGATCCGGTCGGTTGGCTTGGGCAATCCGAAATCTCTTCCATCGGCCAAGTCATTGCTTACTTCTTATCGCAGTAGATATGGAATATGTGGCCAAGAATTGTATGCCATTTCTTTGCATTGGCCTTGTACTTGGGGTTGCATTTCATTGAATTCAGGTGCATGAACACCTTTCTTTCCATGTCGACAGCAACCAAATGTCAGTGCGAGTTATCGGAGTTTATTATGGTGAAAAGAAATCAGAATTGGTCCTTATCTTCATCGGATACATTGTCAAATATCGAGGCCCCTGATGTTCCAGCGAGTTCATGAGCAGGCGATGAAGAAGTCAGACACAGAACGATACGAAAACTGATGCAAATATGCACTTATGGTATCGGTCCAGATGCTCTGTCCAGTTGCGCATTAGAAACTCCTGGCCGGTATCAATTATCTGCCAATGCAATGTAAACCAATTAATATAATTCTAAAATCAATAACTAGAACATGTTTCTTAATATACTTACATCATCTATTATCATTTCATTGTTAATGAGATCTTGAATATTTTTCCTTGTTACAACGCTAGAAAACATATTGGTGTAGACAATCTCGTCGGTTAGTCGTTCGCTCAAAAAATTTTGAATAGTAATTTGGTCATCTTTGACCGTTGTGTTGGGCTTTGACGTGCCCACTGTCTTCGCCGACTTTTTAGGACGGGTTGTCTCATAACAATCTCCGACGACCTTGGATGCCTTACGCTTCCTTGGCTCTTTTTTAACCCTCCTAACAAGCGAAGGCACTCCAACGATTTCTATGTCCATATCATCACCCTTTGGCGTAGGGGTGCCAAGTTTATTATCAGATTTGGACTCCTCTTTATTTTCATTCTCATGCTCTGTTTTATCATCCAATGAATCCCCCTCCAATCTCTTCTCCTCTGCTTTTGCATTCCCCGTCTCAGTTGGACACTCGGATGAATGGTCCTCCTCCATCTTCTTCTCCTCACTATTTCCATTACCAGGCTCGCGGAGGACCAACTCTAGGGAATGCACCTTCTTTGTTTTCCCATCTCCCTTGTCCTCCTCATTTCTTGCATTACTTTCCTTTCTGAGCAGTGAACTGAGGAGGCTCTCAGCAATGGATAGCCTGTGCCTGACATCATCCTTAATGCACTCCAATTCAGTCCTCAACTCGGCATATCCTGCGCAGCTATCCATTGGTTGAGGGGCACAGCTATCTGTTGGTTGAGGGGATGCTACATTCTGCTGAGTGAGAAGCCAGCGCTCTTCTGACAGTGGTACAGTAGCTCCCTCCATCTACAACGCAATATGATAACAAATTAATTTTAAGTGAACATATTGACACATTAAGTTGAAAAATATGATCAGAGCAATGGAGTAATGTACTAGCTTACAAAGTCGTGAGGCTGCAAGTCGGCAACCCGAACCGACTGGATCTTCATTTGGTGGTCATACCACTTCAACAGCCGGGGCAGTTTATCAGGATATGCTGGTGCTTGCATTGATGTATGCTCGAGGAACCACGCCTGAACATGATATTTTTTGGATATTAAATAATGTAATATTAACAAAGAAATTATACTAAGAACACTATTTCTGTGTCTCAATAATCCTTACCATCAGTGCTGCCGAGCATCCGAACAGGGTAGGTTGCCTCCTAACTTTTTTTGTATTCTTTGAGTGGACCGGCTCCTCGGAACGCAAGCAAGCAGCTATTTCTGGAAGAGCCAGAACAATCAACTCCTTCAATGCCGAAGCCCAATCGATGCTATCTAGTTGACTTAAGTCATCCAAGTGCTGGATGAGATACTGTGGATATCTCTGATTAGACTTTGGAGCCAAAAACATGGCCAACATGTATGCGATCCAAAGTCAGACGGTGTCCTCGACATCCTCCTGTGCCTTAGATGATCGGAGTTGAAATATTAACTTCTCCAAACCTTCTTGACGAAGATCTAAACCCTGGCCAAACCGTCTGAACAACCTTCCGTTGAACAATTGGCTGGACGTGTCGATCTTCTTCCCATGACCTGGAAGACCCAGAATGAGTGCGACTTCATCGGCACTGAATAAAACTGGCTTTCTGCAGAAAATGAACTCGTCGCCTTCATTGTGATATCTTATGATGTCTGCTAGCAGTCGCCCATCAACTGTGAACGTCTGCATGTCGATGAAGGCACCAAATGGGGTCCTTCAAATAAGTTTTGTATGTCGTCTAGTGAACCCCATCCTCCAAACCTTCTGAACGTATACGGTCGGCCTGCAACTATTCTTAAACAGCTGGGAAGCCTTCACTGGGGGTACTGGAACAATTTTTATGTCAACTGAAACAGGGGGTAAGACATAAGACATACTTGTCATGAAATTTTAAGAGAGGATGTCATAATATTTTAACATAGTGATAAACATACCTGAAGGAGCCGCATCCTCATTCGAATGAAGAACGATGTCCTTGCATTGTTCCGCCATTTTCTCCGTCTGGTTCTTCCTTGTTCACGGTCTTCGTCCACAAACGAAAGCACTCATCTCTATGAATGAAGTATATGGAAGAAAGAACTATGGAAGAAATTTAGGAGACCAGTGACTTCTCAAGCAAGAAACAAAGGATGGCTTTTCGAGCAAAAGGATGGCTTCTCGAGCAACAGATGAAGGACTTCTAGGGTTTATGCCGACCTCAGAGAAATACGAAAGGACATCAGGATCGCCACGATCACATCACACTGACCCGCAAACCCATAGGAACTGCCCACGTTTTGCAACTTTTCTCGCAAAGATGGCATAGCTGAGTTACTAGGGTGTCGTTGAATTAGTACTAGGGTGACGTCAAAATTCTCGCCTTGTTCAAGCATGGGTGTCGTCGCCTTAAAGCTAGGGTGTCATAAGATTTCAACTGGGGTGTCGCAAAGGATTTTCGACCGAATTCGAACTAGGGTGTCGCGGGGATTCTCTCCGTGGTCAGTTTTAAGCAAGGGTGTTGTCTCCTTAAAGCTAGGGTGTCGTGATATTTCAACTGGGGTGTCGCGAAGGATTTTCGGCCGAATTCGAACTAGGGTGTCGCTGGGATTCTCTCCGTGGTTAGTTTTAAGCACGGGTGTCATCGCCTTAGAGCTAGGGTGTCGTGAGATTTCAACTGGGGTGTCGCGAAGGATTTTTGGCCGAATTCGAACTAGGGTGTCGTGGGGATTCTCTCCGTTGTCAGTTTTAAGCATGGGTGTCGTCGCCTTAAAGCTAGGGTGTCGTGAGATTTCAATTGGGGTGTCACGAAGGATTTTTGGCCAAATTCTAACGGCCGAATTCCACCAGGGGTGTCGCTGGGATTCTCTCCGTGGTCAGTTTTAAGCACAGGTGTCGTCGCCTTAAAGCTAGGGTATCATGAGATTTCAACTGGGGTGTCGTGAAGGATTTTCGGCCGAATTTCACCAGGGGTGTCGCTGGGATTCTCTCTGTGGTCATATGTAAGCATGGGTGTCGTCGCCTTAAAGCTAGGGTGTCGTGAGATTTCAACTGGGGTGTCACGAAGGATTTTCGGCCGAATTCGACCAAGGGTGTCACTGGGATTCTCTCCGTGGTCAGTTTTAAGCACGGGTGTCGTCGCCTTAAAGCTAGGGTGTCGCGAAGGATTTTCGGCCGAATTCCATAGGGGTGTCACGGGGATTCTCACCGTGGTCAGTTTTAAGCACAGGTGTCGTTGCCTTAAAGCTAGGGTGTCGTGAGATTTTAACTTGGGTGTCACAAAAGATTTTCGACCGAATTCGAATGGCCAAATTCCACCAGGGGTATCGCTGGGATTCTCTCCGTGGTCATATGTAAGGATGGGTGTCGTCGCCTTAAAGCTAGGGTGTCGTGAGATTTCAACTGGGGTGTCGCGAAGGATTTTCGGCCGAATTCGACTAGGGGTGTCGCTGGGATTCTCTCCGTGGTCAGTTTTAAGCACGGGTGTTGTCGCCTTAAAGCTAGGGTGTCGTGAGGTTTCAACTGGGGTATCGCGAAGGATTTTCGGCCGAATTCCACAGGGGTGTCGCAGGGATTCTCACCATGGTCAGTTTTAAGCACATGTATCGTAGCATTGGTACTAGGGTATCGCAGTATTTGGCTTCCCCACACTCTCTTCATTAATGGTTTCTGTTCATGAGGGGGGCGAATTCCTCCTGGGGTGTTTGCTGTCATTCGCTCTTATCATGTTGAAACCCACAACAACCTAGTTCAAAACCCACGACACCCTAGTTCAAAACCTACGACACCCTAGTTCAAAACGTTAAGACAAAGCATTAGTTCAAAACCTACGACACTGTTGACCCAATTGAGGATTTTGATGATTAACAAAACTATTTGAGTATAACATTTGAAGTTACTAATGATTTTGATTAAGTTTTTCAGATTATAAGTTGATTTGATAATCAAAATCAAGAGTCAAATCAAGTTCTGGTTCGAATCTAATGTCAAGGTAAGATTGCAGACATTAGAGTCGACACATGAATCGCAGAGTCGACTCCGAAAAATGGCACAGACTTAGAGTCGACTCCGGGACTGTTAGAGCCGACTCCAACAGAAAAGACAGAACGATGGTTTTTCAGGCCACGACTTAGAGTCGACTCCCGAACTGTTAGAGTCGACTCCAGAAGAATTTTGTGTCGACCCCAGAAAAGTCAGAGACGACTCCAGATCGAGCGGATTAAAGAATTTCGAGTTAGAGCCGACTCCAGAAAAGTTAGAGCCGACTCCAGAATGTCAGACGCGACTCCAGAACTGTCAGAACGACTCTAAACTTTATCTTTATCTTTTTTTTAATCCCAACGGCTATTGCTATTTATGGATCTAATCCTTCTTACACTTGTTTCTAACGGATAGTTTTAAACTATTTATGGATTAATCGGGATCTATAAGAAGAGGGTTTGCTGCATCCGAAAAGAAGAGACAAGAGAGACAAAAAGAAAAGAATAGAGAAAATCTTGAAATCAATCAGAAAATCAAAGAGAAAAGAGGAAAAACTTGTAAGGAAAGATCATACTGATTCCCCAAAAGAAAAGAGAGAGATTCCAAGCTTTTTTGTTCTATTTCGAAGAAATCTCAAGAGAAGAAAGAAGCCCTAGTTTTCTGATCTTCTGAGTCTCAAGAGCATTTTGAAGGAAGATCCATTCAAAGGAAGAGAAGGAAGAAGCCACCAAGATCTGCGAATCAGGCTTTGATTCCTATCCTCTTATATTGTTTCATTATTGTATATTTGCTCATTGGAGGAGCTGTTTATCTTGTAAAAATGAATATTGTTTGCTGGGTCAATCTGGTGATTGATTCAGTTGAGGCTGTTAGCCTTGTGCAAGCATTAGCTTGTGGTGATAGGTTTTGTGCTGGTGAGCCTTGAAAACCAGCTGGGTTCGTTGTGCACCCGGAAAACAACAAGTTCGAGTTGTGAGCTTGCAAAACAACTCTGCTGTAATCAGATTGATTATAGTGTGGACCCAAGAGGTACTTGGGAGTGGACGTAGGTGTAGGTACACCGAACCACTATAAAATCTCCTGTGTTTGCCGTGATTGTCTCTTTATCTTTAACTCTCTATTTGTGCTTATTCTATTTTAATTTGTGTGAATCTAAGTTTTTATTTCCGCTGGGGGTTATTTTTCAAAAGAGTTTAAATTTTTGAAAAACCCAATTCACCCCCCCTCTTGGGTTGCTATCTGGACCAACAATTGGTATCAGAGCTAGTGCTCATTTGATTTGATCTAACGATCAAGAGTCAAAGATCCACATGGCAACTCAAGCTGGTTCATCTTTTTCCGAAGGCTAATCTACTAATAGACCACCCTTATTTAATGGTTCAAACTATGGTTATTGGAAGGCTAGAATGAAAATTTTCATTCAAGCACTTGACTATGATCTATGGAGTATTATAGTCAATGGACCACACACACCCACTGCTAGAGTTAATGGCATGGAGATTCCTAAACCGGAAACGGAATGGGATGAACATGATAAAAATTGGCACAACTCAATGCCAAAGCAATGAATGTTTTATACTGCTCATTAGATGCAAATGAATTCAATCGCATATCTATTTGCATTTCTGCTAAGGAAATCTGGGATAGACTTGAGGTTACCCATGAGGGAACAAATCAAGTCAAGGAATCCAAGATTAACATGCTAGTTCATAAGTATGAATTGTTTAAAATGGATGCATGTGAATCTATTGCTGATATGTTTACAAGATTTACTGATATAGTTAATGGTTTAAAAAGTCTTGGTAAATCTTATGATAATTCTGATCTTGTGAGAAAGGTTTTGCGTTCCTTGCCTAGGACTTGGGAAGCTAAAGTGACTGCAATACAAGAGGCAAAGGATCTAAGTACCCTACCCCTAGAAGAATTATTGGGATCCTTGATGACTCATGAGCTTCAAATTAAGCAACATGTTGATGATGATGAGTCAAAGAAGAAGAGACTATGGCTCTTAAGATTTCTGAATATATGGAAGAGCCTCATGAATCTGAAGATGAAAGTGATGATGAGGACATGGCACTCATCACAAGGAAATTTAAAAGATTCATGAAGAAGAAGAAGTTTGAAAAGAAAAAGCCCTTTGCAAGAAAAGATGAGGACAAGGGCAAAGAAAAAGAAGTTATTTGCTTTGAATGTAAAAAGCGGGTCATTTTAAATCTGAATGCCCTCAACTAAAGAAAGGCACCCGGAAGTTCAAAAAGAAGGCAATGATGGCCACATGGAGTGATTCGGAAAGCTCAAGTTCCGAAGAAGAAGAAAAGAGTGAAATGGCCAATCTATGCTTCATGGCGGACAATGATGAGGTAAGTCCGAGTTTTCTTGATGACTTTACTTTCGATGAATTGCATAGTGCTTTTTATGAATTAATGGATGATTTTGCGAACCTAAGTTCAAAGAACAAAGATTTGAAAACTCAAATGCAAAAACTATCCTTAGAAAATGAAAAGCATGTTGTAGATAAAGAACTTTTGATAAAAGAAAATGAAAGTTTGAAAAATGAAGTTGATAGACTTAAGCCTATAGTTGATAAATTCACTCTAAGCTCTATCAAACTTAATATGATTTTGGATAATCAAAAAGCTATTTTTGATAAAGCTGGATTAGGATATAATCCACTTAAAAAGCAAAAATCTTTGAAGAATATTTTTATACATGCTGAAAAATCATCAAATATTACTTGTTTTAAATGTGGAAACAAAGGACATAAATCATATATGTGTAAATCTCCACATAATAAGAGAAAGATGATTTGGGTTCCCAAAGGAACAATATTTAATGCATCTAACCATGAAGGACCCAAGAAGGCTTGGGTACCTAAAATTAAGACATGAATGTTTTGCAGGAGTGTCTTGCAGCCATCAGACTGAAAAGAAAATGGTACCTGGATAGTGGTTGCTCAAGACACATGACGGGTGACAAAGATCAATTCATCACCCTTGAATCAAAAAGAGGTGGAGTAGTTACTTTTGGTGATAATGGTCAAGGCCATATCATGGGTATTGGTAAGATTCAAATTACTCCATCTACTCATATTGATAATGTTTTATATGTCGATGGACTTAAACATAATTTGATAAGTATTAGCCAACTGTGTGACAAAGGTTTCAAAGTTCCTTTGAAGCTTCTGTTTGCACTGTTACTAATCCCATTGATAACAGCATTATTCTTGTTGGTAAACATTATGGCAATGTGTACTTAATTGATTTGAGTAATTTATCTCCAAGTAATCATTGCTTAGTTGCTAATAATGCTAAGATGAATGAGATTGGTTGGCTATGGCACCGTAGATTAGGTCATGCAAGCACACACCTAATTTCTAAATTATTGAAAATGGATTTAGTTAAAGGTATTCCTAGCTTAAATTTTGAAAATAATCGAATATGTGATGCATGTCAATTTGGAAAACAAACAAGAACTTCTTTCAAATCTAAGAATGTTGTTTCAACTACTAGGCCACTAGAGCTACTACACATGGACCTTTTTGGACCTACTAGAACCACAAGTCTAGGAGGAAAGAAATATGGTCTAGTGATAGTAGATGATTACTCTAGATTCACTTGGGTAATATTTTTGGCTCACAAAGATGAGACTTTCTCAATATTCCTGAAATTCGTTAAGAAAGTCACTAATGAGAAAAACACTACCATAGTGTCTATTAGAAGTGATCATGGAACTGAATTTGAAAATCACTTATTTGAAAAATTCTGTTTTGAAAAAGGCATACATCATAACTTTTCAGCACCTAGAACACCGCAACAAAATGGAGTTGTAGAAAGAAAGAATAGGACTTTAGAAGACATGGCCCGTACCATGCTATGTGAAAGCCAACTTCCAAAATATTTTTGGGCGGAAGCTATAAACACAGCATGTTACATCCTAAATAGAGCCCTGATTAGACCTATCCTTAAGAAGACTCCCTATGAACTATGGCACAATAGGAAACCAAATTTAAGTTATTTTCATGCATTTGGTTGTAAATGTTTTATTCATAACAATGGTAAGGATAATCTTGGGAAGTTTGATGCAAAGTCTGATGAAGGTATTTTCCTAGGATATTCTACATCTAGCAAAGCATATAGAGTATTTAATAAGAAAAGCTTAGTTGTAGAAGAATCCATTCATATAGTGTTTGATGAGTCTTTAGCATCAAGTTCAGATAAAATTGATGATGAGGAAGATACATCTTTGATTGAAAGAGATATTGAAAAATTAAATGTATCTTCAGATCAAGAACCTGAAGTTAAGGATGATGACTCACCTAAGGATGATGGTATTGATACTGCTCAGAATGATAAAGATCTACCTAGAGATTGGAGATATGCTTATGGTCATCCTAAGGACCTAATCATAGGTGATCCATCTCAAGGTGTAAGGACTAGATCATCAATGAGAGATATCAATAATCATCTTGCATTTGTATCTCATATAGAACCTAAAACTATAGAGGAAGCTGAGAAAGATAGTTATTGGATGTTAGCAATGCAGGAAGAGTTAAACCAATTCACTAGGAATCAAGTTTGGACCCTAGTAGATAGACCTAAAAACCACCCTATAATAGGATCTAAATGGGTTTTTAGAAATAAATTGGATGAAAATGGATTGGTAATTAGAAATAAGGCTAGATTAGTTGCAAAAGGATATAATCAAGAAGAAGGTATAGATTTTGATGAAACTTTTGCACCTGTTGCTAGATTAGAAGCCATTAGGCTACTACTTGCATTTGCATGTCATATGAATTTCAACTTATTTCAAATGGATGTTAAAAGTGCATTTCTAAATGGTTTTATAAATGAGGAAGTTTATGTTGAACAACCTCCTGGTTTTGAAGATCATGAATTTCCAAACCACGTCTTCAAACTACACAAAGCACTTTATGGTTTAAAGCAAGCACCTAGAGCTTGGTATGATAGATTAAGTAAATTTTTAATTGAAAATGACTTTTCTAGAGGAAATGTTGATAAAACCTTGTTTTTAAAAGAAAAGAAAAGGATTTATTAATTGTTCAAATTTACGTTGATGACATTATATTTGGTGCTACTAACAATCTCCTTTGTCAAGAATTTGCTAAGCTAATGCAGGGAGAATTCGAGATGAGCATGATGGGAGAACTAAACTTCTTCCTTGGACTTCAAATCAAACAAGAGAAAGCGGAGATTTTCATTAACCAAACAAAGTACACAAAGGAAATACTCAAGAAGTTTGGTATGGAATCTGCTAAACCTCTTGGTACGCCAATGAGTCCCTCATGCAAGCTGGACAAGGATGAAGTAAGGTAAGAAAGTAGATCAGAAGCATTACAGAGGTATGATCGGATCACTTCTTTACCTAACTGCAAGTAGGCCAGATATCATGTTTTCTGTTTGCTTATGTGCAAGATATCAATCTAATCCTAAGGAATCACATTTATTTGCTGTTAAAAGAATCTTTAGATACTTAAATGGAACTAAAAATGTAGGATTATGGTATTCTAGAGACTCAACCTTAAAATTGATTGCTTATTCTGATTCTGACTATGCTGGTTGTAAATTAGATAGAAAGAGTACAAGTGGGGCATGCCAACTTTTAGGAAGTAACTTAATCTCTTGGTTTAGCAAGAAGCAAAATTCGGTTGCATTATCCACTGCTGAGGCAGAGTATGTTGCAGCTGGAAGTTGCTGTGCTCAAATCCTTTGGATTAAGCGACAACTTGAAGATTATGGTATCACACTTGATAAAATTCCTATTAAATGTGATAATACTAGTGCTATTAATCTAACTAAGAATCCAATTCAACATTCAAGAACTAAACACATTGAAATTAGACATCACTTTATTAGAGAACATGTAACTAACAAAGATGTTTGTCTTGAATATGTTAATACTAATGATCAATTAGCTGATATTTTTACCAAACCTTTGAGTGAGGAAAGATTTTGTTATCTTAGAGGAGAATTAGGAGTTTGTGATCCTTTAGAATGATTTTCTGAAACTCTTAAGGACAACAACTATCTAGACTTCATTAATTTCTTGAAAATCCTCTATGTCCAATAAGGAAATTTATCTAGAAATTTGATTCATTGTTTCCCCAATTGTTAAGGAACACTTATCTAGAGTTTGATGATTAATTTGATTAGTTTCAGATCCTTGAAATTTGAATTTTTCTCTGAAACTGTTGTGGAGTCGACACCTGCAGTTTGTGGAGTCGACACCTTCATATTTTGATGTTCTGTCTGGGCAATTAGAGCCGACTCTGGCTTCTGTAGAGCCGACTCTAATTCGGGCGCTGACAGATTCTCTGGTTCGGAGCCGACACCTCATTTTCGGGAGTCGACTCTAAGTGGAACTAGGTCAAAATAAAAAGGGCGGAGTCGACCCCAAACGAAACCTATCGTCTCCTAAACTTTTCAAAACCATTCCAAACCGATTCCAATCCCTCCAAATCCTCCAAATCTCTCATTAACTCATTCCAATCGAATCCCATGGCTCCCAAAAGGCGTGCTATCATTGGTGGTTCGACTGTTCCGATGAAGCGCCGTTCAAATCGGAGGCAACCTTCGTCATCTTCTTCATCTGCCACTCAAGATGACTCTCCACCCTCACCATCTTCTCCACGAGTTGACCAATTAGCGGGTAAGGCCATTACTACCGGAAGAAAAGTAGATTTTGACTTTTTTGCTTCGAAGGGCTTTGCTATTGGGCGATTTGTTGAAGGAAATGGGATGGGAGAAGTCTGTTCTTTGGATGTCCCTACATACCCTGCCCTAGTGAGAGAATTTTATAATGATTTATGTAGAGGAGAGGGAGGCTTAGTGAGTGTTGTAAGAGGAACTAAAGTAATCATCACAGCCGAATCCTTGGAAATCTATTGGAGATGCCTACTATTGGTTTAGTTGAATATCAACATGAAGACAGAGGAGGTGCCCTATCAAGGATGTTAGGGAGAGAAGTTTCTGAGTTTGAAGAAATCTTGGCAATCAACTTAATTTGGAACTCAGATTACTTCACAATATTTGTGGAAGAATTTTATTTCCTAAAATCGGAAGGTTTGAATATGTCTCGGAGCGAGACATCTTATTGATGGACTGTATTCTCACTGGAAGACCTGTTAATCTTGCTGGTATGATGATTGGCTATATGGCAGAAGCAGCAACTAAGAAAGATCAACACTGCCATATGGTATGATTTAACCTTAGTTTTAGAAGCCAAGGTGTACTTATAATGGATAATGAGCCACTAAGAAAATTAAGGCATACAGATTACTATAGTGTCTCTACAATTCACCGGATGGGCTTCAGAAAAGAAAATGAAATTGGATAAAAAGAGGACAAGAGGCCAGAGCTGAAGAGGTTAGAGTTGAGGAGGTCAGAGGAGAGGATATTCCTGAACCATCTGCTGGACCTTCTTCTGCTGGACCATCTACTGCTGGACCCTCAGAGGCTGGACCTAGCTCTCACCCTCCACATCAGTCAGCTTTGGCATCTGGAAGATTTTCTGAGGAGCAAATAGGTCAGCTCAGAGCTTTACTGCTGAGTATGATAGTCAAAGGACAAATGATATGTGTAAATTGAGAGAGGAGTTCAATCAGTTGAAGGATGAGATCAATTCAAGACTTGACATGATTTCTTTTTCCATTAGCAATTCGTAGAATCCTTTAGCACTGATCTTCATAAGATTTTTGAAAGGATGGAAGGCATTGCAGACGGTTCTGGAACTTATCTTCATGCTACCAGTCAACTAAAGAAAGATATCGACCTCGCCGTTCTCAAATTGAAGCTTGTCTTGAAAGTTTTAAGAAGACTCAAAAAGATGATATTATGGAAATGATTGGACATTTAAAGAAAATTGTGTATAAGCATATTTGATTTTGATATCCTATCCTAGGTTGTATCTTAGGATTTCTTGCTTTCTTAGCATGTATCTAGGAATTACATACTTAAATATGTCACTTTTCTGAAACATATGTAATGAATCTTGCTTTGGAATACAATTACACTTTTATTTCAAATTTGTCTATGATTGATTGATTGAATTCCAATGAATGAGTTTACTATCTTTATGATTAATTGAACCAACAACCCCGCTCTGATAACATTCTTTATTGTTTTAAAATTCACCTTATTGCTGATAACAAAAAAGGGGGAGAGATAATTGTATATGCATATAAGAGAAAGAGAAAGAAAATGAAGAACAATTTTGAGATGGGAAGAAAAAATTTTGAGATTTAATTGATTTAATTGAATTCAGTTTATCTACATAGGGGGAGTTATTCAATGCAGGGGGAGCTTAATAATTTTTCCATATAAAAGTTAAATCATCTTGATTGATGTCATGTTTTTTTTATTCATTGGCATCAAATTCTCTGTTAGGAAGTTCTAAAGCTTTAACAATGTCTATAATTCTTAATTCAAATGAATTTTTAATGCATATACTCAAAGTTTTTGTCATCATCAAAAAGGGGGAGATTGTTGACCCAATTGAGGATTTTGATGATTAACAAAACTATTTGAGTATAACATTTGAAGTTACTAATGATTTTGATTAAGTTTTTCAGATTATAAGTCGATTTGATAATCAAAATCAAGAGTCAAATCAAGTTCTGGTTCGAATCTAATGTCAAGGTAAGATTGCAGACATTAGAGTCGACACATGGAATCGCAGAGTCGACTCCGAAAAACGGCACAGACTTAGAGTCGACTCCGGGACTGTTAGAGCCGACTCCAACAGAAAAGACAGAACGATGGTTTTCAGGCCACGACTTAGAGTCGACTCCCGGACTGTTAGAGTCGACTCCAGAAGAATTTTGTGTCGACCCCAGAAAAGTCAGAGACGACTCCAGATCAAGCGGATTAAAGAATTTCGAGTTAGAGCCGACTCCAGAAAAGTTAGAGCCGACTCCAGAATGTCAGACGCGACTCCAGAACTGTCAGAACGACTCTAAACTTTATCTTTATCTTTTTTAATCCCAACGGCTATTGCTATTTATGGATCTAATCCTTCTTACACTTGTTTCTAACGGATAGTTTTAAACTATTTATGGATTAATCGGGATCTATAAGAAGAGGGTTTGCTGCATCCGAAAAGAAGAGACAAGAGAGACAAAAAGAAAAGAATAGAGAAAATCTTGAAATCCATCAGAAAAGAAAAGAGGGAAAACTTGTAAGGAAAGATCATACTGATTCCCCAAAAGAAAAGAGAGAGATTCCAAGCTTTTGTTGTTCTATTTCGAAGAAATCTCAAGAGAAGAAAGAAGCCCTAGTTTTCTGATCTTCTGAGTCTCAAGAGCATCTTGAAGGAAGATCCATTCAAAGGAAGAGAAGGAAGAAGCCACCAAGATCTGCGAATCAGGCTTTGATTCCTATCCTTTTATTCTTGTTTCATTATTGTATATTTGCTCATTGGAGGAGCTGTTTATCTTGTAAAAACAATATTGTTTGCTGGGTCAATCTGGTGATTGATTCAGTTGAGGCTGTTAGCCTTGTGCAAGCATTAGCTTGTGGTGATAGGTTTTGTGCTGGTGAGCCTTGAAAACCAGCTGGGTTCGTTGTGCACCCGGGAAAACAACAAGTTCGAGTTGTGAGCTTGCAAAACAACTCTGCTGTAATCAGATTGATTATAGTGTGGACCCAAGAGGTACTTGGGAGTGGACGTAGGTGTAGGTACACCGAACCACTATAAAATCTCCTGTGTTTGCCGTGATTGTCTCTTTATCTTTAACTCTCTATTTGTACTTATTCTGTTTTAATTTGTGTGAATCTAAGTTTTTATTTCCGCTGGGGGTTATTTTTCAAAAGAGTTTAAATTTTTGAAAAACCCAATTCACCCCCTTTCTTGGGTTGCTATCTGACGAAGCCCTAGGGCTGAAGGTGGCTCCGACGGACAGACAAGTTAGTAACCGAAGTCACAGCCGTGAGCTTAAGAAAGCTCGGAAAGAAAGGCTCGGAGAACTGAAAGGTTCCCTGAGTGCTCAGAGTGTAATCAGAATATCCTTAGGATGGCCTCAGTGTATGGAAAAGTCTTCTTACCTCGTTAAGGATGTTTCTTACCCTTTTATGGACTCTTGGTTTCAGTCTGGGAATCAGCCACGTGGAGTTCCATGGATAAAAATATCAGCTAAACTTATGATGATTATGTGAGTTCAGAGACAGTTGGTGAGCCTGCTCCCATCTAGTGCGTGGGACAGATGGTTGGTGTGCTTGGTCCCATCGGGTATGTGAGACAGGTGATAGGCGGACCTGGTCATGTCGGATGAGTGGGTCAGGCGGCGGGTGCGGCTAGGCCACGCGAGGGGCCACGTAGGCACCGTAGTCCGTTCGAAAGCTGACATAGAGGTTAGTGTTATGGCCAGTGTTGGGGCCGGTTTTGGAGAGACGGGGGCGCCTTGGAGAGATGGGGCCACTGAGGGCCACCTTGGAGAGATAGGGTCACCGAGGGCCGCCTTGGAGAGACGGGGCCACCGCTGAAGAGCGAGGCCATCTTGGAGAGATGGAGCCGCCGAGGGCCGCCGTTGAAGAGCGGGGCCGCCGAGGGCTGCCTTGGAGAGATGGGGCCACCAAGGGCCGCCTTTGAGAGACAAGTCCGCCGCTAAAGAGCAGGGCTGTCTATCTTGAGTTCTGTTGTGCCGTTAACACCTATGTGGCGCTACCAGCCACATCAAATACCCCTCCGCTCCTGAGCTCGAGGGGTTACGCGTCCACTGACTCTTGAGCGAAAGGAGCACAAAAATTTGTCATCACTGTTGGCTTTGCACGCCATTAACTGCTGAGGTGGAGGCGTGCCTCCCCGAGGCAATGTCGCTTCGAAGTCTATCCGTATTTAAGGAGAAGCATGGAAAGTGAAGCCAATTTTGGGCATGTCGAGGGGATATTTCTTGAGGAACAAAAAAGTTGGGCGCCATCATTAAGCCACCACTCCCCATGTCCTATCACTGGTCACGGATCTTGCTCCTTGTGCAGAACCAAGGCACCATATCTCGGGCGAAGGGGGAGTTATTGACAGCTGGGAGCTGGCCCTGATCGCAGATGGCCGCATGGCAATGCCTCGGGCGGGATGATTCAAAATTCTGTATAAAAACGCCTCATCCGCTCGAGCGCCCCTTTCACGCTTTCATCATCCTCCCTGTCGTCTTCCTCCCAGAGCTATGAGCTTTTCTGAGTCCAAACCTTCTGCTATTTCCTCTCGACACCATGTTAGTCCCCTTTGGTCTCCTTCGTTCTTGAGCCCATGAACCGTCGTGCCATTAGGGAGGGGAAGAGGCCTGCTGTGTCTCCCCCTCGGTCCTCGAAGGAGGAGGAAGAGGAGGTCCCTTTGGTGCATCATCGCCGTAGGCCGGTCGGTGGTGTTACCATCCGTGACCGTCTGGTGGAGGCTGGGCAGCCTCCAGCCCAAGTGTCTTCGCCTAGGATAGCGCCACCTAGGGTAGCTCCACTGCCCATAGTTTGTCCAACCCCTCCTCTGGTGGTCACTTCTAATCTGGCAGGGCTAGAAGGGACGGTCTCTGCCATGACCTCTAAGGAGGTAGAAGACCTCAGGGTTAGGTATAGGGTTCCCGGCTACGTACGTCTGTCCGCTCCTAGGCCCAAGGACAGGGTGACCTCCGACCAGCTCGGTCAGGTAGCCCTGTACAAGGAATTCTTCAAGAGCGGACTTTGCCTTCCACTTCATCTATTCGTCCTTAACTTGCTTGATAGGTACGGACTTGCCCTGGCACAGTTGACTCCGAACTCAATTCGGATCATCTATGCCTTTGTTGTTCTTTGTTTTTTTCACGGCTCGAATGCTAGGACTTATCTATTCCGAGTCTTCTATAAACTCCGCCACCATAACAAGGACGGGTGGTGGATCTTCACTTCTTGGCCCGGGAGGACCTTACCACTTAGCCTCCCCTTCAAAGTCAAGGGATGGAAATCCTGATTTTTGTTTGCCCATATAGAGGGGTTGAGGATGAGTTGGGGGAGTCCTGATGTTGGCCCCAATAAAAACCCTGCAGTGAACGAGAGGGACCAGAAGCTCTTCGACCGCCTGACGTCCTCTAAGACTCCATCCTGCAAGGAGTTGTTGGCCGAGGCCAACCTCTATGATGCCGGCCTATCCTTGGTAGTTGGTGAGCGTGAGGCCTTGCTTTCCTTGTCCTTTCATGTTTAATTTTCTCTTTTTTGACTGTTGGTTCCTTGTGAAGCAATGAAGTTGCCCATCGAGAAATTAAGCATGGCGATGCGGAAGAGGAGGAAGGAGGCCGGCGAGGTTGTGAGGCCGGCCAAGAGAGCCTGGCGAAGGACCCAGGGTGAGTCGGCCTAGGCCCCCGCAGCTCCAGTGGAGGCGGCTCCCATGGAGGACCCGAGGGAGAGTGCCCCGATCGAGGCACTGGTGAGTGAAGACGCTCCCGCCATGGCCGAGGAGGGACCGAAGATAAGAGGCCAACTGGCTCAGGCGGAAGGGTCCGTGGATGAGCCTCCGCCTCCTATCGCGTCGACGGAGGTCGTTGACCTAGAGGCCGATGATGAGCCTCCTGCTCCCATCGAGCCGGCGGAGGCGGCTGACCCTGGGGCCAAGGGCGGAGAGGGACCGGTCAGCGATGGCGAGGCGGGGCCGGAGGCAGAGTCGGAAGCGGGGTCGGCAGTCCCGCGCTCATTGCCTGGTCGGGATCCTCGTAGGGAGCCGCGATGGCCGCTGAGGTTCTTGGCCATGGAGAGCGAGCATCCGAAAGAGCGCCTGCTAAAGAGGACTCATCTACCGAGGTTCCACAAGCAGCTCAAATGCGAGCCCATTGCTCGAGTCCTCAATGCCACATATGTGTCGGCTCTCCAGGTAAATTTTCTTTTGGTTATTCTTTTTGTCATTCATGTTGACTGAGCTGTGACTAACTCCTTGATCCTTGCAGATAGCCAACGAGGTTCTCACCCTTCGAGATGCCTTAATTCGGACCGGTGATGCCGTCGAGCGCTCCCAGACTCGGCTGGCCAAGTGTCGGGGCCAATGCGAGGAGTTGGCCGGGAGGTTGGCCGAGGCCCGAGCTAGGGAGACCGAGATGGCCAGGAAGATTCTTGCGGCTAACGCCGACTGCGATGAATGGAAGGCTCGATTTAGGGAGGCTGAGATGAAGGCAGCGACCGAGCTCACCCGGAACCTAGTGGCGGAGATCAAGTTGGCGATGCTCGGGGAGAGGTTGGAGTCGGCCAAGGGCAAGGTCGACAACCTGACTCAGAAACTCGAGGATGCCTTGGACCGGGCCGAGACGACGGAAGCCAATGCCCTCGCCGCCGAGGAGAGGGCCGCCTTGGCAGAGTTGGATGCCCAGGCGGCCGAGGTGAGAAGGGCCAACGCCAAGGCCCGATTCCAAAGTGTTGAGGCTAGGGACCGAGTCCAAAACGCTGAGACCCGAGTTGAGGAGGCTGAGAGTCGAGTCTGCGATGTCAAGACCCGAGCTCGGAGTGCCATCGAGCAATTCAAAAGCTCCCCGGCCTTCGAGCAGGAGGTGACCGAAGCCAACCTCGATGCCTATGCCCAAGGCTTCGAGGAGTGCAAGGCGAAAGTTTCCCAAGTCTGCGGCATTGGCGACCTCAGTGCCATCCGAGCCGGGGACCCGAACGTCGAAGAGTCGGGTGAGGATGAGGCCAAGGATGAGCTGGGACTCGCCGAACCTTAGATACTTAGGCTTTTTCTTCTTTATTGCTTTTCTTTTTGATTGTAACTGACTTTGGGTCAGCTTTTGTAACTTTTTCAAACAACAATGAAGAAGAATTTTTTTCCAAGTGTGTATGACTTAGCTTTTGTAATGGCTTTACCTTGTTGTGGCGGTGTACCAGCCCTGATCCTTAAGCTCAATCGCAAGTGGTCGTAGTACTCCCAACGACCCGGCTGGGGGCTTGTATGGACTCGTGGCATCAGCCGAGTCCTTAGTCCCTTATGCACTTATCAGAATGATCGCAGAGTGCCGGTGTTGGTTAGGCAACGCTCAGATGAACTCAGGAGTCCTTCAGGACCACCTTAGGGGTTTGTGTGCTGGCATGAGGGGTGACTCGAACGGGTATGAAGCTGTTAGGGTCTTAAACCGTATCAGTGGCACCTTTGCACTTGACCGAGTGGTGACCCGTTAGCCGCGATGCCGCCGAAGTCTTTTAGAATCGCCTTGAAGGTTTGTGTGCTGGCCCGAGGGGCAACTCGAGCGGGTACGTAGTTGTTAGGGTCTTGAACCACCTTGGTGGCACCTTCGTGCCGAACCGAGTGGTGACCCATTAGCCGCGATGCTGCCGAGCTCATTTAGAACCGCCTCGAGGGTTTATGTACCGACCCAAGAGGCGACTCGAGCATGTATAGAGCTGTTAGGGTCTTGAACCACCTCGGTGGCATCTCCGTGCCGGACCGAGTGGTGACCCATTAGCCGCGATGCCGCTGAGCTCCTTTAGAACCGCCTCGGGGGTTTGTGTGCCGACCCGAGGGGCGACTCAAGTAGGTACAGAGCTGTTAGGGTCTTGAACCACCTCGGTAGCGCCTTCATGCCGGATCGAGTAGTGATCCATTAGCCGCGATACCGTCGAGCTCCTTTAGAATCGCCTCGGGTGTTTGTGTGCCAACCCAAGGGGCGACTCGAGCAACATATCCTTCATGTGCCATTTCATATCCATCTCTCTGTTTACCAACATATCCATTAAAATCTCCTCCTACCTATATCTTTTCTTCTTGTGATATTTCTTTTATTACTTCATCTATGCCTTTCCAAGATTGTATCTTAGTTCGTTGGTCTAATCCTACTTGTGGTGCATATGCACTAATTATGTTAATTATATTATTATCAATTATAAGTTTTAGTGATATAATTTGATCTCCTTTCTTAATCACCTTAATAATATATTCTTTAAATTCTTATCTATAATTATTTCTACTCCATTTATATTTTTATATTTTTTAATATAATATAATTTATATCATGTATTCTCTATTTTTTTAGATTTTTTATTTATTCATTTAATCTTTTATAAGTATATTATAGTTACTTTTCTTCTGATCATAGTGTTCACTATCTCCATTGCTTTACTTAATGTTTCTATATTTTAAATTGCTATTCTAAAATGACTATCATAAACTAATTTTTTTATCTGCACTTGTCCATAACGTAGGAACATTTACTCATTTATCACTGCATTTAGATGCCAGTGCAATGCCCCTTATTTATTATTTTGAAATATTCAAAAGCAAGTGTAATGCGTCTTTTGATAAAGATATATATATATATATATATATTAGAAAGGTCTAATCATTTCAATGTTAAATAATTTATTATATACATAGAGACTAATAATAATTTGATAAAAAAATAGAGAGCTTAACTTGACTGTAGTTGAGTAGATCACTACTCACCTTTAATCAGCCCTGTATTGAATTATGAAAACCTCTATGAGCCGAGAGCCGACTTAAAATACTTAACGACTCAAAAACTTCTAACCCGTCTATTAAGTGATCAATAAAAACACGGTAGCATAGACAAAACAATACAATATTTCATTTTTAACTCTGCTTAAAATTGATTTTATATATATATATATAAAGAAAGGTCTAATCATTTCAATGTTAAATAATTTATTATATACATAGAGACTAATAATAATTTGATAAAAAAATAGAGAGCTTAACTTGACTGTAGTTGAGTAGATCACTGCTCACCTTTAATCAGCCCTGTATTGAATTATGAAAACCTCTATGAGCCAAGAGCGACTTAAAATACTTAACATAAAAATTTATGACTCAAAAACTTCTAATCCGTCTATTAAGTGATCAATAAAAACACGGTAGTATAGACAAAACAAAACAATATTTCATTTCTAACTCTGCTTAAAATTGATCAGGCTACTCCTAATCAAAACCACTATAATTAGAAAAAAAAAACTACAAGGTCAAAATAGAATAAATTATTGCTGGCCATTCTAGCGCATCTGTCAGCTTAATTTATCGGCAGCGAGAAATAAAGAGTAGTTTTTTAAACTGATGCCTTTTAACACCGGGTTTAAAACAAAGGATGAGAACAAAAGATTTTATCAAAATGATGTTAAAGTAGAAAACGACATTTTGACGTTTTCTACTTCCATGTCATCATTCCTCGGCTCGGTCCTGTCAGTAAGACTGGAGTAAAAATTGCCACTTCAAGTGGCGATTTCAATTGAATGAAATCGCCATAGCGATTTCATTTGAGTTGAAAGCCATTTCTATCCCGAAATTGCCACTCTCCTAGTAACGACTTTCTCGCGGACTTACTTTCTTGGGGACTTAAACGCGGATCCCTCCCTTTCCATAACTTCTAGTAAATCAAAAGAGGGGTTAGATGATGGTTAATGATTCAGTATCAATCAGAATTATCTTGTTATATATATTATCTTGTTATATCTGTTATCTTGTTAATTAGAATTATCTTGTTATATCTATTATCTATAACAAGATAATAGATATAACAATCAGAATTATCTTGTTATACCTATTATCAAGATAATAGACAATAGAGGATTAGGATCGCTAGGAGGCTCCGAGTCGATAATCGTTGTGGAAATCACCACTTGTAGTGACAATTTCAACTGAACTGAAATCGCCACTTGAAGTGGTAATTTCATTTGGACTTGAAATTGCCACTTTAAGTGGCGATTTCAACCCATATGAAATCACCACTTCAAGTGATGATTTTTAATTATTCCGTTAGCAACTCTGCTGATGAGGCCAAGCTAAAAGATGATAACATAAAGGTAAAAAATGCTATTTTTATACTTTAATATTATTTTGATAAATTTTTTTGTTTCCACTTATTTATTTTAAAATCAAAAAATCGGTACCAAAAGGCACCGGTCAAAAAAAAAAAACTAGTCGAGAAACCAATCCGACAATCGACAGAAGGGAAGCAGGGCACCTGCCACCGCATGAACAGTCGCCCGTAACCCGCTTTGCGTTTTTTGTTTTTTCCTCCTCCTTTCTTTGTTTAATTCTTCCGTCTTGTAAGACTGCTTTTTCTGATATTCACCCGTCTTCCGTTTACACGTGTCACTACTCGTCTCAGAACAATACAAGCAGTGGGCATGCCTTCTTTTGGTTCTTTTTTCAGATGCCAGCAGCCATGGGAAAAAAATTGAATGAAAAATTTTACCTAGCAGTTGATTTTTCAATTTGGAACAGCAACCAAATCACATACTTGGTAACGACAGAGATGGTCAACATTGAGAATTTTTTTCCCCCTATTTTAAAGTATCAGATTAATTCCAGAAAAGTCTAAATTGTTCCCCATGAAACAAGCAAAGATAGTTATTTCTACCAACGTATATAACTCTATTTCATCTGCAAATATAATTCCATCTCTTACATTAATGGAAAATTTAGCATCAAATTTGTTCAAAACCGAGCAGAGCGGACCGTTCCATATGTGGATCACCACTTCCTCGTCCTTTTTGGTTCCCTTGTAACTGCATGTATGGATCCCAGCAAATAACAGTCAGCAGGTATGACAACGCCCCACTTTCCCGCACATGGTTGCTAAAATGTGAAAATTGTAGAAAAGCATTGCAAATATGCGAAACTAGAGCCGCATTTCATAGGCATACGCCAACATTTGAACAAGTTGTGTATCATCATCATGGTTTAGTTTTAACCAACAAGGATAGGAGAAGAATGTTTCTTCTCCATTATGCCAAAATTATAAGAAAAGAAAAGCACATCCCATTCATATGCATGTCTCAAACTGCAACATAAACTAGTTGCAAGGTTGAGAATATTTTTATGAGAGTACATATCAAAAATCTATACCTGCACTAAAAAAGAATTAATGTGACAGACATGTTGAGAAATCAAAGTTTGAAAGTGACAGATCTTGGTTGTACTGCTCCGGGAGATGCATGCATAGGGTACACACCATGCAAGAAGTAAATTTTATGAGATCTAACTCATGAAACAGTCTTCAGCAGAGAAGCCGTTAATAAATTGGCCCAAGGGCACGAAAATAAGCTAATTCCATATTAGGCAGAGGAAAGCAGGACTTAGATTTGAAAAGTGGAAATAAATCTAAAAAAAGATTCTCAAAAATAATTTTTGTATGACACCTACATCTAAATCCCTTATGGACCTATGGATTCACAATTAATCAGCCAAAAATTTATAAAAGTCTGCACACCCACGGCCTCAAAGGAGGATCAAACATATCATTTATTGATCATTTTCTTCCAACAAGAAAAAATATCAACATGAAAAGATCATGAAATGATAAACAACTATAAAATCTAACTGCAATAGGCCAATAGTTTTGATGATAGCATACTGAAAACACAAAGATACAGAACAATCTTTAGGACGATGAATTAAAGAGATGAACTAGCAAGACCTAAAAAAGAGGGGGGAAAGATATATATTAGATGGGCTCAGGAACACAAAAATGGCACCAAAAATGATATAGGATCACATGGAAAATAACATAAATGACATGAAAACCTCTGTGAGTCTAATATTAAACAGCATTCAAAAGATTTTTTAAAATTAAGGTAAAATTACTAGCACAGATAAGACATGGATAATGTTATATATGATAAAATGAGCTCCAAAGAAGAAATGTAGGAATTCCTACCAAAATGATGGACAGTAAAATGAATGCGCTAAATAATGAAGATATCATAATTTGGCTAAATAATGGGGAGATTGACAGAAGTGTGAAATAAATTTTTGAAATAAAGATCCATAAGATGAATGAATTTAGAGAACATGGAGAAAAAGGCAATTTGGATTCAGGAAGAGTGTCTATGTGTTGTCACCCATAGGAGAGATAACGATATAGAGATGCTACAGGATGCAAGGGGAACAAATGAAATTGAAATTGATGTAGAAAATTATGAGGATAACCAGGCTAATTTGTTCAACTCATATTGACTGATGGATAATATCAAATGATGGTGGGAGAGATACTTCATTGCTACTACAAGGATGATAGATGAACTAACAATCATATAATCAAACTTTTATGATTCACTGTTGTGCAGTTACAAGGTATGGTGATGGACCAAATGATACCGATATGACATATATCTTACAGAACCAATCCATTGTCAAGCCACAAAAATTATTTCATGCATTGATACTTCTTTAAAAAAATTAATAGAAAGAATCAAAGAGGTGAAAAATGTATACATCAACCTAGAGTAGGCAAAAAAATGATAGAGTATCATTGGGGCTACTTTAATGTAAATTGTGCAAGTAAGGTATAAGCAGGGCAATCATCTAAAACAGGTGACTCAGATCAAATTGCTAGGTTGACCAGGTCATGTATTTCTAATTCCACAATAGTTCAACCGCAACTCAACAAGTTATACTTGAAAAAAGAGAAGGCTTATGCCCGACTCCTCTTGTATCTTCTCTGCTATCTCGAAAGCTGAAGCTCAACCTTTTTTACCTTCATCCTCCTAATATTGAACCAGTCCTTGATGGAAACAAGGGAGCTAATTGGATTAGGGCTTCACAAGCTGATCCAATTCAAGTTCCAAGCGGTCTTGTCACGAGAGCTCGAGCTAAGAAGTTCAACGAAGCGATCAATGGCTTGGTCCGAGAAGTCCAAAACGAAGAGCTGAACATGTTCACCATTGATGGTGAACCAAGATTGGTCCATGTCATTAAAAAGTTAATTTGAATGAAGACCAAGGATGGATCACATGTGAATGGCTGCCTTTTTTGCATGGTATGGGCATGAATGGGGGCCTTCCTTATTTTTCCTTTCCATATTTTAATTTTCTTATTTTTCTTTCCTTATTTTTTTCTTATTGTAATTTAGGGTTTTAAATGTAATCAGCCTATTCTAAAGGTTTTAAGATTAATAAAAGTAAAACTGAATACATGAAATATAATTTTAGGAGTAGAAATACAAATGAAAAAAAATGAAGATTGTTAGCCAAGAGATACCAAGGAATGAAAAATTTAGGTATTTAGAATCAATTATCTAGCAAGAAGGTGAAATAGGTAAAGATGTGAATCAGAGAGTTAAAGCAGAATGGATTAAGTGGAGCAGTGCTTCAGAAGTATTGTATAATCGGCACATCCCATTAAAATTGAAAGAAAAATTATATAAAACCGCTATTAGGCTAGCTATACTATATGAAACCGAGTGTTGAGCAATACTGAAACAACATGTGAATAAATTAAGTGTAACAAAAATGCGTATGTTAAGATGGATATGATAAAACTTCAAAAGATAGAATTAGAAATAAACATATAAGAGAAATGATAGAAGTAGATCCAATTGAATATAAAATGAGAGAAAATCGATTACGTGGTTTGAACATATATAATGAAGACCTTTATATGCTCCAATTAGAAAGAGCGATCTTTTAATAATCCATAATAAGAATAGAGGTAAAGATAGACATAAACTAACATGAACAGAAATAATTAAAAAGATATAACTATTGTAATTTAAATGTCGACTTAATCCTGAATAGAGCAGAGTAGAGGAAGCAGATTCATGTAGCCGACCCCATGTAGTTGGAAAAAGGCTTAGATGAGTTGAGTTGAGTTCAGAACGTAATCAGCCTATAAATAAGCATGTTTCAACATGAAGGGAGAGGATTCCTTTTGGTGAGAAAAAAGTGTTTTCTAGTTTCTTAAGAAGACTTCTGTGAACTTATCAAGATATTCTTGTGGCGTTCAACAACCTGACCTATCACCTTGATCCTTAGGAGTTTCTTTAGTTTTTTTTGGTGTGGCGTCTTAACAAACCGTGGCTTTGGTTCTTGTCTTGCTAGGTAATTGGTCAAAGTCCATCCTTTCGAAACTTGTTCTTGCAGATTTGAGGTTCTATTCCATATTTTGATACCGGGTTTCACCACATTGTAGGCGAGGTTTGTATTAGTCCTCTCTCTCTCCCTCCCACCCCCTCCCCCCCCTTCCCCTTTTCTTCCTCCCACCTCCTCTAGCATACCATCAAAAATCAGAAGATGGAGAGGGAGATCATCATAATTCATTGGATATGGACTATTTCATCTCTATGACCATAAGATCATGCTGCATCATCTCTAGGCCTAGACGATCTGGCCACCATTCCTTTGTTCTGGCAAGATCAAGCCACCCTGCCTTTGATCTAGTGTGATGTAACTGCCTAGCCTCCAATCCATCCAGAACTAGTCATGTATCCTTTGATCTAGCGATAGCATGGCCTCTAATCTAGTGAGGTCTAGCCACCTGGTTTCTATTCCTGCAAGATCCAACAGCTTACAAATCCAACCATACCCCCTTCTTGCTCAATCAGGCCACTTTCCACCCATGATTGGAGGAACTAGTCAAGTCTTTGGACAACCCAACCTAGCTTAGGTTATAGGTAACGGGCTGGGTAGTTGACCAGCCCAGCTTTCTAAACATTATTGCAAGATATCAATAAAATTATTACAAAAATGTATAAATTGTGATGGACCAACAGTATGATTAAACCTTAAGCCTGTCTCGCTTTATCCTCATCATTGATTAACTTAAAACTGATATTACAAAGATGACAAGGTGTGGGTTACTTGATGATGATTTATAACTAAACGACAAGACAGGATTTTGGTTGAATGTGAAGATATTATTCAGCAAGACATAAAAAAGGCTCCTTTGCTTCTTCTTTTCTTTTTTTTTTTTGGTGTGTTAGGGGGGGGGGGGGGGGGGGTGTTCACAGGGAATGAGAAGAGAGGATGGGGAGAGACAATGCAATCATTTTTTTAATCTTGGATCAATTATAAAGTGAAATCAGAAACATTTTATTTTAGGGAAAAACAAAAAAACAAAAAGAGTTGGAACAAGGTGGATGGAAGATAGATTCAAGGTGAGTATTGTATGCGACACAATTCCTTTAAGGTTTAGTGAAAATGAACCAAACAATAACAGAACCTACAATCTTTTAACCTTTAAGGCCTTTAAGCACATAAGATAAGCACAGCATAAGAGAATCTTCAGGTTGATGTGTAATAATGTAGAGATGCGAATTTAAATAAGTAAATTTGAGGACAATTATAATTTGCACCAACTGATTTTCCCATGATTCAGAACAAACGTGATAGTATGTGAATGTGAAATAGAAATTCAGGTAGGAAAGCAAATCAGATTTGGGTTTGAAAGATCAAGGAGGGGAAGGCCGACAATAACATGAAAATTTTTGCTTAAGTATTTGAGAAAGAAAGTAGTGATAAAATGGTAAGTAAATATGAACTACTCCAAAAAAGTATTGGATACAGCTCTCAATTATAGGAACTGAAAATTATTGGGCTTGATGCGTAGAGACAATTACAGATAAAAAAGTCATGCAATCAAATTTGAAAATAACAACACTGACTAGAAATCATATTAATATTCATCAAATTTACAATATAGAATTTAAAACGAATAAAATTCACCTTTTAGGCATAATCTAAATATTAGAATAAAGTATTGAATTCAAGTATCACAAAGAAGACTGGCACTGAAATTAGGAAGAGATGTATGGAAGAGATGCATGGAAGAGACATTGCAAAGAAATCCTTCTAGGGCATGCACATTCAATATTGCACGTATCATCAAAAAGGTGATTGAAAACTTGCCAAATTTTACAGCATGATGAGAGAAGATAATTTAGCAAGCATGCTTATATTTTCTTATTTTATTGATAATTTAGTTCAACCCACAAGGTTACTCCAAAACTTCCTCTGAACGAACTGAGGGTAGTTAATGCAATAGCTAGAACCTAGAAGCATAACTTGCTAAAGTTAGGGTCAAACTGATTCTTGAATTGCTCTTTTGCCCCCATTTCCTATGCCACATAAAATATCAACAGCACAAAATTCATCATTTAAGTCTTGTTCTAACTCCAATTCTCACTGGCATACTGTGCTTACAAAATTTAGCAACATTCAAGCAACAATCTCATATCAGCCTTGGCATAAAAAGCAGATGTACAATTTCTTATTTCAGATTAGACGTGTGTAAACATTTTTGGCTTGTATTTCAGTAAGTATTGTATCTTATTGTCAACCTATTCTATTATATGAGGGTCATATGAATTTTGCATACCTTAGGGCTTATTGAATAAAGTTATGCATTATGGTAGATGAAGGTCATGAATTGAAACATGATAGTGATATCATTTATGTTGTTTGAACTCCAAATATTTTTATGAGATCATAATACAGATTAGGAAGATGAACGAAGCTGATGCCTCATAACTTATTCATCGCCTTTGGCTTTTTAAACATTAGATATACCACATGGATATTTAGTTAGTATTGCTTATAACAGTGATAATATATGATGTTATTTATATTATATAAAGGTGTACATGCACCGGGTTTTCAAAAGGATATGTCAGATATAGGATACCTCAACACCAGCAGTTGTGCCATGGTCCACAACGGTCAAAGTTCTGCAACATGATCACTAAACATATATGGCAAAAATATTAAGGATAGCAAGAGAGTGTGTATTAATAACACGATCATGTGCATCAGATTTTAGAGTGAAGGCTTCGATGGAGATTAGATGAAACACAAAGCTCAACTTTTTCACTTGAACCTTCCATGAGGTTCATACATAAAATATCACTTCTATCCTGAATCGAATAAATCTGGCTCTAAACTTCTATGAAACAATGATTGCAATGAACTCTCAATCAAGAAGCAATGCTTAAATCCCGCACAAAGTGTGCACAGGCTCCTTTTGTTGATCTAAATACTTCACAGGTTGGTTTTAGTTTGAGGATTTACAATTGAAACAAAATCCAAGAACAAAAATGGGTCTACGTATTATGTGTCCAAGGAGTTTATAAGTTAGCAATATCCAAAAAAAATTTAACATAACATAATCTTAAATTCATTAAATGGATGAATACTTAGTAATGTTCCAGAGTTGAAATATATTAAAAAAATATTACTGTATCCAGGTTGAGATATATTGTCAATTGAATTTTATGATAAAAGATCTATCAAAGTATTCTACCAAAGCTAAAATACTCCATAAAATTCATTGGAGTTACGGATGAATCGATGAAATCTTTCAGCTCAAGCATATTACATTCTGGATACTCATTTACATATGTAATGGGGCTTCAATATGCTTTTCAACTCATTAGCGATCATCACAGTCTTGACTCATTTCTCTTTCACTAGCTATAAAGAGGAAAGCCTTGGCAAAGGGAAGTAAATAAAGGAAAATGGTGGCAAAAACACAGCAGCACAATAGTATCTCAAAATTTACACAGTCTTTACTAAATGCGATTATTCATTACCTACAGTGAAATAGGTATATGTCCTAATCTAAAAATCCTTGAGACCATTTCGCCCAGATATCTCAGAATAGGCTACAGAATTAGTATTAAAAGCGGACAACAAAGTGAAATAATTGAGCATGTCAGTATATTTTTCGAGCGGAAAAAAAAAATCTCTATCAAGATATGTGTATCTATCTCATAAACAATCGCTTGCGCATATCAATGATATGCATCTATCTCATAAAAAATCATACGAGTGTATATCAATAACCTAACCTAATCAACAGGCTTAGACTAATAAAGAATTAGAATAATATTGCATAGAAGTTATTAAAAAACCTTTTTTTGCTCGCGGCTTCTTCAATACATCCCTCGGCTGTTGTTAAGAATCGAACCAAGAGTCCCCAAGACAGCGAAAGCAAGAAGCGGGCTCACATCCAGGGTATCAAACACCGGCGGAATTATGTTCCGGAAGAGATTGAGGTAAGGATCGCAGAGGTCCCTAATGGCCGAGAGAGGCTGGCGATCCCAGGGGATGTTGGGGAACCAGCTTAGAAGAACCCTTACCATGAGGACCCCGCTGTAGATGTCGAGCCACTTGGCCATGCCTGAGGCCACCACGGTGAGCGGGGTGTTGAGGTACCCACTGGGCCGGTCCTTGAGGGCGGCGAAGAAGAGGGGCCCCACTGCACAGACGAGGCTCCCACGGAGGTCCCGGATCTCGGCGAGCTCCGCCGAGGAGGGGGTGGCGCGGGCAGCAGCGGCGGCGGCGGCGATGCGGGCGGGGAGGGAGAGGACGAGCTTGGAGACGGAGAGGGCGAGGGCGAGGAGGGAGGAAAGCGTGCGGGTGGAGTCAGAGAGGAGGGTCGTGGGTCGCGGCGGGGGAGGGGCGAGGTAGGAGGAGATGACTATGGATTTGGACGGCGGGGAGAGGTGGAGACGGAGGGAGTTGGGAGGAGGAAGGCGTCGGGGAGACGGAGGGAGTTGGGAGGAGGAAGGCGTCGGGGGAGACGGAGGAGAGCAGGGGCGGAGGGGAGGGTTCGGGGTGGGAGAAAAAGGGTGGAGATAGGGCTAGGGTTTCGGAGGGAGAGGACGGCGGAGACGGTCGCCATGTCTGAGGGTCGGGAGGTCGGAGACGCCTGCGGCCAGGAAGGCGAGAGAGAAACAAAGAGAGCTCCTCGGAATTCGGGGCCAGGGGATGGCGGATCGATCGATATTTTATCTGCAAGAGAACCGCTTCCGTGCCGGTAGATTAACGAATAATTCGTGCGGCAACGTGAGTACTTCACGCGTTAAAGTTACGTAGAATGACGTGGAAATATTTTATTGGCTTTGTAAGGACAGCTCCAGTTAAAGAGTTACACATCATCCTTGCAACTTGTACGTGTCATGGTTAACGGTTATGACTTCTGGGACGGGGGACTTTAGGACCTGTGATGCGGTGATGCCACGTGTACCTTTTGCAGGGCCTGAGAGCACCATTGTGGCGAGTCATTTTTGGAGTAAGGTGTTGGGTCTTAAAAGTACTTAACTCTGACTACAACTTGGACGGAGCTAGGTGCAAGGCATGAAACATTGAACATGAACTTTGACAAAGCGAGTATTTTTTTTTTTTTTTCAAGCGGCGCTCGTACCATTCTGGTGCGAGTCAAACCCATAAGATCGAATACAAAATTTGCTACAAAATAATCGAGCAAAGAACTCCGCAGTGCCATTTTTACTGACCAGAATGACGAGCAACAGAAGAAGCAACCCAATCAGCCGCAGTATTGGCTTCCCGATAAACATAACGAATCACGGGGGCACAAGTCGCCTAAAGAAAGACCCTAATATCTCTGATAAGAGGATTTAGAATAGAATATGGATCCCCATCCCAACTAATCCACTTGATAATCGTGAGAGAGTTTTCCTCAATGATCAATCGGCAATAGCCCAAATGATAAACAGCATGAGTAATGCCAGCCCATGCAGCCTAGAGCTTCGCCAAAGAAACAGAAATATCTATAGAGCTGTGACCACCAGCCGCAATTAACTGACCCTCAGTCCCACGAATGACAAGCCCATATCCAGCAGTACGATCAGATACAGAGCCATCAAAATTTACTTTAACGTAACCCAAAGGTGGGGGCTCTTAAGAGACGAAGACTGTAGAACGGCGCGCTGCCGAAGCAGCAGGGGAGTCCTAGTGGCCAGGCTCGTCATAATGAATGCCAAAATGACAGCAAGTGTACTCCATAGAATGAAAGAAAGCACAGCGGAGAATCTCTTGAGGTGAGGCCGTCTTCTCAGCAAAGATAATCTGGTTCCAAGACAGCCAAATATGATAAGCCAAATAGAACATGGTACGCTTGTTACGTTGATGGCTTTTCCTATGTTTTGAAGGTGTTGAGAAGATTAATTTGCATCTTTGTAGGAAGATAACCACTTACCAAGTAGCTAATTAGTTGAAGTTCTTAATGGTTGGAGCTTCTATAAAGTAACAAAAGCATAATGGTAACCCTATATTTTTGTAATTTTTATTTTTATCTTTTTTGCAAGACGGAGGGAGCATAATTATTAGTGAAAAGCAATCGGTCATAAATAGATGAGGAGCTAAAATATGTACGGCAGGATCCTAGCCCTATTAATTTGGCCATCTACTCTAATTCACTTCAAATAATCGTTTAATGAAAATCATGGCCTACGAAGTTACCAACAAACTCTACATAATATTTGATGCCACAATCATATAGAAATTAAGCACATTTACAATAATCGGACAACACTAAAACATATTGGATATGGTAAAAGGGGCAGTATTTTTTTATGGTTATCATACTTGTAAATACCCAATAACCTGAACATAGGTAATTAGGAACAAAATTGCTTACATCTTAATGGGTGTTTTTACAAAAGAAAAATGTTTGCTGCTAGAAGTTGGTGCACTGAATTGCGTAAGGCTCACTAGATTTTTGGTTTTTGATAACTATTCAGGTTATGAGCTACAGTTCTTTTCCTTTCACTCTTTGAACAAGTATAAAGTAAGCACTTTGAAAGTTAGAGTTGTAGTTACATCACAAGTAGGGCTACAAATGAGTTTGATCAGTCAAAGTAGGCCAAATCAGATCTGTCAAAGAAATTTTAAATCTAACAGATTATTCAAGTCTATTCAAATTCAATCCAAAATATTATATTTAAATCAAACATCTAACTATTATTTTAATACTAAAATCTAGTAATTAATAAATAAATATAAATCGACTAATGAGATTTAAAAAAAAAAACGTAAGCTTAAATTTTTATTCAAAAACTCTATATTCTATCTAAATAAAAATGCTCCTTAAGTATATAGATTATAATATTTAAAATATTTATTGATATAGTTAAGCATATTATATCTCTAAAATAAATAATAAAATATAAAATATTTAGATATAATTAGAGAACAAAGATGGAGGGAGATCTAGTTTTTAAGATGAAAAGAAAAATTAATTTCAATTAGAGTTCATTTAATAAATTTCTAAAGATAATAAGAATAAAGGAAATTAAGATTTATATTAATAAGATTTATGGATCAAAATAATCAGATTCAGATTATCTCATGTTAAAAAATATAAGATCTGGATTCGATCCTAAATTTAGGTTGGATTTAATTTTTAGACTTGATCCAATCCATGGCCTTCTAAATATGAATTGGATCGAAACAAATTAGATTGTGGGTTGATGTTACCTTTTTGAAGCCTTAGTTATGGGATTACTTAATGTAGTTAACCAAAAATAATTGCAAAAAGCGAGTAATATTGTAATATTATTTTACCTATTTAGGATACTGAAGAAATGAAGAAGTGCCCTGTGATGGCACCAAAAATGTTTCATTTATTCTGCCAAGCCGATGGGATTCTCATTAAAAGTGAAAACCTTTTTGACGATAAATTAGGTGAATATTGAGTTAACTTCACTAGAAAATGGCATAAATGAAGAACCTCTGTTTAAACTAAAACTTGAAAACTTTGCGCTAAACTACTATTGAGGGGTAAAATTGTCGCTGCATTAATAATCGTACAAGGGGTTAGGATCAATCCTGACTCCCACTTGCTATGCAATACCCGCTAAAGATGAATCAGCCTTAGTGGATTGGGGCGCCTTAGTCGCCCAGCGAGCCAAGGACTCCCATGGTGGTGCGGATCACATCTCTCGGCCTCAGCCGAGCTATAACATCTCTCGGCCTCAGCCGAGCTATAACATCTCTCGGCCTCAGCCGAGCTATCACATCTCTCGACCTCAGTCGAGCTATCCCTGTATCTCGGCCTCAGCCGAGCTATCCCTGTCTCTCGGCCTCAGCCGAGCTATAACGTCTCTCGGCCTCAGCCGAGCTATCCCCATCTTTCAGCCTCAGCCGAGCTATCCCATCTCTCGGCCTCATCCGAGCGACCCCTATCTCTCGGCCCCAGCCGAGCTGGTCCTATCTCTCGGCCTCAGCCGAGCTGTTCCTATCTCTTGGCCCCAGCCAAGCCATCCCTATTCTTATGCCCCGACCGGACTCAGGCACCTCTATGGAATCCGGTGCGGGAGAGTTCAAACAAAAATCATGCCCAAGAGTGGCCTAGAGCCCTAGAGCCTACACCGCCTCCGAATCCCAAGATATCAACAAGCTCTTCCAGCCGTCGATCCTCTAACTAACGAGATACAAATCTTACTGACCTCATAACAAACTGGATTCGAATCCTAACGGCTTTCGGACCCATAACACTCCCAAGGAATCAGGTGATCCTCTATAAATAGAACTGTCTCTCGGCTTCTCAGGTATGCGCACTTGCTTACTGACCTACTCTCCTTCTACCTCTGCTCACCCCTTTCCACCATCAACGCTCTGCTCAGAGCTCTCGAGAGGCCACCCCTGGAAAGACTCTTCAGCGAGAGCCTTCTCCTCATATTTGTTGATCGCTGATCCTCGCTGACTTGAGCGTCGGAGGGTCTTCTACGGAGGGCCACCCCCAACGCCTCTCGCGTGAGGATTGTTTTGCAGGTCCGCCCAGGAGGGAGCCCGATCGCGTCCGAGTCGGAGGACGGATTTCAGCAGCAACAAATTAGCGCTAGAGGAAGGGCCCTCAAGTCCCATAAACTTGTGATCCAGGAGACAAGGATCTCGATCTGAAAGAGAACCTCTCCCATGGCCAATCGAAGAAAGGCTACCTCCGAAGCCCGGGATCAGGTCACCTCCCAAAGACCTGATCCAGTGAGCAGCGTAGCGCCACCACCACCACCAGTTGAAACCCCATCGCCACCGGCGGCCCTAGTGACCCAGGACCAGTTTACCTCGCTGGTCCAGCAGGTCCAAGCTCTGGCTAATCTGATCCAGGGGCGCTTCGAAGCTCCTCATGCAGCTGCCCCTACTCCGCACCTTCCTTAGGAGAATGTGGCCCTCGCTCATCCAGCGATCTCTTCTTCCGGCCCACATGGGGTTGCAGACCCCCCTCGTCACCCTAAGGAAGCTGAGCCAGCCCCTCAAGGGGTCTACAGCAAGGATCTCCCCCGATCTCGACGGGCCCGATCCCTTTATCCGATGTTCTCTCGTCACGACTCGACACCGTCTCATCTCTCTCCTTGCCCAGCTCCTCCTGCTGTGCCAGAGGAGATCCGCCGACAACTCCGGGAGATGCGTCAGGAGTTGGATGCCGCCAAGCAGGCCCATCCGCTCCAGCATAAGGCGGAGCAGGGCATTCCCTTCTCCAAGGAGATCATGGAGGAAGTGATTCCCTCCTACGTCAAGCTGCCCGCCATCGAGCCTTACCATGGATCCTCCGATCTCGATGACCATCTCAGCAGCTTCCGATCGATCATGATGTTCCATGGGGCATCAGATGCGATCCTCTGCCATGCCTTCCCTTCCACCCTCAGGAGATCCGCTCGAACTTGGTTCAATGCCTTAAAGCCAGGTTCTGTTGGTTCATTTGACGAGCTGAGCCACCTCTTCATCAACCAGTTTGTCAGCAGCCGTCGCCATTGGTGGAGATCTGACTCCCTCTCTGAGGTCAAGTAGAGAGAGGGGGAGTCATTGAAGAAATATCCCGGCCGTTTCAATACGGCCATGCTGGAAATAGACCACCTTAATCATGAGGTGGCCATGTCTGCCCTAGCAGGCGGAGTGCTAAAGGAGAGTGACTTCTACCTGGCGCTGGAGGTCAGCTACCCTCCGAACCTCTCTGACATGATGGCCCTGATGGACAAGTACGCCAGAGTCAAGGAATCACGGAGGGCTGCCCACACCGAGATGACAAGGAAGAAGGAGTCCAAGGGCTCGAATAAGCATCGATCCGCCCGCCAGCAGAGCCCACCTCGCCGCCAAAGGGTTCTTCCGCCGCCACCGAGGAACCGCACCTGGAGCCCGCCTAGGAGGTTCAACCGGTTCACTCCGCTCACTGCCCCAAGGGCGGAGATCCTCATGGAGATAGGGCGCCAACTCCCTCGACCACCTCCTCTCCGAGGGAATGCAGCCCGGAGAGACCCCACCAAATATTGTCGCTACCACCGGGATCATGGCTACGACAACGAGGAGTGCTGGCAACTGAAGAACAAAATTGAGAGGCTCATCTAGCGGGGTAGGCTGGACCAATTCAGGAGAGCACCCGAGCCAAGAAACGGGGCGACCACCAGCCTGAGCCCCAGCAGCATCCTCCTCCAAATCCTCCGGTCGTTGGCCACATCAATGTGATCGAGGCAGTCGGTTGTTCATCGAGCCGGCGAGACGATGAAGAAGGTTCAGTGCCAAAGAAAGCGTGGACCAACGAACTCTCCTTCTCCAACAGCGACCTCCGAGAGATACAGTTCCCGCATGACGATGCGTTGGTTGTATCCCTCAAACTTAACAATTATGATGTAGACCGAATCCTTATTGATAGTGGGAGCTCTGTCAACGTTTTGTATCTTGATGTATTTGTGAAGATGAAATTGCTTATGGAGAATCTCCGAGCCATGGACTCCACCATAATGGGGTTCACCGGCGATATTATTACCCCGGAGGGGGTCATGACCTTGACGGTCCATACGGAAACTTGGCCCAACGTTGCCACGGTTCATACAGATTTTCTGGTGACGAAGCTTCGGTCGCCCTACAATGCAATTTTTGGGAGACCCGGCCTGATGTCCCTTGGAGCCGTGGTCTCTATCCCGCACCTAGTAATGAAGTTCCCTACCGGATGGAGAGTGGGAGTAGTTTGAGAAAACCAAACTATAGCTCGGCAGTGCTTTGTCACCAGCCTTCAATCAAACTGCCCGAGGTTGATGAGCTGGACGCTCGAGAGGATTTGCCGAGCAACGAGGAGAACCAGCCGAAGAGCTAGAGGAGGTACCGTTGGATAAAGCCCGACCTGATCGAGCCATAAGGATCGGGTCGCTACTGAAAGGGAAGCCCCGGTTGAAGCTGATTGACTTCTTTCGAAAGAATGCTGATGTCTTTGCCTGGTCCGCCTTTGATATGCCTGGAATCAGCCCAGACGTTCTCGTCCACCATCTTAATGTTGACGAGATGTCCCGGCCCGTGAAGCAGAAGAAAAAGAGCTTCGCCCCTGACCGACAGAGGGCAATTGAGGAAGAAGTCGACAAGCTCATCAAGGCAAATTTCATTCGGGAGGTAAATTATTCCAACTGGCTGTCCAATGTTATCATGGTGAAGAAGTCGAATGGTAAATGGCGGATCTGCATCGACTTTATTGACCTTAATATAGCATGCCCGAAGGACAACTTCCCTCTCCCTCGGATCGACCAGCTTGTGGATGCCACTTCCGGTCATCAGATGTTGACCTTCATGGACACATATTCGGGATACAACCAAATCCGAATGGCACCCGAGGATGAAGAAAAGACCGCCTTCATAACCGACCGAGGTACTTATTGTTACCGCGTCATGCCTTTTGGTCTGAAAAATGCATATGCTACTTATCAAAGGCTGGTTAACAAAGTCTTCAAGGAGCAAATCGAGCGAAACATGGAGGTATATGTCGACGACATGCTGGTCAAAAGCAAAGAAGCATCCCTGCATATTGAGGATCTTTCTGAGAGCTTCGCGGCACTCCAAAAATATCGGATGAAGCTCAACCCAACAAAATGCGCCTTCGGTGTCAACTCTGGGAAGTTCTTGGGCTTCATGGTTTCTCAGCGGGGCATTGAAGCCAATCTGCAGAAGATTCAAGCCCTTCGACAGATGGCACCCCCAACATCTGTCAAAGAGGTCCAGTGCCTGACTGGAAGGATTGCGGCCCTCAATCGCTTTGTGGCTCAATCGACTGAGAGATGCCTTACTTTCTTTAAAGCTCTTCGATCTGCCAAGAATTTCCAATGGTCCACCAAGTGTCAGAAGTCATTCGAGAACCTCAAGAGATATCTCGGCTCTCCACCTCTCCTCAGCAGTCCAAATCCAGGAGAAGTGTTATTTCTGTACTTAGCAGTTTCAGAAGGCGCAGTTGGCTCGATGTTAGTCAAAGAAGAGAACAAGGCCCAAAAGCCGATCTATTATGTTAGCAAGTTGCTCCGAGACACCGAGACAAGATACACCCGAATTGAGAAGTTGGTATTGGCCTTGATAACGTCGGTTCGGAGGTTGCAGCCATATTTCCAAGCGCATTCTATGACGGTCCTCACTGACCAACCTATCAAGGCGGTGGTCCGTCGCCCGGAGACATCAGGTAGAATGGCCAAATGGGCCGTCGAGCTAAGCGAGCATGATATCCGATACCAACCTCGCTCGGCCATCAAAGCGCAAGTTCTATCTGATTTCCTCCTCGAATGTACCATCCCGAAGGATGGCTCCACTCTGGACTCCTCTGAGCACCCGAGATCAGACACCCTGTGGCTGCTCCACGTCGACGGGTCATCTAATGGCCATGGCTCTGGCGTTGGCTTAATCCTCACCAGCCCAGAGGGGGCAACCTTCGAGTACAGCGTTCGCTTCTCCTTCCTAGCCTCCAACAATGAAGCAGAATATGAAGCTCTACTCGCTGGACTCTGAATCACCCGTGACCTTAAAGTGAAGAAGCTGAATGCCTTTACCGACTCTCAATTGGTAGCTGGCCATGTGCGGGGCGTGTTTGAGGCCCAGGAGCCGAGCATGATTCGGTACCTTCAATAGGTGCGGGACTTGATTTCCCACTTCTCTGAATTTGAAGTCATTCAGATCCCAAGATCCGAGAATGCATGCGCCGACCTATTGTCTCGGTTGGCAACTGTGGAGTCGATGGATTCCGAGCGGAAGTTTCCTCTGGAGATTCTGGAAAGGCCTAGCATCACGGAGGCAGACCGAGTGATGTAGGTCGAGGCCGAACCATCCTTGTTCAACCCCATTCTGAGGTATCTTAAAGAAGGGTCGCTCCCCGCCAACCGAAAGGAAGCAAGGAAGCTGAAAATGCAAGCCACCCACTATGTGCTGATCGACGACCAGCTCTATAAGCGGTCCTTCTCCATGCCGCTACTCAAGTGCCTTCGCCCATCCAAAGCTAATTATGCTCTTCGGGAGGTACATAAGGGAATTTGCGGCAACCATTTGGGGAGCCGGTCCTTATGCCACAAGGTGTTATGCCAAGGGTAATATTGGCCCATCATGCAAAAAGATGCTGATAACCTCGTCCGAGCTTGTGACCCATGTCAGAGACATTCTAATATCCAGAGGCTCCCCTCCGCTAGTTTGGTCCCTATTTCCTCCGCTTGGCCCTTTGCTAAGTGGGGGATGGATATTCTTGGCCCTTTTCCCCTCGCCACTGGACAGAGAAAGTTCTTATTTGTCGTCATCAACTACTTCACCAAGTGGGTGGAGGCCGAGGCAGTTGCCCAAATAACCGAAGCTCGAGCCAGGGATTTCGTATGGAGATTCATTATCTGCCGCTTCGGCCTTCCGCATACTATTATCATCGACAATGGCAAGCAATTTGACAACCCAAAGTTTCGAGGTTTCTGCAAAGAGCATGGAATCTGCCACCGCCTTACGTCGGTAGGGCATCCACAAGCCAACGGAGAAGCCGAAGTAACTAATCAGACCCTGCTTCAAGGGATCAAGGCTCAGCTTGCCAGAGCTCGGGACAGGTGGGCAGATGAACTTCACCACGTCCTATGGGCCTACCGTACCACCCAGAGAATCCCCACTGGCGAGACCCCATTCCGGATGGCCTTCGGCGTGGAAGCCATCATCTCCATGGAGATAGGGCTTCCTTCTCCACGAGTGAAGAGCTACTCGGAGGAGGCCAACGACGAGCAGCTCCGCACCGATCTCGATCTGGTGGAAGAGATCAGAGAAAAAGCTCGAATTAGAGTAGCTGCATACCAGCAAAGAGTGGCTCGTTATCACACTTCCAGAGTCAAAGGAAAATCCTTCTTACCCAGCGATCTTGTCCTCCGGAAAGCATCTGTCTCCAAGCCTCTAGAGCAAGGAAAGCTGTCTCCGAATTGGGAAGGCCCCTATCAAGTGGCGAAAGTCATTGGACCTGGCACTACAAGCTCCAGGATCTGAGTGGAAAATCTATTCTCCAGACATGGAATTCGGACAATCTCCGCATATACTATCAGTAGGTCATAATAGAAAATAGATGCTGCTTACGCATCCATTCTCGGCACAACCGAGCTATCTCCGTACCCGGCTGGCCCGAGTCTTGAGCTAAATCTTTGTACCTCGGCTGGGCCGAGTCCTATTTCACAAAGACTTGGTATGGCCAAGTACCCCCAGTGCGGCTGGGCCAAGTGATCTCCAAAGCTCCATCCGGATTCGGGCAGCTTACAAGCTCCGGTCAGACCGAGTGATCTCCAAAGCTCCATCTGGATTTGGGCAGCTTACAAGCATCGGTCGGGCCAAGTGATCTCCAAAGCTCCATCCGGATTCGGGCAGCTTACAAGCCCCGGCCGGACCAAGTGATCTCCAAAACTCCATCCGGATTCGGGCAGCTTACAAGCCCCGGCCAGACCGAATGGTGAAGAAAACTTCGACCGGATTCGGGCAGCTTGCAAGCCCCAGCCGGTACCAAAGATTAAAAGCCTCGGTCAAAGCCGAAGTGCGTTACTTATTAAAAGCCTCGGCCAAAATCGAAGTGCATTACTTGTTAAAAGCCTCGACAAGAGCCGAAGAGCATCACTTATCAAAAATCTCGGCCAAGGCCGAGTGATAAGAACAAACATTTGGAGATAACAGCGGACACAAAAGTTGCAAAAATTCTCTTTTTCATTCGTCACAAAAAGGGCAAAAAGAAAGAAAAAGATACATGAGCCCTCACTGGGCCTTATCATCTTCTCCGGGAGCCACCGAACCCTCCCAACGCCGAGCTGACTCGGCGACCTTTCGTCGAAGGGATGCTACTTCCCCCTCCAGCCGGTTGTTGGCACAGTGAAGGAGCTCAACTTCCCTCATAGAAACGGCTAAATATTGTTCGACCGCCTTCTGGAGCCGCTCGTGATCCGCAAACATTGACACCAAGGCTTCCCCGTCGACGATTACCGTAACGCGGTTCCCCTGGGACCCCCCACGGCCAATAGCGCCGCTGCTCGGCGCCACGGTTGATCGCCCCTCACCTCCAGACGCCATCTCAAAACCCAGGAATTCTTGGAAGATTGGCTGAAAAGATGACTAACAAAGGCATCCTTCTCATCCGTATTTAAACCGCTCCTAGTGAATATTTCGATCGTTCGAGCCATTAATCTCAGCCTGTGAAAAATCGCCACGCGTCACCACCTCAGTGGGCACTTGCAGGAAATGAAGAGTTTCGCCCCTCGTCAAAGAGGATCATTAATAACGTTGAGGCGCTCAAGGAGCTCCCTCCTCGGGAATAGACTTCCTCCGATCTACCGGACCATTTTCGAAGTAAATGTCCTCGAAAGTCTGCCAGACTTCCTCGAATCAGGCATCCTCGAAAAAACGTAAAGGAAAGAGTGTGTCATGACTCGCCCTCTTCGAGAGTGACCGATTTACCAGCTTCAGGCACCCTTTCCATCACTCGAGTAGCCCCCATCCTCTTTGGCCGTCCGCACCTGAATGCACAGTTGCAGTAAGGACCAAGTAAACTATCAAGAATCCTCGGCAACAACCGAGCGATATTCCGGAACCTCAGCGACAACCGAGCGATATTCTGAAGCCTCGGTGACAACCGAACGATATTCCGAAACCTCAGCGACAACCGAGCGGTATTCTGAAATCTCGGCAATGATTGAGCGATGTTCCGAAGCCTCGGCTACAACTGAGTGATTATCTGAAACCTTGGTCAAGTCAAATGGTATACTCTTAAAAAGTTATCTAAAGCTCCGGTCTAGATGAGTAATCTCTCAAACTCTCTGACGCAATGATACTTCGGCAGAAGTAAGCAAACTCTTTCTACTCAACCGTAAAGACATACGAGCTATCTCTTTCCGAAGAAATACCTGCTTCGTTCTATAAACAAGATCATGCTCACCACGTGGGTTCACAAGGCCGCCCAGGTTTACCTCTGACCCAAGCGGGGATAAACGCTTTTCTCCACTGGGGACCGAATATCGGTCTTTGCAAAAACAAGGTAGCAAGAACGCTGCCAAGATATGCTATGACACAAAAGCGTGATATGGGTGTAGCAACTCTCAAGTATAATCCCATAAAAAAAGAAGCAGATGCTAAAAGAAGAAAGAATAAAAGCTTCTTTATTTCGTCATCAATGAAAAGAGTTACAACCTCCAAAGAGGCGTTACAAGTGCATCATGGCACATGAAATAAAAACGACTAAATAGCTCGACCGGACTGCTTCAGCCAGCTTCGGTTAATAATGATGTTTCGGCATCTGACCCAAGAGATCAGACAACCAATCAGCTCGCCCTGAACCGCCGATTAAGGCCAAGCCGGCTTCCCACGGGTCCTTTGGATGAGCAAAGAGATCCAAGAACAAAAGGAAGACCCGTGGATGCTGATGCTGAGGATGCGTCTCCCCCAAGTGGGATGTTGGGCTGCTGGACATTGCCCGACTGTGAAAAGCGGGGGACAAGCAGACCAGCACTGCTCTCAACTCCCTCTTCATAGGCAAAAGATTCCCCAACCAGATGAGCTAAGGGACCCAGCCCGAGGGAGAAGAAAAAGTCCGTGCATGCTACGGGGGTACATGTGTACTTCCTATCCTGCGACCCCCGCAGCAAACTACAAAGGACACACAGGAAGCGCATATGTGCACTCTCCATGTGATCTCTGCAGACCTCCCATGCGCTCTCTATATGATCTCCAAAATTCCTCTCTTGAGAACGGTCTACTCTTCAGCAACTTCTTCATCACCCCAGCTATTCGGGGGAGGACGACTTGCAAAAGGAAAGCTCATTCTCTCCACCCTCGACCTAGGGGACACAGACATCATAAAAACTCTCACAACTCACGGAGAGGAAAGCCTTGGGAGATAGCCTAACACGGCCCTCTCCTCCCATTTTATAGGCAAACGGACCGGGAGCAGCTATTAGAGCGAAAAGCCCCGAGATTCAAAATGCCTTGGCCACACTACCACGCGGCATCCCAGGATGAAAAGAGCGCTCCTCGAAGCGCACCAAACACGTTACCCATGCCATGACACACGCCGAAAGATTTTCCTCTGATCTCGAATCAAAAACCTTAAATGCATGAGATCGGCTGCAGATCGTTGAGATACGGGCACGCCTGGGAAATCCCCTTCGAAAACGATGCCATCCAATGACGATCGATTGCTTGTCACATACACTAAAAGACATGCGTTGAAAAGACCAATGGAGTAAATGCCCATGACAAAGGCGAAATACTCTCCAACAAAGCCACTTCGTATACCTCGGCTGAAAACATGCTCATTTCTCCACTTCGGGCAAGTCAAACTATCCAACCTCGGCTCTAATCAGGATACCCCTGTGATTCTTGATCATTTCCAGTCGAGCTATCCAATACTTCGGTGGGACAAATTCCCTTGCCCACTTCGAGCGGGACTGGAACTATGTTCCTCGGCAGCATTGGACCATTTTATGTCTTGATCGAGCATGCTCATTCTCTACTTTGGACAAATTGGGTAATCCTTATATCTCGGCCTCGATCGAAACACTTATTCTAGCCCGAATTCAACCGACCTAAGAGCGCGAATGAGTTATAATTCGTTCGCAGTCGGAAGAAAGCTTAAGGTAAAAGATCAGCCAGAAAGACAAAAAATAGAGGTGAAAAAACTCGTTCATCAGAAATTTCGATCAGACTACAAGTCCCAAAAGCAAAAAAATGCACAAATAACCCTCAAGGATCATGGGCTGGATCAGTCCCAGTGGTATCCTCAGCAACGCTCGGAGAGGCTTGGCTCACTTCGTCCACTTCAAAAGTCGTTTGTCCTTCAGCGGCAAGCTTGGAGTATCCTTCGGGAGCCGCGGCATTGCTAGAGCCCAAAATTGCATCAAGATCGACGTCTGATATGTTTTCGTACTCGACTTCTTCGGCCCCCGGGGTACAGGCCTCAAAGGCTTCAACATCCAAAAAGGAGAGGTCCCACTCTGGATGCTCCCAAGATATTCTAGTTCGGACATCCTCCGCGCCAAGCTGAAAAGCCTCGGCACAAGTTGCATCTTGTTCGCCCCGAAGCATGGTGAGATGCCTTTCAGCCTCAACAACTTGGCTCCAGAGTGAGACGATTTGCTCCTCAGTCTCGGCGACCCACCCTTCGAGCCCTGAGCTCCTTTGTCGACTCAATGACAGTTCCCCTTGCAGGGTCTCTAATTGACTTCGGCCCTCCAATTTCGCCTTCTCCATCTGCAAACACAGGGTTAGCCGATGCAACAATGAGCCAGTAGGAAGATTAAAAAGACGATATCGTACCTCCTCCTCTTGCCGAGCTAATCTCCTGGTTAATTCCTCGATCTCGCCGAGGGCCCTCAGCTTGTCGGCCTTAACCAGCTTGATCCTGTCCTTGAGGTCGTTGATCCTCGACTGCCTGCTGCTGGCTTCTTCCTTGGACTGGGAGAGCACGTTATCAAGCTTGGCCATTTTCTCCTGATGCCATCTGATCCGGTCATCCCTAGCAACAATGCAATGATTTAGCTGCCGGACCTTCTCCTTCGACTCGCCAAGCATTCTGTTCAGGCGATTCTTCTCGGCAGCTTCTCTCCCCAGCCTATCTCGACTCTCATCGAGCTGCTTCCTAGCCATTTCCATTTCTTCGGCATATCTTGATGTGACCCACAATAACTCCAAGCATACTTCGTCATACCTCGCCCGAAGCCCATATAACTCCTTAACTTCGAGCCTTAATCTGGATACATCGTCGAGGGCGGCCTGATGCAATCCCCTCGCCCTTGCCAAGTTCTTGTTGGCGGTGTCCAGGACTCGCTCAAATTTGTTAGACACCTCTGCTCACAATCGAAGCTCAGTACTGACTCTCTTGGCCTGGACGCTGGCCCCTGTCGCCAGGTTCAAGCACCAGTACAATGCCCTAGTGATCAGAGCGCACTGCAAAACAAAACTCAAATAAGAATAAGGAAGCGCGGTCAAGTTAATTAGAAAGCGCCCACTACTCTAGAATAGCAATTCACTCGGGAGGTGTAAGACCTGGCTAGCTCCATGAGGGCGGAGTTGTTGATTTCAGGAAGGAGATGAATATCCTTCGCTGCGTTCCGCCGACCGAACACGGCGTCGATAAGATCCAAGTCTGCAAACTCGTTCATCGAGGAACCCACGCTCGGATACAGTGCCGACTTCATCAGAGCAGAGAATGCCTCCTTGATAGCTGGATCCGAACTCCCAGGCTGCCCATCTAAGGGATCAGTCCGGGCAACCTCAGACTGAGAAGCTTTCAATCTCCTGGCCTCCTTCAGCAAAAGCCTGTCCTGCGATTCCTTAGATAACTCGGCCAGCCCAGGCCTCAATGTTCCCGAGGCTCCAGTGGGAGAGGCTTCGGCTGGAAGGTCATCATCCTGCCCTCTTTCCTCACCCAAGGGACCTTCTTCAATCATCGGCGCCTGCTCCTCCCCCGCGAGCTCCATCGAGGCCTCGACCTGTTCACCAGCTCCTCTGACCTCCTCAAGAGGAAGCTCTCCAGCAGGAAATTCCTCCCGAGCCTCCATTACCGATGGCCCAACGTCGCCGCCCTCTAATCCCTCCAAGGGAGGCCCTTCAACGATAGGCCCACTCTGAACTTCCGACGGAACCTCATCCGGGCTATCCACTATCTCCACCACCAAAGAACGAGGGATCTCGGCCACCCTCTCTGGGTCTTCCTCCGCCCTCTGCTCCTCCGTTATGACTATTGCTCCCTCCTCCAACTGAGGGGACCCCTCTCTCACTGCCGGCTCCCCCACATCCTCTTTCCTCGATGGTAAAGAGCACGGGCTAGCCCTGACTCGCCAAGCCTTCAGCGAGTGCTCTCTAGAAAGACGAACCTTCTTCTTAGGCTTACGCCTTTCTGCACTACTAGCCTCTCTCGGGCGCTTGCCCAACTCTTTCTTTATGCGCCCCTCCAGCGCAGATTTCTTGGCTGCAAGCGCAGTAGGCAAACAATCAGACTGAGACATACTCGCTCGAATAAAATCAATGGAAGGGAGAAAGAAAAGACTTACCTTGTACGTCGACGGGGCTAAGTTCGGCGGCAAAAAGAGCCTCCTCCGATAGCAAAATATTGGCCGAGAACATTCGACCGCCAAGAAGGACCCCTAGGTCCTCCTTCTTCCGTTCGGATAGGGCTGGATGCACATCCATATCCCTGACAGGGTTTCCCCATCCCCGCGGGAAGCTGGAACCGATGTTCCCTTCGACGATAAAGAATCGAACCTTCCATTCCTTTATGGATGACGGTTTATCCATGATCGTCCTGAATGACTTCCGAGGTCCGATATAGGACCACTCCGAGCTCCTTCCGGACATCAGGTGGAAATAAACACGGAACAGGGACAGAGTTGCTGTTACCTGAACCTGGTTATACATCGAGATAAACCCGATGATACTTCACCAGCTGTTAGGAGCCACCATTGTCGGATAGATGTTATAGAACCTCATGATCTCTTTCACTAAGGGGTGAAGGGGAAGTCGGAAGCCTGCCTTCAGGCTATCTTCATAAAGAAAGATCTCGCCCTCCAGCTCTTGCGAGACCCTATGCTCGGGCTCCGGTAGTCGTAAAATGACATCCGAGGGAATGTCATACTTATGGCGTATTCTCTCCAAATCTTCAGCAGCAATCTCTAAAATCAGGTCGCTAGGCCTCACCATGCTGTTGGTTGAAAGAAACACCGAACGACGTTGCAAAGGAAGAAGGGGAACAGGATCCTCCAAGAAGGAACGAAAGGGCGCTGCGAAATTGAATGGCGCTGTTTTGACTTTGCTTTTTCCTGAAGGAAACTGCCTCAAAAAGAAGATAAAGCGTCTTGATCGGAACGCCCGGAACCACCATTGCAGGCGCCGTAAAAATCGGGATTTGCTACGTGGCACTTCCCCAACCATTGCCCCTATAAAGCAACAGATCCGTCCCGTAAAAGCAAGGCGGCCACGCAGCATTAATTAGGGTATCATTACGCATGCTGTCAAATCCAAACCCACTCAGATCATGCCACCTTGATTTGTACTCCCTATGCCCGAATCTACGCTTCGAACTAGGGAGTGGAGGGCATGTGTTGAGGGGTAAAATTGCCGCTATATTAATAATCATGCAAGGGATTAGGATCAACCCTGACTCCCACTTGCTGTGCAATACCCGCTAGAGATGAATCAGCCTTAGTGGATCGGGGCGCCTTAGTCCCCCAGCGAGCCAAGGACTCCCATGGCACGGATCACATCTCTCGGCCTCAGCCGAGCTATCACATCTCTCGGCCTCAGCCGAGCTATAACATCTGTCGGCCTCAGTCGAGCTATCCCTGTTTCTCGGCCTCAGCCGAGCTATCAACATCTCTCGGTCTTAGCTGAGCTATCACATCTCTCGGCCTCAGCCAAGCTATCCATGTCTCTCGGCCTCAGCCGAGCTATAACGTCTCTCGGCCTCATCTGAGCGACCCCCATCTCTCGGCCTCAGCCGAGCTATCCCTATCTCTCGGCCTCAGTCGAGCTATCCCTGTCTCTCAGCCTCATCCGAGCGACCCCTATCTCTCGGCCCCAGCCGAGCTGATCCTATCTCTCGGCCTCAGCCAAGCTGTTCCTATCTCTCGGCTCCATCCAAGCCATCCCTATTCTTATGCCCCGGTCGGACTCAGGCACTCAGGCACCTCAGCGGAATCTGGTGCTGGAGAGTTCAAACAAAAATCATGCCCAAGAGTGGCCTAGAGCCCTGGAGCCTACACCATCTCCGAATCCCAAGACATCAACCAGTTCTCCCAGCCGTCGATCCTCTAACTAACGAGATACAAATTTTACTGACCTCATAACAAACTGGATTCGAATCCTAACAGCTTTCGGACCCACAATGCTCCCAAGGAATCAGATGATCCTTTATAAATAGAACCATTTCTTGGCTTCTCAGGTATGCGCACTTGCTTACGGGCTTACTCTCCTTCTACCTCTGCTCACCCCTTTCCACCATCAACGCTCTGCTCAGAGCTCTCGAGAGGCCACCCTTAGAGAGACTCTTCAGCAAGAGCCTTCTCTTCATATTTGTTGATCGCTGATCCCCGCTGACTTGAGCGTCGGAGGGTCTTCCACGGAGGACCATCCCTAACGCCTCTCGCGTAAGGGTTGTTTTGCAGGTCCGCCCATGAGGGAGCTCGATCGCGCCCGAGTAGGAGGACGGATTTTAGCAGCAATAACTACCATCACAAGAGTTTAATTTTTCAAGCTTTTGAAACGGCAGCATAGCCATCCCACAAATTATCTCGAAGATTAGATAGCTTGGATTTGAATTCGATCTCTTTCTTCAACCGCTACAATGCTATACCAGCTGTGGAAGCTGGTAACAATTATATCAATCTTTTTCATTAAAGCCATAACTATTTTAGTTAATACAAGTTAGCTATTTTTGTTGGTTTCAGGTTGAGTAATTGGTTAAGGGAATTTAAGAATTGATATCAATTTTTTTTATACGACTAGAGTGGGTCAATTCTAACTATTAATAGGATTAGTTTTGAATATATAACCTTGAAACTTACTTTCTCTCGTGCTGGTTCTTGATTTTGAAGATTTATTCTTTAGTTTTGATCCAAGAACTAGCCATCTTATTTTCTAGATTTATTTTTTTAAAATAAAGTGTTATGAGATATTGAACTTAAGATATTGCATACCTTTTATAAAAATCACAAATCTTCTATTATTTCTAATAAAAAAATTTAATTATTAAATTAGTTAATAAATATTATGCATATCTTTTATACTGAATATAAAATAAAAAAATTATTAGATGTCAAATATATATCAAATAAAAAAAAATTCTATATTGTAATCAACTAGAAATTGATGCTCACTGCTAGTCGCCACTCATTATTTTCATGCAAGTTCAATCTCAACGAATGATAAATATTTATATTTACTTTTTAATAAAATAAAATTAAATAATTTTTTTATATTTTTTATAATGATTTTGGTGCCATAAATAAAAGAAGGCTCAATGGCTACAAAAGAGCTGAAGGCATTAATGGATGTTGTTGCGGTCAAGTCACGTTCCTCCAACGTCGGGAGATGAAGATCCTCCTCCTCGAAAAAGCTCCTGTAAGGAAGTCCCCGAAGACCGATTGCACCGGTGGAGATCCTCTAATGCTCAAGTAAGCGACTCAGGAATAGTGAAGAAAAGAGCTAGTAGAAAGATAGCTAGAGAGCTTGAGTTCAGATCCCTTCCTCATTGTAAGTGTGGGTTCTTATACATGTCCGAAGATCCCCTTTTCTACTTTTAGAAGGTGACTGATCCCGATGTGTTGTTGTTTGGTAGCGGACAGGTGGCCAGGCTGACATGGATAGGTCGCAACCGACACTGGGCATGTCAGAGGTGTCTTGCACCATGAATCACTTGTCAGGCGCGGCGCCGCAGTTGATAGATGGGCCTAGTCATGTCAGACATGCGCCGTTATGGGCAGCGGCCACGCGCAGTTGCAGATGGTTAGTGGGCCATATGGCAGCTGTGGATGGTTGGTGGACCACATGGTAGTGTCAGGCAGCTTGAGGTAAGGAACACCGGAGGTTCAAGGCCAAGGGGACCCGAGGTCCAAGGGGACCCGCACCTGGGGGCCGAAGGGATGAAGTCCGAGGCCGAGGGGACATAAGGTCCAAGGCCGAGGGGGCTCCAGGTCTGAGACCGAGGGGACATGAGGTTCGAGGCTAGGGGACTCTAGGTCCGAGGCCGAGGGGACTCTAGGTCCAAGGCCAAAGGGACCTCGGAGGCTGAGGCTGAGGGGACTCCAGGTCCGAGGGGACCTCGGAGTCCGAGGCCAAGGGGACTCCAGGCTTGAGGGGACCTCGAAGTTCGAGGCCGATGAGGCCTCAGAGGCCGAGGCGAGGGTTTCGTCAGTTGGTTCCTTCGTTATCCTTAATGCGGCTTGATTAGCCACATCAGATGCCCTCTCACTCTAGAGACGAAGTGGGCCCACCCCTGCAAGGAAAAAGGTGCATATGCTCCTAGGTGGCTGATCTCGACGTCCTGCCAATCACAAAGGGGCATGTGTCCCTAGGTGCAGCGATGCCTTTGTGTGGGCGACTTGGGTGCTGAAGCATCACCACCTTTGCCAACCATCTAATCTGCAGAGATCTGCCTCGAAACGGGAGTGTCCTCTCGGAACCCATGAAAAGCAACTGTCATCCTCGCCATCATGATGCTGACACCAGTGATGCCTAGCGATTGGCTGAAGGCGAAGCAACCCTCATGCCGGGCACCTACCGAGGCGACACCGCCTATGGCGGAGACCTACGTGGCTGGTTAGGTCAGGTGGGACGATTTGAAACTGATAAGTCGGGGGAAAGCTTTCGAACCTTGTCATTATGTTCTTCTGAGAGAGCATCTTCTTTTTGGAGTTCTTCATCTTTCTCCCGAGAACCTGCTCCTGTTGCTCTCCCTTTCTGATCCAGGTCAGTCCTTCGATCATTTCTAGCTCCATTTCCAGCTTTCCCATGGCTTCTTCTCCATCTTGGTCCTCTTCTGCTGCCCCCGAGGATCGTATTTCCTCCTCGGGGCTTCGAGCCTCGCCGTCTCCCGCACCTTCCTGGTCATCTTCTTCCACCCCCTCCGAGGACCATGTTGCTCTTGCTCAACGGCGAGTCGCCCCGACCAGGCTCCTGCCAGGAGTCACCCGGCGATCGCCAGCACCTTTTCGAGGCTGGGGGTGGAATCCCCGACATGGACCGCCTCCATGGTAATAGGCCAAGATCTGGTAGTTTCCTCCTGGCCTAGTAGGATTGCCGTCTACGAGGTCTCCTTCAGGATAGGTCTTTGCCTACCCTTCCATCCCTTCTTCCTCAACCTCCTTGATCGCTACTCACTGACACCCACCCAGTTGGTTTCGAACTCCATTCAGACCATCTGTGGCTTCTTAGTGCTCTGTCACTTCTACGGCATTGAGCCTAGGATCTTCCTCTTCCGATGTTTTTACACCCTTCGGCAACAGTCGGGCTTGTGGCTGTTCTAGCCTCGGTCCGGCCGAGCCCTAAAACTTGGCCTGCCTTCATCTGTTAAGGGATGAAAATCCCACTTCTTTTTCACCAATCTCGAGGGAGTGAAGCCAAGGTGGGAGGACCTGGACCTGAGGCCAAACAAAGACGCATCGGTGGCCCCAGGGGACAGAGAGGCACTCGGGCAACTCCTGACGACCGAGGTCCCCCGATGCAATCAGCTCCTGTAGGAGGATAATCTCCGACTCGCAGGTGTTTCCTCCTGAAGTGGTGAGCAGTTGCAAATTCCCGACCCTTATCCTGCTTCTATTTTCTTTTTTCTTCTTCTTCTTTTTTTTTTACTAACTCTGACCGATGACTTGTGCAGTGATGAAGATCCCAGTCCAAGCCATTAGAAGGGCTGTGACAAAGAGGAAGAGGGCCCTCGAGGGTGCTGAGGGGCCGAGCGAGAGGCAGCGGACCCAGGCCTCGAGCCGGCCCTCGGCACGGTCACCCCCACCAACGGAGCACGAAGAGCCAACATCTGGCCCTGCCATTGACCTGACGGCCGATACTCCACTAGAAGGAGCAAGAGCCGAGGGGGCCATGATGATGGCAGAGCCTGCCGTCCCAGTCGCCGGGTCAGCACAGGTATAGGTGGAGCCGAGCCTAGGCGAGGGCCCCTTGGCCACAGCAGGAATGATGGTACGGCCCCCAGCCCAGCACCCACAGCGCTTGAGCCAGCCGAGGCCGCCGAGGGAGGCGAGGTCAGGGCGATCCCCTTAAGGCCCTCAGTGATGAATCATGGCCACTAGGCGGAGTGGCTCATCGCCCAACTCATTATACCCGAGTTCCAGGAGGAGCTTACCTAGTTGGGGGCCTCGGCCTTCTTTAGGGAGGCCTTCGTGACACTCGTCCAGGTAAGTATCTTGCATGACTTTAGTTTTTGGTATCTAATTGGCTCTGTACTTACTTTTTGATGCAGTCGGCGAACTCCTTGGTGGCCATAAGGGAGGTCATCAACTAAGGGGAGACCATCCTCCGTGAGGCTCAGCGGGAGGCCGCCGAGGCCCGAGCTCGAGCTGAGAGGGCGAAGGAGGCCATGGAGGCAGCCAAACGCCAGGCGGCAGCCGAGGCCAAGCATGCTTGGGCGGCCCTGGACTAGCTGGGGGAGGCCATGGGGAACGTCACCGCTAGGGACTACCGCATTCACGCCCTCGCTGCTGAAATAAAGGTGGCTGAGGAGAGGGCGGAGAATGCTGAGGAGGTGGTGAGGAGATTGGACTCCCGCACCACAGAGGGGGAGGCTAAGGTCCGTGAGGCGGAAGCTGCTACAGCTGCCGCCAAGGAGAGGGCAGCAGCCGCCAAGAAGAGGGCAGCAGCCGCCGAGAAGAGGGCTGCAGAAAACTTCCGCAAGTCCACCAGCTTCACAACGAGCTAGCCGAAGCCTCAGTGGATGTCTATCTCCAGAGATTCCAGCATTGTAGGGAGAAGGCGGCTAGAGTCCTCGGTCTCTCAGATGTCATGGGCATCGAGCCGAACAAGGTGTCTGAGGAGGCGCCATCCAAAGGCGGGCCTGCAGCAGCTGACCCTTGGTCTCTCAGATGTCATGGGCATCGAGCCGGACAAGGTGTCCGAGGAGGCACCATCCGAAGGCGGGCCTGCAGCAGCCAACCCCTGATTCCCTTTTTATCTTTCCTTTTTTTGTATTGCAGTCTGACTTGATCGGCATTTTGTAAACACTTTTGAAAGAGTAATAAAAATTCTCCTTTTTGAAATCCATTTGATGACCATTCTTTGTAGTGTACCATCCCTTTCAACTTGCCATTGTAGGACCCTTAGAGGCTGCGTCAACACTGGGGGATAGTGTCTGTCTGCTCACCGCAAGCAAATCCACGACTTAGTTGCTACATAGGACCTGACCCTAGTAGGGACGCTGAGGTTAGACTTGGAGCTTTCCTGAGTGAACCCTAGGTCGATGCATAGGTGCGAGCCTCGCAGTGAGCCTGTAGCGCCAAGCTACCATCGGGACTCTAGAATGGTCCGAAATCGCTCCTCAGTGTAAAGTCAACCTTGTACTCCCTACGCTGACCAAGATAGGGCCTTGGTGCTGACATGGCCTTGGGCTTTTGGTGCCGACCGGAGTCGAGCCTTGGTGCCGCTAGCCTCGGGCTTTCGGTGCCGATGGTACATCGATCTTGAAGTGCTGAGCTGGCCTCAGGCTTTCGGTGCCGATTGAAGTCAGGCTTTGATGCCAAGCTGGCCTTGGGCTTTCAGTGCCGACTGGAGTCGAGCTTTGATGCCGAGCTGGCCTCGGGCTTTGAGTGTCGATGGTACATCGGTCTTTGGTGTCGAGCTGGCCTCAGGCTTTCAGTGCCGATGGTACATCAGTCTTTGGTGCCGAGCTGGCCTTGGACTTTCGATGCCGATCGGAGTCGGTCTTTGATGCTGAGCTGGCCTCAAGCTTTCAGTGCCGATCGGAGCCGGGCTTTGATGCCAAGCTGGCCCCGGGCTTTGAGTGCCGATGGTACATTAGTCTTTGGTGCCGAGCTGGCCTCGGACTTTCAGTGCTGACCAGAGTTGGGCTTTGATGCCGAGCTAGCCTCGGGCTTTCAGTGCCAATCGGAGTCAGGCTTTGATGCCAAATTGGTCTCGAGCTTTGAGTATCAATGGTACATCGGTCTTGAAGTGCCAAGCTGGCCTCGGGCTTTTGGTGCCGACCAGAGTTGGGCTTTGATGCTGAGCTGGCCTCGGGCTTTTGGTGCCGATCGGAGTCAAGCTTTGATGCTGAGCTAGCCTCAGGCTTTGAGTGCTGATGGTACATCGGTCTTTGGTGCCAGCTAGCCTCGGGATTTTGGTGCTGATGGTACATCGGTCTTGAAGTGTCGAGCTGGCATCGAGCTTTCGATGCCGACCAGAGTCGGGCTTTGATGCCGAGTTGGCCTTGGGCTTTGAGTGCCGATGGTACATCGGTCTTTGGTGTTGAGCTGGCCTCGGGCTTTCAGTGCCGATGGTACATCGGTCTTGAAGTGCCGAGCTAGCCTCGGGCTTTCGGTGCCGACCGAAGTCGGGCTTTGATGCCGAGCTGGCCTCGGGCTTTCAGTGCCGATGGTATATCAATCTTTGGTGCCGAGCTGGCCTCGGGCTTTCAGTGCCGATGGTACATCAATCTTGAAGTGTCGAGCTGGCCTCGGGCTTTCGGTGCTGACCAGAGTCGAGCTTTGATGCCGAGCTGGCCTCAGGCTTTTGGTGCCGATTGGAGTCGGGCTTTGATGCTGAGCTGGCCTTGGGCTTTCAGTGCCGACCGGAGTCAGCCTTTGAGTGCCGATGGTATATCGGTCTTGAAGTGCCGAGCTGGCCTCGGGCTTTCGATGCCGATGGTACATCGGTCTTGAAGTGTCGAGCTAGCCTCGGGCTTTCGGTATTGATGGTACATCGATCTTGAAGTGTCGAGCTAGCCTTGGGCTTTGGCTGAAAAGATGAGTTACTCGAACATATTTTTATTAATATAGAATACGGGACATGTGAGTCCGAAGGAATGCAAATACCTAACCCAATGTAAAGAAGGGGTACATTACTGGTTGTACCAAGGAGGTTGTTAGAGTTCCAGGTCTGAGGAAGTGACTTTCCATCCAGTCCTTTGATTTGGTACGCTCCATGGTGGAGGACTTCGGTGACTCGATAGGGTCCTTCCCAATTTGGTGACAGCTTGCCTCCTTCCACCGGCTTCGAGACTTCAGCCCGTCTGAGGACTAGGTCTCCTGGCAAGAATGTTCTGGGACGTACGCGAGCATTATAATACCTGGTGGTTCGCTATCGGTAAGCAGCCATCCGAAGTTGCGCTCGGTCATGTACCTCTTCCATAAGGTCAAGGTTGGCTCGCAGCTGGCTCGAGTTGTCCTCCTCGTCGTACGACTCCATTCGGGGACTTGAAATGCCAATTTCCACAGGGATGATAGCCTTGGATCCAAAGACAAGGCTGAAGGGAGTCTCCCCCGTGGGAGCCCGTGGCATTGTGTGGTAAGCGCACAGCACGTTGGGGAGTTCCTCCACCCATCTCCCCTTGAAATCGTTCAGTCGCACCCTGAGTCCTTGGAGGATGATGCGGCTTGTCACCTCGGCCGCCCCGTTGGTCTGAGGGTGATCGACAGAGGTGAACCGCTGATGGATGCCCAGCTTGATGCAGAATCCTCTGAAGGGTGCATTATCGAACTGCCAGCCATTGTTGGTGATGAGGGTATGTGGCAGTTCGAACCGTCAGATTATAGACTTCCAGAAGAAGGATCTTACCTTGCCTTCGATGATCTTAGCTAGCGCCTCGGCCTCGATCCATTTGGTGAAGTGGTCGATGGCTACCAGTAGAAACTTACGCTGGCCAGATGCCGGGGGAAACAGTCCCAGGATGTCCATCCCCCACTGAGCAAAAGGCCAGGGGGCCGCTAGGAGGCTCAGCTGAGAGGTCGGCTGTCGCTGGATGTTAGCATGTCATTGGCAGCTATTACACTTTCAAACTAGCTCTGCGGCATCCTCCTTCATCGTTAACCAGTAGTATCCTTAGCGCAAGGCTTTGTATGCCAGCGCTCTGCCCCCCAGATGACTCCCACAAATGCCCTCATGGATTTCTCGTAGGATATAATCAGCTTTCGTGGGGCTAACACACTTGAGAACTGGGTATGAGAAGGACCTTCGGTAGAGTCGCCCATCCATTATCAAAAACTTAGGGGCTCGTTGCTTGAGCAATTTGGCTTCAGTAGGGTCCTCGGGGAGGGTGCCATCGGTGAGGTACCGGATGTAAGCGTCCGTCCAAGATGGCTCCTGCACGACCGGTAGGGCCTCCTCCATGGCTTTGATACTCGGGACCTCCAGATGCTCCACATATGTTCTTTCCAAGGCCCCATCGGCTGAAGTAGCCAAACGGGATAGTGCGTCAGCTCTGGCATTCCCTTCCCTGGGAATGTAACTGACACGGAAGTAAGCAAAAAGGGAGGCCTGAGATTGGATCTTACTTAGATAACGGGACATGGTGGGATCCTGGGCCTCGTACTCTCCCGCAACTTGCCCCGAGACAAGCTGAGAGTCAGTGAAGGCTCTGAGGCACCTTGTTCTGAGCTCCCCAGCCAGCTTCGTTCCGCTAGCAAGGCTTCATACTCCACTTAGTTGTTGGTAGTGGGGAAAAGGAAACAAAGAGCGTACTCCATCGCCTCTCCATAAGGGCTTGTGAGGATGGGCCTGGCTCCACTTCCTTGGGAGTTAGATGCACTGTCTACGTGAAGGATCCAATCTTCCTCTTCCACCTCCGCCGCCATGGGAGACTCCAAGTGTGGTTCTTTCAGTTGCTCCTCGGCTCAGGTACACTCGACCAGGAAGTCGGCTAACACTTGGGACTTCATTGCTGACCTCGGCTGGATGGACAGGTCGAATTCTCCCAGCTTGATGGCCCACTTCGCTAGTCGACCAAAGGTGTCTGGATGGGATAATATCATCCAGAGGGGCTGGTACGTGAGCAGCATAATCGGATGGGCTTGGAAATAGGGCCTGAAACGCTGAGCAAAGACGATCAGGGCAAAGATGGTCCTTTAGGTTCTGAAATACTTGGTTTCCGTATCATAAAGTACTTTGCTGGTATAGTAAACTGGCCTCTACGTCCCGTCGGCATCCATGCGAACGAGCATGGAGCTGACGGCCTTGGGGAAGGCTGCAAGGTAGAGAAAGAGCTCCTCTTTTCCCCTAGGCTTGGACAGCAATGGTGGAGTGAATAAGAATTCCTTTAGCTCCTCGAAGGCTTTCTAGCACTCCTTTGTTCACTCGAAGCCATTAACCTTGCGCAGCGCCTTGAAGAAAGGCAGACACCTCTCTACTAATTTGGATAAGAAATGGCTCAAGGCTGCTATCCTCCCGGTTAAGCGCTGCACCTCCTTCTTGCTTGACGGGGGCCTCATGTCTAGGATGATTTGGATCTTATCGGGGTTCGCCTCGATCCCCCGCTGTGCCTCCATAAAGCTCAGGAACTTGCCTGCTGTAACTCCGAAAGCACATTTGCGAGGGTTCAGCCTCATCTGGTACCGATGGAGATTGATGAAGGTCTTCGTAAGGTCAACATGGTCAGCGGTACGGATACTTTTGGTTAACATGTCATCCACGTACACCTCCATGTTGCACCTGATTTGATCCTCAAAGACCTTATTTATCAGCCTCTGATAAGTGGCCCTAGAATTCTCCAACCCAAATGGCAATACCTTGCAATAGTATATGTCCTTCTCGGTCACAAATGAAGTAACCTCCTCATCCACGGGGTCCATTTTGATTTAATTGTATCCAGAGAAGGCATCCATAAAATTGAGGGTCTCGTGACCGGATGTGGTGTCCACCAGCTGATCAATCCAAGGCAATGAGAAGCTGTCCTTGGGGCATGCCTTGTTGAGATCAGTGAAGTCCACGCACATCCTCTAGCTTCCACTGGTCTTGCGAACCATCACGACGTTGGCTAGTCAGTCGGGATAGTTGACTTTCCGAATGTGGCCAGCTGCCACTAGCTTATGAACTTCCTCATCAATGGCCTTCTATCGATCGAGGGTGAAGATTCTCTTCTTCTGCCGGATGGACCGGCATTCTGGTTTGATGTTGAGCTGATGGATAATTACTCTCTCGGGTATACCCAGCATATCGAACGCTGACCAAGCAAAGACGTCGGAGTTGGCCCGTAGACAAGTGAGAAGCCGCTTGTGCGCCTCCTCCAGGAGTAGAGCTCCAATTTGGACCATCCTCGATGGGTCCTCCCCTAGCGGGAAGGCCAGCAGATGCTCGGCTGGTTTCCCTCTCCTCTCCAAGTCTCGGGGGTCGAGTGACTCTGGTGCTGACGCAGCCATCACCCCCTACAGGCTGGGGGCCGTGTGATAACAAAGTGGTACTAGGTTCTACTCTCCCCGCATCTCCCCGACTCCTTTGCTGGTGGGAAACCTCACGAGTAGCCTCTTGGTGGAGATGACATCATCCAAGAGGTTTAGATCAGGTCTCCCGAGGATAGCATTGTAGGCTAGGGGAATCTGAACAACCAAAAAATTTATGAAAACCGTGCTTTAACATGATGGCGTTTTGGTAGTGACAGGCAGGGTGATCTCGCCCTCAACCCCTATAGAATCTTCGGTGAAGCCCATTAGGGGCATAGCGATAAGCCGAAGGGAGCTAGGGGACAAGTTCATTCGAATAAATGCATCGTAACTCAAAACATCAACTGAGCTCCCACTATCGACTAAGATTCTTTTTATAGGGTATTTTGGGATCGTCATGGACATGATAATGCTGTCATTATTCTTGTTAATTAACCCCTCTATGTCCCTTTTAGAAAAGGGAATTACAAAATCTAGCCCCTCATCCTCTCACGACCTCTTGGAGGTGCTACCTTCCCCCAGAAAATCATGGCCACAGTCTTCTCGGTTGGGGCGTTGTCGATGTTGACCTTAGGTGGCGGAGGTGCCAACGGACCGAAGGTGCTTGGGTTACTCCTCTGAACAAACATTCCCAGATGACCACGCTAGATGAGGTCTTTAATCGCCTTCTTCAGCTGGCGGCAGTCTTCAGTGTCATGGCCGTGGTCTCGACGGAAGCGGCAGTAGAGGTTTCTGTTGCGAGTGGCCCCTAGCTTCATTGGAGGAGGGCGTTGAAGATATGACTCACCCTCGATCTCCATCAGGATGTGAGATATTAGGGTGAGCAAGGAAGTGAAGGGGCCCTCTTTGGGAGCAAGAGCTCGCGGTCGATTGTTTGGTCGGTGAGAAGGCTCGAGCCTCCTGGGACGAGCCTCAGCAGGCTCGAGACGGGCCTGCTTCTTGCTGGAACTCCAATCCGCCTCGCACCGGGAGGAGTATGCTTCATCGGCGTGGATGTACTTCTGTGCCTGGCTCAGCAGTTCAGCATAAGAACCGGGTGGCTTCTTATCGAGGGAGTAGGCAAAGCCGAAGGGACAGAGCCCTCGCTTCAAGGCCAAAGTGGCCACAGAGTCTTCGAGGTTGTAGACCTCGAGGGCAGCTTCCTTGAATCAGGCGACGAAGTCCCACAGGGAATCACCGCTCTTCTACTGGACGGAGAATAAACTATCCGCCACTCGAGGAATCTTTCGGCATGCATCAAAATGAGCCAGGAATGCCCTCTCCATTTGTCGGAAAGAGTTGATACTCCGCGGTGGCAAATGGGAGTACCAAGCTCAGGCCACCTTCCTTAGGGTGGTAGGGAAGGCGATGCAAAGCAGGGAATCAGTTGCCCCCTGGACCTGCATCAGGACCTTATAGCTCTCTAAGTGATCCAGGAAATCGATGGTGCCGTCATACGGGTCCAGCTGAGGAAGACAAAACCGGATCAAAATTGGCTCCTCCATGATACGGCATGACAACGGCGGGCGACTGTCATACTTTGCCTCCGACGGGTTGGTGATCCTACGGCTTAGCTCCTTTAGCCGCTGGTTGTATTCATCTAGCCGGCACTTAGCCCGACGAGCTATTCGGCCATCAAAGGACCCCTCCCTAGAGGATTCCGAGGATAAAGAGGGGTGACGGTGATGCAAACGGGTGCGCTCTGCCTCCCTCCCATGCCGCCGCTTAGGGGAAGCGCTGGTATGGCGAGAAGAAGACCAGGACTTCTTAGAGGCCTCCCGGCGGTGATGCTTGGGCGAAGCACGCCGGTGGTGGACCTTCCGAAGGGGAGACCTCCCCTAAGAAAAATGCTGGCTGGGTTGAACCACCCCCGGAACCGACGAGGGTGGCTCTGGTTGCCGTTGCGTGGCTGCCGGCTGCTGCTGCAGAACTTAGACTGCCGCCACCAGGGATTGAACTTGCATGGCGAGAGCGGCGATCCGGTCATCTTGATGTGGCGGTGGTGGAGCGAAAGTCTTGGCCTTGGGAGCAAGGGGGCTAACTTCCGATGGCTCAGCTCCCTGGCGATGCCCCCCAGCGAGGCTAGTGGAAAACTCCTGCGCACGTGTCACTACCATCTTCTTGACTGCTCGAGGAAGAAAGATCTGTAGCTGGCTGGTTCGAAGCTTTTTCTCTCTCCCCTTCCTGGCGCGCCAATCTGTTGCCGCTAAGTCACGTTCTTCCAATGCCGGGAGACGAAGATCCTCCTCCTCGAAGAAGCTCATGCAAGGAAGTCTCGGAGACTGGTTGCACTAGTGGAGACCCTCCGCGCTCAAGTAAGCGACTCGGGAACAGTAAAGAAAAGAGCTAGTAGAAAGATAGCTAGAGAGCTTGAGTTCAAATCCCTTCCTCATTGTGAGTGTGGGTTCTTATACCTGTTTGAATATCCCTTTTCCCGCTTTTAGAAGGTGGCTGATCCCGATGTGTTGTTGTCCGATAGCGAATAGGTGGCCAGGCTGATATAGATAGGTCGCAACCGACACTAGGCATGTCAGAGGTGTCTTGCACCATGAATCACTTGTAAGGCACGACATTGCAGGTGGTAAGTGGGCCTAGTCGTGTCAGGCGTGCACCGGTACGGATAGCGGTCACGCGCAGTTGCAGATGGTTAGTGGGCCACATGGCAGCTATGGATGATTGATGGATCACGTGGTAGTGTCAGGTGGCTCGAGGTAGGGGATACCGAAGGTTCAAGGCCAAAGGGACCCGAGGTCCAAGGGAACCTGCACCTGAGGGCCGAAAGGACGAAGTCCAAGGCCAAGGGTACATTAGGTCCGAGGGGACATAAGGTCCGAGGTCGAGGGGACTTCAGGTCTGAGGCTGAGGGGCTCTAGGTTCGAGGCTACGAGGACTTCAGGTCCAAGGCCAAGGGGACCTCGAAGGCTGAGGCCAAGGGGACCTCGAAGTCCGAGGCCGAGGGAGCCTCGAAGGCCGAGGCGAGGGTTCCGTCAGTTGGTTCCTTCGTTATCCTTAACGTTGTTTGATCAGCTACATCAGATGTGATCAGCTACATCAGATGTGAAGTTATAACAGCAGCACTCTTAAAGGGGATTTTATATTGGTACCACCTCAACAGGATTAGTGGATAAGGGCAAAATAAATAAAAACAGGAGAAATAAATGAGTTATTGACCTTGAAACCAAGCTTGCGGATTGCCGTTTGTCATGCAACAAAAATTTCAAATACTTAAAGCATGGTTGGAATAAAATACAAAACGAAGAGTCTTACATATAAAAACAGTGCTAAATTAATGACATCCCTATCAAAAGCAGCAAAAAAACACCATTTCGGTGGATTAAATATTTTGCCTATTGGGCTTCCCATTTGCAGGTACATTCCCCGTTCACCGCTAACCACTCCATCACTTGCGTGGCTAAGCTTGTTTTCCCGTGATGCCTTCATTAGTCAAAGACACAAAAATTACATTAAAAAAAATTATTAACAACGCTATAATACAAACGCTTGCATTTAATTGTGAAAAGAAACAAACATCATCTCTCTAGAGTAACCTATACATGTTCCATAGTGGGTGTGACCCAGATGGGAGGCGGCCAAATCCACTGGAAATCATATCCGCTACAAGGCTTCAGGCGCCCATCACTGAGATCGAACAAGCCCACATCTGGAACCACATCGTGACACTTCTCGAACGACGAAGTGCCGTCGTCCGTGAAGTAGATGCAGTTCCCCTTCAGCTCCGGACGTTCCCCTGTTGACGCACACAACGATCCATTCTTGCCCAAAAACAAAGCGAATCCACTCAGTCCCTCCTTATCCTTCTCAACCCAAGAAACCCGTCCGTTCCGCACCGGCCTTAGCTCGAACACCTCCACTCTGGTCGTCGTCTGCTCAACGTAGAGAAGGCGAGGCTCCCAGTTGTAACCCAAGCGAACGGGTTCTCGCCACCTCCTCACCTGCAACAATCGCCCGGCCGGCAGCTCCACCAGGTACTTGGAACAATCGAAATAGCCCATGCTCGGCGCGACGACGGCCGACGTCGGCAGAGGGCCATGGAGGTCCCAAGCCTCCACTCGTCCCATGAATTCGAGCGTGAAGAACTGCCCATTAGAAGTAAATATAGCGTCCACCCAATAGGATGAAGGGGTATCCACCATCGTCCACTCCTTGTCTCCTGGCCGGGCGAACGCCAGCTTGAACAATGGGTTGTGGATCATCATCACGGTGTGGTCGGAGGAGAGGACAGCTTTCTCGTAGAAGAAGTATCTGAGCTGGTCCGGCGCGAAGGATTCCGGCGGAATGTCGTCGTCGCCGCCTAAGTAGAGGTTGTAGCATGTGACGCGGCCTTTGCGGTCGCGAAGGGCTTGGACGAAGGGGAAGGTGGTGATGGAAGGGAGGGGATGTTGAGCTCCGGTGATTGGATTCAGGAGGTGGAGCTCGGATGTCTCGTCGGCGGTGATCAGCCAGCCATGGGAGGATCCGATGCAGAGGCGGTCGGAGACTGGGGGGGCGGGGAGGGGAATTCTATAGTTTTTTCGCTCGGAGAGACTGTAGAATCGAGCGGAGGATTTGGCGGAAGGGGAGATGGCCTTAGGGTTGAAAGGGAGCATCAGCCACGGTGACTGCGCCGCGGGGGAGTAGAGGTTGGATTTAGCAGCGGACCGCCACGACGAGCAGACGAGGCCGAAACGAAGGTGGTCGGCGACGGGGAGCCGCTCCAGGATGGAGCCCAAGAGCTCCACGGGGAGGTCAGACCAGTCCATGGTCAGGTGAAGATGGCTAAATGGGTGACAAAATGCGACCACTAAAAATGCGATCAGAGAACTTTGCTTCTTGGTATATATTTATATAGGCCTCGAGAAAAAAAGATGAGTACAGATTAGGCGGCTATCCTTCGTTCGAATCTGGCCCACCATTTTCTGGCTCGACCAGCGTGCGGGTCGCCGCCGGCGCAGGACGAAACCGATGTGCTGGCCGCCTGGGATGGAACGCGGACTGGACGTTTGGCGAAGGGGGACTGGAGCGGTGGAGCAATGTTCTGAGAGGAAAAGGGCCAAGGGAAATGAGTAAAGAAATTAGGAGATGAGCTAGTTTGGCGTGGGGGGAATTCAAAAACTAACAGCTGGCCCTGTTTGAGGTTATAAATCCGGAGCCGTTCTCTGTTTTTACTCGGTCTTGTAAGGGAGGTTCGCGTATTTAAGGCAGCTTGCATTATTTTTATCCGACTCCTAGTATAAAGTACGTCACGCTGGCTTGATCTCAAAGAAAGTATGTCATGTTTTCTATCCGTTGAACCTGTGCCGTTATGGCGGCGGTAACAACTTGCTTGTTTGAATACCGTTTACGTTGTATTGGATGCTGGGGCTGGGCTTCACTATTTTTTTTTTCCTTCAGTTTATCGAACGATGAAACTAAGTTGTCGAAAAGACTTTGTACATCACCCCCGGTACAGCAAGTCCTACGTGCCTTCGATCCCATGTGGCCTGACATAATGGGACAGAATAGCAGGAAGATAATGTTACTTTTTGATCGTACATCCATTAAAAGTCATTCAGCCTTTTACCATTGGTGTGAAGACGAAAATGCCCTTTCCCTCCAGCCTACTTCAACCCGTCATCTTATTTGGATTTTGCTGATAAAAAATCGTAAGGTTCTGGCCTAGAAGAAGAGTATCCGAAGGAGTGGCAAAGCTCTGCCAGACGACATCCTTGCGCCATTCAAGAGAATAAGATTTCCATCGTCGCGGAGACTGGCTGAAGCGACGGAGGAGTTGTGAGTGTTGCTGCTCCAGACCTCAGCTCCCTTCGAAGAGTCGAAGAGAACGAGACCTCCGGCCTCATTGAGTTGAAGAAACGAATTATATCTGACAAAAACATGAGCGCCGGCAACCCATACAGGTGCCTGCTCGGAGGACGGGATCGATCTTGAGTTGAAGCAAATGCAGACTTCATACTGGCTAGGTTCGTCAGGGCGGCTAAGGAACTCCAATGCAAAGTTCCCTTCGGGGGAGATCCAGGAATCATGCTTTGCAACCGAAAGCTTAGAACCAAGAGGAATTTTTCGAGCTTTGATATGAAAGAAGATAGTGGACCAGAGTAAGAAAATGGGGAACCAAAATAGGGTGTCGTGGGTTTTTGAGCAGGGTTTTAAACTAGGGTGTCGTGGGTTTTGAACTGGGGTGTCGTGGGTCTTGAACTGGGATGTCCTGGGTTTTGAACTAGGGTGTCGTGGGTCTTGAACTGGGGGTGTCGTGGGTCTTGAACTAGGGTATCGTGGGTCTTGAACTGGGGTGTCATGGGTCTTGAACTGGGGGTGTCGTGGGTCTTGAACTAGGGGTATCATGGGTCTTGAACTAGGGTGTTGTGGGTCTTGAACTGGGGGTGTCGTGGGTCTTGAACTGGGGGTGTCGTGGGTCTTGAACTGGGTTATCGTGGGTCTTTAACTGGGGATGTCATGGGTCTTGAACTAGGGGTGTCGTGGGTCTTGAACTGGGGGTGTCGTGGGTCTTTAACTGGGTTATCGTGGGTCTTTAATTGGGGGTGTCGTGGGTCTTGAACTAGGGTGTCGTGAGTCTTGAACTGGGGTGTCATGGGTCTTTAACTAGGGTGTCGTGGGTCTTGAACTGGGGGTGTCATGGGTCTTGAACTAGGGTGTCGTGGGTCTTGAACTGGGGTGTCATGGGTCTTGAACTGGGGGTATCGTGGGTCTTGAACTAGGGGTGTCGTGGGTCTTGAACTGGGGGTGTCGTGGGTCTTTAACTGGGTTATCGTGGGTCTTTAACTGGAGGTGTCGTGGGTCTTGAACTAGGGGTGTCGTGGGTCTTGAACTGGGGGTGTCGTGGGTCTTTAACTGGGTTATTATGGGTCTTTAACTGGGTTATCGTGGGTCTTGAACTAGGGTGTCGTGGGTCTTGAACTGGGGTGTCATGGGTCTTGAACTAGGAGTGTCGTGGATCTTGAACTGAGGGTATCATGGGTCTTGAACTAGGGTGTCGTGGGTCTTGAACTAGGGTGTCATGGGTCTTGAACTAGGGGTGTCATGGGTCTTGAACTAGGATGTCATGGGTCTTTAACTCGGGGTGTCATGGGTCTTGAACTAGGGGTGTCATGGGTCTTGAACTAGGGTGTCGTGGGTCTTGAACTGGGGGTGTCGTGGGTCTTTAACTGGGTTATCGTGGGTCTTTAACTGGGGGTGTCGTGGGTCTTGAACTAGGGGTGTCGTGGGTCTTGAACTGGGGGTATCATGGGTCTTTAACTGGGTTATTGTGGGTCTTTAACTGGGTTATCGTGGGTCTTGAACTAGGGTGTCGTGGGTCTTGAACTGAGGTGTCATGGGTCTTGAACTAGGGGTGTCGTGGGTCTTGAACTGAGGGTGTCATGGGTCTTGAACTAGGGTGTCGTGGGTCTTGAACTAGGGTGTCATGGGTCTTTAACTGGGGGTGTCATGGGTCTTGAACTAGGGGTGTCATGGGTCTTGAACTAGGATGTCATGGGTCTTTAACTCGGGGTGTCATGGGTCTTGAACTAGGGGTGTCATGGGTCTTGAACTAGGGTGTCGTGGGTCTTGAACTAGGGTGTCGTAGGTCTTGAACTATTTTTCATGGAATGCAGTATCATTGCGTTTGTCTCCTTAGCAAAGAAGTTGAATGTCTTTGCTTGCAGAGTCGTCGATCTTGTGATAAACAAAGCAGCCAGGCGTGCTTTCTGACTCTAATGAAATAGTGCTTGAATCACCATCAAGTCCAGCAGCCACCCGAAATTTTGATGTGTCAGTTCTGTTAGATACCATCTCTGAGATTACAGTGACTACAAGACTCTTGTTTGGACCTCGGTGCTTGACCAATCTTCCTGGGAGATCAAATGGCTCGAGCATGATGGATTCTCCAACGAGATCCTTTGGAGTTGGAAATTGGGATTTTCTGGTGTTGTTGTACACAAGTCTGAAAGTAGCTTGGGCAGCAGCATTAGTTCCAAGCTTTGGTGATTCCTCCATGGTGACCGTGCACTCTTGGTCTTCTCTAGAGACGTTCAAATTCGAAAGGAACAGAGTCTTGTTCGCACTTTCTTGAGTAAGAGATATCAGCTGAGAATTATAAGCAGCTGGAACTAGCAATATCCAATCAGAATGTGAGCTGGCACTCCCATTCTTCAAATCCCATGCACCACAGGACAGACCAGCAAGAAGGTAATGTCCATAGAGAAATGCTTTTGTTGATGCGTACTCAGGACGATCATCTGTGAGGATGAAGTTTATTGTTATTATATTTGAGAAGCACCAAACATAAATCTTTGTGTGATGTGAGAGAGTAGCAGGGAGATATGGCAATGCATGCCTCCCCTGTTTCAGTAGAAAGAATTTGGCAATGCCTCCCCTGTCGCGGGTGTCATGGGTCTTGAGTGTTAGCATGCATTGCCAGTTCTGAATTGAATCATGGGAAGGAGCATCGAGAATCAAGGTAGATATGAAAAGAAAACACAAGTCAAAACTAGATGAAATTGAATCAACGTAGAAGAGTGTTAGCATGAAAACACCACCTCGTCTCCTGCTGTGAAGTGCCATATATCACAAACTAATCAATCACAAAAAACCCCTAGAGTAAAAGTATCATAACCTATTTCTTCTACAACAGTCAGCAAGTAATCAAATATTGAGGCCTCACACATGCTATCCTTCTTGGCACCCAAGCATCTCTCTCTGTAGTCTTGGTCACGAAAAGACAAGTTTGCAGTGGAACTCTTTCCTTGATTCTCGATGCTCCTTCCTGTTGGATTCCGCACTCTGTCCGTCTATCCTTCGCCTTGGACCCCTTAACCTATAGGCATGTCATGCATCATTATATAAGTTATATAAACCGTGTTGACACGTTCTCAATTCTTCACTTGCTTTCCCATCCCTCGATTTCAAGCCTTGTGTGACCCCTGTTTCGAAGACCACTACAGAGCTTCGTTCAGTGACTCTGTCATGCAGCCCTCACAACACAAAGTGCATGAAGTCATAGAGGAGTGTAAGCTTCCAATGATAGGGTGGATTCAGGAGCGGTGATGAAGAAGAGCGGCCTGCTTGTGTTGGAGCAATAACAAAGGGTGTCGTGGGTTTCCAACTAGGGTGTCGTGGGTTTGAACTGATGCTTTATATTAAGGTTTTGAAATAGGGTGTTGTGGGTTATGAACTAGGGTGTCGTGGGTTTCCAACTAGGGTGTCGTGGGTTTGAACTGATGCTTTGTCTTAAGGTTATGAACTAGGGTGTCGTGGGTTTCCAACTAGGGTGTTGTGGGTTTGAACTGATGCTTTGTCTTAAGGTTTTGAACTAGGGTGTCGTGGGTTATGAACTAGGGTGTCGTGGGTTTCCAACTAGGGTGTCGTGGGTTTGAACTGATGCTTTGTCTTAAGGTTTTGAACTAGGGTGTCGTGGGTTATGAACTAGGGTGTCGTGGGTTTCCAACTAGGGTGTCGTGGGTTTGAACTGATGCTTTGTCTTAAGGTTTTGAACTAGGGTGCCATGGGTTATGAACTAGGGTGTCGTGGGTTTCCAACTAGGGTGTCGTGGGTTTGAACTGATGCTTTGTCTTAAGGTTTTGAACTAGGGTGTCATGGGTTATGAACTAGGGTGTCGTGGGTTTCCAACTAGAGTGTCGTGGGTTTGAACTGATGCTTTGTCTTAAGGTTTTGAACTAGGGTGTCGTGGATTATGAACTAGGGTGTCGTGGGTTTCCAACTAAGGTATCGTGGGTTTGAACTGATGCTTTGTCTTAAGGTTTTGAATTAGGGTGTCGTGGGTTATGAACTAGGGTATCGTGGGTTTCCAACTAGGGTGTCGTGGGTTTGAACTGATGCTTTGTCTTAAGGTTTTGAACTAGGGTGTCGTGGGTTATGAACTAGGGTGTCGTGGGTTTCCATGGGTTTAAACTGATGCTTTGTCTTAAGGTTTTGAATTAGGGTGTCGTGGGTTATGAACTAGGGTGTCGTGGGTTTAAACTGATGCTTTGTCTTAAGGTTTTGAACTAGGGTGTCGTGGGTTATGAATTAGGGTGTCGTGGGTTTCCAACTAGGGTGTCGTGGGTTTGAACTGATGCTTTGTCTTAAGGTTTTAAACTAGGGTGTCGTGGGTTATGAATTAGGGTATCGTGGGTTTCCAACTAGGGTGTCGTGGGTTTGAACTGATGCTTTGTCTTAAGGTATTGAAATAGGGTGTCGTGGGTTATGAACTAGGGTGTCGTGGGTTTCCAACTAGGGTGTCGTGGGTTTGAACTGATGCTTTGTCTTAAGGTTTTGAACTAGGGTGTCGTGGGTTATGAACTAGGGTGTCGTGGGTTTCCAACTAGGGTGTCGTGGGTTTGAACTGATGCTTTGTCTTAAGGTTTTGAACTAGGGTGTCGTGGGTTATGAACTAGGGTGTCGTGGGTTTCCAACTAGGGTGTCGTGGGTTTGAACTGATGCTTTGTCTTAAGGTTTTGAACTAGGGTGCCGTGGGTTATGAACTAAGGTGTCGTGGGTTTCCAACTAGGGTGTCGTGGGTTTGAACTGATGCTTTGTCTTAAGGTTTTGAACTAGGGTGTCGTGGGTTATGAACTAGGGTGTCGTGGGTTTCCAACTAGGGTGTCGTGGGTTTGAACTGATGCTTTGTCTTAAGGTTTTGAAATAGGGTGTCGTGGGTTATGAACTAGGGTGTCGTGGGTTTCCAACTAGGGTATCGTGGGTTTGAACTGATGCTTTATCTTAAGGTTTTGAACTAGGGTGTCGTGGGTTATGAACTAGGGTGTCGTGGGTTTCCAACTAGGGTGTCGTGGGTTTGAACTGATGCTTTGTCTTAAGGTTTTGAACTAGGGTGTCATGGGTTATGAACTAGGGTGTCGTGGGTTTCCATGGGTTTAAACTGATGCTTTGTCTTAAGGTTTTGAATTAGGGTGTCGTGGGTTATGAACTAGGGTGTCGTGGGTTTAAACTGATACTTTGTCTTAAGGTTGTGAACTAGGGTGTCGTGGGTTTTCAACTAGGGTGTCGTGGGTTTGAACTGATGCTTTGTCTTAAGGTTTTGAACTAGGGTGCCGTGGGTTATGAACTAGGGTATCGTGGGTTTCCAACTAGGGTGTCGTGGGTTTGAACTGATGCTTTGTCTTAAGGTTTTGAACTAGGGTGTCGTGGGTTATGAACTAGGGTGTCGTGGGTTTCCAACTAGGGTGTCGTGGGTTTGAACTGATGCTTTGTCTTAAGGTTTTGAACTAGGGTGTCGTGGGTTATGAACTAGGGTGTGGTGGGTTTCCATGGGTTTAAACTGATGCTTTGTCTTAAGGTTTTGAATTAGGGTGTCGTGGGTTATGAACTAGGATGTCGTGGGTTTAAACTGATGCTTTGTCTTAAGGTTTTGAACTAGGGTGTCGTGGGTTATGAACTAGGGTATCGTGGGTTTGAACTGATGCTTTGTCTTAAGGTTTTGAACTAGGGTGCCGTGGGTTATGAACTAGGGTGTCCCACGACACCCTAGTTCAAGACCCATGACACCCCCAGTTCAAAACCCACGACACCCCTAGTTCAAGACCCACGACACCCTAGTTCAAGACCCATGACACCCCAGTTCAAGACCCACAACACCCTAGTTCAAGACCCACGACACCCCCAGTTAAAGACCCACGATAACCCAGTTAAAGACCCACGACACCCCTAGTTAAAGACCCACAACACCCCTAGTTTAAGACCCACGACACCCCCAGTTAAAGACCCATGATAACCCAGTTAAAGACCCACGACACCCCCAGTTCAAGATCCACGACACCCCTAGTTCAAGACCCACGACACCCCCAGTTTAAGACCCATGACACCCCAGTTCAAGACCCACGATACCCTAGTTCAAGACCCATGACACCCCCAGTTCAAGACCCACGACACCCTAGTTCAAGACCCATGACATCCCAGTTCAAGACCCACGACACCCTAGTTCAAGACCACGACACCCCCAGTTAAAGACCCACGATAACCCAGTTAAAGACCCACGACACCCCCAGTTCAAGACCCGCGACACCTCTAGTTCAAGACCCACGACACCCCCAGTTAAAGACCCACGATAACCCAGTTAAAGACCCACGATACCCCCAGTTCAAGACCCACGACACCCCTAGTTCAAGACCCACAACACCCCCAGTTCAAGACCCATGACACCCCAATTCAAGACCCACGATACCCTAGTTCAAGACCCACGACACCCCCAGTTTAAGACCCATGACACCCTAGTTCAAAACCCAGGACACCCCAGTTCAAGACCCACGACACCCCAGTTCAAAACCCACGATACCCTAGTTCAAAACCCTGCTCAAAAACCCACGACACCCTATTTTGGTTCCCCATTTTCTTACTCTGTTCCACTGTCTTCTTTCATATCAAAGCTCGGAAAATTCCTCTTGGTTCTAAGCTTTCAGTTGCAAAGCGTGATTCCTGGATCTCCCCCGATGGGAACTTTGCATTGGAGTTCCTTAGCCGCCCTGACGAACCTAACCAGTATGAAGTCGGCATTCGTTTCAACTCGAGATCGATCCCGTCCTCCGAGCAGGCACCTGTATGGGTTGCCGGCGCTCATGTTTTTGTCGGATATAATTCGTTTCTTCAACTCAATGAGGCCGGAGGTCTCGTTCTCTTCGACTCTTCGAAGGGAGCTGAGGTCTGGAGCAGCAACACTCAACTCCTCCATCGCTTCAGCCAGTCTCCGCAACGATGAGAATCTTGTTCTCTTGAATGCGCGCAAGGATATCGTTTGGCAGAGCTTTACCACTCCTTCGGATACTCTTCTTCTAGGCCAGAACCTTACGATTTTTTATCAGCAAAATCCAAATAAGATGGTGGGTTGAAGTAGGCTGGAGGGAAAGGGCATTTTAGTCTTCACACCTGAACGACTTTTAATGGATGTACGATCAAAAAGTAACATTATCTTCCTGCTATTCTGTCTCATCATGTCAGGCCACATGGGATCCATGTGGACCAATAGAAAGAAACGGTGCAGCCCACGTAGGACTTACTGTACCGGCGGTGGTGTACACAGTCTTTTCCATCATCCGATTCCTCATGTATCTATAAGGACTGGTCGTATTGGATCAGGTTCATTTGATTGGTCCAGCTCAACCAGTGGAGCAGTACGAGCTGCTACACGATCCAAGAGAGAGGCGATGAGCCGGAAAGAAGCCGTTGCACCCCTTCTCGCGATCTCGGACTGATTGTAGGAACAAGATAATTTTTTATCATCCTGAACCTTCCTCTCCCGGGCCATTCTTGAGGATCGAAGCTTGGATCAAGGTGGAACCATAAGGAAGAAACAGCCTTCTTCCTTGGATTTTATCCAAGCATCTCAGGTAAAAACTCAAAGGTCTTTGATCCGTTTGCCTCCCTTAATCCACAATCTTGATTGTATATAATTCTCGATGAGATTTCAATGGAGAAATCAAAGTTCTAACTAGGTTTTGTGGTTCTGTTTCAAGCGGAGAAACAGAGAAGTACGATCTTCTTCACCGGCGTCCTCTTCCTCTCCGGCGTCGATCTCCAGCAAGTAACCTTCGTCCCTTCCCTCCCATGCCTGTATTCTAGCTTTAGGGCGTGAGGGTGTGGACTTGGCTGCCAACAATCGTCGAAGATAGGGTGATCATGGCTGAGGCTCAGCCATGCTTTGTTGCTGAGAGTTGTTCCAGGGCTATAATGTGTTGAAAATCATAGATTTTTAACTTATTGTCTAAAAATTGCTAGGAATTTAAATCTAAAAATTTAAATACAAAAATATAAATAAAAAATAAAAATAAAAATCATGTTTAAATCGAGGTATATTAAATACTGTCGTAAGGACAAGTTTTCGCTTCTTGAAGTTATAGACAATCTGTCTATAAGGTACAACGATTCGGCTCGATGAGAACCTCATAATAGGAAGATGTTCGCATAAAGATGCAACCCAATGACTCCTTTAGATGCCAAAAAAATTTAATAATAATAATAAATAAAAAAATAATATAATAAAAAAGAGACGAGAGAATTTTCTTTCTAAGCAAGGCTTTTGAGACAGGCACTTCTTCTCATAGCACAATCTTAGAAAGAAAGAATAAAATTTAGGCTTGTTAGGATTAATCCTGACGATCCTGAATCTTTAAGCCTATTTATAAAAGTTCAATAATCTTTCATAAAAGTTTTAAATTAAAAAAAATCAAACTCAACTCAACTCAACTTATCTAAGCCTTTTTCCTAAAATATAACATAAATTTTAAGACATTTTGTACTGCACAATAGGTGAGGTGTCCTATAGACTTGAACCATACTTAGTGTTGATTATATACATCTAAAGGAAATATGGTGGATTAAAACTTAAACTAGGTTATTGACTCGGACTTCTACTAACCACACACAGTATCGATCAATTGAGTTTCAACGGTCATTGCATATTAAAGGCCTTGCACTTAATACCTTGATTTTTTATAAAAATTTCTTAAAGTTAGCCCGGGCCTAATATGACAATTCTCATATAAATGAATTCTTCAAGGGTATTTGTGAGTAATACCTTGCAAATAGTCTATCTTGGATCCACTAAGAATATAATTCAACCTTACACAGATTTATTTTATCACTTTATATGAGTACTCATTATAGGGATGGGATGAGAAAAATTTTCAAAAAATTACTCTCTAATGCGATCACTCAATCAGTTTTGTTTCTACCGCATTGAACATCTTTCATTAGATTTTCAATCATAGAGATTGGTTATCTACTGCTGGTGATCAAATAATGGACTTAAGCCCATCCCCCTCGATGATTTTAGGACTCCACTCCTAAATAGTCCTAAATAGTCCAAGGAGATATCATTATTTTTGAACTGAACCTCAAATAATAGAATTAAACAAAGATACATTAGAATTTAATATAAATAAAATATAAGTTTATATATTAATCATAACTTGAAACACATGCTAAACTTTGTTGTTCTACTGTCCTAATAATTTAAAGATTCGTTTTAGAAACCCAAGACTTCAATTGATAAAAGAAAAGGAAAGTTGCTAACAGATTTAATAATGCAAAGTAACTTAACCAAATATAAGATAAACAATGTTTAGGTAAATAAGCTGGACATTTCAATAGTTATGAGATTATTTAGTAAATTATATGTTAGCAAAAAAAATTTTATTAAATCTTATGACAATAGATTTTAAAAGACTCAAAAGCATGTACCTTACTTCTCCCCCATAATCTATAACATAGAAAAGAAATTAGTATAATATTCTATGTTAAGCAATATTCAGCATTAGCAACTAGTTGTTAATTTAATTAAGGAAGCAAAGTAAAGCAAGTAATAAACTGTAATAAAGTCATTTGTAAGTATTACCTCATCGATTTGCTATTGATTCCTAGATCAAAGTATAATGTACAAAATTATAAAGAACTTAAATGAACTTACAAGAAAAAATAAATTTCGCTAACAAAGCCACCTCTATATACCGAGGCTACCAATATGGAGTGTTAGGATTCAGAGGTGAGGCTACTAGGTCTAATTGAGATGCCTGGACCTAAAAAGTGCTCAGTGTGAGCTCATAGTTTAGTTTAATGTCTCCCAGCTTTTCATATGCAGCCATGATAGACTGGAACAAAGCTTTGCTAAAACATTAGCGAAAAAATAATGTGCGATAGCCCAATGGAAATATAGTATAGCACCAAAGGGAAGTGATCATGAAAATTGATCTCTTAGTTATTATATGCATTGTGTATTTCACTAGTATGATATGCCTTGTGCCATGCCTCTAGTGCTTGGCATTTGTAAGCACACATGCTAATTGTAGCATACTAAGTATCGACAATCGACATATAGAAGTGCTGCATCATGGTAAGCTATTGGAGCGGCATGAGCCAGTCAGTCATGATTGACATGAATGTTGCAATTTATAACTATAATTCTCTCTATAGAAAAGTCATTTACTATCACCTTTTCTTTTTTTTCTTTTATTTTGATCAATTGATGAGTATCACACACACACACACACATATATATATATATATATATATATAGATCTTGTACAAGGTGACCAAATTGATAGATTAGGACCGTGCCAATGCAATCGGACACATGCAGCGGAGGGAATGCAATTCAAAATTTTAAAAATGACCAAATAAATTCCAAATCTCATTTAAAATTTATTTTCTCAGCATGAATTTAGATCAGATCTAATGTTTAGATAAATTTAATATTTAAATCTTACCTAGTTATATTGAACTCTTTAATTGGAACAAAAATCTTGATAGATCTCTAGGTCCCATACTAGAGCGGACTACAACAAATTTATCATTTTTCGATGCTAAAAATAATATTTTCGATGCTAAAAAACATCAAAAAATATCATCCAGATACTTTTTAAAGCGTCGGGATATAAGGAATGAAGGCACGGAATTCCGACACTTTTAAAAAGTGTTGGCATGAGCGTCGAGACATTATAGCGTAGAAACTTAAAGCGTAGAAACTTAAAGCGTCGGCACAGTTTCCTCCCCCTCCCCCCCCCCCAAACCACCCGAAAATACCCACCCAGTCCCCCCCCCCCCCCCCCAAAAAAAATATCCACCCAGAAATAGCAACAGCCCACAACCCCCCTCCCCCAAAACCACCCAGAAATAGCAACAGCTTACAACCCCCCCCCCCCCCCCCCCCCACACACACACACACACACACACACACACACACACACACAGAATTGCAAGTAAAAGCACCGTGACCTCCTCATCTAGTTTCTTCCCCCCAAGAACAGCAAGAAAAAGGAAGGATAAGAGTGAAACCTTTTGAGAAAAAATATCAAATCAAAAGGATAAGAGCAAAACATGAATCTGATTATCTAAAAACACCTTGGTCAGTCCAGAGCTCAATCAACAGCATCCAAACTTCAAATCCAATGCACATGAAAAGAAACACACAAACACTCAAAGAAGAAAAAAATTTCATGGATCTGAAGCTTACCAAAAGAAATGAGTCACCCGATGCCCCAACTATCCTTTAGCTTGCAACAAAATCAAGATTGGAGAGAGATCTCGGAGGCGCCAATGGAAACCAGCAACCAACCAAAGCAAGCGAATGAAAGAGAAAAAAAAAGATCAGAGGGGGGATAAGGGCATCTACCGGGAGATCAGAGGGAGAGAACGCGGGGTGGTTGACACAAGCATGCGGGCGGAGCACAAGCTTCCAAGGCGATGAGCCATCGGTGGCTCCCATACGGCCAGACTCGGAGAAGATCGAAGGGGGGGAGGGGGGAGGATCTGGGAGGAGGCAGTGGGAAGAATATTGTTTTTTTTTTTTGGTGGGGGGGGGGGAGGGTAGAGGATATGGAGGGAGGTGGGAAGAAGATTTGGGCGGGAGATTGTGGTTTGGGGGGGGGAGAGGATATGAGCAGAGGCGGTGGGAAGAAGATTGAAAGATTGTTGGGGGGAGGGGAGGGAGGATCTGGGCGGAGGTGGGAGGTGGGAAGAAGATTTGGGGGGGAGGGGATTCTGGGTGGGGAAGAAGATTGGGGAAGAAATTTGAGTAGTCGGACCAGCTAAAAAATTGGATGATGGATCCTGATGCTTAGATGGATCTCGATGCTTATAAGCATCGTTAAAGTATTTTTTCTGCCAAAGCTTAAATAAGCGTCGTTAAAGTATTTTTTCTTGCCAACGCTTTCTAAGCGTCGGCAGATTGCAGTTCCCGATGCTTATAAGCAAGCAGGCAGTATCAAATTTATTGCGTTGAAATTTTGTTGATCAGAATCCAAAGTGAACGCTAGCAAGCACCCTTTTGTCCAGGTGACCAGGGATGATAAGAAGCACACAAAGTCGAACATTTCAAGCGTCGCCTGGACGACTCCGTAACAGTTTTCTCGAAATGTTTGAAGGAATCTGCATCGACTTCCCAAACTAGACCAGGCTCCGAGAGGGCCAGTGTTATTGGATTGAGTACTGAAACCTGGCACAAAGGCACTTTCCGCGAAGGTGCATTAGCCCATGATTGCAATCAGCTTCCTTATGCTGATGTTGTGATGGTACACCATATGTGGTATTCCTTCTCTTCTTGCCAGATCCAATGCATTTCGGATCTAATTGCACTGAGGTAACCTGTCTATCAACAGCCTCGCCTATCTTTTTTTCTAGGGGGTTTGTATCTGTGATCACATGAAATCTGCTAGCCCTGACAGGCTACACGTGGAACAAAATATGTTGAGGAGAAGAAGGAAGAGGAAAATGAGCAAAACGAGAAGAGATTTATGCTTTCATCGCTGCCGTTGGTTATTAATACCTTCTCTGCCAACTTCTTTAGCCATATCACCTCAGCTCCTAACAAAAGGTTCTTGGTATGTTTCCCTTGGCTTTCTAACAAGCTAGTCTCTTTATTTTCCATAGTTCGAGCTTTATAGCACCGTTTCGTTACTGTCAACTGAAGTGTTCATATTGCCATGCACTGGTTTATGGCAATACAAAAAGTTTTTTTTTTTTTTTCTTTCTTATCATAAGTAATATCTTTACAATCACAACGCTTCAGGATTCTCTCCTGCAAGAGTCCTTTGTTATGTTGCATTTAAATTCAGACTCTTACTGTTCTTTTACGTTGTTTTTAATGTTGCTTTACATTATTTTAATTCCTTAAGAACTTTTGTAATATCGGCTATTTAACATATTGAAGGCGAATAGAAGATGGGGATGGGAATGCTATCCTCCTTTGTCGCCCTATTTGCTATGCTAGCTCATGTGGATGCTAGGCTTGGGGTCGAGCCCAAGTTCATGGATCAAGGTGAGTGCAAGCAAATCATCAAAAATCACCACCATAGTTTTTATCATTCTTTCATCAATTCCAGATACTGGCATGATCAGTGAAGGAGGTGCTGCTGCTACCGCTGAGAAAAAAAGAAAACCAATGAATGCATGGACAATTTGGTTCACATCCAGTTTTGACATCCTACTTGCCTTTAATCATAACTAATAACTGATCTCTTCATAGGAAACAAGCCTTCTTCAATGAAAGACCATTCACCAAATTCCATTTGTAATTCATGCCTGGATGCTTCAAGAAAAGCTGAGAAAGCCTTGAGTGATCCAAATTTGTTTGGGTATGTTGATATGCTCTCAGGTGAAGTTTGCCATATTCTGCCTTCTGATCACAAAGCTAAGGTACAATTTCCACCCAAATGGTTGCTTTTCATTCAATAATCCACTTGACCCCATTTTTCACTAGGCATATCTTGCTTTGTGATTGCAGTGTCTACAAAAATCAGAAGCATACTTGCATCAAACTAGGTTGTCTTTGCAAGATCTTTTCCATGAAAAAAGACTTTGCAACAGCACAGGGTTATGTTTGGATGAATCCATGCTTCCAACCAATAACAATCTCATTTATTTAAACAAGTTTTCTCCTGAGGTAACATGAGCTTTTAAAGATTGCAGTGACAACACGAAGTTACATTTCTCCCACAGCATGTAAGCCATATACATCAATTCAATCTAAAATTCCATAAACGAAGGTCTTGAACTACTCCACAACTTGGCCACATGCTTACATATTAAAATAATATGCAAATAATATAAATTATTTACAACAAGTATTGCAGGAGGAAGCTGAATATTATCAAAAACAACTTGTAGAATCTCAGCTTATCATATTGTTTATTCTGTATTATCCAATTACCAGATATTATAGTGCATGTAATCTTAACATCAGCCAGCTCCCTCCCATCCTGGTTCTCAAAAATAAATAAAGCATAAATGCAATGTTGTAGACTTAAAACAAAAACTGTTAACAAATATTTATACTCTTTTTTAACCCTTAAGTTCCATGATATTGCTTGTTTTCTGAGGTTTTATTTGAAGTTAAATCTCTGTTGTTTACAACCAGACAGAGGACAGAACTTGTGTAACATGCCGCAAAGCTGTCAAAGATCTTTTCACTCAATTAAAGACATCTAAAATGAGGGTAATTATACCATATTTTTATGATATATACACACTCTTCCCCTTGTGGTAAATACCTGTTTTGTTTTCACTTCTTGTTCAGATGAGGATAATGGAGAGTCTTGTCAAGTCCTGTGAAGAAGCAGATGAGAATGAAGAGCAGGTAAGCATTTTGTCTCTCTAAATAAACATTGATGGCATGGTTCTCATCAGAATGTATAACAAAGAAATAGTGATCTTTATTTCTATTTATTATAATTTCACAGTGCAAACAAATGGTCTACAAGTATGTTCCTCTAATCCTGTCAAAGCTCGACAAGCTGAAAACAAACGACATGTGCCGTCTGATTAATCTCTGCGATGAAGGAATATCTCTGTGAAATGCCTGTTAAGTCAGCTGAAAGTATCGTAGCTTTACTTCTACTGGATGTGTTCAAAATAACCAAGCAAGGAGGACACTCTGGACCTTGGATCATTGCATAATGTTATATCCACACATCATATCTCCATCATTGCTAGGATTGGTGTGATCAGCCATGTATTTTAGCTTTTATTTCTGAAAAATAGATGTATACTCTTCTTTCAGTACAAAAATTATGTCTAATGAACTTTGGGAAATGCTTTGCCACAGTAGGGATCTGATCAAGCTTTGCAATAAATTATTACTATCTCATCTAGTTATCCAACATGTGATTTGCTTCCATAGTTAAAATTGTGCTTTAGTTATCATCTGAGCACATCTGAGATCAATTAGATCAATTTTTTGTTCACTTATCAATACAAGTTTTTTGGTCAAAGGAAAGTTGCATGGAAGGTGGGTTCAGCATCCATTTGCTCTGAACACTATCCAGTTTGCATATGAATTTCAGTGCTTCCTCTCATATAATAAAACCAAGCATGATCTCAGTGATAGAAACATGTGGGACACCAAATAAAAAGGATGAGAAGGATTTGCAAGGGGCAACTAAATTGCATCCAACTAGATGCTAGCATTCATCCTAAAAATGTCTTACTTATTCGGCTGAATTGGGTCAATGCCTACTCTAAGTAGAACATAGAAGTGCACAAAAATATAAACTAGATATTTAAGGTGGCACCAAGATGTTCTAGCCTCTATTTTGCAATTATCAAGCTATCATCCTATTATCATGAATGCCCAATTTGAATTTTTATGTGTTTGCAAACATCTATTATATGCAATGATATGAAATTTTGATAAGTTAATGTAATGAAGATAGGCATATAAAATTATAATAAAGACACTTGTGCATAGATAAATTATAACTGAATTTAGTTAAGCAAAACCAAAATGATCCATTCAAGATTTACAAGAGAATCATAGGCCATTCAAGAAAGCCTAACCTCAAGTCAATATGGTTAACCATTGCCAACACTTATAAATACATCATCAAAAGCCTTTAAAAAGGCTAAGGATGGATACAAGGTTTTTTCCTTAATCCCCCTCCCTAATCTCTCTCTCTTGCCACTCTTTTATTTTTCTAAAATTATAAAGGACCGACTAGAACATTGGAGGGGCCTTTGAGGGACAAATCTTGGGTCATCTAATGCTTCTTAGAGATAGTTGCAAGCAATATTTATTTCTTTTTTTGATTTCTTGAAGGTTGATTTCTGGCTTCTTGGGTAAAAGTTTTCATCTCCAAGAGATTTCTTGGAGCAAGGGTTGAGTTCAAATTTTCTTTCAAATAAATTTCATTTATTGATTTAATAAGCAAAAAGTGGCATCAATAGATTGGTGTCATCTATGGAAAATCTTGGAAGAAAAGCCATTATTTCTGAGTCATGCCACCCAAGAAGGAAATTGGTCTGAGCAACAATCAAGGTGGATGAGGTATCAAGAATCTGAAGAACATCCTAATAGTTCTTCTCTATTTCTTAGGTCAGCATTACAAAACATTCAAAAAGATATCAAAAATCTTAACGCAAAGATAGATGCTTTGACAAGTTTAGTCCAAAGTTTTGTAGCTCGAAAACCCAAAATCAAGATTCTTTGAAAAAAGCTTAAGAAGAATAGGAGGATAGTCATCATAGGTTAAAAAGCTGACCAAATCAAGGATTGGAAGTGAAAGATATATAGAATCACAAGGACAAGGTTGGCCAGAATCAGGATAAGCCAACCAAGTTCATAACCAACCAAATTCGCAGCAGAAAAATCCCATTCTTTTATGCTTGAGTTTTTATCATTAACAAGCCAAGAAAATGCTGATATCAACAAAGATTTGAAGAAATAAATTAAAAGATTGGATAGATGATGTCTTAGCCTCAAAACTAGAGGATATGGTCTTTAGGTGGTCTAAGACTCTGAGTCTTCTAAATAAGCCTTGGTTTATTAAGGAAATAATGCATTCTCCTCTTATAGCGAAACTCAAGATGCCTCATTGGAGCCTTATAATGGGACCACGTACGGATCCAATTGATAATTTGAAGAGTCTTAAGGTACTCATGTTATTGCAGGTGCACTAGATGTAATAATGTATACGGCATGTTCAGCAACACTCAAGAAAGATGCAAGAAATTGATACACAAATCTTAGACTCTTCTTAATCAATTCTTTTTATCAGCTTGGAAAATATTTATAGGGCATTTTATAAGTAATAGAAAGCACAAGAAGACTTTTACTTGATGAATATTAAGCAAAGAAGGGATGAGCATTTGAAAGAGTATCTTCAACACTTTAATTCAGAAGCTATTGAAGTAAAAGATCTTGATAATTCAATTGCTATAGTAGCCTAATGAATGGGTTAAGAAACTCTTTTTTTAGTTTTCCTTTAGCAAAAAAATCTCCTAAAGATCTTAGTGAGTTGTTTAGCCAAGCAGAAAAATATATTAATGCAAAAAAATATATCTCCATAGGGGATATCTGTAAAGATCTAAGCTCCGTCTACAAAGTTAGATATGATGCACTGATTTTGTCGTAAGAATTATATGTAACCGTAATTAAATAGCCAAGAAGCTGTTATAACATATAAATGAATTTAAAACTAAATTGTTATTATTGTTAAAATAACAATTTTAACTATTATTGTTATATGATATGATATAATAATTTTTATAATATAATACTTAATTACTTAATTTACCGCTTAGTGTTTTCTACTAGGTGGAAGCTCCTAAAGTCTATTATTGTTTTTTTTCTAGATACAGCGTAATAAAATGGGGATCTAGATAGAAGCAAGCTAGTATTTGCTAGACCCAATAGTCAACTCAATAGTTTAACTTCTGAGAGTTAGTTAGCACATTTGTTCTGGTTTATTAGTTATGGTAATGTTTTCTATAGGTTTACTAATTATAGTGACATTGTAGTAGATGGTTATGAATATATTGTTAATGTTAGATTTATTTATCGAATGAAAATATAATTTTTGTTTGCTTGAATAAATGATGGCATGTAGTGATAGATGCCTTAAATGCATAAGGTATGCGGTGGGTTGTCACAATATGGATTCATCCTAATTAAGATTTAAGGCATGGCAATCTAAATAGGTGCACAATTAATGTAGCATGAACCATGATTGAAACCCTGCCACTTCCTGATGACAAGCAAAATTATTTCAAGGCCAGTTAACAATGGCCATACGTAAAACGTCCACCATTCAAACCATCTTAATAGCAATCAGATGCCAGTGTAATGTCTCAAGTTTGTCATAACAAATCAAGTTCAGAACTGAACAATGTATGTCCTTGGTCATTGATGCACTGATCCACCTTGGAACCACTCCTACTGGATAGTTGATTGTAATACTAGAAACATATGGACATCAATTAAAATACATAAAACTGTATGCCATGGAATAGGAGCCCTAGATGAAACTAAATAATGCCAATTTAGATCTTAATCAATTCCGAAGGAACTCACCAAGTCTTAAATTCATTCAGGAATGTCAATGGCATCAGTGACAGGTTGGCAGTTGTTATGACAAATTCAAGACTAAAGCAGGATATAAGAATAAAAATATAACACAAGCAAAGTCCATTTATATGAAGTCAATGCAAATAATATGATTATTTAAACAATTATGTATTTCAGCTAAGCAATAAGCAAACAAAACCAAGTATGACAATGAACCGGTGTAACTAAAAAACTAAGATGTGTCACCGCCCCAGTAATGCGCACCAAGAGGGCCGTAGCGCAGCCCGTGGCGCGCAGCGCGGGCAAGGCAGGTGGCCGAGGACCTACCAGGATGGAGTTTAACCATGTCACAGGATGCGCACGTCCGTCCAAGGGGCTAGCGCGCCCCACACTTAGTCAAACACTTGGTGCGAGGTTGGTGGACCAAGCGCCAAGGTCGGATGCGGACCCATCTCCCGACACGACGGCACGCGGAGTCAGCATCAGCAAGCCTAGTTTCAGCAAGGCATGCGCGGCCAAAGAAGACCCGGAGCCAACCCTTAGCAACGCGGAGTGCGACAAGCCCAAAACCGCCCAGACGCACCTGCAACGGCCTCAACCGCCCAACAGACTTCCAAGCCGATTTTGGGGGAATAATTTCGTCTAGATCAGACGAATCCAAACCTTATCCTATGGATAAGATTTGGGGATCCAGCTGGGAGGTTTTGGATAAGATGTTGGATAAGATTTTGGATAAGATTTTCAGCCCTTATCTACAACTAACTAACTTGAAGATTTGAGAGATTCTTGGGGGAGTTGGTTGATGGTTGTTTAGGCATTATCCTAAGCCATCGGTGGAGTCCTTTTGATGACGTTTGAAGGCATCTACCCAGTGGCAACGAGATCTCCTAATCAGCCTACACAACCGGTTATCTAGAAATAAGATTTGGCGAGGATCAAGCGGTGATTCAAAAGAGGCGTGCATGGAGATAAGGCCAAGGATGTCAAAGGGATAAGGACGGCAGCTTTGGATGAGGCGGTGGCTCAACCTTATAAGTAGTAAGAGGGAGGTCTTCGTGAGGAAAAAGATAAAATTGATCAATCAATTAACGAAGGGAGAGGGATCAAGGAGGTTCCCGTCCAACACCTTCAAGACGTTGAAGGCAGCTTCTATCTCCACCTTGGGCTAGAAGGAGGAGAACGAGAAGACGATCGGTGCCGTCGAGGAGCTTCCTACGGGCGATCATCCACGGGCTACGGGTGAGTGATCTTGTAGCCTATAGGCAGGGTGAGGGAGAGATCTGTGAGAGATTTCTTGTAGTGCTACGGCACATTCATCTTGTCTTCCTTTTAGGATTATATTAATCAAAGAGGTTGGGGTAGAGTTTACCCTGTACATCTTGTGTTTGGGCTGAGCATGGTTCTGTGGGGTTCTTGGGGGTTCCTGTAGGGCGAGGTCTCGGTCAACCTCACCCTATTGTGCGCAACAACTTTTGCGCAACTTTGAGAGAGGGAGGCTGACTTAGCACGAGGCGTGCTAAGGCCGGTCCCCTGCTAGGACGCTTTCGTACTTAGAAAAAAAATAGCCTATACCTAGCTGGGTGACAAGAGGGTATCAAAGCGCGTTCAATACAAGAACCCAAGAACATATTTTTTTTTTTCTAAAAATCAACCATGGTGAATCACAACGATCGAATAGCAAGGCTCGAGGCTATTGTCGGGATTCCTCCAGAAAGCGGGTTTACTAATCTCATCACCCGATCTCTAGAGCAGGAGCAGCAGATCAATCAGATCCAACAGGCGATCCCGACACAACCAGATAATGGAGCCGGGCCAAGCTCTTCCCATGAAGGCCAGCAGGACGGGCGATAAGCCGTTCTCGAGGAGGTTCTGAATCGCATCAAGGAGCTGAGAGATGAAGTGGACGCCCTGAGGAGAGAGTGCGCACGCCAGCCCTACGCGAATTAGCCACATCCATCCCAGATCCACGTACCTGATCCGAAGCCCTTCAGCGGCGCGCGCAATGCCAAGGAACTGGAGAATTTCGTATGGGACGTGGAGGAGTTCTTCCTAGCAATGAATATACCGAAAGCGCAACGAATCTGCCTCGCCAGCATGTTCCTTGCTGGTGATGCCAAGCTATGGTGGCGTACTCGCAACGCGGAGGATCGAAACGCCGGTAGGCCAGAAATTACAACATGGAAGGCCCTCAAAGAAGAGTTGAAGATTCAGTTTCTCCCTCACAACGTCACGTGGGTGGCGAGGGACCAACTGAAGAAGCTGAAACAGACGGGTTCCATCAGAGACTACGTCAAGGAGTTCAACTCATTGCTACTCGACATACCTGACATGTCTGAAGCCGACAAGTTGTTCAACTTTTAGTCGGGGTTGCAGAATTGGGTGCAAGTGGAGCTACGAAGGCAAGGAGTGAAAGATCTCAATTCGGCGATGGCTGCTGCCGAGAGCTTCATCGACTTTCGTACCACTACGCCTACCCCCGCCCCTGGCAAGCAGAAAGCTAAAGCCAAGGAGGGCAAGACGTCTCGTCCCAAGAAGCAAGGGAAGAAGAAGAAGACGACAACCCAAAAAGAAGGGAACTACTCAGCAGTCTAAGGATGCCATGACCAAATCTGAGCGGCCCCAAGGCTGTTTTATCTGCGGAGGTGCACATCGTATGCACGACTGTCAGAAGAAGGGGAAGCTCACGGCCTTGATCTTTCAATGGTCGAGGAATCCAGTGACTCAGAGGGACCCTCCCGGGTGAACTCGTTGCAAGCGATTAATGCGCTTGTCACCAAGAAGCCGCCATCCTGCAAAGGGCTTCTTTATGTTTTAGTGAAGGTCAATGGCCACCAGCTGAGGGCCATGATTGATACGGGTGCCACCGACAACTTCATCGCGGAAGACATAGCGAAGGAGTTAGGTTTGCAGACTTCCACCGCTGCAACCATGATAAAGGCCATCAACTCGAAGGCAGCGAGGGTGAATGGCCTTGCAAAGGCTGATCTCGAAATCGGTCCCTGGAGAGGGCCGTGCAGCTTGTTGGTGATCCCACTTGACGATTTTTAGATCATACTTGGCCTGGAGTTCTTCAAGGCAGCCAAGGTAATGATCATGCCACATCTCAACGGCATGCTGATAGGATTGGAGGACAGCACCGGGTTCGTTTCAGCATTGCCATCAGCCGCTAAGGAAGAGAGCAGCGGTCAGACGACCGTTGCAAAGCAGAAGACAGGCAGCACCAGTTCGTGCACAGTTCCAGATAGCGGACTGATATCCACTAAGCAACTCAGCAAAGGCCTAAGGAAAGGAGACCAGACATATGTCGCGGCACTAGTCCAGGTTCAGCCCGAATCGAAGGATACAGGGAGGTGCCCGCGCAGGTGGGGGAGATACTACAGGAGTTCGCCGATCTTATGCCCGACGAGCTACCAAAGGAATTACCGCCACGGCGCACGCACGACCATCGAATCGAGCTAGAGCTCGGAGCGTGTGCCTCGACAAAGGCCCCCTACCGCATGGGCCCTGCAGAACTAAAGGAACTGCGCACTCAGCTGGATGACCTATTGGCCGCGGGACTGATTCAGCCATCCTGTGCCCCTTTCGGAGCACCGGTCCTTTTTCAGCGCAAAAAGGATGGATCTCTGCGCATGTGTGTGGACTATCGAGCCCTCAACAAGGTCACCGTGAAGAATCGCTATTCGGTGCCCAACGCAGCAGATCTGTTCGACCATCTTTCGAAGGCAGAAAACTTCAGCAAATTGGATCTGCGCTCTGGATATTGGCAGGTGTGTATTGCGCCATGAGATGAAGCAAAGACAACGTGTGTGACCCGGTACGGCTCATTCGAGTTCCTGGTCATGCCCTTTGGCCTGACGAACACACCGGCTACCTTCTGCAATCTCATGACAGACGTCCTATATGACTTCCTGGATGACTTTGTCGTAGTCTATTGGACGACATAGTCATTTACAGTGGTAGCCTGCAGCAGCATGTGGAGCACTTGAGGCGAGTTATGCAGCGACTTTGGGAGCATCGCCTCTACGTCAAAAGGGAGAAGTGCGAGTTTGCACGCACCGAGGTCCATTTTCTTGGACACATTGTTGGCCATGGCGCAATACGGATGGACAGCGCCAAGGTCCAGGCCATCCTGGACTGGTCGACACCTGCCACAGTGAGCGAGCTCCGATCGTTCCTAGGACTCGCGAACTATTACCAGAGGTTATCAAAGGGTACTCGGCCATCGCAAGCCCTTTGATCGATCTGCTCAAGAAGGAGCGAAGGTGGAGTTGGTCCTCCAACTGTGAGGAGGCCTTCGGTAAACTGAAGATGGCCCTAGCTACAGAGCCGTCTTGCAGTTACCCAGATTTGAGGATCCTTTTGAAGTGCACACACGCATCCGACTGTGCGCTTGGTGGAGTCTTGGTCCAGGTGGGACATCCAGTAGCATACGAGAGCAGAAAGTTCAAGGACGCCGAGACGCGGTATTCGGTGCACGAGAAGGAGATGACTGCTATGATACATTGCTTGGAGGTATGGCGCCATTACTTGCTTGGAACTAAATTCAAAATTGTTACCGACAATGTTGCCAACACCTATTTCAAGACCCAGCGCAAGTTGACGCCCAAGCAAGCTCGTTGGCAAGAATACTTGGCGGAGTTCGACTTCGATTGGGAGCATCGGCCAGGACGTCAGAATCAAGTGGCCGACGCCCTCAGCCGCCAAGTCGTACAGGAGTATGTGGCCGCGGTGGCGACTATGCATCAGGCGTTATAGAGTGCATCCACGAAGTAGCACAGGCAGACGCGGTATACACCAAGCTAATGCGTGACGTAACGAGTGGACTAGTGCGGCGCTTCTGGATCCAGGACGGCTTGCTTCGTGCACATGGAGGCAGGCTAGTCATGCCAAAGAATGAAACTTTACGGCGCGACTTATTAAAAGAGTCCATGACTCAAGGTGGGCAGAACATCCGGGCATGGAGCAGATGTATGCCCTACTATCTCGTGACTTCTACTGGCCGAATATGTGGAGAGACATGGAGGCCTATGTGCGGAGTTGTCTGATCTGCCAGATGGACAAAGTGGAACGCAGGAAGCCAGCGGGACTATTGCAACCGTTGCCGTCCCGAGCCGACCATGGGCATCTATTTCCATGGACTTCATTGTGGGATTTCCGGAGGTGGACATCAAGCGAACCATTTTTGTAGTGGTGGACAGATTTTCCAAGTATGCTATCTTTATGGCAGCACCGGATCCATGCACGGCCGAGACGTGCGCGGCGCTCTTCTTCACCCATGTGGTCAAGGTCTTCGGTTTCCCGGCGACATCATCAGCGACCGCGACGTCCAATTCACGGGTAAGTTCTGGACCACGCTTTTCCAATCGTGGGCACGGAGCTTAAATTCTCTACAGCATATCACCCTCAGATGGATGGCCAAACCGAGCGGGTGAATGCATTGCTCGAGGAGTATCTGCGGCACTTCGTCACCGCAAGACAACAAAACTGGCTTAAGTTGCTGGACGCGGCACAATTTTCCTACAATCTAAACTGGTCTTCAGCAACATATCAAAGTCCAGCAGAGTTATGCCTAGATTACCAGCCTAGGACGCCCTTGGAGGTTGCACGACAGTATGACGGCCCATGTCCAGCGGCATCTATTTGCAAGGGACAGGACCGAAAAAATCGCGAAGGTGCGTGCAGCCTTGTGCGGGTGGCTATGCAAATGAAGCTGCGCACAGACGAGCACCGACGACCAGTGGAGTACCAGGTGGGCGATCTTGTGATGTTGAAGATCACGCCCTATCTTTGGAGGAAAACAACAAAGCAAAGTTCCATAAAGGCCTTGTGCCAAGGTATGACGGATCCTTCAAAGTACTCAGACGGGTGGGAGAAGTGGCTTACAAGCTGGCCTTGCCGGCTAGACTGAAGATTCATCCAGTCTTTCATGTTAGCTTCCTCAAACCATACCATGGAGACCTGGTCGCAGATGAGTTAGAGAACCCAAGCAGGATGTGCCCTGCCATCCGACCCAAGTTTGCAAGGAAGATTGCAAGAATTTTGGCGGACCAAAAGGTGGGTACGAGTCAAGGACCCCAGTACATGGAGTATTTGGTACAGTGGCAAGGAGAGGATGTTTCCGATGCCATCTGGAGGCGAGCCGAAGAACTTTGGCAGTTCGATGAGGACATTCAGGCCTACGTGAGGCCGAGCGCGATGGGGACGTCGGTGTCTTCAGGTGGGGGAGGATTGTCACCGCCCCAGTAATGCGCACGGCCAAGAGGGCCGTAGCGTAGCCCGCGGCGCGCAGCATGGGCAAGGCAGGTGGCCGAGGACCTGCCAGGACGGAGTTTGACCGTGCCATGGGATGCGCATGTCCGTCCAAGGGGCCGGCACGCCCCACACTTAGTCAAACACTTGGTGCGAGGTTGGTGGACCAAGCGCCAAGGCCGGATGCGGACCCATCTCCCGACGCGATGGCACGCGGAGTCGGCATCAGCAAGCTCAGTTTCAGCAAGGCATGCGCGGCCAAAGAAGACCCGGAGCCAACCCTTAGCGACGCGGAGTGCGGCAAGCCCAAAACCGCCCAGACGCACCTGCAACGGCCTCAACCGCCCAATAGACTTCCAAGCCGATTTTGGGGGAATAATTTCGTCTAGATGAGACGAATCCAAACCTTATCCTATGGATAAGATTTGGGGATCCAGCTGGGAGGTTTTGGATAAGATGTTGGATAAGATTTTGGATAAGATTTTCAGCCCTTACCTACAACTAACTAACTTGAAGATTTGAGAGATTCTTGGGGGAGTTGGTTGATGGTTGTTTGGGCATTATCCTAAGCCATCGGTGGAGTCCTTTTGATGACGTTTGGAGGCATCTACCCAGCGGCAACGAGATCTCCTAATCAGCCTACACAACCGGTTATCTAGAAATAAGATTTGGAGAGGATCAAGCAGTGATTCAAAAGTGGCGTGCATGGAGATAAGGCCAAGGATGTCAAAGGGATAAGGACGGCAGCTTTGGATGAGGCGGTGGCTCAACCTTATAAGTAAGAGGGAGGTCTTCGTGAGGAAAAAAATAAAATTGATCAATCAATTAACGAAGGGAGAGGGATCAAGGAGGTTCCCGTCCAACACCTTCAAGATGTTGAAGGCAGCTTCTATCTCCACCTTGGGCTAGAAGGAGGAGAACGAGAAGACTATCGGTGCTGTCGAGGAGCTTCCTACGGGCGATCATCCAAGGGCTACGGGTGAGTGATCTTGTAGCCTATAGGCAGGGTGGGGAGAGATCTGTGAGAGATTTCTTGTAGTGCTACGGCACATTCATCTTATCTTCCTCTTAGGATTGTATTAATCAAAGAGGTTGGGGTAGAGTTTACCCTGTACATCTTGTGTTTGGGCTGGGCATGGTTCTGTGGGGTTCTTAGGGGTTCCTGTAGGGTGAGGTCTCGGTCAACCTTACCCTATTGTGCGCAACAACTTTTGCGCAACTTTAAGAGAGAGAGGCTGACTTAGCACGAGGCGTGCTAAGGCCGGTCCCCTGCTAGGACGCTTCCGTACTTAGAAAAAAAAAAAGCCTATACCTAGCTGGGTGACAATGCCTGAATTGCATATAAAAACTTCAAACTTAATTTCCATAGTTGAAACATTAGACAGCTGAAGGTTGCTTAAGTGGTAAGACACCAATTCAGCAAAGCAAACTAGGTCTAAATCCCTAGGGTGATTGATCACCTTAACATAATGGGAGATAGCAAACAAAATGCATGTTAAATTTTTTTTTTTTTTTTTTTGGAAACCTGCAGATCAACCGGCATGCAAGTTGACTTGCAAGAGCAAATTAAGCAGCACCGGTGACCAGGGGGCTGCAATTCAACTGCGACGACAAGTCCAGCAACAGGCCAACTGCAGCTCAGAGCCGAAAATACTGCAGCTCGAACAATGGCCATTTTGGCCACAGAACAAGCTGCAGGTGTTCGATCTCTTGGGCCTGATCTTGAGAAACTGCATGACGCTTAAGTGTGAATAAAAGCGCGGAAGGCGGACGTCTAGGCGCCCAGGCGAGGCGACGTGCGGTCCCCGCACCTGAAAGTGGTCGTCCGGGCGTCGCGACGTTAAAACGGCGCCGCGTAGGCGCGCGCTTTCGGTGAAGAGCGATCTGTCGAGGCACCGCTTCATCGCATCCCGAGACGCCACGTAAAAAAATATCGCTCGGTTCATCGCATCGCACCACGTCCTGAATCTCTATGGAACGGACGGCACTTGGCAGCTCAGTTTCTTCGATCCTTGGTCCGAGCGGGCGAAATCCTCGCCGATCCAACCTCGCTAGTGCTCTAGTTCCTCGTCTCGCCTGAAGCGAGATCCGACCCTCCGCCACCATAGACTCCAGAGAAACTACGGATTCGATCGACGCCATTGCCATCGCGTCGTCGTCTCGCCCAAATCTGAGAGTAAAAGGGTTGGCCTTCATCGCCATCGCCTCCGGAGAGACCCACCCAGTGTGTCGATCAAGATGCTACAAGAAAATTCGGCGATTGGTCTCTCTTGGGCTCCAAATTAAGGTGGCTTCTTTCACCAATGGGACCAAAAACAGCTCCGAGAAAGTGTCCGGCCAAGCAAAAGAGTCTCTTTGGAAACCTGTCACTGAAATCATTGATGGATTACATGTTCCTTCAGCAGATTCGCGAAAGTTGAATAAATCACTGAAGACAAAATGCTAAGGATACTGCTGGCGGAAGCAGGTAAGTGGATGCCAAACTCTACCGATCTTTAATATAGTTCGATTAATTAATTAGGGTTTTTGGTGATTATTTGCGGCATATAGGTTTGATATGCCAGCTCCTAGCATCACTCCGGAGTTAAAAATGATCTTAAAGATTCTCAAGATATGCTTCTTGTCAATATATATATATGTATATATAATTCATTAAAATCTTTGATTTTTTTTTTATTGAATCATTCGTTTGGATGTATTATTTTTATAATAAATAAACGAAAACATCAGGTTTTAAAGTTATTGGGGAAGAACACAAGGATAAAGTGAGGAGATTGTTAAAAAGTTTGAAGTTTAAATAATTAGGTATTGGGGGAGTCGTCCAAAGTTTCTTGCTGTTGTTGCCAAATCACTCCTAAGGAATGTCGGTTAGGGTTTGGCACATAGTTGAAGTGGGCTAGGGGATCTCCCAACACCTCTTTCTTGGACTCAAGCCCTGCAAAAAAAGTCCTCGAGGGCCGATGGTTCCGACGAAGATCCTCCGACGTTCAGGTAAGTGGTTTGAAAAACAGCAGTGGATATGTTGAAAAATTAATTAGAGTTTGAAATCCCCTTTCTCATTATGAGCGAAGGTTCTTATACCTGGTTGGATGTCCCTTTTATCCCTTTTTAGATAGTTATGGATCCCGAGGTGTCACTATTTAGCATGGGAAGAGCAATGAGACCAACAACAACGGAAGGTGTCTGCCCTGCGGCCTCTCAGGACTGGTAGGCCACCTCTTGTCTGATATGGACGGTTACAGCCAGTTGATGGGCCAAGTCTTGTGAGGTGCATCGCCATAGACAGTTGGTAGGCCAGGTCTTATCGGATATGCATCGTAATCGATAGGTGGGCCACGTAGTGCCGCAGGCCATAGGTGGGCCACGTGGCCGTTGCAGGCAGCAGGTGGGCCACATGAGGCCACAGGTGGTTCGTGGGCCAAGTGGTTGTGCCGAGTCCGATGCTGGAGTCGGTATTGGCCGCCCCTGGGGTCAGTGCCGGGACCGTTGCTAGAGTCAGTGTCGGGACCGACGTTGGAGTCGGTGCTGGGCCGCCTCTGGGGTCGGTGCCGAGACCGACGCTAGGGTCGGTGCTGGGCCGCCTCTAGAGTTGGTGCCCAGGCCAACGTTGAAGCCGGTGCTGGGCCGCATCTGGGATCGGTGCCGAGACTAACATCGGAGTCGGTGCTAAGACTGACGCTGGAGTCGGTGTCGGACCGCCTCTGGGGTCGGTGCCGAGACCGATGCTGGAGTCGGTGCTGGGCTACCTCTGAGGTCGGTACCGAGACCGACGTTGGAGTCGGTGCTGAGACTAATGTTGGAGTCAATGCTGGACCGCCTCTAGGGTCGGTGCTGAGATCGACGCAGGGGTCGGTGCCGGGACCGACACTGGATTCGGTGCCGGAACCGACGCTGGAGTCGATGCTAGACCACCTTTGGGTATAACATATCGGCCCTCGACAAATGACTTCAGTCGTCGGCCTTTACCTCAATCAGTCAATTTCGTCAGCTAACCCTAATGTGGCTTGATCAAACACATCAGATGCTCCTCCGCTCCTGAGGTTGCATGACCGCACTTCTCGCCAAGCGAAAGGAGCATGAAATCATTGTTGTGGCTGATCCCCATGCACAGTTGATCACGGAGATGGGCACATGCCCTTGGGGAGATAACTTTTTGATGCTAGTGAAGGTATGGGGCATTGTAATGTCATCGCTCCATCATTTGTCACCGTCGAATCAAGAAGATTTCTCTTCAAAACCGAGGAGACTCCCAGAATAGGCAAAATGTGATCGCAATTATTGCACTGGCATCATCAACGTTCTATCGTTAGTCGCAAATCACGTTCTCCCATGCACCATGCGGCTGTCGAGGTACTGCTCTCAATGGAAGACGTCCATGTGATGGGTCGAATCGGGCGGGACGGTACGAATGCCAGGAATAAGGGGGTTTCGTCCCCAAACCCCGCTCTTCATGCGTTCGAAGCTTCTTTGTCTCCCCGAAACCTGAGTATCCGGAGCCTTTCTCTTCCGAACCTTGTGTTTTTGTCTTCTTCTTTGCTCCAGGTTAGTCCCTTTGGATTTCTTTTTGCTTTCTTTGTCCTTCAGGTTAGTCCCTTTGGATTTCTTTTTGCTTTCTTTGTCCTTGAATCCCGATAGGAAGGGCAAGAAGCCCATAGTAGCTTCTTCCTCCTCGTCCTCTTCTGAGGATGGGGTGCCTCTGATTCAGCTGCGGGCGATGGGCGGGATCTCAATCCGAGACCGTCCGATGACTGTAGCATCACCACCGATAGTCCAACCCTCGCCTAGGACTCGCCAGCTGCCACCTAGGACTCGTCGTGCGTCTTCCCCGGTCATCGTCTCTAACCCGGCGGGTCTGGAGGGGATTGCCTCCACCATGACCTGTAGAATCCCTTAGGGGTTACATATAGGACCCTAGGGATATCCGATTGTCTGTCCTCGGACTCAACGATAGGGTGACCTCCGATCCTTTCGGGGGAATCGCCCTGTATGAGGAATTCTTTAAGGCAGGCCTTCGGCTTCCTCTCCACTCCTTCATAGTCAACCTTCTTTATAGGTATGCCCTGATGCCAGCACATTTGGTCCCGAATTCCTTTTGGACCATTTGTGCCTTCATGGTACTGTGTGGGTTCCACGGCATAGTGGACCGGGTCTCCCTATTCCGTAGTCTGTACACTCTCCGCCACAAGTCCGACACCGGGTGGTGGTTATTTCGCACCCAAGCCCAACCGAGCCATTAAATTGAATCTTCCCTCCTCTATCAAGGGATGGAAATCCCATTTCTTTTTTGCACATATTGAGGGGGTGAGGCAGAGTTGGGGGGATCCGAATCTAGAGCCGAACAAGAACTCGGCGGTGATTTTGCATGACCGGGAGGTCTACGATCAGTTATTGTCCTCCTGGGTGCCTCCCTGCCAAGAGCTTCTATCAGAGGAGAACCTTCGGGACGTCGGTCTAGCCTTGGGTGATGGTGAGCATGTCTCGTGCCCCATCTTTTTTTTTTTTTTGCTAACCCTCCGTCATGTGCAGATATGAGGATATTCGTGGCCACCATGAAGAGGGCGGTTGAGAAGAGGAGGCGGACCATCGGTGGTGATGCTGGGAGGCCGAAGAAAAAGCCTTGTCCCCGATCCTCGGTCCCTCTACATGAGCACCAGACAGCGTGGGAGGAGCCCGCTCCGTCGACCGATCCTCCCGTTCGGTCTGCCCTGGAGGAAACAAGGGGCGAAATGGCCCCCTTAGTGATGGAACCGGCCCCCTCGGAGACGGGACCGGTTCCGGAAGAAGGTTCACCGACGAGGGAGCAAGTGGGTGAGGGGGGCCTTGGCGACGACAGAGCCAGCGGCGGAGGAGGCCGCCGCCCCAAGGGCCAAGCGTAAGGCGGTACCGCCCGTGTCTGGCCCTACACCCACGACCTCGGTGGCAGCCGAAACCGCAGAGGCGGACGAGCTTGTGGCAATCCCATTGCGGCCATCCTTGATGAACCACCTCCACAAGGCAGAGCGGCTGTTGGCTCGGACGTGCCTACCGGAGTTTCGAGAGGAGCTTCACCGCCAACGGGCCGTCGATGTCTTCGACGACACGTTCGTGGCTCTGCTCTGGGTAAGCATCTCTTCGTTCCTTCACAAGATTTCTCTGCCACGATATAAACTGACAGGAATTATTTTCATGCATACGGTGGATTCCATGTTTGCCGCTTGAGATGTCGCCCTCCGAGCTGAGGTGTTCATCGCCCATGCCCGGTAAGACCTCTTCGCCACTTAAGCCCGAGCCGAGAAGGCTAAGGGCGCGCTGGAGTCGGCCTAGGCCAAGCGGACGGAGGAACTCCTAGCCGTCCAAGAGTCGAGTTGCGAGTGCGAGGCCCAATTCGAGGAGGTGGAACGAAGGGCGGTGGCGGAGCTCGACCGCGCACGAGCTGTCGAGGCAAAGCTAGACAACACCATGGGTAGGCTGAGGACCACCGAGCTTCGGCTTGACGTGGCCGACACCCGAGTGACCGAGGCTGAGCAAAAGGCGGAGGAGGCCGAGGAGCGGGCCGCCGCTACCGAGTTGTCGGCCCGGATGGCGGAGGCCTCAGTGGCAAACGCTGGAGTGAAGGCACATGCTGCGAGGATAAAGGTGGTCAAGGCCAAGGCGACGATGCGGGCCATCGAGGAGAGGGCTACGACGGCTGAGGAGAGAGCCGTGACGATCATGGAGCATTATCGGAGCTCTACCGATTTTGAGGAGGAGATGGAGGATGCCTCTGTTGGCGCCTATCTACAAGGCTTCAAAGTCTGTAAGGTTAAGGTGGCCAAGGTCTTCGGCATCACCGGTCTCGATGACCTCGAATCCTACGATGATGAGGAGCCAGGAGAGCCACTGGCCGTGGAGAGGCCGTCCGACGACGAGCCGGCCCCTGCCGAACCTTGAAGCCCCTATCTGTTCTACTTGGACACTTTGTTTTTGTATTGAAGTTCGACTTGAGTCGGCATTTTGTAGACCTTCTAAAAGTTAATGAAAAGCGAATTTTATTTTCAAATTTGGAGTACTTAGCTTTTTGTTGTGCATCTCTCTTTTGGTACATTTGGTGCCTTGTGTTTGTACGAATCCGCGATGGGGCTATGTTGCCTTGATTGGTGATGTTGGTTCCTCTCCGTGGTTGCATGAGCCGTTAGGAGCCTCTTAGGATTGCCTCGAGGGTTTCTTTGCGCCGACCTGAGGGGTGACCCGAGAGTTGCCTGGGCCGTCGGGAGCCTTTTGGAACTGCTTTGGGGGTTTCATCGCGCCGGCTCGAGGGATAACCCGAGAGCCGCATGGGCCGTCGGGAGCCTTTAGGAACCGCCTCGGGGGTTTCTTCGCGCTGGTCCGATAGGTGACCCGAGAGCCACTTGGGCCGTCGGAAGCCTTTTGGGACCGCCTCGGGAGTTTCTTCGCGCCGATCCAAGGGATGACTCGAGAGCCGCCTAAATCGTCGGGAGCCTTTTGGAACCGCCTCGAGAGTTTCTTCGCGCCGGCCCGAGTAGTGACCCGAGAGCCGCCTAGGCCATCGGAAGCCTTTTGGAACCGTCTTGGAGGTTTCTTCGCACTGGCCTGAGGGGTGACCCGAGAGCCGCCTGGGCCGTGGGGAGCTTGGGACTGCCTCGGGGGTTTTTTCGCATCGGCCCGAGGGGTGGCTCGAGAGCCGCCTAGGCCGTCGGAAGCCTTTTGGAGCCGCCTCGGAGGTTTCTTCGCGTCGGCCCGAGGGATGATCCAAGAGCCACCTAGGCCGTCGGGCGCCTTTTGGAACCGCCTCAGGGGTTTCTTCGCGCTGGCCTAAGGGATGACCCGAGAGCAGCCTAAGCCGTCGGGAGCCTTTTAGAACCGTCTCAGAGGTTTCTTCGCGCCGATCCGAGGGGTGATCCGAGAGCCGCCTAGGCTGTTGGGAGCCTTTTGGAACCGCCTCGGGGGTTTCTTCGCGCCGGCCCGACGGGTGACCCAAGAGCCGCTGGGAGCCTTTTGGAACCGCCTTGGGTGTTTCTTCGTGCCGGCCTAAGGGGTTTTGGAGGATTGACTTTTAGCTTGTGAGTTAGACGAGAAGACAATGTGCTGGAATCTCCTCTTATTTTCATCAGCCAAGTATATATACACTATTGGTAATATCGGCAGAGATTGTTTATGTTCTAAGTGCGGGGAATTGACTTCCCGTCGAGCCCTTCAATCCGGTATTCTCCTTGGTGAAGCGCTTCGATGACCCGATAGGGCTACTCCCAGTTTGGAGATAACTTGCCCCCTTGTTGGCTTGGACACCTCGGCCCGCCTTAGGACCAAGTCTTTAGGACGGAATGTCTTGGGGTGGACTCGGGCATTGTAGTATTTAGTGGCTTGCTGACGGAATGTCGCCATTTTGAGTCATGTTCGGTCACGTGCTTCGTTGATGAAGTCGAGGCTGGCTCTCAACTGAGCAGGATTATCCTCTTCGTTGTATGACTCCACTCTAGGACTTGGAAACCCAATCTCCATAGGGATGACCACCTCCGATCCGAAGATCAGGCAAAAGGGAGTCTCTCCAGTTGGAGTCATCGTAGTCGTGTGATACGCCTAGAGTACGCTTGAGAGCTCCTCCACCCATCTGCACTTGAGCTCATCTAACCGGATTTTGAGCTCCTGGAGGATTGTTCGGTTCATAACCTTGGCCTCTTCATTAGTCTGTGGGTGATCGATAGAGGTGAACCGATGGCAAATACCCAGCTCGGCGCAGAACTCCTTGAAGGGCACGTTGTCAAATTACCGGCCATTATCGGTGATGAGTGTGTGGGGTAGCCCGAAGCAGCAAATGATGGACTTTCAGAAGAAGGACCTTACTTTGCTCTTGGTAATCTTGGCTAATGCCTCGACCTCGACCCATTTGGTGAAGTAGTCGATGGCGACGAGCAGGAACCTCTGTTGGCCCAAGGCTAGGGGGAATGGTCCAAGGATATCCAACTGAGCGAAGCGCCACAGGGCCGAGAGTAGGCTCAATTGGGAAGCCGGCTGTTGTTGGATATGGGCGTGCTGCTGGCAACTGTCGCACTTTCAAACCAACTCAGCAGCATCATCTCGCATGGTAAGCCAATAATACCCCTGGCGAAGAGCCTTGTACGCCAGCAACCTTTTCCCAGATGATTTTCGTATATGCCTTCGTGAATCTCTTGCAAAATGTAGTCAGCATCTGCAGGACCGACGCATTTGAGGCGGGGGTAAGAGAAGGACCTCTTATATAGTTGTCTATACAATAGCATGAATTTAGGAGCTCTCCACTTGAGTAGTCTAGCCTCCAAGCGATTGGTGGAAAGGGTGTCGTCGATGAGGTAGCGAACGTAAGCATCCATCCACGTCAGCTCCTATGCGACTAACAGGGTTTCTTCCAGAGTGTCAATACTTGGTGCTTCCAGGTGTTTGATGTAGGTTCTCCCCAAAGTGTTGTCCAGTGAGGTGGCCAACCGAGACAAGGCATCAGCCCTGGCATTCTCATCCCTAGGGATATAGTTGACATTGAAGTAGAGTAGTAAAAAGGTTTGGGATCAAACCTTATTCAGATATCGGGAGATGATAAGGTCCCTAGCTTCGTACTCTCCAGTGATCTGTCCGGAGATAAGTTGGGAGTCGATGAAGGCCCTAAGACGCTTCACCCCGAGCTCCTGAGCGAGCCTTATCCTGGCTAGGACAGCCTTATATTCAGCTTGGTTGTTTGTAGCCTTGAAGAAGAACCGGAGGGCGTACTCCACCACTGTACCTTCCAGGCTTGCGAGAATGAGACCCACTTTGCTTCCCTGGGAATTCGTGGTGCCATTCACGTGAAGGATCCAGGTCTCCTTTGCCTCCTCGGGCTCAGCGTCTGGGTGCGTCATGGGTGGTTCTTCCATTTGCCCCTCCGTCCAAATGCACTCGATCAGGAAGTCTGCCAAGACTTGGGGCTTCATGGCTGACCTTAGCTGGAACGAGAGGTCGAATTTCCCTAGTTTGATCGCCCACTTGGCTAGGCGATTGAAGGTGTTAGGACGAGATAAAGTTGCCTTGAGGGGTTGGTCCGTGAGCACCATGATCGGGTGAGCTTGAAACTAGGGCCTAAAACGCTGAGCAGACACTATTTGTGTGAAAATAATCTTCTCGATTTTGGAGTATCTGGTCTTCACATCATGAAGCACTTTGCTTGTGTAGTAGATCGGCCTCTGTGCTCCGTCGGCATCGACAAGGACGAGGACAGAGCTTACCATCTCGAAGGATGCGACGAGGTAGAGAAAGAGTTCTTCTCCCTTCCTCGGCTTGTATAGCAACGACGGAGTTGACAGAAATTCCTTTAATCCCTCGAAGGCCTTCTAGCATTCTTTCGTCCATTAGAAGCTATTCACCTTGCGCAGGGCTTTGAAGAAGGATAGATATCTTTTGACCGACTTTGATAGAAAGCGGCTCAGGGCGGCTACCCTCCCGTTGAGCTGCCTCACCTCTTTTTTGCTAGCTGGTGGCTGCATGTCGAGGATAGCTTTGATCTTCTTCGGATTTGTCTCGATCCCTCACTGTGTCACCATGAACCCCAAAAATTTTTCTGCCGTGACTTCGAATGCGCACTTTCGTGGGTTTAGCTTCATCCGGTAGCGACGGAGGTTGTTAAAAATCTCCTCCAAGTCAGCGACATGGTTGGTTATGCAGGTGTTTTTGGTCAATATGTCATCCACATACACCTCCATGTTCCGTCCGATTTGGTCCTTGAAGACCTTATTCATCAGCCTGATAGGTAGCCCCTGCATTTTTCAAACCAAAGGATATTACCTTATAATAATAAATGCCTTTCTCAGTAATGAAGGTGTTTTCCTCATCCTTTGGGTCCATCCTGATCTGGTTGTATCCTAAGAAGGCATCCATAAAGCTGAGGAGCTCTTGGTCGGACGTGGCATCGACCAGCTGGTCTATTTGGGGCAATGGAAAGCTATCCTTTGGGCATGCCTTGTTAAGGTCGGTGAAGTCGATGCAGATCCTTCAGCTTCCATTGGCCTTGCGGACTATAACCATGTTGGCTAGCCAATCCGGGTAATATGCTTCCCGGATGTGGCTGGCTGTCAACAATTTATTGACCTCCTCATCGATAGCCCTCTGCTGCTCTGGGGCGAAGCTCCTCTTCTTCTAACGAACCGATCGGTATCCTGGGTCAATGTTGAGTTTATACGTAATTATCTCTAGGGGTATGCCGGGCATATCCGGTGGAGACCCAGCGAAGATATTCGAGTTGGCCTGCAAGAAAGTGAGAAGTTGATCTTTTGCTTCTGTGGGGAGAAGCCCACCGATTTGCACCGTCTTCGCCGGGTCATCCCCTAGTGGGAAGGCCAGCAAGCGCTTGGCTGGTTCTCCCCTTTTCTCTAACTCCCTAGGATCGAGCGATTCTGGAACAGGCCGAGTTGCCACCTCCTAGGGACTGGGAGCCATGTGATAACACAGTCGTGCTGGGTTTTGGTCCCCGCACATCTCGCCAATTCCATTACTGGTGGGGAATCTGACCAAAAGACGTTTGGTTGAGATGATGGCATCAAGGAGGTTCAAACTAGGCCGTCCAAGTATGGCATTGTAGGCCAAAGGACACGGACGATCAGAAACTTCATGCATACGGTACTCTGGCATGGTGGTATCCCTGCCTTGCCTTGACAGGAAGGGTAACTTCGCCTTTTACCCGCACAGAGTCTCCCGTGAAGTCGACCAAAGGTGTAGCCACGGGTTGGAGGGAGCTGAGAGATAGATTCATTCAAACAAAAGCAGCGTAAGTGAAAATATCAGCCGAGCTGCCACTATCAACCAGAATTCTCTTTACAGGATGCTTAGCAATTGTCATGGATATAACAACACTATCATCATTAGGATTATTTACCCCAGCTAGGTCCCCTTTTGAAAAGGGGACTACAGTTTCTATTCTCCCCTCCCCTCGTAGCCTCTTGGAAGAAGTGCCTGCCCCCAGAAAATCATGTCGACTGTCTTCTCGATCGGGCATTGTCGACGTTGGCCTAGGTAGGTGGGGGCCCCACTGGGCATGGAGCGGCTGGGGGTCCCCTTTGGATGAACTTTCTGAGGTAGTCCCACTGAATAATCTCCTCGATGGCGCACTTCAAGTTACGGTAGTCCTCCGTGTCATGGTCGTAATCCCGATGAAAATGACAGTACAAGCTCTTGTCACGGGGAACTCCTGGCCTTTGGGGAGCAGGGCGTCGGAGGGAGGGCACGATCTCCATGAGGATGTGAGATTTTGGAGCGAGGAGAGGGGTGTAGTTATTTCTTTAGGGGCAAGTCCTTGGCGCCGGTTGTTCGGTCTGCGCAGGGGATCGAGCTTCTTAGGGTGAGATTCGCTCGGCTCCGCGCGATCCAGCTTCTTACCGTATCTCCCCTCAGGCTCCTTCAGAGTGGAGTCAGCCTCGTTGGCACGGATGTACTTTTGCGTCCGACTCAGAATCTCAGAATAGGAGCTGAGGGGCTTCTTATCCAGAGAGTAAGTAAAGCGGAAAAGGCGAAGTCATCGCTTCAAGGCCAGAATGGCCACCGCATCGTCAAGATGGTATACTTCGAGAGCGACCATTTTGATGTGGGCCACAAAGTCTCTAAGGGATTCTCCTTTCTGCCGGACGGAGAACAAGCTGTCAGCGACCCGGAGAATCCTCTGGCAAGCATCGAAGTGCGCTAAGAAACTCCTCCTAAGTTGCCGGAAGGAGTTGATGCTACGTGGTAGTAAACGAGAGTACCAGGCATGCGTCGCCTTTCTGAGGGTGGCCGAAAAAACAATGCAGAGGAGGGCATCAGTCGCCCTCTGGACCTGCATAAGAGCTTTGTAGCTCTCGAGATAATCCAGTGGATCCGTGGTACCATCGTACGGGTCCAGCTGGGGAAGGCGGAATCGGGATGGAACCGACTCTTCCATGATGCGGTGAGTCAGGGGGGATGGCTGTCATAGTCCACCTCCGACTGATTGGTAATTCTTCGACTGAGTTCCTCCAACCTTCGGTGGTATTCATCGAGGCGCCTCTTCGTCTGGTGGTTGATGCGCTCGCCAATGGACTCCTCCCCTGATGACTCAGAAGATGAGTAAGGGGAGGGGCGATGCCGATGGTTGTGTTCCTGCTCGAGCTCCTTCCCATATCGCTGCCTGGGAGAGAGGCTGCACGAATGGTAGATGGGGGATTGCCTTCTCTTGGGGGCCCCCCAGCGGTGGTGTTCGAGCGAAGCATGAGGGCAGCGAGACTCTCTCTAAGAGGACCTCCCGCGAATAGACTGTTGACTGGGTTAAGTGGCTACCTCTTGTGGTGAGGGAAGTCTTAATTGCTATTACGTGGCCACGGAGTGCTGATCTTGTAGCTTGTGAACCATTGCCACCAGTGATTGGACTTGTTGTGTAAGAGCGGTAAGTGGATCAGGCTGGTCAACCTGAGGTGGTGGTAAAGGCAAAGCGGGAAGGTTGGCCTCCTGTTGCTCAGTCTGTTAGGGATGCCCCCCAGCATGACTGATGGATGCTTCCCGGGCGCGTGTCACCGCCATTGTTGCGTGTTAGGGAATAGGAGCTTGTAGCTTGGTGTTTTAAAGTCTTCTGCGTCCGAAGGTTTCTCCCTAGCCCCTACCTAGCGCGCCAATCTGTTGTCACAAAATTACTTCTCAAAAACATCGGTTAGGGTTTGGCACCTGGTTGTCCTTCAAGAGCGGGCTAGGGGATCTCTCAACACCTCTTTCTTGGACTCGAGCCCTACAAAAAAGTCTCCGGGGGCTTGTGGTTCCACCATGGATCCTTCGACGTTCAAGTAAGTGGTATGGGAAACAGTAGTGGATATGTTGAAAAATTAATTAAAGTTTGGAATCCCTCCTTCTCATTGTGAGCGGAGGTTCTTATACCTTGTTGGAGGTACCTCTTACCCTTTTTGGATAGTTATGAATCCCAAGGTGTCACTGTCTAGCATGAGAAGAGCGGTGAGGCCAACAGCAACAGGAGGTGTCTGCCCTGCGGCCTGTCAGGACTGGCAGGCCACCTCTTTGTCTGATATGTGAGTGGCTACGATCAGTTGGTGGGCCAAGTCTTGTCAGGTGCAGCATCATAGATGGTTGATAGGTCAGGTATTGTTAGGCATGCATCGTAAGCGATAGGTGGGCCACGTGGCCGCTGCAGGCAGCAGGTGGGCCACGTGGGACCGCAGGTGGTTGGTAAGCCACGTGGCCATGCCGAGTCCGATGCTGGAGTCGGTACTGGCCGTTCCTGGGGTCGGTGTCAGGACCAACGCTGGAGTCAGTGCCGGGATCGACGCTGGGGTCAGTGTCAAGACAGATGCTAGAGTCGGTGCCAGGACTGATGCTGGAGTCGATGCTGAGTCGCCTCTGGGGTCGGTGCTGAGACCGACGCTGGAGTCGGTGCCGAGCCGCCTCTGGGATCGGTGCCGAGATGGACGCTGGAGTTGGTGCTGGGCCGCCTTTGGGGTCGGTGGCCCACCTTTGGGGTTAGTGCCTAGACCGACACTAGAGTTGGTGCTAAGCTGCCTCTGGGGTCGATGCCAGGACCGACGCTGGAGTCAGTGCTGGGCCGCCTCTGGGGTCAGTGTCGAGACCGACGCTAGAGTTGGTACCGAGACCGATGCTGGAGTCGGTGCTGAGCTGCCTCTGGGGTCGGTGCCGAGACCGACGCTGAAGTCGGTGCCGAGACCGACGTTGGAGTCGATGCCGAGCCGCCTCTAGGATTGGTGCCGAGACCAATGCTAGAGCCGCTGCTGGGCCACCTTTGGGGTCGGTGTTGGGCCGCCTTTGGGGTCAATGTCGAGACCGACGATGGAGTCAATACCGAGCTGCCTCTGGGGTCGGTGTTGGGACCGATTCTGGAGTCGGTGCCGGACCGATTCTGGAGTCGATGCTGGGCCGCCTCTGGGGTCGGTGCCGAGACCGACGCTGGAGTCGGTGCCGGAACCGACGCTGAAGTCGGTGTTGGGCCGCCTCTGGGTGTAACATATCGGCCCCCAATGAATGACTTCAGTCGTCAACCTTTACCTCCGTTGGTCAATTTCGTCCACCAACCCTAACGTGGCTTGATCGGCCACATCACTTGCTGTTCTAGCGATGTCAGACCATACAATAGAGGATGAGAAGGCTAGGAGTCCATGCAACGTTTTCTCTTTTTATGTTACTTCGATGTAAATGATTGGGGATGGGATTCCTACTGTGCTTAAGAAGCTTTGAAGCCTAAATGTACCTTTTTGAGAAGGTGGTAAATTTGTTTCAAGAAGCTTAACTAGGGATAGTTTTTGTAGGAGAAAGTGATGAGGAAACCGTTATGTTGTTCTTTGCTATTATTCTGGCAAATTTTATGGCATTGTCACCAGTATAAGGTTGAGCTGCTGTTATACCAACTTCAGAACTCAAAAACTTTTTGATGGCCTGGAAGATCCTTTGCCTGGCAAGGATAAGTAAGGTTGGGTGTGACAATTTAATTATCATGAAGCATACTGAGAGAACGGGAGAAATCATAGTCTGATGTGATCAGACGCAAATATTTCATGTGGTGGCTGTGAGTTCCTATATATATAAGAACAGCCCACTCCCACCAATCACCTTTTCTTTTCTTTTTTTCAAAAAAAAAAAAACCACATGGCAGTGTGCATACAGAGAAAATGGTAGGACAAGTTCTTAGTGTAGATATTTCCTCCTGAAGCTGCTTCTGGATGCCATAGAGCTTGATATGAAATCTCCTTGTTTTATTCATTAAATTATGATGCTAAAGAATTTCATTATCTTGTTCATTAGATTATGATGTTAAGCTTAGGTAGGGTTTTTGAGCCCCATATGTTTTTGATCGTATATTCATGATGCCATTGGAGTTTGTGTCTGCTGCTTTGCATCTATTAGCTTGTTCTGGCCATGTATTTTGAAGGTTAGAGTTAGATAACATTCTTCTGATTTATTGCTAAAGTTTTTTTTTTTGTGTGCATGTGTGTTGGAGCGGGGAAGAGATTAATTCCAATTAGCCAACCCCCTTAACTTGAAGCATTTGCACATTACTCCCTTAAAAAAAATTGCAATCAACCCCTAGATTTAAGTTGCAATTGTCTCTTCCTGTTTAAATTGAACGTCAAAAGAAACAAAAAAGTGGTTGTAACCATTAAAGATGTCAAGATTTAAAATAAATAATATGATAAAGAGTGACATCATTTGTCCTTTAAAGAAAATGATCTTGATCAAGGGTACAATTATTTTTTTCTTTTTAGGCATGCCAAATAATATCTATAATGGTTATGTGGCAGTCATATGTCCATTTCTCTGTTACTTTTAACCCTAAATTTAAACCACAAGCATTAATTGCACTTGAAATTAAAATTGGGAGTTTAATTATAAATTTCTTTAGTTTAGGAAAAAAATGTACAAATACTCCATGGTTAAGGGGGGTCAAGTGGAATTAAACCTTTTTTTTTGTCCTCAACATTGATAGAAATATACACTTTAATCATGTTATTTTGGTTGAAAATGTGTAAATTTGAAGTTCAAACTACACAGATTTTTAGACAGTTTATATGCACTATGAATTTGTATGAAGTCCAAAACATTGAATTTTGGTATAAGAAAACATTATATTTGGTCTTTTTCTTTTATACGTAAGGGATTTAAATTTTTATTATGTCAGATGCATGGGCTATTTCCGATAGCTTCGTCTATTTAGGAGATTTGACATTTTATTTGTGCTGCAGCTGAGGAGTGTCATTGATCCAAAATGGCACTTCAAAAGGGAGAGAAGTCCAAGGCCCTCCTGAAGTATTTCCTGGCAAGTTGGCTTGCTTTTTACTACAGCGGTCAAAAAGTATTTTTGATCCCAATTTGGTCTCATTTCAAATGATTGTTATGTCTGGTGAAAATCTTTTTAGGCGGGTACTGTGATTGAACCTGCGTCTGAGTTCTTCTCAGACAGGCTGACAAAGAAAGAGAGGAAGACAACTTTGGCTGATGAGATGCTATCTGATCATGACTTTAAGGCTTACAGGTAAGACAAGTTGATCTCTGTCATCTTCTGATAAACTTAGATTGCAATCTAGAATTCCAAGTGGAAGTTCTCCTGCAGAATTCAATACTGAACTTTGGTCTCAAAGGCTTTGTTATTGTACATCCATGCCATTTTATATTTTGGAGCTGGATATCATGTCCAAAGCAGCCTGTTTTATCAGACAGGTGAATTGTGTTATACTCATACAACTGGAGTGTGCAGTGATGAATCCTGTCATGTCTACTGAATCCCTAATTCCAGATGCAATTTTAATATCATACATAACTGAAACTCTTATATTATATTATATTTACTTTGGTAACTTCATCCTGCTTTTTATTTTAACAGTGGCTTACTAGGTCACTAAAACTTAGTATCTCTACAAGGCAGTAGTTTGGGGGAATTTTTTTTATGGTTATTATTCTTTTGTTGATATGAATGTGTTTCATGTCTCATAGGTCCGAGAAATTGAGGAGAAACATCATCCTGGTGGTGTTGATAAGTGGAAGATTAAAGGCCGACAGACATGGTAACGGGCCAAACAAAGAAGGGAACAAGCTGGTCATTGAACTGATTGTTGGAATTCAAGAGAAGAGACTGATCTAAGATGGAGAAGCTTCCCTTTCTTCTTCTTCTTCTTCTTCTTCTTCTTCTTCTTCTTCTTTTCTGTTTCTTTTTACTACCCTTTTAATTTTTTTGGAAGCAACAATGTCACGGCAGAGAGTAGAGGATCTATGTTAAGGTTTGTTTTCTGGAGGAGCCATTGTATACTTCAATTATACAGTCCTCTGTGATGTGGCATCAAATTGACAGTAATGAAGCGTGTAAAATCTATGATGATTATTCGGGTTAGAGAGGACTACTGGCAACACATGCAACGTAACCGTTTCAGAGGTAACACATGCAACTTTGTTGTCAGTGATCACCTTGCCCAAATCCATGGCTTCCATTTCATTCTGACATAGGGAAAAAAGAAACAACTTTCCATCCCTTCAATATTGTTTCTTATGTTTCTTGTTTTTGGTTTCAGGTTCAAAATCTTATTGATAGTTCTCTTTCACAGCTATATATGAATCAAAGAGCAAAAGCAGTGGGCACACTCTCTCTCTAGGCAAAAGTAGAGACTCGTTGCGCAGAACTTCGTAATTACATGCCAAATCATCTTGGTGCTTTAGGGATTTATTTTGTGAATTGTAAAGAAAAGAAAGATGGCTAAACCTAAACTAGGACAGGTTAGATGCTTCTTTTGTTCATATATTTATTTATCTGTGGTCCATATGGTTTACAGGGTTCACAAAGAGAGTGAATGTAGGGTTTGTTCGAACTTTCCTTTAAACAGATGAAGTTGCTTCACATGAGTTTTCCAGGCCTTTTGTTTTCTGATTGTTGTTAATCGAATATTGGAAATGTAGTATATAGTGGCAATGACTATGATGTCGTATGGCCACTGTCCATGAAAAAATACGAGATTGAGAATTTTTCTAGGCATATCATGTTAGACTGATGCTACAGAACCAAAGTTTGGTACTCAACAAGCTTCTGGTGAAACAGCTTGTGGATAAAGTATGTCCATCTGTGTTGCTTCTATGCCTCCTTCCAACGGCTCCAATTCTTCCACATGTATGGCTCTTTCCTCTCTCTATTGTTTTGGATCTTTTCACCAAACTTGATTTTTTTTGTTGTTCATTATTATTATTATTGTTATTATTATTATTGAAATCATACCTTCACTGTTATACTTGGCCTTACATGAATGGAATGTGGTTCTTTCATATATAATTTGCCAGTTTCTTCAAAACAAACTCTTCTAACTTATTACAATTTTGTCACTTTGCTATGTTGTGAGGCATGCTTTGTGTACTGAGTTTACATTCAGTTTGAACATCAATGTGGTGATAATCATGAGATCCTCAAAAACTGACATGTTAGATTAGGGGTATAATCGAGCCAAGTCAAGTTGATAAAGTGCTAAGCTCGAACTCGGTCGAGTTTCTTATTTAAAGCTTGATCTTGAGCTCGATGAAATACTCGATATACTTGAGCCCAATTCAACTTGAATTTATATATAAAATTTTTAAAAATGATTTTTAAATTAACATAAAATATGTTTTTAACTAAAAATTCAAAGGAGTTTAAAATTTACAAATACGGACAAAAATGTAGAGTTTTTAGTTTTATATAGTTAGGATAATATTATAAATATGTATATTATAAGGGTAAAATAGTAAAATTATGTAAGCTCGATTAAGCTCGATTAAGCTCTTAAAATTTTTGAGCTAAATATTTTAATACTTAAACTCGACTTGATAATATACTTGAGTAGGTCAAGCTCGACTCAATAAGTAGCAAATCGGTTTCTAAGTATTTTTCGAGTTCATTTCGAGCTACTCTTGAGCTGTCTCGACTCAATTGCACCCCTATGTTAGATGATACACCATAGTAATACATTATAGTGATTATTGTCTAGCTATTTGAAATCTGACCAAACTTTTAATATTACTCTTTTAATATTAAGATAATGAATCAAAAATTTTGTGATGATTTTTCTTTTCAGAGGGGGGAAGGGGGTGGGGAGATAAGGGTATAACGTGTTGTAAGTTATAGCTTTCTGAACATATAATCTTCATAGCAAGAAAAGTAAATGACCTTCGCTTATAGCATTGAAGGCCAAAATTGAGAAGCTTCAGTTGCAAAGAGAGTGGAGCACCATACTTACAAGGCTTCGATGCTTGCTCTCCTGCATTGTGAAATAACCAAACTAGCTAAAAGCAACCTGAACCAAACCTAACCCGTCTAATTTGACTCACATGCTCCACACTCCATGATAGTGTAGCTTAAGCGGAATGAAGGCCAATATTCTGATGGATCAAGTTGGGTTGAGTGGGTCCTAGCTGTCCATAGGATATGATTTTAGTTTTAAATTAAAATGATCCTCTTTTATCCGGTCTTGGGTCAGAACTCATGTTTTGTACATATTTTTCTTCCCTTTTATATCATGTTTGTCCATCTCTCTTCTCCCCTTCACTTCTCTCCTTACATCTTCCCACTCCACTTCACTCTTCTACACCCTTCTCTTTAATTCCTTTTCTCCTCTCCATGGCCGGGTCTGTCTCTATCCAACTCATCAGCAGTTTTCAGGGAAGCAAGGCAGCCTGGCTGTGGGACGGTCGTGCTTGGATAAGCTAGTGGGGCCTTGGGGGAGGAGATTGGCCTGACCCATGCACCTATTGGCTTGTTCTGTTACCACCCCCGTGGTGCCCACTTCCTTTTCCTTGATCTTGTGTGTCATTCTATGACTGCTCCTCTGTTTTGTTTATTACCTGTGAATTACTTTTTTAAAACAAGGAAATGACACAATGTGGACTTCATTATAATCTGTGCCTTGCTATCTTAAAAAATTTGCCAGCCAATCTGCCAAGGTATTACTCTCCCTGTAGACATGTTGCACCATACACCATTGAAATGATGGTAAAAGATGTCAGATATCCTGCACAAGAGGCCCAATCATCCAAGTGCTTTGCTTACCCTTCTGCAACATGTTGACAAGAGTAAGATGATCACTCTGAAGGATTTGAGTGAGACAACCTAAAGTTGGCAGCATTGTGCAAAGCTTTCCGCACTGCCCATGGTTCTGCAAACAATGGCCAAGTGCAGTATTGTCGCCCCTTCATGAACAACAGAAGTCGCCATTAGTCTGAAAACAAAACCTGCTTCAGCATCCTGTCAGCTTTGATGAGAGCCATCGGTACTCACCTTAATCCAATGAGAAAGAGGTGGTGGGAGGTAGCTCCCATGAAATAAACTTAGAAGTCAACCGATAACGAGACAATGTTACTCTGCTTACAATGAGAACAAAAAATAATAGCTCTATGCTCTACAGTCCCAGTTGATCAGTGAAAACATTTTCATTTGTCTTATTTCAGATTTGCCATTAGTACAATGGAAACTAATGTTGATTGTTATGCGTAGAACCATGAGGGTATTGAGGATGCATTTCTACCAGAATATGGAAGTGTGTAAACCAGTTGGCAAATGAACATAATATCAAATATCATTTGATGGAATCACTGCCATGTGTTAAAACTTGTGTCTCTTTAATCAGTCACATGCCTTGCTTGTGCCAGACGCTACCATGTTTGAAATGAACCTTGGTCCTTGGGGGGTTCTGCTATTGCAACTGTGCGCTGCATCATTTGGATAGTGTTGATTGTCATGAGTAGGTGTACAAGTAGATGCTTAATTTCATTATCTCAATATATTAGCATGCATATATGAACAAAAATTTTATCTGCTATTGCTTGTCTCAGTGCATCAAACATCATCATGCTATTTATCAGAACATGCATCTACCTCTTCAAGGCCAGAGTGCATGCTTAGCTGGAGCCTAAATGACAGGCCCATAGGACAAGGCATTCAGCTTGGTAGCCATCTCCTATTCTTCCATCCCTGCAATCAAGATCTTCCCCCCTGTCCATAGAAAGGATCCCGGCAGGCTCCATCCCGACACTCCGTATCATATCATCCTCTTTTCCTATCATATCATCCTCTTCTCCTTTCAAAGCAAAGGCCACGCCATAGTCCATCCTGTTGTTCCCATGCTGGAGAATATCCAACGGTCCAATGCCCATATGCTGGAGACAATCACCTTCTTGTCCCTCATTGGTCTTTTGATTTTCCATCCTGTGAAAATATTGCACCTTAGGTACATAGCAAATTATTCCATGAGAATGGAGTTTCTATATAAAGAAATGAACCCTAGAAGTCAGATAAAGATGCATAGTTTAAGATTTTATATTTTCTGGATATATACATTAATTTTGTTGCCTTATTGAATGGGGAATGGAATATTGAGTTTATTAAGTTTTATAATGTTGGATCCATGAATTTCCTATTTCACTATTTTTATCAACTTTTCTCTTTTTTTCAATTTTAATTTAAATTATGATTACAGCTACTTATCAAAGCTTATGGCATCAGTTCATGGTAGGACTACAGATCTATAAATCATATTTTAGAATTGAAATATTAGAAATACAAGTGGAAGAAACCCGTCAAGAATATGGTGATGACATATGTAACCATCCATACAAAGATCTAATAAAGCATGACTCAACCTATTTGGTGCTAGAATCAATTGTGAAAATTGATAATTTGCATGAGGGGTCATCAGCATGCAGTTCTCGTTGCTCTATTCATTGGTGAGTCGTAATTTTCAGTATGCAAAGTAGGATAGGGACTGCGGGACAAGGGAGGACTATATAGGATGTAGGAGGGGACCCAAAGGTGGTGGATGTGGTATATATCCAGTTGATGAGGTGGTGCTTCAAGTGAAAATCCTGAACATATCAAGATCTGCCAGCTACTCAGTTGTTATCTTATACTGGATCATATCCTCATGTAACAAGTTATCACCCATGCAATGCATGCCCTTTGAGTCTTCGTGCTTGAGTGGATATCATCCTCCCTAGCCACAATCTATGAATCGGACATTGCTCATTCCTTTTTCAGATTTCTACTACTATACCTGACAAAGCAAGAATGTTACTACAGTTAAACAATAAAAATAGGTTTCACCAGAATCTTAGATGGGTACTTATACCAAAGCTTGAGCCAAGGTCCTAAGACCCAACTACAAACATGACTTAGATGTATACGAGGGACATTGATGCTTGGAATTCAATAGATGGATGTATGTTGTATTTTCAATTTTTGAATATAAATATTTTACATTTTTCATGTTATACTTAGTTAATTTAATAGGTATTGCATATGCACACCATTCTTTATACATGTAACATAAAAAAATTAAAGCATATTACATTTAAACATCAAAAGCAAACTCAAAGAACTCCTTTTTTTTTTTTTTCTCAAGCACATTGGTATGGTTTGGTTCACTATGTCAATGGTCCCCTACCGTGTAACACAGTCTGGTATAGGTCTCCTACCGGTATGCAGTCCCCTACTGGTATGCAGTCCAGTACTGGTAACACAAACACCTCAAACCTGCTAGCATTTTAGAATGACATCTTACCATTACTTTAACAATGAAAACTTTATTGATAGCAAAATGACCAAAGAATTCTAATGAAAGAAGACCGGAAAATGCTGTCATCAGCATGTTCGTAAATGGCTACCTCCTTGAGTCATTGCTAAAGCATGAAAAAAAATAAGCCCATAAATTTCAGGTTAAAATAAAAACATAAATTAGAATACATTTGAGTGAATTAACCAACAGCATAAACCTTGTAGAGAATTCCTTATGTAGATTGAGTTTGTACCTGACAGAAGAAGAGTGGTCAAACATATTAAATATATTAATGCAGTACAACATCCCCATCACCAGAGTCACTGCACTTGTCATCCAGTAGGAAACTTCTTCCTTCATATAGTTTGGTGCAAAAGTCGGGAGATTAGTATGGCTATGGTATTGAGGCACATGATCACCATTAGAAATGATATTGCAGAAAAAGAATCACATAAAGTATTGATTAATCTTTCTGCCAATCTGCAGTTGGCAAATACAGTATCAAATGATAAATGACTAAATCATATTTAATAAGAATTTAAAATTTTTGGAGTGGGACAAAGAGGAAATCCATTGTGGATGGCAGGTTGTGAACATAACCTCTCTCTGGCAGCTGCACAAAAGTATGTTGAGTCCGCAAACTCCAGCTTAATGTCATACAAGAACCATGAGATTGTTTCCGAACAATGCCTTTTGGTGCCAGGGCTACATTTTAAAGTATGGCAGACCTGTAGCTGCCTCATGCATCTTCTGTTAGCAAGATGCATCCTCTGATTCAGAAGCCCAAATCCAATCATTGGCTTTGGAATACGGATAACGGATTCATTGCCAGCTAGTAAACATTTCGACTTGCCATTTGTCTCCTCTGCGCAGACCTCCTTATCTCTCTCTTCAGTAGAACCTGAAATAGGAAATTCTCCTAAGCAACAATCGGGTTCTTCTGCCATCTGTGCAGCATGTATGGAACCTGCTACCTCCAAAAGAGAGGGATTTGGACCACATCTATCCATGGCTGAAGATGCCTCATTTGTGGGGAAACATATCACCACTCAAATCAACACTTTCCCATCTTCCTCAGACACATCTTCTGTGAATTCCTCACCTTCAAAGTCCTCCCTGTTGGAAAGGTCTTCATCTGTATCGTCTTTATGACTTGTTAGAGAACAATCATACGGGAAATTTTCATGGTCTGAAATCATAGTTAACAAACATGAAAAGTCAGTCTCAATAACTAGGTTAACATATGACATGAGATTAGCTTAGCAAAGAAATATCAGTGATTACCTGGGATGAATTTGATCGGTGGCATGGAATGGCTGAAAACAGGCATCAGAAACCTAAGATACCTGCAAATATTTAGAATTACTGATTTGATATTGACAAAGTGCCAAGCATAGATTCCATAACCCGTAGATCAGTAAATAAAGGAAATACCATTTGCTGCACTAATGATAACATTTGTGTCAGCATTGTTATCATGATTTAAACTTTCTACTACATTTTCAATCAGATTCCGTGGTTGTTCGCTTGAGGCAATAGTCAATTGTGGTATCTCAAAAGATCTTGCTTGCAAAATATGCTCTACTTGTTCCAAAAGCAACTCCGATTGGCTTTCAATAAATGTAAATGCTTCCACTGTCTTTGCAGCCCTTGCTGCAAGTGCACTGAAAATGCAGCACAAATAACCATAACGATGTGATATGAGTGACTTCGAACCGTCAGCAGAAGGATGCTCTTGATGATGGCCTCTCATGACTCCAAGCTTAGCATCTTTTCTCCACCGTTTCAGGATGTATTGCGGTGGAAGTTCTTTGATATTCCTATAATCAAGTACTTTAAACACATGACGGCATTGGATTCCAGCAAATTCAAATTTTTTACAACTACAAAAAGCTGAACTGTCCAAAGAGTCATATCTAACCTGATGCTCGATAGATTTTTCATCAGCAATCACCTTATAATCCGATATTGTCCCAACATCACCACAGTGGTACACCATGCAGTCCATGTACATCTCAAACTCATTTTGAAACATTTTAAAAACTGCAGGAGTATACACATTTGCAGCTTGCTTCAACATACGCAAAGAAGGTGCCTTGGCGGTATTTTGACTAGCATGTGCATCAGCTTGTAACTCTAGGTACCTTCTCTCATTCAGTAGGGTATCATAATGCTCGAAAAAGGGCAAAAGATCATGTTGAGGGCTCAAATGTTTCTTGAGCAGACTAACCAGGCTCTCTTTTCGTAGGGTGTTTATGATGTCTGCACAAAATGCTTGCTTTCCATAAGGCAAAGCCCAGGTAAGCTTATCTTCATATAGCTTGGCCAACCATTCATTATCATTGAGATCATACTTATCTACCATTGCTCTCCATGCATGTACGAATTCCTCTTCCTCATCATAATCGAAAAGACACCGACCAAATTCATGCGCAAAGGTTTTCGAACCTTCAAACACTTGGTTTAGCTGCTTCCCCGCATTTTGGTAAACATGCCACACGCATACACGATGAGTGGTGCCCGGCCGCCAAGCTGCGACCAATGCATCACTTATTTCCTCGCATTTATCCGTTAGAATTGTCTTCGGTTGCTTCCCACCCATGGCATTCTTGAAGGTATCCAACAACCACCGGAAAGACTCTACGCTTTCATCATAAAGCAATGCGGAACCGAAGACAATCATCTGCTTGTGATTATTTACGCCGGCAAACATCGCAAATGGCCTACCATAATCGTTTGCTCTATAGGTTGTGTCGAGGCATACCACATCGCCAAAGTACCGAAAGTCCATCATGGACTTCGCATCGGCCCAAAAGAAGCCCGCCACGCTACCATCCCCATCAACCCGTACGGCATAAAGCAAGGGCGGATTCTCAACCTGCATCCTTTGAAGGCATTCCAGCACAGCGCCTGCGTCGCCCACCTGCGTCGCCTTCGTGCGCTTCAACCGCTGATCAGCACTAGAAGCCGGCGGCAACCCGAGTCATCCGCAATTCTTGCCTTGACCTTGGCCCGGTGCGACCTGAGCGTGCGAGCGGTCGACGGGTTCGCAAGGGGGTGGTTGTGCTGCGGCACGAATTCAGTCACGCGATATCTGCCGCTGGGGGTGATCTTGATGGTCATACAAGCGGGGCAACCGGTCCTGGTCGCCGGGCGGGGATTCTTGGGCTCGAAGCCCTTCTTCTTCTGGCGGAAGCCCTGGTTGGAGCACACGAAGGTCCTGGCGGCGAGGACGTCCTTGGAGGTCGTCCACATTTTCGACTTGCGGACGCTGAAGCCGACGCACGCCGCGTACTTATTGTAGAACGCGTAGGCGGCGTCTTCGCTGTCGAACTGCATGTCGAGATGCGGAATCCATCCCGCGGTGGCGCTCTCTTCGGCTCTCATTGTCCTCCTAATCTGGATCTCGAGACATACATATCGATTTCGAAGAGTGATGGTCAATAAATTTAAAAAGGCGTAAAGCTCAAATCATACGAGAAATTGGCCCGAATTAATTAGATAAGGTGGTGAGAAATCATAGGGCGAATTTTGGGTTCGAGTTTCCGTTTAGGGTGGAAATGAGTACCTGATCAACCGAGAATCGTGGGCAAGGAAACACCGCCTCTCTGAAATCGACAAGCAAGCAATCGAGAGGAAGTTGGGAGAAGGGAAGAAGAAGAAAGGCTAGGGTTTGGCGGATGGATGGATGGATGGATGGGGGGCCAAGGCGCTTCCGTGCGGAGAGCGTCTCAGCCTGGTGGGTGGGCGTATTGGCCTCGGATTCAGAGCTTGGCGGGCCCCGGTTCTCTCCATTTCTTATAGCGTCGGGCGTGGCAAGAGGGCATGGCTTTTTTGTTAGACCCTTTATATATATATATATATATTGGGCAGGTAATGGATCGAGATGAACCTTCGGAAAAAAAAAAATAAAGATTAAAAAAAAAAAGATTTGCACCACTATTCTCCGTCTTCCTTGCTTTCACTGAATAATCAAACACCAAGATGATGCTTATATCTCCAATAGTATTTGTGAATAACAAACTATTTTATTATCATCTTCTTCTTAAATATTACGGTTAGATTTAGATAGATGGCTATTTATTTCTATTACGCAACAAATAAAGATGATGAAGGGATTTAATAATTGAAGATATTTGGGTTAAGTGATTATTGTGGGGAGTTGCGAAGGATATCTCATCAAATTAGGGCAAGTGTAGGTAAGAAGTTGGAATCATATTTCATAAAATTTTGGCGCATGTATGGCCTTTTCTTCATTTTTGTGTTTTTCAAAGATAAATATGGGTGATCATGTGTATAAATTAGGGCTAGTTTTAGCAAATAATTGGCTACTTGAGCCATTTAAAAAATAAAAAAATAATGAGTTGTATAACTGCTTTTCAATCATTCCTTATTCTCAAATCTCAATGAAGGTAATTTTTGAATCTAAACTATCAAGATAATCTACCAAGTCAATAAATTGACGCATCTACTTTTCAAACCCATAGTCCAGGTAGTCCATTATTTACAAAGTTAAGTGCATGCATGGTCACTTAAACTTTTAAGCTATTCAGTTATCTAATACATGGACTTTTTTGTTAATATTAAAAAAACAAAAGGGCCGCCCTTGGTTTCTAAAATATGTGCATATATAATATAAGGTAGATTTCAACTTATGTGTCCATATACTTGCCATGTTAATATGATTAAACTAAAAAAATAAAATTGATAATATTGAAATATATCAAGTTTTGAAATTGGATACTTTCTTTCTGCTCTCTCTCTCTCACACATAAAAAGTGAGAGATGGTTTTTGCTCTTCATATCTAAATTTCACAAATTCAAAACCAATAACCAGATACTCTTATTAAAGATCTCAATTATTAATTATTATTTATATAACTAAAAATACCTAAAAAAAAATTATATATTTTTATAATCTCTAACATACAAATCAAATAGATAAAAATAAATAATTTTATTGCACTAATAAACTAAAATACATGATAAAACATTTATATTAAAATTTGCATTATTTATAATGGCCTATACGTGACAATAACATGTACAATTAAAAATTAATAAAATTAATGTTAGGATTATAGGAAAATATAGCCTTATATTATTTGAATCATATCAATTTTTTACCTATTTAATGGATGGATAGAGGCTACCCAAATATAAAAATTAAAATTTCTAATTTTATTAATGGTATATATAATGATCAATAGAATGAATTTTCAATTTGGATACTTGATTATTAATTTTTAACTTGAGAAGAGTAAATATTTTCTCCTTTTAAAAAGAGCATAGTCTATATATATACACATGGGTACATACATGCATAACATAAGCATATACATATACATGCATATACATTACATTCGTGAACATATCTATAGAGAAAGAATTGTTTAATAATCCTTCTACTTTCAAAATCAATAAAAAGTCATACAATTCAATCCAAATTATTAAATATGATCTAAATTATTAAAAAAATAAAAATCAAAATTCATATATTCCGATGCTCTACTTATTCATCAAATAGGTGTTAAGATAGATGGTTTTAATGACATAGCATTATGTTTTATCCTTTTCTCATCATAAAAATCAAGTGAATTTAAACTTAACTATTTTTAAGAAATGCATGAGTTTGTATTTTGATTTCTAAAATGGAATTTTAATTTATGTACACTACCATGTATTTTACAATCATGTGATTGATATTATTTTTAATATATTGATGCATAAACTAACGGCCACCAAAATATCTCCACATTGGTTGCTAGATATGTTTTCATGGTGCAGTTTATGCTCAATGATTTGGATTTTAAATTTGGATGTTTTTTTATTAATTTTGAAGACGACCGTCACTACTACTTTTAGTATATAGTTTCGATTCAATATAGTCAAATAATCCTTCAAAGTTTAGTCTTTTATTTGCTCACCCTTTTATATTAGCTCAAACAATGCTTCAAGAGTTTCAATTTGTAAATGGAAGATAAAAGATCGTTTGCAATTCAAACAACTAAGGTAACTTATTTTTTTCCCATTACTTTGCTCTTTAAATGATTTTAACATACATCCTCATAATCTTCATGTACCATAAACCTTATTCAGTCAGTGATTTTGCAAACCCTTTCATCACATTGCTTTTTAAAAAAAAAAAATAAAAAATCTCAAAAAGTAGAATTTGAATACAAACCAGAGAAGATCCTACCCGGACAAAAACCAGGGGTGGGCACTGACGCAGGGAAACTACTTGGTTTGATATGTGCCAAAAATATTTATCAGAAAGGCCAAAGTTATACAATCCCTGGAGAAGGAAAGCTTGGGGACATGAAAAAGAAAAACAGAAAAATGTCAAGATACATTGTTTTCCTGAAATCTGATACACATGCATACAAGTCAAACAAAAAATGACTCTTGCCACACTTTAATGATTCTTACTGTTCACAGCTAGTACATAAAGAAAATTACCTTAACGATTACCCCGAATGCCCACCATATGGAAACTAAAGCTCAAACATCTGAATGCCATGACTCAATATGGGGTCAGTCGGACGGCCAAATTTGAAACCTTGGATTCTGGGGCTTCGAAACGATAGCATTTACAGCTACCCTATTTGAACTCAGCCAAAAATTGTGTTCTGCAGGTTGGGGCTTTCAGTGCTACGTAAAATCACATCATATTCAATTGCATGATAGTGAATAATAATGGCACCACCTGTAGGAGCTCAGTCTGACTACCAAAATATTGGCCAGACTCCAAAAGAGGTTGCTAGCGACCTCAAAATACTCCATGAGATCTCTGCAGGAAAAGAATCTGTCGTTGGTACCGCCTATAAAAAGCTGAGGATTTCCAGCCAACAATCACTGCAAAAAAACATGTGACTACTCTCCACGGGAAGATCAATGCATCTGAGATTACAATTTGATGGAGCTGACAATTTAATGGAATGCGAGAACTTTTAACACCGGTGGAGCGGTGCAGGATAAACATCCAGTGGCTGGTAACGCAAACGAGCATTAACAGGCAATGGTCCCTCCTAAGCAACAGATCAAAAAATAAATCATCACGTAAAACTTATTTGACAAAAATGCAACATATGATAAAAAGCGAGAAAACAATGCAAACTCAACACATTCATGGAATAAATGGAATAAATAGATAGACAGTATAAGAACACACCATCAGCTGCGCGAATCTCAAACAAGGAAAACTAACAATTTACAAATGTAAATCAGGAATAGAATGCTCAGTAGAATACCTCATCCAGGTTTATTTGGAATGGTTCTGCTAGATCTTGAAGCATCACAGGGAACATTTGCTTCATTTTTTCCTCCACTTCCTGAATAGATAAAATGCAACACATTCTGAATAGATAAAAATGCTTCATTTTTTCCTCCACTTCCATAAACTCAACACATTTATGGTTTGACCATAAAGAGGGGTCTTATATTTTGTAAATGAAAAGTCAAAACTACTATTACCACATTACAGTTACAACTCCCTTAAAATTTGTGCTCTACGGCAAGCTGTTGATTTGATAAAAAATATTGAATAGTAGTAGTAAAAATATCTGTTCCCTATCCTGAAAATTGTAAGTTCTACAAAGGTAATCAAAGAGCTATATGAACTTCCTGAGCATGTGAAATGTGCCATATCGATTGGGAGGTATAAACCAAGTGAATATTTTCACCGATGATGGAAAAAATTCAAATCTTAACTAACAAACAAAATATGTTTATCAGTACTGATATCATGTTATCATGCTCGCTTCAAGCTTGCCAAATGGTCAAGCCATGCTGAACATCCAAAATCAAGCCCTACAAGTCAACTGATACCCACCAAAAGAGAGACGGCAAATATTATAGGGCTGCTCAATTTAAAGATCACAGACACAAAAAAGGCATACATGCAGTTCATTAATCCTATGCCCCTTTTATTAGATATCTTCTATCACTTGCAAGGAAGCCTAGAGTAATTGGTATGGAGCTGGTTTCCGCCCACCCGCACGCATATAGTCAAGGTCTAACATATGGGTGCATGCACATCTTTTATTTATAAACTATAAAAAAATTTTCTTTCTTGTCAAAATTTAACATAATGATGATTGATTACAAGATTTGCTATATCAACTCATACTGAATCTATACTGATCGTACCATATCATACCGGTAAGGTACCAATGTGGCACTGAAGCTCATTCAGTATAAACTGAACCAGTCCGAACGGATTAGAACTGCACTTATCGACCCATACCATCCAATTTCAAGTGATATTATGGTTAAGGGTAAGAAAAATACTAGCATCCTATCTCGATATGAGGTGTATACAATACTATACCAACTTATGCTATACCAAACAAGTAATGCATCTGTACAATTCTTGATATCAGTTTGTAGAACTTGACTGATTTGTTCAACAAGTCACTTTTGACTTCAAACAATTTCAATGATTGTTCCTTGCTCAACATCAATATTGAAAGGTGCCTGATGATAAAGTGGCCATACTTTATACTTAGAATTAAAGTATCGATGTCAAGGTGCCATGATGAAAAAATAATAGCAAAATAGGCTGTTCATCTTTTTTAACTCACAAGCAAACATCAGAGAAAGATATATTCATCTTTACAATGTTAGCAATCAAAATACTTATATTCGCATCTCACCTCTAACATAGCTTAGGAAAATAATATGTCAAAAAACACCCAAAAACACCCAAACCCCACTTCTAACAACATCACAGTTTATTAGACTTGGAAGTGCTTCATCTCTAGGCCCATTTTTAAGATTTGTAATTGAAGGATCTCATCAGCATTTAAAGCATCCAACGCATCCAAATCATCTGTCCACTGATTCCTTAGGCTGGACCCCAAATTCCATATTTGACACTACCCTTCTCAACTTCTAGCCTATGCTTGCACACCAGGGTCTAGACCAAGTGCACCTCACCTTTGAGATGTCATCCAATCATGCTCAATATCTGGATCTAGAAAAGACCTTCACAACATCACTCTTGATCTCAAGGCTAAAAAAGGCCAGCAGAAATGAAGTTTTTGATGCAACTTGCAAGATGAATTAACTTAGGATTTGTCTTTTGAAAGAATGTTATCATAGGAATGTAGCATGCTACCTCTATTTTGAAAGAAAGTTGTCTGGAACTTTTCCTTATGTTTTGTGAAGCTTTCTGATATGTCAAGCATGAAAAATCATATCTTCACAAAATCTGAGCATTCACCTGTCTTCTGAAATAAAGTTCTCTGATACCTGTGAGGCCTTGTGTCTATAAAAACAGTCATATAATTTCTTTTATGACAATTAAAAATCTTGTCCACAAATTTTTTTGAGATTTTACGTATGTTGTACAATTTTCATGCCTAGATTGGCCGTTCCTAGATAATGAATAAACAGATGTTTGATGAGCAACAAAAGCAAAGCTTAACAAATCAAAAGGAACAACAAAAATCTTACTAAATAAATGAAAGGGATGAACAAGATGCTTAAAAAAACATTTACTCTTAAATGATTATAGATGCTAACCCAGGACTGCATGCTTGCCTAATCACAAGACTCAAATCAGAAAACCAAGGAAACCACTAAATTTCAAAATTATAAAGCAAGTTTAACATCACATACCAGTCCAGTTATCCTTGACTTTTCTAAAAGTTCTCTAGCAATCATGTCCAAGATGTGCCTATTCTGCAGTAAACCATTCATGGCAAGTTCTTCTGTCTCATCAATATACTGTCAAGAAAATACAAAATAATTGTGAGAATGCCATTCAAAATTTCCAAGATTAATTAGGCACGGAAACAGACATAGCGCAGAATACAAAGCATTATGTAGGGTTACAATAGCCAGTGTTACAAAAGCCAGCGTAGATAACCCTCAGTTGCTAAAATACAAATCGTGGCTTGGATATTTTGAGCCAGTATAATGATGACCATGTTCCTAATCAGAAGTTTTCAATACCATGGAATCAGGCCATCTCAGATTTCCTGTGACACAGGATGCCTCACATACTAACACTGGGAAGGTGGATGTCCTGTCCCATCCTGGTCCACTATTTGACTCATACCATTCTGATGTCTATGACAATAGGATGCCCCACTGTTCCGCTGATATCTAAAACCTTGTTCCTAGTCCTTCAAGTACTTGTATTGGGAGAAGGTGGAATCATTTCTGCAATTTGTATAAGACTGTCTTAAGTGATCGAACACCTGATCTGGTAACAGAGGACCAACAATGAGCAAATTAACAACAAAAGATTTTGAGGTACAAAACAAAGTGATAGTTTATCAGGTACACTTTACTTTGAGGCTGACTCTATGCAAAACCTGAAAAACCAATAAGCCAAATGACAATGATGTGAGGTTTGGATTCCAGGTGTCCATCTAAACTCAAGGCCAATTTTTCTTACCAGGTTCATGTCAGGTTTGAATCTTATTACATCAGTAATCAGTTATTGTAGATACCACAATAGTTTAGATATTTTCCCCGAAAATTTCTAAGCTTCAGCTTGAACATTACTTTCAATACATTGAAAACCTTATACTGCATTAGCAATTGAAGTCACAACATGATCGCTCACATTTGTAACAATTTGTACTTAGGAATTTTTAACTAGTTCCAGATAACTGGACTTTGATGACCATGTTCCTTTGTAAAATATATCTTCTGTGAGTCCAGAAGTTTCCATTTATAAACAATTAATACATATTAAAACCTAACAAGCACAAGCTAATGTGTAATGACACTGCTTTTTAAGTATTTGTATGTGTGTATATTTATGTATGCATGTAAACATCATGGTTTCCTATATTGGACTGTACCCATCTGGTGCAAGGAGTACCATACCATGCCAGAAGGATACCAAAACTCAATATGCATCAATGTACTATGTGACAATTTCGAGGTAGATATGTATGAGCCTTGAAATTGTAAACCATGGTACGCATATGCATATATATTCATTATAGACATTGCAACTATAGTGAAAATCGGCCAAAGCCAACACAAGGCCCCTAGCATAGGCCTAGGGGTTGCTAACCCTAGCAAGGCTTGCGGTCGGTTCGAAGCCCAAATTTATTAAACACAATTTGTAAAATTACCAACCCTTGATAAACCACTCGGTTAGTTTCTAAGCCTCCTTAGGGGAGAAAAATAAAAGCAAACCATCTAAAGGTAGGAGTGCATATATGAAGTTAATTTTTTTAAAAGAAAAAAATTCAGAAGGGATGACAAAAATCCTTTTTCATCCCAAATTCCTAATCTCCCAATACCATTCATTCCCCTCCCCTCACTCCTCTCCTTTTGCCGCCTTCACCGCTACAATCACCCCTAATTTCACAACCGCATTAAGAGAATGTCATTCTTAAGCATGTCCCTCACATGCTTCCTTCTCCATCTCTTATCCATTATTGCCCATCCCCACCCTTGGTGTTTCATGTCAAAAATTTGCCAACCCAAACCTATCCTCATATCCAATTCCAACTTTTTTATTAAACAAGTAACCCAACCCAGATCGCAAAACTCATTTACCAAACAGGCTGAATCAAGTTAAATAGATTAGATAGGGGATGTGGGTTTGTAACGAGTTAAATGGATTTACAACAGGTTGAGGTTCTGTTAAATAGGTATGAAAGGGGTTAAGCAAGATTAAAACGGACTAAATAGGTCTTAAATGGGTTAAAAATGGGTCAGGTCATGACTTGATCTATCTAATGAATAGGTCTAGGTAGATTGGCCTCTTTATGACCAAAACCAATCTGTGCCAAACTTGAACCTCCTCAAAGTCGGTCACTTGTGGGTTAGGCTGATGGTCAATCATAAATTGCCACCCCTAATAGATAAGACCATGGGCCGTCTAAATTGTATGGAATTAAATTTTCAAAAGGACCACTTATGTGCATCAAACACATGAGCAACAGTTCATATATTTGCAACTGCCAGTGTCAATAGTTCATCATAAGCAATATCAACACATAAGATCAACAATTATTGCTCCAGAAGAAAGTGATCAGTATCGTTAATATAGTTGAAGATATTTTATATACCCAGAATTTACAAAGAGAAGAAAGATGTTACCCTTGTGAGTTCTCGAGTAAATAGTTCAGACACTTCAGGAGTCATATCAGCAGGAATCACATACGGGTCGTCCCACTAAAATAATCAAAAGAAAAAGGTCAACAAAGAGAAAAGAATGTCATTTTACTGTGTATCAAGACTTAAATAAGGAAAATAAATACCTTATAATTGATCAACTCGCCATCTGGATTATCTGGTCGATCCATCATTCCAACCCTTTTTACTAGAGTTGCAAGGCCTAATCTCGAATTTCTGGGGCTAATTACCATCTCTCGAGCTATCTGCAGTAAATCCATATATTGGTGAAAAAAGCACTTGGTTCCCAATTTTCATCATTATGCATAAATTTTAGTTAGCATATAAATTGTATAAACGAAATACTATATTTAGTATATTAAAAAAAATTAAACTCAACTCAACTCAACTCATCTAAGCTTTTTCCCAACTACATGGGGTGATTACATGAATCTGCTTCCTCTACTCTGCTCTATTCAAGACCAAGTCGACATTCAAATTATAAATAGTTATATCTTTTTAATTATTTTTGTTCATGCTAGTTTAGGTCTACCATGGATTGTTAAAAGATCATTCTTTCTAACTGGATTATCTAAAGGTCTATGTGTATATGTCCAAACCATCGTAATCGATTTTTTCTCATTTTATCTTTAATTGGGGTCACTCCTATCATTTCTCTTATATGTTTATTTTTAATTCTATCTTTTAAAGGTTTACAACATATCCATCTTAACATACGCATTGCTGTTACACTTAATTTATTCATATGTTGTTTCAATATTGCCCAACACTCTGTTCCATATAGTATAGCTGGTCTAAGCGATTTTTTTTCAATTTTAATACTCTCGAAGCACTCCTCCACTTAATTAAAAATTAAAAAAAATTAAAAATGAATATAAACATGCATTAGTGTAGGCTTAATTAGAAAAAAGATAAAAAACCAAGATGTGCGAATCAGCATAGGTTGTTTTGAATAAATTATAACAATGAAGCACATGTTTTCTTGTATAAAGTTAACAATGGATATCTGCCCGTTATCATGGGGTTTACATGGTTTTTCTTCAAAGTGTTCTTAAAAACTGTCATCAATTTAGTATTTGTATAATATCAAGAAGAGAGGAAGGGAAGAGGGGGAGAGAGAGAGAGAGAGAGAGAGAGTGCTTTCATGACAAGTAAGCTTATATGGTAAATTCCAAGGACAATGCAGGAATTATATCTTTAACCACAAATTAAGAATGTGATACCTAGGACAGATCATATTACTTGAAAGCACAGGACATAGTCAATATCTCGGAGAAATAAGCATTCATCTAGAGGAACAGACAATTATCTAGGAAGCAAATAAGATTTTTCAATCAGATAAGGAAGCAACAGCATAAGGCAGCACAAACATTTGAAGTAGCAAACTGGTTACTTGTAATAGTTATTAGCCAACCTACAAAAAGGTGAAAGAAAAAAAAATATCCTTGAATCTATAAAAATCACATACTCTCGTAATTTTTTCTAGATCATCTCTTCCTCCATCAGTGATGTCATCACCAAACACAATTCGTTCAGCACAGCGCCCTCCATAAGCGACCACCATTTGCATCTTCATATATCCAAAGGTTGTATATCCTTGATCTACCATATCTTCCCTTGGATAAAACACAGATATTGCAGTTTCCTGCTCAAATTTATATGCAGCTGTATCAGAAGACCATTTTCAATAAATTCTGAAGCTTAACAGTAAGTCAGTAACATCTGAAATCATTCTAGTCTCCATGGTAAACAGTGGATCAAAGTGGAGCCATCACCAATCTCAATTCACAGTCAAGCACATACCTTGCCACCAGGAAGTAGCTGAGAGAATGCATGCCAGTCAAATCGAGGGAATATGTGAGCCAATAATATGTGGCCAGCTTCATGCACAGCCAACAATCTCCTTGTCTCAATAGAAACCTGCCACATGGACATGTGCTTGGTTAAAACTTGAAAATATAGCTGTGACATAGAAGATCTCCATCCAAGTGAAATTATAGAGATACTAATGCATACACTTTCTTCACATTTTTGTTGCTCTTCTTCTGTGAGCAGCACACCCATGCCCTCTAGCAATTGCTTGTCTAGCACATCAATTATGTCTTGCTGGGTAATCATAGTATGGCCTTTCCTTACCTGAAAGCCATAATAATTGAGCGCTTTAGATTACTGGATAAGTCAAGATTGATCCAAATAGAAGTGCATAAACATTACTTAGTATAGATTTTAGAGGCTACCATAATTCATTCCCTATCAATGAAAATTTGGCCCAGAGCATCAGAAGGTAATTAAGGAACAGATAAATTTCAAACTTCAAAGCCTTCCATAACAAAATAAAATTTCTAATGAACAACATATATTTTCAATCTAAATTAAGGAGCGCATGAACTGAAACTGATAGAACTTAATATTTATTTTTAGTGCATTAGAAGGCATAATATACTATTTGTGAGAGGAAGTGGAAAGACATGACACATATTTTCAAGAATACCCACTCTTCAAGGTGAAGCTAAAGCGAGCATGCATGATGAGAAAATAGAGCATCACTAGCCTGTATGACAAAATGTTGTAGCTGTATAAATAAGCGTTCGAAGACACTAAGCATTTGTTGGCCTTTGCAAGACAATATAAAACAAAATTATGAAATTCTAACTGTTGGGCCATTATAGTTAAGTATTTACTAATGCACCAACCTACTGATATACAAAATATAAATTTAAAATAAGTTTCCAAAGTTTGGAGTTTCTCAGTGGCCAACCTAGGATAAATGAAGTCAAACTTTCTTTAAAACAATTATGCTAAGGCCACTGCTCTACATTGGGTTGCATGTAGCTTTCTCATGCATGCATAGAAAATATATGGTTATATATTATGTTACCAGGCTGGTGCCTACCAGCTGGGCAGGCGCCAGGCCATCCCGCTTAGGGCGGGCGCGCCCAGCGCCCAGGTTGGCGCACGGCCAGCCTGGCGTGCGACCAGCTTGTGCGCTTGGCCAGCAGGGCGCCCAGTCCAAATTTCAGGAAGGAGCCGCCACATTCTGAGGAGATTGAGGCGGTAGGATGCCAGCAAATCTTGGCCATTGGATCAGCAATCCAAAGGCCAAGATGGAATCCATTAGGAGTCCTATTTGGAGGAAGATTCTTAGGGGTGCTAGTTGGCAATTTTATCACCAAGAGTCCACCGTGTTTTGGACTCTTTGGGGGGTGGAAAGGAGGTCGGTTGGGAGCTATTTAAGGGGAGGCGACCCAAGGCCTAAGGCATCGAATTGCAAGGAGCAAAAGGGTCGGTTGGGAGTTCTTTGCGAAAGGGCAGACCCAAGGCTAAGGCTTCGAGTTGCAAGCGATCAAGCCATCCGAGAGGAGCTCGGTTGTGATCATCCAGCAAGTAAGCGAGGGTCTAAGTCAGACGGACTTAGGCATTGGTGTGACGTGGCCGAAATGCACAGGCGGTGCGTGTGCGGGTGCGAGGCATCTAGGTCAATTTTTGTTCTGTGAGGTTAGGACGGGCACTTTGTGTGATCTTTGTTAGGAACAGAGAGGAGTGTCTTTGTAGCCTTCGGACAACCTCATTATTCCAAATTACTTAGTGAAGAGTTCTTTGGTTGGGAAGGCTGTGCTTTCCGTATATCATCGTGTTTGGATGAGACTTGTCTTTGGGAATTTTATTTTATTATTGTGGGGCCTAGGCTGGTTAGGGAAGGGATCCTCTAACGCCATCACCAGTAGACGCAAGGACCTGGTGCACAAGCGCTTGCGCGTGCCGATTGAAAGCCCGATGACAATTGGTATCAGAGCCCGGTTGAAGCAAGTTTCCACCACAGATGGCGAGAGCGGTTGGAGACCATGTGACCCGTTTGGAGGGGATTTTTGGGTGATCCAGAAGAAGGATCAACCATGGATTTGGTAGCTGTGTGCGCGGAGTTGAGCATGCAGTTGATCGAGTTGCGGACTTCACATAATCAACTGTTGGAGGCTCACGAGGGGCTGATTCGTAACCTCGAGCATCGAAATCTGCAACAACAGCGATTAGATCTGGCTATGGAGGAGAGACTGGAGCTTCGGATCCATGCTTTGGAGGAGTTGATCCGACAAAAGCAGAGGCACGGAGTCCAATCAACATGGTCGCTCCGGCAAAGGAAGCGAAGGTCCGGGAGCCTAAGGCCTTCGGCGGAGTCAGGAGTGCGGCGAAGGTGAACTTCATATGGGATATGAAAGTTTACTTTCGTACGGCGAAGATCCCAGCACCCGATCAGGTGGATCGGGCCTTGATATTTGGAGGGTAACGCCAAACTCTGGTGGAGGAACAGGATGGCTAAGGATGACCGTGCAGAGCATCCCAGAATCGAGACATAGGAGATCTTCAAGAGGGAACTAAAGGGTCAATTCCAGCCGAGCAACGCAGGGTGGCTTGCTCGAGAGAATTTGAGGAAGCTAAGGCAACAAGGATCATCCAGGGGTACATGGCGCAGTTCAACAATCTACTTTTGGAGGTGTCCAACATGTCCGAGGAAGATAAGCTCTTTAACTTCCTCGCAGGCCTACAGGGATGGGCACAAGCCGAGCTTCGTAGGACGAAGGTGAGGGATATTCCCTCAGCCTTCGTAGCAACAGTGGCGCTGGTGGACTTTCGCAACAGTACGACTTCGGATAGCGATGGACAGGGCAAGGGCAAGCGCAAGCGCAAGAGTGTGTCACCACCGCGGGGTTGAACAGGTAAGAAAAAGGGTGTGCCACCATATGCAGCAACAAAACCAAAAGGACAAACGACTTTCGCTAGATGCTTCATATGCGGAGGACCACATCTAATATGGGAGTGTCCAAGAAAGGTGATGGTAGCGGCCATCACTACCTAGGGAGACAGGGCGTCCGACAATTCAGGGAAGGAGCCAGTAGCGAGGATGGCCACGCTACAGTCCATCAACACTTTGGCTGAGACAGAGCGACGCTAGAGTTTGATGTACGTGAGGGCTTAGGTCAACGGAGGATGGTTCAAGCCTTGGTTGATTCCGATACGAAGCACAGTTTCGTAAGCCAGAGAGCGGCACAGAAATTGGGTTTAGGAGCGCTTTCCAAGCCTTGTCGAGTAAAGCCTGTCAACTTCGAAGAGATGGAGTCTTTGAGCTAGGAAGAGGCCACATTGGAGGTGGGTTCTTGGACTGGGCGCTGCAGCATGACGGTCTTGCCGATCGACTATGGCCTGATACTCAGGATGGACTTTTCATCAAGAGCAAGGCCGTGGTCATGCCTCATCGGAGGGGAATCTTGATTCGGAAGATAGGCGTCCTTACTTCGTTCAGTGGAGGGATGCGTAGGACAGTGAAGGGACGGGGCAAGGGAGTGCCCCACCACCAGACTTGAGGTTGCGCAACCTCACACTTAGGCAACGCGTGGAAGAGCCTAGGCACAGAGGCCTGCGGCAGGTGGCGGCAGGCGGGATGGCTCGGCAAGTGGGCTATCCAACCAAGGAGGCATAAGGGGGTGCGCATGGCAGGTGGCCGCATTGGGACTCGGAAGATCTTGGCCAGGAGGGCCAAGGTATGCGATGACGAGATGCATCAGGAGGATGCATGGCACAGCAACATGAGCCTCAGCACAACTCAATGAGGGCGTCGAGATTTCAGTGGAGGAAGATTGTTACCAGGCTGGTGTTACTAGGCTGGCGCCTACCAGCTGGGCAGGCGCCAGAACATCCCGCTTAGGGTGGGCACGCCCAGCGCCCAGGCTGGCGCACGCCAGCCTGGCGTGCGACCAGCTTGGTGCGCTCGGCCAACAGGGCGCCCAGTCCAAATTTCAGGAAGGAGCCGCCACATTCTGAGATTTCTGAGGAGATTTTTGAGGAGATTGAGGCGGTAGGATGCCAGCAAATCTTGGCCATTGGATCAGCAATCCAAAGGCCAAGATGGAATCCATTAGGAGTCTATTTGGAGGGCGATTCTTAGGGGTGCTAGTTGGCAATTTTATCACCAAGAGTCCACCGTGTTTTGGACTCTTTGGGGTGGTGGAAAGGAGGTCGGTTGGGAGCTATTTAAAGGGAGGCGACCCAAGGCCTAAGGCATCGAATTGCAAGGAGCAAAAGGGTCGGTTGGGGAGTTCTTTGCGAAAGGGCGGACCCAAGGCTAAGGCTTCGAGTTGCAAGCGATCAAGCCATCTTAGGGGAGCTCGGTTGTGATCATAGGTGCACAAGGGTCTAAGTCAGGCGGACTTAGGCATTAGCGGGACGTGGCCGAGACGCACAGGCGGTGCGCATGCGGTGCGAGGCATCCATGTCAGTTCTTGTTTTGTGAGGTTGGGGCGGACACTTTGTGTGATCTTTTTTAGAACAGAGAGGAGTGTCTTTGTAGCCTTCGGGTAACCTCATTATTCCAAATTACTTAGTGAAGAGTTCTTTGGTTGGAAGGATGTGCTTTCCGTATATTGTCGTGTTTGGGTGGACTTGTCTTTGGGAATTTTATTTTATTATTGTGGGATCTAAACTGGTTAGGGGAAGGGATCCTCTAACGCCATCACCGGTAGACGCAAGGACCTGGTGCACAAGGGAGCGTTGCATGTGCCGATTGAAAGCCCGGTGACAATTATATACTCACATTATATAAATAATCCCAAATTATCTAAGTTCAACTTTTGAATTCTCAACCATAATATGTAAAAGGAGTCATGTCTATAGTCGCTGCTATTTTATCTATTTCTTTGCCCTAACATCCATCCATGTTACCTCTTCTCATTCCTCATTCCTCTCTTTACACAATTCAACACTCGATCCACTTAGTCTTGATTATGTAGATGTATTTTCTTGTGGATCTACTAATCGAAAAGAAGATAGTAAAAATGATTTCATTTGGTTATTGCATGACCATCAACTTTACCTGAACCTTAGTTTTACTTTTTTCCCTAATGAAATTGCACCTAAATCTTTGCTTTGATAGAGTATCAACCGATGACAGAAGACCGTAAGTAAATGGAACGATACAAGATGGCTAGATTATCAGAGACCATATAGAGAATCTGACTTAAGTAAGCTTTTTCCTTTATTCACACTGACAGGTTTGCTAACTACCAGAAAATAGCTTCTGATAAAAAGCTAATGGACAACTGCTGTCTTTCCAAATTTATAAAGGCATCCATGGACATATTGACTAGAAATGAATTCAGCACATGATGCTATCATAAGCTAAAAATTTCAAGGAAAAAGAAATGTTTCATACTACCAGCATATAGAGATTTGTTTATAGGATCAATAATGCTGCTAACTTTTCATAAACCAATCAACAAGGTTTTAGATTTTGTGAGACAGAAGCATCCCAATTTTTTCACAAAACAAGATACCCATATCCCATCTCGTCCTAATCTGGTCAGATGTCCCAGTACTTGCTTAAAATGCTTTAAAAAAAAAAACATTGATGAAGCTTTAGTGTTTTATTTGATTTTTAAGCATATTTAAATTTCAAAAGTTATATTTTTATAATAAATTAGATCTATTTTAAATTATAGTGCCAACATATTATGGTTGAAATAGGATGAGACGGAATGGCTGAGATCGGTCCAAGAATCTCTCTAAAATAGAACGGGATGGGATGGCCGAGACCGTCTCTATCCCACCGAGATTTGAATCAATAGCAATAAATGTAATGGAACATTTACAAACAATTTCCAATCATTCAATAGAATATGTAAGAATTTTTTTATACTTACAGACATGATTGCTGCTTCATTGACAAGATTCCGGATATCAGCTCCAGAATAGCCAACAGTACGAAATACAAGCTGATCAACATAAAGGATATCAATCAATAATAAATATTTTGATAATCAAAATATGATAATATCAACATAATAAAACTACCAATACACACAAAAGAAAGTTGAATTTAGATTCATTAAGATTCCAAAGCATGATATGTTCAAAGTATTGAGTGCATCATTGTCAAATAATGTTTCTTTAATAAGCATTTCGAGTGCGATAATTAAAAAGAGTAATATATCCAAATCAGCTCTCTAATTAATCGCTGTGAATTACCACAACCATAACCATCAAATATCAATCCTTGTCCATACTGCTAACCCTCCTCTTGGACATTCCCTGAATCACTAAAAGAAAATTGCAGAAAACTATAGAGTGATGGCAATTCCGTTCCTTCCAAACTGCTAAAATCTGAAAAAAGTAGAATAGCATATCTAATATTAATCCTGTGAGCAAAGTATTAATTAAGACCAGATGATATATGTGGCATCTCATAGGTCTAGATGCAAAAATCTTGGATGTAAATCTAAGTACCAGTTGCCTGACCCCAGAGAGAAATGTGTTACAGTTATCAAGCTCACATAGCAGCCAGCCCAGATTAACAGGTCTAGAAAGAATAAGCCACACAGATTTAAATTTAGCAAACCGTAAGAACTCATCAGAAAAGCCACATTGTCTGTGTGAATCCCTTGGCTTGCAGTTAAGCTTCAATATCTCTACCAGATTATCCCAACATTTAGCAGTGTAGTCCCATCATATCGACCACCAAGTTCCCTTTTGTGGAATCAAACAAAATTCCAAGTGCATCTCATGCACTGCCTGTTCTTGTCATCATTTGCAAGTTCTTATCCTCTAGAGAGGAAATTCCACAAGAGATTTTTGCACATAGACAGGACAGTAAACTGAAACAAATAATACGTTCATCTTGAACCACAAATAGAGATTTATGATTGGATGAGTAACATAACTTTTTAGTGCAAACGACAATCGCAAACCTAAGCAGCAGTAATTGATTATTACCTGTATAACCTTCAGAGGAAAAGACAAGACTGACATTCCATTGCCTATCATGCACTTGAGTAGGCTAATTATATACTTTCCACACAGAAGTCAGCTTTCAACAACTTCGTAGGCATCAACTCTTCATGTTCCAAAAGTCTCTTCTTTAAATTTATCTTCAATTTTGACTCATTTCACTTTCTGATGTTCCATTATAGTCATAAGGGATCATTAATTGTAGCCTGTTGTCTTCATAGAAATGGTTTTATGACTCACTAATGGTATTGAACAATTAAAACTATTTTAGGTTGTCAGCACAGAGATACTTAAGAAATTTTTTAGTTGTCGACATAGATAGCAAGTCAGGTTAACAAAGTCCTGCTACATCCGAGAGTTAAGAGAAAACAGAAGCAATTTTGGTTCAGTGGAAGATAAGGAAGTAAAAAAAGAAAAAAAGAAAAAGAAAGGAAATAAAGTAAGGAATAGGGATATCAGGGAGCATTGCATTCTCCTTCTCAATCAGGAACGCATCATCGTAATGCAAGCTCCAAAGAGTCCACAAAGTTGCACTAACAATGGTCCCTGGGCAGATCTTTGCAGTCTTGCACCATAAAAAGAATCTGGCATTCCACAGCCCAAGAGAATGAAAGTTTTTTAAGGAAAATTACTTGTGATTCTATGATGAAATATGAGCAGGTGCAAAGATATTTATAGAATTCTAAGCCCTGGCTACTCCTTGGACATGTGTTAGGCCTCTTAAATCCATAAAACTCAATATACATTGGAAAAAAGAAGATAAATCCAGCAAAATCTGTGAACAAGGGCAGTTTGGACCAAACTAAAAGGTCAGAATGGACTAATTGGCACTGGATTGAGATCCAGCCTGCCAAAGTTGTTATCATATCAAATTATCAATTAAACTACTGGTATTCCAGCATTGGATCTATGATCTTCCTCAGAGACTGACTCAAAGCTCTGTGCTAATTAATGACTAAACCAAGACCTAGCAGTGAAATATGTATTTTGCCAATTATTTGCTAAAGATTGTTTATCCACGACAGGCATCAAAATGTATACAATATCTAGCAACACAAAAAAGATCTAATCAGATGCCCATTTTTCTACCAATATATAGTCAATTCAAAACTCAACCAATTTAATCAAAAGTTCAGAGACTCATCTGAGAAGCATGAGCAAAGCAAATGGCATAAGTTAACTTTCCTTTAATTACTTTTGGACTGCCTAGGATCTTTCAAACAATAGTTGCCATTTCACAGGAAAGCTGCAATAGGTCATCAAAAGTATTTCTAACTCCTTCGCCACAACTGATATTCTTTTATAACTAAAAGCAACAAACATTTCACCCAGCTTAGGACAAAAAGGGCTACTTGCTACAAGAAACTAAGATAGTAGACTGGTAGCTGAATTTGTTAGACGTTCTTCTTGACTGTAGTACAACTGTTATATCAAAACTGAATGTGACGGTAGAGCATCCAGTACTTCATATTCTAGGGAGAAAAAAAAACAGGGCAAAAAAAATCAAACCTTCCCAAAATCCACATATTCTGCGAACTTCATTCCTGCACTATGCACACCAAATATTTGAACTCGTTGTTTGGCATCTGGTAAACCAATGTACAGTCGCCGATCAATGCGCCCTGGGCAGACAAACTCAGGATCCAATTCATCTGGCCGGTTAGTTGCACAGATGAATATTACAGCTTGTCTGAGAGAAAAACGATCAACACCAGTTTTCTCTTTCCTGAAAAAAACAAGAAAAAGAAAAAGCTTAAGAACAGGTATATGTTGGCACGTATAACCAGTATCTCACTGATAGATAACAGGCCTTGATCTAAAAGTTCTAATATATGAGATCATTTGATAAAACGTAAAAAATTTGCAGCTTGCAACCTATTTTTCACCCAAATGCTAGATTATCATGCATCATTGACCACAAGTTTACTTGGGTTAAACAGAGATTTCACTGTAAAACAACAAAGCAAATGAATCATACTGAAAATTTAGTCTTCTCTGAAAAACATATTTACTCCTAATCTATGACCTTAAATTTAAGTGTCCATAGCAATATCTGATTTAAAGGACATAATAAGCAATATAAATATTCCTCCAAAGTGAGGATGGATATGAAAGCTGAAGAAAGGCAAGCTGGAAAATACCACAATATGTGGGGTACCAATTTGCTATAATCTTAACATATGAGATATCAAATCTTCCTTGAAAATGCATTCATGAAGCTCCATGCATCTACATTTCCATGACCACAACAATTGCTTGTGTCGTACTCTAGCAGTTTAGTAACCATAACTTGCACTACAAAATTACAAATGACCACAGAAGAATAGGGACCAATCATTAGGCTATAATATTTAGCACCATGAAGTTAATACCAAGGTTAGAAAACATGTAACTCATAAAAATCTCCATTCATAAATTGATTTGAGAAGCAAACCAGTGACCAATAAAAGGTCACATTTTTCAAATAAAACCAACAAAAAATAAAATAAAATAAAAATTCAGGTATAAGGGATAAAAAAATTAATAGGACATTCAAATAAGCAAAGAATAACCAACTTTGAAAGAAATTATTGCAAATAGTAAATAACTTGTGATACTGTCTCCAATCCACATGCCAATACAACCACAAGATCAAAGAATTCATATGAAAGCATTGCTTGCAAATAAATAATGACTACCATAGCCATATTCTCTTAGAGAGAACATGCTAGGTACCACTGCAGGAACCAAATGAATGCAACGATCATTTAATTCAACTGTTACACATAAGCCCTAAAACCTTTCTTGCAACAAGACCCTAATAGCACATATTCACTTAAGTTAGAACTATAAATAGCTAGGGTAGTTATTACCAAATGCAGTACTGTAAACTATTAGCAGGATTTTATATAAATAACATTCAAGAATTATTAGGAATTGATGGATGTAAAAAATTTATATGCTTCATTCAATCAACTCTAAATTCATTTTCTTACTGGCCAATGTGATTTTTACTCCACCAAGATGGCAAAACATTTAATCGGAAAGGGGAAATGACAAGTTTTTTGTGCTTACAAGTCATCCAAGTCATAAGAGACACAGTCACACTCAGCCAACTTTTTTAAAGCTGATGAACCAAATAGAATTTTTAGTTACTAGCCCTGAAAAATGACTCAGGTCAACAGAAAGACAAATCAACCCGCTGAATCCACCAACCTTGGTTTGGCAAAGATTTAGCAACATGTTATACCTGCCTTTGTGTTATTTTCAGAAATAGGACAGGAGAAATCCTAAGCTGAAATGAGGGTGAGGACAGGACACCAACCAAAGTCCTTGGTAACAACCTCCAAAGACTTTTACCATCAGTATCAGTTGGCACCCTCATATCTATCTTAGTTAGACATGAATTTAGTATATTAATTGAAATGCATCCAATTCTTTGAGACTTTTCTCTGGTGAAGAGTATATCCCCTAGACATTAAATAATGCTTGACTAAGATAGAAATAAACTAGGAGAAAACCATACTCTCCATCAAGCTGTGTAATTAGAGCCTCAAATGTTGCTCGTCTGCGTGGATCTTTCCTCGCATGTCGTCCTGCAATAGCATCAATTTCATCCACAAACACGAATGAAGGAGCCTGCCAAAGAGGATCACTAACTTGTTTACAATATATAAATTCAAAATTTCTCATTGGACAAAAGGCAGCTAAATGTTGTACGAGTATTGAGGAGGAAAAAAAGTCAAATCTAAGAAGGCAACCAGGTCATAGACATTGAAAGAACAGTTCAACAATTAAAACTTCAAAAAGAGGGTCAGCAACAAAATGTAAATAAAAGAGTATTTGAAAGTGCAAGTCTTATTGCAATTAAACTCTCTAGAACATGTAACAAAATTGTACATTTGAATAAGCAAGATAAATGAAGAATAATTAGTGTAAATCCTTGGATCATGTTTGCAATAATTAATGTGCACTCATGCTTGCACATATATTTACAAAAATAAGACCAACATGTATCTTAGGTACGATTATGAGAACAATCACAAGACCTACTTTTTCGAAAAAATAAAATGGTGTTCCAATGCACAAAGTTCAGGCTATCATGGGATCTACGACAAGTCAGATGCATACAACCTTATCCCATGCGAAGAGAGGTTACTTCTATATTTCAAACATGTGACATCTAGGCCACAAAGGAGCAACCCTGCTATTGCAGCAAGACTCTACTTCTTAGTTGGCATTAATTTTCACTACAAGCATACAAACAATGGAAAGTTAGACCAAAATTAACTAATGTGAATATCCTGTTTGAAGAATGAACTGATTGTCACATGACACCATCATATGTGTGTGTGTGTGTGTAATTAATTGAAGAAGTCTCATTCAATCTTAGTTTTAAATTTTTAATTTTATCGTCATCTTTTGGAACCATATGAGATTCAAGGGTGCACTACAACTAGACTTTATCTTGGTGTGCTTTAATAAGAATCATTTACTGGATTTATTAGATACATCGAATGAACTCATTTCAACTAAGCTATCATGGTTGGAAGGTGATCTGATCAGACCAGAGACACAAATATAATCAAACTTTATTTCTTTGCTATATGCAATGTCTGCCAAACCAACTGAGACCACTTGATTTGGGGCTATCTTATCAGGTTTGGCACTATTAAGGTCTTCTAGAGGCCATAAGTCTAATAGGAGAAGGATGTAAACCTGAATAAGGACAAAATAAACTTTTGACAAAAATACTAACCTAGTTTTCAACTAGATGAGAATAGGATTAACCAAGGAAAATATGATTCCTAAAAAGATACCACTAATGTGCCAAAATTTCAGTTTTCTAACTAGGATAAGGCCCTTGTATCAGATTATTAAAGTTGTTGATCAATGGGTTATATTTTCAGTTTCATTGAAAATATATAAAAGACCGTTTTGCATCAAACAATACAAGTTCAAATATTTTGATGAGTCTGTTTTCAGTTTTGCCGGGTGTGAGCAGCAAAGGAAGGCTTCTTTAATCTCTATATCATGTAGAGATTCAAACAAACATAGATATGAGTTGGATTTAAAATTTCCAGAACTAATAACTTAAATTCAGAAAGTTATGCACAAATTTAGAAAAAAGAACATCGGGAAAAAAGTTGTCTTCTTCAGTAAACAGCAAGAGGAAACAGGAAATCGAAACAGCAAATAGCTTTTGAAAACAGCAACTGAAACAGAAACCAGCAACCCGAAAATATACGTTGGTTTTTTGTTCTTGCAATGCAGGAAATGACAACTGATTCAGCACAGCTTCTCAGAAATAGAAAATGGGCCTTTTCTACCAGATTTCAACTTTGTTTTGTTTCAGAAAACTGATTTTGAAGAGCAGCAAATGGAAATCAGAAAATAGTTTCAGAAAATTAAGAAACTAAATCCAATCCCTGGTTTTAAATAAATAAGTTTATTTTCTAACAGAAACGATAATCGAATAATCTACCAATCCTATACAACAAAAGTTAGTGCCACATTCTTAAAAAAAAAAGTTAATTGTCAAAACAAAAGTCAAGAGAGGAGTGACTGAACCAGATTTGACTACATTGAGAGATCACTCTGGAAAGGAGTTCATATAAGCACATCATAACTGACCAGGGAATAAGATTACAAAACATCATGAGCAGAGCGAAAGAAAGGAAGAAAGATAGATGATAAAAAGAGAAACTATAAAGACTGTATTTAAAGGAAGCAGAAAATTGTTGTGACAAAAATACAGTCTCAGTTTCACTTGCAAATAGAGATCACTTTTCTTTTTCCCTTTATTTCGATTACTCAAACATCAAGAATTCAACTCTTTTTCTTTTTTTTTGACTTCATAGGCCTTATATATCTTCATGTTAGAGAGACAGACAGACAGAGAGAGAGAGAGAGAGAGAGAAAAAGGAAAAATTTGCACGCTTCATAATTTTGTTAGCCATCAACAAGCCATATTATTTTAGTATTAGTAATCATTTTACATCCAATGCAGACTGGTAAGAATTCAGAAACAGAAGATATCATATTATATTTTAAACCAAGAGTTAGGAGAACGCATACATTTCTTTTAGCATGGAGAAAATTTCATTAATCTTGCTGCCCCACTTTTTTCACTGTCTGTAAATTCAGCACCAGAAGCAAAAATAAAAGGCATGCCACTTTCCTTTGCAAGTGTCCGTGCAAAAAGTGTTTTCCCAGTCCCTGGTGGTCCAGAGAGAAGTAAACCCTAGCATGGAAATAGATAATAATATAGATCATGTCATGTCCCTATGCCACAATAAGTAGACAAATAAGATATTTTATATTAGAGCAATGATGAAACAATGAATAACCCTCATGGACAACCCTCAGAAAACAGGACTAGCCCATTCAAAATTTCTGCCAATAAGGAAGCCTGCCAGCCAGGCAGCTGACCCTTCACTAGCCACAATTGTTAGGCACTAACCCTGTTTCATAATGGTTGCCTGTGAGTGTAGTTCATTATTAAATCCTTTTTCACAATAGTGAGAAAAAAAGTAAGATTACCCGGACAAACGCCACTTGTTTCTCATAATACTGCATAGGATTACTCATATAAATCATGATCTCATCCAGAAGATCCCAAACATCACCCCCTAAAATGACTTCCTTATACATTGCTTTTGTATCATCAGGACTCTCCACTGGCTAGAACACGTACATTAGATCTATCAGTCCAGTAGATTAGCATACAATAGTGCCTAAAATAACAAAACAGGAAAAGCAGCTAGTGTTGCAATCATGAAGCTCACCAGAATAAAGTTCTCTGCATAAGCCATGTCAAAAGTTGATTATGCTTTTTATAGAGATAGCGTCGAGATGTGATATGCAAAAGCATCACAGATTCTCTTATAAGATATAAAATAAGTAACCCTGGAGCTAATGCAATCACAACTTTGAGGAAATAATGAATCTGCTGTTTCTGAAGGAGATCCACTTCAGCACCTGAACTGGAGACAGTCTCAAACAAGTGGGGATCAAGAGGAATATCAACCTACAGATGATAAGTTTATCCATAATCAAGTTGAGGTTTAATATGCACTGACATGGATTGCATTTTTTCTAATCTTGCACGACAGTGTAACTAGAGGGAAAAATTAGGTATCAAACTTACAACATATTCCAAAGGGAATCCTTCTTTCATTGTTACATATACTTTTTTTAGGTCCTCAGAAAAGACAACAGCAGCTACCTGTTTGCAACGTAGAACTTTAAATACATAAAGTAACCAAGTAAAACCAAAAAAAACCAAGGAAAAATAAAATTGTTAGAACACACTGATAGAAATGATAGAATTTGTTATTACCTCAGAGCAATCAAGTTTATTAAGGAAATATGTATACGGCAATTTTGGACGATAAAGCCACCATCTCTTGGAAATCCATAATGCTCTAGTACCTTGTGTATCTGACACCTTCTCCACCACTTCTTTACGCAAACTTTTCTCAACTTCTTGCATATCAAAATCAACTACATATTTAGCATTAATTGAACTAATCTGCTCGGCTAATTTTTCCTTTCTCAGAATTTCATTCCACATTGCTAGTCGCTCTTGCCAGTTCATTGAATCTTCTTGTTTCTCTATTGAATTGCCAGCCTGACCTGTATATCCATATGAACGGTAGATAGTGTGAGAGAGAATTTTCAATGCTTTATGTGAATCAAATACGAGTATGCCCAGCTGTTATACCATTAAAAACCAGCAAGTCATACATATAGGGCCACAGCATCATTTTTTTCACATGCCATACAAATATGCAATTGGTAACATCAACACATCCTAACTAGCACTATGGACCATGGGAATGGTATGCATCATTAAAATACTATATCATATGCTACAGAAACCCACCTGAAATGCCTAAGTTTCCCTTCAACTCTTTCTTTTGTTCAATGCTTAACCTTGTATCGCTGTCAATAATTTTACTTATAGTATCTTGAGAAGAGTCAGGATCATCATCCCATGCATCTTCTCCAACATAAGAATCATCTTGAATTAGTGCCCCTCCTGGTCCTTCGATAAATTTCTTCATTTTTAGTCCTTTGGGCATTGTCTTCCTCCATATGCTTTTCTTGTATCTGCAGTAAAAGTGATAAACAAGTGTCAGAGAAGGTTCAATCTTCCATTGGCATACTAATACACCCAGACTGTGAACTTCATGACATGTCAAGCATTTGAATATTGATTGCATAAAATAAAATTCTGGGGAAAAAGAAAAAAAAGAGAAAAGAGGGGTTTGAAGTTAATGCAGGGAACAAGTTCTAATATATAGAACTTTTTTATAGTTTATGCAATATCCAAGAACTAGAAGAATTGCTTACATACAAGAAATGCTGTACAAATATGGTTATGAGTAGCAAGATATAACACAAGGGAAAATTCTTATTTTAGATCCTTAAGTAGGATTCAGAATTTGAGAACATCAATGAATCAAGATGCAAAATGGAAAAATAGTTTGTATGACATTGGTTATAGTTCTACAGGAAACAAGCTTGTGTAAAAATAGTTATAGTTGTAATGTGAAACAATGGTAGTTCCATGTAAAACAAAATTCCCAATACATTCTTGTATGGTTCAAGCTTGAACCAGAAATAAAAGACCTCTGGAGTAGTTAAGCACTTATAAACGGCAGCCCTCCCCTAGTCGATAAATGAGAAAAGATTGTTAAAGTTATGGACAGCAATGGCCATATTTCTACCTTAATGCTAGCAAGCTTCTTTATGATGCACCCCTGCAATATATGACTCCTAGTAACCATAAGGGATTTACAATTGGAACATGTTTTTCTCAAATCAAAATAATGCTAAGTTGACTGGATTCACTACAAAATCCACGCAAGATATAACACTTCTGTTATCTTATGATAACATGCTGATGTCCAGACATCATTATGTATGGTGTTCTAGCCATTTGGAATCTTTTATGTGACACAGCACAAACATATTGAGTTTTTTCCACCACATTATCATTACGGTTCAAATATGAGAAGTTTAAAATATCCTTTGTATTTCTTCAATGCTAGCTAGAAGCTAAGCACATACAACTCAACTCAACTAAACTCAACTCATTTAAGCCTTTTCCCAACTACTAGAAGCTAAGCACATAAAGACTAAAATTTCATGGATAAAACTAACATCATACTGGATGCAGATTAACCAAACACTGTTCAAGAATATCATGAATTAAATAAAAGGGCTCAATAATATCATGAATTAAAAGGTTCGCAGCCTTGACATTCAATGCTTTGCTTGTTTTCATGAGTACAATTCCCACTGTTGAGAACTTAAGAAATGAAAACAATTTCACCTTAGTTAGCCTACGTATTGTTTGTTCAAATGTGTCGAAGTCAGATGTCAGCCAGTTCTTAATGCAATCAATATCATGAGTTGGCAGATGCATGTGTCTACAGAATGACATCTAGCAGGTAAAAGGCACATACTCCACATTGTGGATGATGCAGCCATAATTTCTCCTGATGTTCTAGTGTTTAATGGTCAATCGTTGCACCATCTAACTGTTAATTTATATGCATGTCAATAATTTGCATGAATTCATCAACACAGGAAATAGATGGCTAAAGAAAAAGATTTCACTTATTCATTAGTTCTAGCAATTGATGAGACATACTTCGCCTTGAGAATTATGTTATGAAAGTTCTTCTGATGTTCTAGCGCTTTATGTTGGATCGGAACACCGCCTACTCATCAATCTAAAAACATAGGAAGATCTACTTTACCCATAAAGAACTTAATTTCCTTCTCAAACATAGAGCAAGCCTTAAGGATTAGCATGTCATCTCCATCAAACACTTAATGTATATTATAATTCATTACAGGAGAATCTTTTCTTCAACAAAATAAAATTAAAAAACAAACACGGAGATATCATGATGACACCACAAAGCCATCAAGTTTCCTTATTAAAAGCATGTAGAGAAATAGCACTTACTTCCTAACATTAGCAGGAGATGGCTCGGGAATCAATGCCTCCATGAAAGTTTCAGTCAATTCTCTCCTGCTCCGACGATCAAAATAACTCGTAAAGCCACATAGGTCTTCTGACATATTATTGCAGCAACAATAGTATACAAAATCAAGGCCCAACACGTCTTGGTTCCCACTTTTCCTTGTCCTGAGGATAGTGAATGGCTATATTTGTTTATCTGACACATTAACCATTTATAGGCAAATTTATAAAGCAATGCATGAAATTATTGAGCATGTCCAATTGAACCATAAATTTCAGTCTATAAAGCATAAAACAGCATTAAAATAAATGGTCGTCATACAAAAGAATTACTGTACAGAATATGTTTCTGCATTAAAATAAACCACAATCTAAACTGCTTTCAGCAAACTCCACAAAAATCTATGGTTAGCCAAACCTATTCAGTTAATTCTTACCCATAAGCATTGCAACCATATTATCATCATATTTTCTTGTGCTACAATGATTCTCTTGATTAAAAAAAAATGTAATCATTTTCTCCTCCCACTCTTTCTTCCTTGTCTTCGTCCTTTTTCTTCCCTTTTTATAATTTCTCTCTCCTCTTTGCTTAATTTTTCTTCTTCATTTTTCCCTCTTTGAACATGTCATCCCTTTGCTTTATCTCTCTTCTCCTTTTTACTCCTAAGAACTGCAAATATGGTCCTTTTCTCTTTTGCTTTCTTTCAAGAGAGTGCCCAAATTATGCATCAGAGCCCAGCTTGTCACACTTTATGGCAGCAGGACACAGTATTTTTTTTGCAAAAAATAAATGGAAGCAAGGAGAACACTCAACACTAAAATAGCAAAAAGCACATAATACTACAACAAAATAATCTATATCTACTGAGCTACCCAGAGTTTTTTGAAGCTTTGCTCCTCCCTCACCTCACAAGCCCAAATCAGACGGATAAAAATTGCATGTATTCTTTCTTTTTCCCTTCTTCTGCACCTTCCAACTTCAACACAATCCCCCTCTCAATCTTCAGATTGATGGCTATTGTTCATCAAACATCCCAAAGTTTCAAAATTCCAAGAATCCAAAATCTATGGTGATAAAGAGTTTGATCGCAAAAGATTTATTCACAAGTATCTGAGTAAGCAGTCATGATACCGGAATTAAGAATCAGTGAGTAGAATAGCATTAGAAATTCGAATAAGCAACTCCTATCAAAACATGTGACACAAATCAACTTAAGTAAGGAAAACAAGTTGTTAAACTCACCTAAAAGGTCATAATTTTCATCAGTTGATCCAGCATTAATAAAGGTGTTTCTTTTAGAGAAGAAAATTTGGACTACAAGAAATAAATAATACATTGAACTATAACAAAGAAGCAAATTTAAGAGAAGAAAAAGGCACCTTCCAATTCTCCCACTTGTTCCACTCAATGAACTCGGGCATAAATTCCAACCTGAACCGATCCACCACCGCTCTGCCCTTCCCCGCAGCTCCCCGGGCACCATCGAGCAGCTCGGCAGCCTTGAGATTGGCTTGCTCCAGATCAACTCCGGTCTCCTTCTCGAGGTATTCCCCGAAATTGGCCAAGAACCGCTCCGAGCCGCGACGCATGGACTCGGAAACCCTGCGCCACGTGAACTTCGGCGGCTCATCGCCGGCGCCGGAGAGAGAGGCTCCCAGTACCCTTCTTCGGCCCTGGCGACGCCTTATTCTGGGGTTGGAAGGGGGAGGGAATGGCCTGGACGGAGAAGACTGCGAGGGTTTTGGGAGAGGAAGGAGGAGGAGAAGGGAACAGCAGGATGGACGCCGAGGTCCATTCGGAAGTTGGCAATCGAGAGGTTTGGTTCTGAAGCGGAGAAAATAGCCGGCAGGAGGGTTGGGTTTTATCCCTCGCCGTTTCGGCCCGTTTTGCTCAAACCGCGGCCGGCGAGCGACCGCACCTCACGTGGGCACGTGATTCTGTAGTAACGCCTCTTCTAGCGTCATTTAGTTGCCGTTTTTTTTTTCGCCCTTGATGGGATTAATCATAAAAATGATCCAACATCACTCCGTTTGATATAATGTAAATATAATATTAATCATTAAATTATAATAATTAATATTATTTTTATATGTTGTATTATTATAATAATTTTATTAATATATAATGCAATACTATGATGCTAAAACATTGATTATATATTAAATATTAATTTTATATTAAAATTATATATATATATATATAATAATAATAATAATATTGTATATAATAATATATTAAATTAGATTTGATTACATTCATATAGTTAAATTCAACTTAATATATATTATATAATATATATATAATAAATAATATATTAATTATATTATTATAGCATAGGAGAAGAGATTGATAAATGAACAAAATTATTTATAAATTTTAGTTCCCATCATCGTTATTATAGTGATCTAACCTTTTATCTTTTAGACGGGATTAAGATTGTTATTATAATGATCTAACCTTTTCACCTTTTAGACGGGATTAGATCACTATCACATTTCAATGAAGATATCAAACTGATGATGCCAAGTCACCTTCTTCAAACGTCGGGAAAGACGGACGTCCTTCTCCTTGGACCCCTGCAAGAAAAGTCCCCGGAGATCGGTTGTTCCGGTGGGACCCTCTGACGCTCAAGTCAGTCACTTGGGATCAGAAAGAACTGCTCAGCGGAAAGGAGCTCAGACAGTTAGGGTTTTGCTAGAAGGAAAAAAGCTAGAAAACCAGAGTTTGGATCCTTACTCACAGTGCGGGCGCATGTTTTATACCTGTCCGAATATCCCATCTTACTGTTTCGGAAGATTACCGTTGTACCATCACTGTGCGCATCGGAGGCATCCCGCGCTACTTGTCAACATGATATCATACGTGTCTAACAGCCGCGGTTGTATTTGGTGCGCCGTTGCTTGATATGACCGCGCACAGTTGCAAGTGGTAGCGAATCGTACGCCATAATGGAGCACGGTCACGCACAGGAACATGCAGTGCGCCATACGCCGTTATGAGGCATGGCCCTCCATAACGGGCGCAATCACGGGCGTACGGAGAATCACGTGGGCATGCCATATGGCCGGAGCTTCATTTGGTTCGAAGGTTGGTCCGCGTGCTGATCGCTGACACCCACGTACCCCGAGACGGAGGGGGTCTCGGGGTTGAGATATGGTGGTCCCACCCCGAGACCGAAAGGGGTCCCAGGGGTGGGACGATGTTAGTGCACCCTGAGACGGGAGGAGGTCTCGAGGTAGAGAGATGGTGATCCCACCCCGAGACCGGAAGGGGTCACGGGGGTGGGATGATGCTGGTGCACCCGAGACCGGAGGGGGTCTCGGGGTCGAGATGGTGATCCCATCCCGAGACCGGAAGGGTCACGGGGGTGGGATGATACTGGTGCACCCCGAGACCGGAGGGGTCTCGGGGTTGAGAGATGGTGATCCCACCCCGAGAACGGAAGGGGTCCCGGGGGTGGGATGATGCTGGTGTACTCGAGACCGGAGGGGTCTCGGGATCGAGAGATGGTGATCCCACCCTAAGACCGAAAGGGGTCATGGAGGGGGATGATGCTGGTGCACCCTGAGACCGGAGGGGGGTCTCGGGGTCGAGAGATGGTGATCCCACCTCGAGACCGGAAGGGGTCCGGGGGTGGGATGATGCTGGTGCACCCCGAGACGGAGGGGGTCTCGGGGTCGAGAGATGGTGATCCCACCCCGAGACCGGAAGGGGTCCCGGGGTGGGATGATGCTAGTGCACCCCGAGACCGGAGGGGGTCTCGGGGTCGAGATATGGTGATCCTACCCTGAGACCGGAAGGGGTCCCGGGGGTGGGATGATGCTGGTGACCCCAAGACCGGAGGGGTCTCGGGGTCGAGAGATGTGATCCCATCCAAGACTGGAAGGGGTCACGGGGGTGGGATGATGCTGGTGCACCCCGAGACCGGAGGGGGTCTCGGGTCGAGAGATGGTGATCCCACCCCGAGACCGGAAGGGGTCACGGGGGTGGGATGATGCTGGTGCACCCCGAGACCGGAGGGGTCACGGGGTCGAGAGATGGTGATCTACCCCGAGACCGAAAGGGGTCCCAGGGGTGGGATGATGCTGGTGCACCCCAAGACCGAAGGGGTCTCGGGGTCGGGAGATGGTGATCTCCGTTAGCTGCTGTTACCTTTTATTCTGATGACGCGGGATCAGTCATATCAGATGCCCCCTCACTCCTGAGGCAAAGCGGGTCCCACTGTTGAGGCGAAAGGGGTGTTCTTCACGTGGCTGATCCTCGTCCACATCTCTTATGAGGATGGCCTGGGAATGTGAGAAGGCGGTCGCCTCCGTACACTGTGCCCGCCACGATTGACCTCGAGAGAAAACTAGCCCTTTGAAGTCTACGCGAAAAGCTATCATCATTATCTCTCATAACGGCGACGTCAGCGGGGTCCCATCATTGGCCGAAGGCGTGCCAACCACGTGCTGGGCATCCCTCGAGGCGAGCCAGCCTATGGTAGGGGGCCATGTGGCTGACGAGATGAGGCGAGATGATTTGAAAACCCAATAAACCCAAATGAGGGGTTGAATTTAGCCATATCGCTTCCGCTGTCGTCATCTTCCTCTGTGCCTGTGCTCTGATCTCCCCTGCAACTCGAGAGCTCGTGTTTGGCTTTCTTTCTTCCAGGTCAGTTCTTTGCCCATTCCAGACTTTTCCATCCCTTCCTTTTCTCATGAGCTCTCCATCTTGGACCTCGGAGGACGGTTCAGAACCATCCTCCCTCTGAGAGGCACTGTACCTCTCCTGCACCTTCTCCTTCTCCTCCACTGAGTGGTCCACTGATTCAGAGGACCACGTCCCTAGCCCGGCGACGGGTCACCGGTGGAGCCCCATCGAGGGGCCGCTGATCGGAGGCCGACACCTCCTCGAGGGTGGAGGGGTCCCTGGAGGGGACTGCCTCCACGGTAACAGGTATGGATTTGGCAAAAATCCGGGTCCGTTACCAGATTCCCCAGGACGTTGAGCTTTTCTTGCCAACTCCCGACGATAGGGTCATCTCCTCCCGACCCGGTCGGGTGGCCCTTTATGAGATTTACCTAAAGCAGGTCTTTGTCCACCTTTTCCGCCCTTTTTCATCAACCTTCTCGACTACTACTCCTTGACCCCATCTCAACTGGTCCCGAACTCCTACCGTGTCGTCAGCGCCTTTGTCATTCTCTGCCATCGTCTGAGCATCACCCCTCGAATCTCTCTTTTCCGATCCTTCTACATCCTCCGGTCCCAGAAGGGTTGGTGCTATTCTAGCCCGACCCAATCGGGTCCTCAAACTTTTTCTTCCTTCTTCAATTAAGGGATGGAAATCCTGATTCTTTTTCGCAAACACTGACCAAGTTAGTCCCCGGTGGGGAGATCCCGACCTCCGAGGGAACGCGAACTCCGCCATCCATCCTAGGGATCGAGAGGCATCGGGTCAATTGCTGGCTGCCGAAATCCCTTGGTACACCTTGCTCTTGACGGAAGATAATCTCGAGTCGGCGGGTCTTATCTCCCACCGGGGTAAGCCATCTCCACCCTTAGCCAAAAATTTTGCTTCTCTTTTTTTTTGACTTTGACTGATATTGCGCAGCTATGAAGATACCAGCAGAGAAGCTCCTGAGGGCCGCCTCTAAAAGAGGGCCCGGGAGGGGCCACCTGGAGGCCAGCGAGCTCCAGCTCCAAAACACCCGATGGCCCGGGCTTCCCAACCACTGGCACCGCAAGATCCCCAGCTGCTCCAGAAGTCGATCTCACAGCCGACACCCCGCCAGAGATGGCAGTGACCGCGAGAGTCCCAATCGAGGAGCCAGTCGCGGAGGAGCCGGTAGCGGCGGAGGAGCCCATAGTGGCTGAAGAGCTTCCTGCCCCTGGCGAACCGACACCGCCAGAGACTGCCATGGATTGGGGCGAGGGGCCATCAGGGGCCGTGAGCCCACCCCTCGAGAGGTCTCCTAGGAACAGCCCGCGCACCGAGCCAGAGACTGCCGAGACGGCCGAACGGAGTGGGGTCAAGCCCGGGCCGCCCTGAGACTTCTTGAATGATGGTCGCTGGGCTGAGCAGGTCCTTGCCCCGGTTTTTATGCCCGAGATCCTGGAGGACCTTAGCCACCAAAAGGCGAGCGCATTCTTCCAGGATTCCTACGTGGCTGTCGTCAGGGTAAGCGGCCTTTTCGCCTTTTGCCTTCATATCTCCCTTTTTTTTTCTTGCTGACCTGAAACTTACGCATGCAGCTCGCACACTCCCTGAGGGCCGCCAGGGATGCAATCCATGGTGGGAAAGCCCTTCTACGGAGGCGCAGAAGGAGGCTGAGGATGCTCAGCGCCGCGCGGAGGTGGCCGAAGAGGCGCTGGAGTTGGCCAAAAGTGCCTGGGCAAGTGAAACCAAGGCCGTGAGAACCGGGCAAGGCCGACGCCAACCGTGTGCGCGCGGCACTCCACCAAATGACGGAGGTCGAGAACGCTGTGATGGCCAGAGATCTACACATCTCTGAGCTAACCTTAGCCCTTCAGGAGGCCGAGGGTCGAGCGGTTGTGGCGGAGAGAAAGTGAAGGCCGCGGAGGAAGAAACGAAGGCCGCGGAGGAAGAGGCCGGCGGCGAAGGAGGAAGCAAGCCAATCTGGGGAGGAGGTGAGCCGCGCCTGGAGGCCGAGAGGGTTGCAGTGGCAGCCCTCACCGCGGAGGAGAAGGCTCGGGCCGTAGAGGTGGAAGCTGCCATCGCGGCCAGGACCGCTGGGATCATAGAAGAGTACAAGGCGTTCGAGCGCTTTACAGATGATTTGGCAGAAGCCTCGATGGCTGTGTTCCTCGAAGGATTCCAGCATGGGAAGGAGAAAGTGGCCAGGGATTTGAACATTCCCCAGGCGCTGGAAGTTGAGCTAGATCGCTTCTCAGATTCGGCTTCCTCCGACGATGAGCCCGCGCCAGCAGAACCGTGAGCTTGTATTTTTGTTTTTTTGCAAGTCCGACGATGTCGGCATTTTGTAATCCCTTCCAATTAATGAGATAATCTTCTTCAAAATACATTGTCTATTTGTGACTTACCCTGAATTCATTGGTTGATAATACGCGGCACCATGGTCCCATTAGTCCCGCTAGTGCCAGGGGATAACTCTCAACTCATATGAGCTATTACGCCTTAGCCATCTAGGACCAAAAATTGGGGCCAGGGACAATAGGTTTCTTGGGGTTGAAACGCCGGTAGTTGGAGGTTGAGGTAGGCAGGTTCCTCAAGACCGTCGGTGCAACGCTTTGCCAAAAGTATGTCAGGCCTTGCGCTAAGTAGGCATGTGGCTTTTGGTGCCGACGGGGTCGGACTTTATCTGACCAGCGGGACTATGTGCCGTCGGGTGTCGGGCTTTATGCTTGGCTGATGCAGGGCTTTAGGTGCCGACGGGCGTCGAGCTTCATGCCTGGCTGGCCCAGGCTTTAGGTGCCGACGGGTGTCGGGCTTCATGCCTGACTGGTGCAGGGCTTTGGGTGCCGACAGGCGTCGGGCTTCATGCCTGGCTGGCCTAGGGCTTTAGGTGCCGACGGGTGTCGGGCTTCATGCCTGACTGGCCCAGGGCTTTAGGTGCCGATGGGTGTCGGGCTTCATGCCTGGCTGGCCCAGGACTTTAGGTGCCGACGGGTGTCGGGCTTTATGCCTAGCTGGCCCAGGGCTTTAGGTACCGACGGGCATGGGCATAGCCATTCGGAGGCAAGGGGGGGCACGTGCCCCCCCTAAAAAGATATTTAGTAGCTTGTCAAATGAATCTATTATGAATTATTTTCAAAATATGAAAATCGTAGGGTCAATTGTAAGTCAAATTTTAATATCGAGAACAATGTTTAGCTTTTGTATTATTTACTTTTGACTTCTAATACAAAGTATGTTTGTGTGTAATTTTTTATACATTGTGCCCCCCTGGACAAAAATCCTGGATCCGCCCTTGCCGACGGGTGTCGAGCTTCATGCCTGACTGGCCCAGGGCTTAGGTGCCAACGGGTGTCGAGCTTTATGCCTGGCTGGTGCAGGGCTTTAGGTGCCGACGGGTGTCGGGCTTTATGCCTGGCTGGCCCAGGACTTTAGGTGCCGACGGGTGTCGGGCTTTATGCCTGGCTGGTGCAGGGCTTTAGGTGCCGACGGGTGTCGGGCTTCATGCCTGGCTGGTGCAGGGCTTTAGGTGCCGACGGGTGTCGGGCTTCATGCCTGCTGGCTGGCCCAGGGCTTTAGGTGTCGACGGGTGTCGGGCTTCATGCCTGGCTGGCCCAGGGCTTTAGGTGCCGACGGTCTTGAGGACATGATCAGCTGCACTGATGCTCTTGGTCAGCATGTCATCCACATACACCTTCAACCAATTTAATTTAATTCAATATGTTATAAATGAGATAAAATTACTTATTTAATAAAATAATTAGATTTGAATTGAAATTTTTGATTTATTTAATAAATAAGTAAAATTTAATTTCATAAATTTTTGAACTAACATGTATCAAATCCAATTCATATTTGATTCAACCTGACTCAATTGCTACCCGTAGACCCCCAAGTCTTAGGATAGAAAAACTAGATTCATAACAATCTAAAATAGCTTACAACCTATCATTAGACTATTTTTCAAACTTTAAGTATACAAATGTAGATGTGTAGTATTTAACCTTCAACCGTAAGATTAATTTAAGGAGAGCGAACACTTTAATTTGCATTTATATTTCACCCTAGCTTCAAAAAATTAAATAACAATAATAATAGTAAAAAACAATAATATCACCAACAAACCAAAGAAAATATATCAATATCATTTGATGGTTCATGCCTTTTGAGGTGGCCATATAAGGAAGCAAAAGATAAACATTATGGGCAAAGGATTTGGAATAAGAACAAAAAGATGAGATGATAAAGCATCCTCCAATCTTAAAAGCCTTTTCGAACTTTGATCCATTTACCAAGAGAGTCATTTAATGGAATAATAGTCTTCTTGCTAGAAAAATAAAATTGTAAACATAGAGTGACAACCAATTAAACTTATCTTCTTTATTTCAAAACCATAAACTTCTAACAGCTCAGATAAGATATTTTGATCACCTGTATTATAAGCCTTTTCAAAGTCAATTTTATTGATAGGATAGTGATGGGATGGTGAAGGTTAGACTCGAATTCTATGTAGACCTCCACATTAAGGATTTGCCTCTACAGGGAAGGTTCCTGGGAATGAGTTGCATGTGTAAGAGAAAGAAGGGCCAAGAGTATGGTTATAGGTTTGACAAGAGAGAAATGAGAAAAACTTGAGAGGGAGGATCAAAGGAGCTAGAGATGTTTTAGAGATTTTTTATGGGCTTCTATGCAAGACGGGCATGGTATTCACCTTCTTTCTTGGGACATGATATGTATACCAATTCAAGAAGATGGACTTGGTATCCAATCCCTGTTGGTTAGACGCCAAGCTCTGTTGGCTAAACATGCTTCTAGGTTCCTCCTGGAGCCGCATTGCCTTTGGAGCTCTGTGATGCATGCGAGATATGGCGATTGGAAGTCAGGGGAGCTCTTATTGCCGCCCCGAGGATGTTCCTTCTTTTGGAACGAGGTATGTCAGTATGGTGACTGTATCTGAAGAATATCTCTTGGATGATTGGTGACGGTCTGTTTATTGATGTTATTCAGGATACCTGGATTTCTGAGCTCCCTCTATCTAGGTGGCCCTCCTTCATTAGTATTGATGTCCCCACTGATATGAGGTTAAGGACCTGATGGAGACTGACTCCCCATCCTGGAATTCTCCATTGTGAGTCGTTTATTTGGTGAGGAACTCTCTCAGAGGATTCTTTCGATCCCTCTTATTTCTAGTCCCTTGGATGATGTCAGGCTTTGGCAGAGAACCTCTCTTTCTTGGGCCCCTCTCAGGGATCTTATGGAGTTCTTCAGGCCTCAGCCCCAGCGCACAAAGGATGCTGCTTGGATCTGGTCTCTTCCCACTCTTTCAAGAGTTCAGTTGTTTATCTGGAAGCTTCTGTGGGACTGCCTTCCGACTAGTGCTATACTTTCTCGAAGGGGGGTGCCTATCCAGCCAGTATGTCCTCTGTGTGGCTTGGCGGTCGAGTCTACTGATCATGCTATATTCATTTGTCCCAGAGCTAGACAGATTTGGCATATGATGGGCTATGTTGGTAGAGTGGATGTCTCTGGCTCTCCTCACTCCTTCTTTCATGATCTCCGGTTGGCTTCTCAGTATAAACGTGGTCTTTGGGCGGCCACGGCCTATCAGATCTGGTTATCGAGAAACCAACTTATATTCTCGGAGGATTTTATTTCTCCACAGCGACTAGTGGCAAAAATTAGATCTCTGTCAGTGGACTGTGCCGTGCTTTTCAAGTGGTTGGTTCTGACTCCTCTGGCCTCTGGGGCTCCCCTGCTGCTTTAGCAGCGAACCGGTGTCCAGTTTTCTTTTCTTGGAGCTCCCCCTCCAGGGTTTGTCAAATCAATTTTGATGGGAGTGTCCGTGGAAGATTAGCTGGCTCGGCCTTTATCATTCGTGGGCCTCAGGGTCAAATGCTGGTAGCTAGTGGTTTTGGCACTCTTGATTCCTCTGTTCCTATGATCGAGCTTTATGCTGCCTAGGCTGGCATTTCTTATGCTGTTCAGATTTTCATGCCCATAGGATAGTGATCGAGGGAGATTCGACGATGGTTATTAGGTGGCTGCGGAAGGAGAATATTTCTGAAGTCCCCATTAATCCGCTTCTCAGGGATATATGGTCCATTCTTCAGGAAGTGGATACTGTTCAGATACGACATATATATCGAGAAGCCAATTCGGCTGCTGATTGGGCGGCGGCCTTTGTAGCTCAGCACAATGTTCATTGGCTATGGAGGCCGGGAGACCCTTATTCTTCTGTTTTGCTATAAATTTTATACTCTGATGTATCCGAGCTGATTCATACTAGACTTCTGTGATCGCCCGCTTGTACAAAAAAAAAAAAAAAGGAGAGAAGGCTATTGCTGCCCTTGCTGGATCTAAATTGGAATTTCGAGAGAGAAGAGGTGGAAGTGAGTTGACGAGGAGGGATGGGCTGAAGGATCAAATTAGAAAGGCTTCATGAAATAGGTATTGCAGAATATGTTGATGCTGAATCACTAGTCTCGTTCTTCTCTTTTTCTTGTTATGAGATCTCTTGCTGAAGGAAGAGAGAGTCCCCCCTTCAGAACCCTCTTCCCCTCCTCTTATCCCCCCTCGAGCTTTTTTTTCTTTTTCCTTTTTTTTGGGATCCATCGGTCTACGTGTCAGATAAACGTTTTTCCTAGCCCAGCGTCCGCACGTGGTTATTCATCGGTGATTAACAATGAAGCTATTCAGAAACTTGCTCATGAAGATAAGGATCTTTATGTTGATCTTGGTCATCCCAAGGGAATGTCAGGGTTAGTGGGAATGTCAGAGTCAGAGAAAAGGTATCTGGCCCTAAAACAGGAGCTCAGTATTTCCTTTTTCTAGATGAACGGCGATGTTCCAGTGTTTGTCTTATTTGAAACATTTAAAGCGTCATGATGCTTAATAATTCTCGATCTCTGTTCCGGACACGATAGCTCCTCGTGTTTAGTGCTTCTGATAAGAGAATTATTTCAAGATTGGGGGCTGCCTAGGACTCAGGGGTCGCTTAGGACCTGGGGGCCGCCTAGGACTAGGGGCCGCCTAGGCTATGGGGGCCGCCTAGGACTGGGGCCGCTCAGGCTTTGGGGGCCGCCTAGGACTAAGGGGCCGCCCAGGACCTGGGGGCCGCCTAGGACTAGGGGCCGCCTAGGACTCGGGGCCGCCTAGGACTAGGGGCCGCCTAGGACTCGGAGCCGCCTAGGACTCGGGGGCTAGGACTAGGGGGCCCCCAGGACCTGGGGGCCGCCTAGGATTAGGGGCCGCTTAGGCCCTGGGGGCCGCCTAGGACTGGGGCCGCCCAGACTTTGGGGGCCGCCTAGGACTGGGGGCCGCCCAGGACCTGGGGGCCGCCTAGGACTAGGGGCCGCCCAGGACCTGGGGGCCACCTAGGAGGGGCCGCTGGGGGGCCGCCCAGACTTTGGGGGCCGCCTAGGACTAGGGGGCCGCCCAGGACCTGGGGGTCGCCTAGGACTAGGGGCCGCCTAGGCTTTGGGGGCCGCCTAGGACTGGGAGGCCGCCCAGACTCGGCTCTTGATTTCTTTGTTTTCTAACCGGATCATTTATTAACTATATCATATGCCCCCTCGCCCATGTCCCTTGTGTTTCTGTGTGCCGCACACGTGCAAGGGAGAAGGGCGGAAAAATTTGAATTTCAAACCCCAACATATGATAAGTGTCGTTTCAAGAAAAGGAAGAAAGAGGGGAGGCGCATATCTCTAAGGGGATAGTGTCTTTTCGCCTATCCGGCCCCACTAGGGACTGCCATGTGTCTTTGTGGTGCTCGAGGCATTGCGTCTGAAATATAAAAAGGGGGCCGTCCCCTTTATCCCTTGATTTTTATTTTGTATATCTTCCTGCGATTTTACCTCTTCAAGCCCAGGTTAGTCGACGTCTTTTCTTCTCCCTTCTTTTGTGTTTTTTTTATGGACCCCTCCGCGATAGGAAAGGTAAGGGCCCCATGGTCGAGCCTTCCCGTGAGGAGATCCTTCAGGCACGTCGACAGGCCCTTGGAGGGGTAGTCATCTGTGGAGATCGACCCGTCGATCGGTCCGTGCAGCCTGTCTAGGTTGTTACCCCATCTCCTAGGGTTTCCTCCTCATCTACCAGCCGTGAGGTAGGGTTTCCTACGATTGCTTCCAAATCGGCCAGGCCGGCGGATGTTGCCTCCGTTATAACCTCCCAAGATCTTAGGAACCTTAGGGTTCAGTTTGGGATTCCTAGTGACATTAGGCTCTCCATTCCCCTCCCCGAGGATAGAGTCACCTTAGCGCAACCAGGAAAGGTCGCGTTGTACAAAGAGTTTTTCAAGGGTGGTTTACGATTACCTTTTCATCCTTTCTTCGTAAACTTGTTGAACAGGTATCACCTTATTCCCGCACAGCTTACCCCTAATTCTATTCGTGTGATTTTTTCATTTCTAGTACTTTGTTCTTTTCATGGAGCTTCTGCTCGACTTTCCTTGTTTAGGGCATTATATAGGATTCGAAACCCGATTAGGGATGGGTGGTGGAGCTTCGCATCGAGGCCTAAGAGAGTTCTTAGGCTTAACCTTCCTTCTAAAATTAAAGGGTGGAAGTCTCGTTTTTTCTATGCACACTTGGAGGGGTTGGGCGTAGATTGGGGTATCCCGGATACCAGTTCTAATCAGAATTCGAGTGTTGATGAAAGAGACCGTGAGCTTTTCAACACTCTGATTTCCACTATCATTCCTCCTAGTAAGGAATACTATCGGAGGATAATCTCCGGGAGATCGTTCGTGCCGGTGTCGCTGGCTGCAGCGCCCGGTGAGCCTCGAAGAATTTTTCTTTTTATTATCATTGTATTCGTAGCTAGTATATTTGGTACTCTTTTTAGCTAACCGCGTGCTCTCTATATTGCAGCAATGAAGTTTTCTCAAGACTCGCTGATATCGGGCCTCCGAAAGAGAGGAGGAAGCGACCGTGGCGATAGGAACTGAATCTAAAAGGCCCGCAGCCAGAATCGGACCGTCGTGCCCAACCTCTAGCAGCTCTTCCCGAAGCAACACTGATAGAAGACAGCGAGGGAGAGGCAAGTCCTCCTGAGGGGATACCGATAGGGGATCCTGTCGAGGGGAGTCTTCTGGTGGTCGCCCCATCTTCTGCTAAGGGCGCCGGGGGATCGGTAGGGAGCGCGGAGGCCGTTGAGACTGATCCGTCAGGCCCGTCATCGTCAAAGGAACCAGGTGCCCTCCCCCCGCTCCCTCGGATGCTTTGAGAAGTCCATCTCCACCTTCCCAACCGCCTAACCTGGGTACCGCATATAAAGTTGTTTATCAGAAATAGTCCTCAACTTTCGATCCTGCCCAGGTTTCAGGATAAAATGAGGAAATTATCCAGGAGGAGTCATTTGACACTATGTTCACAGCTGCGCTTCAGGTAGAGCTATGATCTTCTCCTCTCTCCTCCTTTCGTGATTATCGAGTTCGGGTATTCACCGAGTGTATTTGCAGATGTCTAACGGTCTCTTTGTGCTGCGCGAAGACCTGAACAAGGCCAAGTCTCGTAGTGAGAGCTTGGACAAAGAATTGGTGGAGACGAAGGCCGAGAGTCGAAAGCGCTACATGACCTTCGGGTCATCCAGGAGGATTATCGGACATGGCGGGGGAGGCGGAAAGGAGCTGCGGAGCTTAGACGCCCAATTATCCGAAGTTCGGGCGAAATTGCTGCCAACAGAAGAAAGGTTAAGGAAACCATTCTCAGGCTAGAACATACCGAGAATCGAGCTGATAACGCGGAAGCTACGGCTCGTGATGCTGCGAAAAATTGGTTCTAGCCGAGAGGGATGCTAAGGAAGCTCTGGATAGGGTCGCAGCAGTGGAGACGGAGGCCCGGGAGAGGATGACCGCAGCCGAGGCTAAAGCTCAGGAAAAGGTGGCCGCGGCCGAAGCCAAGGTTCAGGAGGCCATCAAAGAGTACAAGGGCTCTTCAGGACTTTGCGTCGGAGCTTCCAGAGGCTGCCCTGGACGCTTTCATTCAGGGTTTCGAGAGGTGCAAACGGAGGCTAGCCCGACACTTTAATTTAGAAAACCTCGAACGTTTTCAACCTGCGGATGATGAAGAAATCTGATATGGAGGTTGAAGATGCGGGATGGAGCGGTGATGACCAAAGACCTGTCGCAGAAGCGCCCACTACTGAGGAGCCGGCTTCTGGTTCAATACTGAGAAGGAGCACCCCTAAGACGGATAGAAGGATGTTTAGGTTTATCTTGATCTTAGCTTTTGTTCTTGACTTGGTCCTTTAAAGGACCTCTTTTTGTAAGTCAGTTGATATCAGCTCACAAAAACACATAATGTTTTATAGTGAATTGACTTTGAATGAGTAGATGCCACTTTTATTTACTTGATGTTACGCAATGCTTCATCTGTTCGATTCCTGATTTCTACCTATTGCTTGGAAGATCTATCCACGAGTTGACGTTAAGTTCGAATCTCGGGGTCGTTTTCCGATAGGTTGTCTCAGGATGTAAGTCCTGAACGTTGATAGGGCAGTTTTAGGGACCTCATGGGGAGTTTGCCTGGGTCGGAGGAGGCATGATGTCCTTAGGACTGTGGGGCCATTTGGCCCTTCGTAGAATTGTGTCTGGAGGTATCTCTAAGGGCGTAGGACATACCAGCCTGTGTCCTTTGGACTGTGGGGCCGCCGAGCCGCCTTGAAGGATCGTCACTCGGGGGGAGCTTGCCTAAGATGACTCGGGGCCGCTTAAGTCGTGGACTTGAACCTCCTCAGGGGTAAGTTATACCAGCCTGGGGGTGTCCTTTGGACTGTAGGGCCGCCGAGCCGCTTGAAGGATCGTCTCTCGGGGGCAGCTAGGAACGCCTAAGAGCGTTCGGGGCCGCTTAAGTCGTGGACTTGAACCTCCTCAGGGGTAGTTATACCGGCCTGGGGGTGTCCTTTGGACTGTAGGGCCGCCGAGCCGCTTGAAGGATCGTTCTCGGGGGCAGCTAGTGATGACTCGGGGCCGCTTAAGTCGTGGACTTGAACCTCCTCAGGGGTAGTTATACCGGCCTGGGGGTGTCCTTTGGACTGTAGGGCCGCCGAGCCGCTTTGAAGGATTCTCTCGGGGGCAGCTAGCCCGCCTGAGCGTGACTCGGGCCGCTTAAGTCGGACTTGAACCTCCTCAGGGGTAAGTTATACCAGCCTGGGGGTGTCCTTGGACTGTAGGGCCGCCGAGCCGCTTGAAGGATTCTCTACAGGAAATCTCCAAACATGCATTTATTAATTTTCGGTAAATACATTACATTATGGTGGTATTGCCGGAGATTATCTGCATTCCACGTTCGGGGGATTAGTTGTCCATTCAAATCTCAAGTCGATATGCTCCACGGTGAAGACCTCTGCTATCTGGTAGGCCCTTCCCAATTTGGAGACAATTTGCCCCCTCTGTTGGTTTGGACACCGAAGCCTTTCTTAGAACCAAATCTCCCTGGCGGAAGCTTTTTGAGCGGACGCGGGTATTATAATACCTTCGCTACCTGCTGTTGGTAGGCTGCCATTTTGATTCGAGCTCGATCTCTTGCTTCATCAATGAGGTCAAGATTGGCTCTTAAATTAGGAAGGTTGTCTGCTTCGTTGTATGATTCCACTCGATACTTGGTAAGCCAATTTCGACGGGAATAACAGCTTCGGAACCAAAACCAGATTGAACGGCGTCTCTCCTGTTGGTGTTCTGGGAGTTGTGTGGTATGCCCAGAGTACACTCGGGAGCTCTTCCACCCACCTTCCTTTGGACGTATCCAGTCTGGTCCTCAGTCCCGCAATATCATGCGATTTGTAACCTCGGCCTCTCCATTAGATTGTGGATGGCCGACGGAGGCGAATCGTGCGTGATGCCGAGATCACAGAAAGTCCGGAAGGTGATGTTGTCAACTGTCGGCCATTGTCAGTGACAAGAGTGTGGTATGCCGTATCGACAAATAATGGCTTTCCAGAAAAAGGTTTGACCTTGGCCTCAGTGATCCTAGGCGAGTGCTTCGGCTTCAACCCATTTAGTAAAATAATCGACGGCTACTAGCAGGAATTTGCGTTGTCCTGATGCCGGAGGGAAAGGGCCAAGGATGTCCATGCCCCACTGAGCGAAGGCCAGGGAGCAGAAAGAGAATTTAACTGGGAAGATGGTTGCCGCTGAATGCAGGCGTACCGTTGGCATCGATCACATCTTTTCACTAGTTCGGTTGCATCCTCTTGCATGGTGAGCCAATAATATCCTTGTCGGAGGGCCTTGCGTGCTAGAGATCGGCCTCCGAGTGATTCCCACAGATGCCTTCATGAATCTCTCTAAGGATATAATCAGCATCTACCGAATAACACATTTGAGGAGGGGCTGAGAGAAGGATTTCTTATAAAGTTGGCCTTCTAGTAGTACAAATTTAGAAGCTCTCCGCTTGAGCAGCTTAGCTTCTCACGACAACTGGGAGAACGCCGTCTTTCAAATACCGGATATAAGATTCCATCCAGGTTTCCTCTTGGATAATGGGCAAAGCTTCTTCAGTAGCTTCGATGCTAGGTGTTCCAGGTACTCGACGTAGGTTTTGCCCATGGCACTATCCACAGAGGTAGCAAGCCGGGCTAACATATCGCCCTAGCATTTTCACCTCTGGGGATAACTGATGGTGAAGTGATCTAACAAGGGAATTAATAGTCTAACCTTGTTCAGATATTGGAACATGATAGGGTCCCGAGCTTCATACTCCCCTGCCACCTGGGCAGAAATAAGCTGTGAGTCAGTGAAAACTCGGAGATTCTTGATTCCCATCCCATGTGCTAGTTTGATTCCGGCTAAAAGCTTCATATTCAGCTTGATTGTTGGTGGCTTCAAAGAGGAAACGAAGAGCATATTCTAGTACCACGCCTTCTGGGCTAGCAAGAATGAGACCAGCTCCGCTACCCTGTGAGTTAGAGGCTCCGTCGACGTGGAGGACCCATGCTTTATCATTCCCCTCGTCAGCATCTAAAAGGATCCGGGGGAACTTCTTGATGTTGCTCAGACCAAGTGCATTCTACTAGGAAATCAGCCAAGACCTGGGATTTCAAAGATGCTCTGGGCTGAAATGACAAGTCAAATTCCCCTAGTTTGATGGCCCACTTGGCTAACCGGCCAGAAGTGTCTGGCGTGACAAAATAGCTCTGAGAGGTTGATCAGTGAGGACGACTATAGGATGGGCTTGAAAGTAGGGTCTGAGTCGTCGAGCGGAGATGAATAAAGCAAAAATACTTTCTCCGTTTTGGAATACTCTCTTCTGCACCATGAAGCACCTTGCTGGTATAATATACAGGTCGTTGAATGGCGTGGTCGCCGACACGCACCAGAACGGAACTAACGGCTTCCGAAGAAGCCGCAAGATAGAGGAAGCTTTTCTCCTTCTTCCGGTTTGGATAACAGGGGCGGTGTGGACAAGAACTCCTTAAGTTCTTCAAAAGCTTGTTGACAGTCTTTCGTCCACTCAAAGCCATCTGCTTTACGTAAGACCTTGAAGAAAGGTAGACACCTCTCGGCTGATCTGGACAAAAATCGGCTTAATGCTGCTATCCTCCCGGTGAGTTGTTGCACCTCTTTCTTACACATAGGCCGTCTCATATTGAGAATGGCTTGAATTTTCTCTGGGTTTGCTTCAATCCCTCGCCGGGTAACTAAGAAACCCAAGAATTTCCCTGCAGTAACTCCAAATGCACATTTGCGCGGGTTGAGCTTTATTCTATGGAGCCGGAGGTTGTGGAAAGTTCCTGCAGGTCGGCGACATGGTCAGTGGCACAGGTGCTTTTTGTCAACATATCATCTACATATACTTCCATGTTGCGGCCGAGCTGGTCTTTAAAAACTTTGTTCATCAGCCTCTGATAGGTAGCTCCTGCATTCTTCAACCCGAAGGGCATTACTTTATAACAATAAATGCCCTTCTCGGTGATAAAAGAAGTATGCTCTTCATCTAAGGGGTTCCAATTTTATCTGATTATACCCTGAGAAGGCATCCATAAGCTAAGGAGTTCATAACCAGAAGTTGAATCCACTAACTGGTCGATCCGGGGCAACGGAAAACTGTCCTTAGGACAAGCTTTGTTAAGATCTGTGTAGTCGATGCATATTCTCCATCCTCCGTTGGCTTTCGGACCATAACCACATTGGCTAGCCAATCAGGATATTGTGCCTCTCGAATATGACCGGCCATGAGCAATTTGTCTACCTCCTCGTCAATGACCTTCTGCCGCTCAGGCAAAACTCCTTTTCTTCTGGCGGACAGGGCGGCAGCTTGGGTTGATATTAAGTTGATGAGTAATCACCTCCGGAGGAATCCCGACCATATCCGTCACTTTCCAGGCGAAGACATCCATTTGCCGATAAGAAGGCTAGGAGTTGATCCCGGACTTCAGGGAAGAGGAGCTCACCGATTTGCACGATCTTAGTGGGATCACCTCCCAGGGGGTAAGATATCAGAAGCTCCGCTGGCTCTCCTCTCCGCTCAACTTCTCTAGGGTCAAATGACTCGGCGACCGGAGGAATACTAGCCATTGGGGACTAGGGGCTAAATGATAGCAGGGTCTAACCGAGTCTACCTCTCCGTGCATCACCAACTCCTTGCCTGGTAGGGAACTGCACCAATAAGCGCTTGGTAGATATAACTGCATCTAACATATTCAAGCCGGGACGGCCAAGAATGGCGTTGTAAGCCAGGGGGACCCGAACTACCAGAAAATCCAGCATAACCGTGCTTTGACATGGCGGCGATCCTGCCGTAGCTGGCAAAGTAATCTCACCTCGTCTCTCCAGTGAAACCAACTAGAGGGACGGCTACGGGCCGAAGAGAATCCGAGGTAAACTCATCCGAAGAAATGCATCATAAGTAAGCACATTAGCGGAGCTTCCACTGTCGATTAAGATTCTTTTTACAGGATGTTTAGCGATCGTCATCGAAACGACGACGCTATCATCTTTTACAACATTACTCCCCGCTATATTTCCCTCAGAAGGGATTACATCATCTAACTCTTCCCCTCCCTTGGTCTCTTAGAAGATGAGGCTTTCCGTGGGAAATCATGCCCACCATCCGTTTCTGTTGGGGTGTTGTCAATGTTGGCTTGAGCGGGAGGAGGTCCCATCAAAGCTGGTATGGAGGAGCCTCTTTCTTCTGGATGTATGCCCAAGATATCCCCTCTGAATTAGCTCTTCGATGGCCTGCTTCAAGTTCCGACATTCTTCAGTGTCGTGGCCATAATCCCTATGGAAACGGCAATAACGGCTCCTGTCGCGGGCAGTGCCCTTCTTCAACGGGGGCGGACGCCGTAAATAAGGCTCGTTTTCAATCTCCATAAGGATATGAGCCCGGGGGCTAGGAGGGGTGTAAGATGGTCTTCTCTGGGAGTCTGGCTCTTGCGGCGGTCAGTCGGTCGGCGCGAGGGTTCGGACTTCTTGGAAGGAGGTCCGCTCAACTCTGGGCGAGCGGATCTTTGCTAGTCCTTTCCTGCACCTCTCCTGGATGAATCAGCTTCGTCGGCGCGGATGTACTTCTGCGCACGGCTCAGGAGATCAGCATAAGAAGAAGGAGGTTTTTGTCCAAGAGTAAGTAAAACGGGAGGGTCGGAGCCCCGTTTTAAAGCCAGAGTGGCTACAGCATCTTCAAGACTTCTAGGGCCGCCACTTTGAAACGGGTTATAAAGTCTTTCAAAGATTCTCCTTCTTGCTGCTACGGAGAATAAGCTGTCTGCTACTCGAGGAATTTTTCGACAGGCGTCGAAGTGAGCCAGAAAAGATCTCTCCAGTTGTCGAAAAGAGTCAACACTGCGCGAGGGCAGACGAGAATACCAAACACGGGCCGCCTTACGGAGGGTGGCCGGGAAGGCAATGCATAAGAGGGCATCCGTTGCTCCTTGGACCTGCATGATAGCTTTATAGCTCTCCAGATGATCTAGGGGATCAGTGTACCGTCATAGGGGTCCAGTTGAGGAAATCGGAACCTCCTTGGAATGGGCTCTTCCATAACCCGCCGAGTAAGAGGGGGCGGGTGTCGTAATCCGACCCCGGCTGATTATTGATTCTTTGACTAAGCTCTCCAGCCTTCGATCTTGCTCTTCAAGACGCCTTTCCATTCTATCAGTTATACGTCCTCCGGCTGGTTCAGGGGAACTGGAAGGAGACCGACGACGCCACCGGCGGTGCTCATAAGGTTCCTTCCCCCGGCGTCGTCCGGTAGGTGGGCTGCTAGGGGAATGGGAGAGAGCGAGCCGTCGGGAGCTTTGGGAGCGCCGCTCCTGGGAATAAGGGCGGAGAGGCTTTGTCGGAGGAGATCTTCCTCGAGCTGATTGTCGGCTAACAGGAGTAGCCGACCTAGGCAATAGAGGTGGCTCGAGCCGTTGCCGGGCTCCTCGAGAGTGCTGTTCTTGCATCTGTTGAACCATCCCAACGAGAGTTTGGACTTGCTGGGTAAGGATCAGTAGTGGGTCTTGAGGAATAGTTGGAGCCGGCAGTGGCGAGGAAGGAACCGGAGGGTTCGATTTCACCGGCTGAGAAGGGCCAAGAGTTGTGAAATCATGGTTGGGAGGCGAAAGATGCCCCCCAGACCAATCAGTGGGATCTTCTTCCAGAGATCTGGAGCTCATGTTCGTGGAACGTAGAACAGGTATTACTCACTGCTCCGACGATGGCCCCTTCCTGGCGCGCCAATCTGTTGATGCTGAATCACCAGTTCCTCTCTTGTTATGAGATCTCTTGCTGAAGGAAGAAGAGTCCCCTTCAGCCCTCTTCTTATCCCCTAGCTTTTTTTTTTTTTTTTTTTTCCAAGGTCCACGTGTAGGATAAACGTTTTCCTATTTTATTTTTCGCTACGTGGTCATTCATCGGTGATTAAATAAGGGTATTAAGAAACTTGCTCATGAAGATAAGGATTTTCATGATGACCTTGATTATCCCAAGGGAATGTCAGGGTTAGTGGGAATGTCAGAGTCAGAGAAAAGGTATCTGGCTCTAAAATAGAAGTTCAGTATCTCCTT